>OZ012737.1:31948816-32548816 GCA_963859935.3 Lathyrus sativus | reverse complement strand
ATGATTCCGCTCCTTCTTTTACTAAAGGATAAATGAACTTCTTCATAACTTCAGAATCGTGCTCTCCTGAATATGATTTTGCTCAAACCTCCCCGTAACTCAGGATCGTGCTCTCCTGAATACGATTTGGTTCATACCCCAAGACGGCAGGTAAATGGAAACCCAACTGCTCCATGGAGATGGCCATTTGCTGCGAGTCATAACGAGGATAGGATCGACTTCTTAGGTGAGAAACGTCGTATGTTGATGCTGTAAAATGTAAAGTGTAAAGGGTTGTAACATGTAGGATTGTAAAGTGTTGTACTGATATATTTTCCAGGCGCGAACTGGCGTGTATCTGTAAAGGATTGTAGTTGATTTTCTTGAAAGGTAGTGCAAAATAAATGCACGTCCGGGTACAGTGATAAACTTCTCGGGCGAGGACAGTCGAACATCTGTCATGGTATAGTGAAGTTTTTTTTAGATGGTGCAAAATAAATGCACGTCCGGTTGGGCTTGACTACCGACATGACTGAGATTCAATCTAGGATCGAGCTAGAAAGAAGACTGGTAATCAAGACTCCATCGAGGGAATGATCTCGAAGGGTAGATATCTTATCCTGGAGAGGAAAGATAGCTGAAGTAACCGTCATCCACAAGGATCGAGCTCCGTGGGGAAACTGGAAACAAGTAAGTATTTTATGCTTAGGGCTGACAATCTATTTGGAGAGAATGGACGAACCCAGTTACTCGGCAGTAACAACCAAACGATGGTGAAACACAATGAACCTGCGAATGCTAATGCATATGTTAATGAATATGTTAATATGAATGTATGTTAATGTCTATGTATGCAAGATGTTATGAAATGAGTATGTAATGAGTATGTAATGAATATGTAATGAATATGTAATGAAATAGGCATGTGATGCTTATGCCCTTGCGTATGCTGACGAAACAGACTAGAGATGGGACGAGAGATGAAATAAACATCTCGACGGAAACACCCTGCGTTCTCTGCAACCAATACGTCAATCATGGGTAAGAAAGATCAATGGTAGAACCACATCTGGTTTTAAAGTTCTGAATTCTCTGGGGAGAAAGTAATCTGCTTGAGTGCACAGTATCATGTCTTCACCTGGGGAGAAGAAAACCTGAGGGACACTTTTGAGTTACCCAAGAAAAAGTTGTCAGCTTATAGTCTCTCTGGGGACTGTGTCAGAGCAATGG
Organism: Lathyrus sativus; assembly: GCA_963859935.3. Lineage (NCBI taxonomy): Eukaryota > Viridiplantae > Streptophyta > Magnoliopsida > Fabales > Fabaceae > Lathyrus > Lathyrus sativus. The sequence continues at coordinate 32,547,607 of OZ012737.1, read as the reverse complement.
TTTGAAAGTGTTTCTGCAATAATGATATTTCCGGGGAATGAAGAGATCCTTTCGGAATTTCCACTAGTCAAAGTAATTTATTACATTTCAAATTTGTTTTGTTTTTGAAAAACAGTTTGAAAAATCTACAATGCACCTTTCATTTTCACATTTTAGGAATAAACGCATTTTGCATAACAAATAGAAAACAAAGAGCAATGCACCAAAGAATGTAAGTAACGAGATGGTTTCTTTTATTTAAAGGGCGGTAGCTCGCTGAAGGCATAGCTCCACAGATGATTATGTTTTGAAATTGGCAACATGGGAAAAAGTTACATCGAATCCAATGACACCTACTGACACTAATAACTAAGACTAATCCAAAATCCTGCTTTGGGCGAGGATGAAAGAACTGAAACATGGCTCTTATGCGGAAAGTGTGTTCGAGATAATCAGTGTCCTCTGATGCAATGAAATGCCTTTGTCCCTAACTTTTGCCTGGACCGCCCTCTCGGGTTTTCAATCCACCGGGACGCTCTTTTTTGCCTAAGCCGCCCTTTCGGGTTTTCAACTTAGCGAGCTTTTTATTATTATTTCTTTTTTTTTTCAACCCTTACTTTTGCCTAAGTCGCCTTTTGCAGGTTTTCGACTTAGCGGGTTTTTAGGCATAATATTTTCGGACTGCATCAGAATTCACGGGATGTGCTAGTTCTTCACCGTCCATTGTCGTAAGTATTAGAGACCCTCCGGAGAAGACAGTCTTTACAACGAATGGGCCTTCATAATTGGGCATCCACTTTCCACGCATATCTTTATGTACTGGTAAGATCTTTTTGAGTACGAGCTCTCCTTGACGGAACTCGCGGATACGAATCTTCTTATCAAACGCTCTTTTCATCCGTTTCTGATATAATTGCCCATGGCACATGGCTGTCAAACGCTTCTCGTCAATGAGATTCAACTGATCCAATCTGTCTTGAACCCACTCAGCTTCCTCAAGTTCAGCCTCCATTAACACTCTTAGCGAAGGTATCTCTACTTCGATGGGGAGCACGGCGTCCATTCCATATACCAGTGAGAAAGGTGTTGCCCCTGTCGAAGTTCTCACCGAGGTTCTGTATCCATGTAAAGCAAACGGTAACATCTCATGCCAATCTTTGTAAGTCACAACCATCTTTTGCAGGATCTTCTTGATATTCTTATTTGCAGCTTCAACAGCTCCATTCATCTTAGGACGGTACGAAGAAGAATTATGATGAGTGATCTTGAAATTATCACACAGCTCTTTCATAGTCTTATTATTCAGATTGGTGCCATTGTCAGTTATTATCCGGCTTGGGACTCCATAACGGCAGATGATCTCTTTCCTGATGAATCGGGCAACCACTTGCTTGGTCACGTTGGTGTAGGAAGCAGCCTCTACCCATTTGGTGAAATAATCAATGGCAACAAGGATAAAACGATGTCCATTAGAAGCTTTCGGCTCGATTGCCCCAATCATGTCAATGCCCCACATAGAGAACGTCCATGGTGAAGACAACACATTCAACGGTGACGGAGGTACGTGCATTTTATCAGCATAAATTTGGCACTTATGGCATTTCCTAGCGTATTGGATGCAGTCAGCTTCCATGGTTAACCAGTAATACCCAGCCCTTAACATCTTTTTGGACATAGCATAACCATTGGCATGGGTTCTGAAGGTCCCCTCATGAATTTCCTGTAGTAACATGTCCGCTTCCCGTTTATCAACACATCTGAGCAGGACCATGTCGTGATTTCTCTTGTACAACACACCATTACTGATAAAGAATTTGGACGCCAATCTTCTCAATGTCTTTTTGTCCAGACCAGTAGCACCATCGGGATATTCCTGCTTGACGAGATAGTTCTTGATATCATGAAACCAAGGCTTTTCATCCACCTCAACTTCTTCGACCATCTGACAATAAGCGGGCTCAACCTTGCGCTCAATATAGATAAGAGGTGCTTCATTAACGAATTTAACTTTCCACATAGATGCTAACATGGCTAAAGCATCAGCTACGTGATTCTCGGATCTAGGAACATGCTCGAATTCTATCTCGTCGAAATGCTTGATCAGCTCAATAATGTAGTCCTTATAAGGGATCAGCTTCTCATTCTTCGTTTCCCATTTGCCTTGTACCTGGTAAATAACCAAGGCTGAGTCACCACTTACTTTAAGAAGTTTGATTCGGAGGTGAATCGCCGCTTCGAGGCCAAGAATACATGCTTCGTATTCTGCGACGTTGTTAGTGCACTCAAAGTCCAATCTCGCTGTAAATGGAGTGAATCCGCCTTTTGGGTTCATCAAAACGGCGCCTATACCATGCCCATTAAAATTCGAGGAGCCATCAAACATCATCTTCCACCAAAGACCTGGTTCTGGACCTTCGCTCGGATCTGGCTCTTCACAATCTCTTTTAATCAACAAAATATCCTCATCAGGAAAATCGAGCTTAAGAGGTTCATAATCTTCAACTGGCTGGTCTGCAAGGTAATCAGATAAGATACTACCCTTAATCGCCTTCTGGGGTACATACTGGATGTCATATTCGGATAACAACATGTGCCAACGGGCTAGCCTCCCGGTTTGAGCAGGTTTTTCAAAAATATACTTGATCGGATCCATTTTAGAAATCAATAACGTGGTATGACAGACCATATATTGCCGAAGGCGCTTAGCGGCCCATGCCAATGCACAACAAGTTTTCTCTAATGGTGAGTATCTGTCTTCGCAATCGGTAAACTTCTTGCTCAGGTAATAAATCGCATGTTCCTTTTTCCCAGTCTCATCATGTTGCCCAAGCACACAACCCATAGACTTCTCGAGAACAGTAAGGTACATAAACAACGGTCTTCCAGGTACGGGAGGGATCAGAATAGGGGGATCTTGCAAATAACCCTTAATCTTCTCAAACGCTTTCTGACAATCAGGGTTCCACTCAACCGTTTGCCCCTTGCAAAGTAACTTGAATATCGGCTCACAAGTAGCGGTCATATTAAAGATAAACCTGGAAATGTAATTCAGACGTCCCAGAAAACCCCTAACTTGCGTCTCGGTTCGCGGAGCCGGCATATCTTGAATGGCTCGGACTTTGTCAGGATCCACCTCAATCCCTCGCTGGCTAACAATGAAACCAAGCAGTTTTCCAGATCTGACAACGAAGGTACATTTAGCAGGGTTCAATTTCAAATGATATTTCCTGAGTCGTTCAAACAATTTCACCAAATGGTCTAGATGCTCCTCTTCACTCTGAGATTTGGCTATCATATCGTCCACGTACACCTCAATCTCTTTGTGCATCATATCATGAAAAAGAGTGGTCATAGCGCGTTGATAAGTTGCTCCTGCATTCTTCAAACCGAAAGGCATGACTTTGTAGCAGAAGGTTCCCCAAGGAGTAATGAAAGTAGTCTTCTCTCGATCATCGGGATCCATCTTGATCTGATTATAGCCAGAGAAACCATCCATAAATAAGAACAACGCAAAACTGGCCGTATTGTCTACCAGTGTGTCAATATGTGGCAGTGGGAAGTCGTCTTTTGGACTTGCTTTGTTCAGATCCCTGTAGTCTACACACATCCTAACTTTACCGTCCTTCTTAGGTACTGGCATAATGTTGGCAACCCAATCTGGATATTTTGCGACTGCCAAGAAACCTGCATCCAACTGCTTTTTAACCTCATCTCGAATCTTCAAAGCCATGTCGGGTCTCGTTCTTCGGAGTTTCTGCTTGATAGGTGGACAATCTGGCTTAAGTGGCAACTTGTGAACAACAATATCTGTGTTCAGGCCCGGCATATCTTGATACGACCATGCAAACACATCAATATACTCTTTTAACAACTCAATCAACCTCGGCCTAATCTCCGTCCCAAGCATTGCACCAATCTTGACCTCTTTCTTGCTCTCATCTGTACCGAGATTAATTAGGTCCACCTGCTCTTTATGCGGTTGAAGCTCTGTGTACTCGTACTCAATCAATCTTGTCAGTTCCGCGGGTACTTCAAAATATTCTTCACCCTCGTCCTCAGCTTGATTGATGGGTGCATCCCAGTCAGGAGTGTCAGTAAGGTCATTGGATCCAACAAGGTTTATGATGTCTCTGCATGATGGAAGGCTTACTTAATTAAAATGCTCGAAGATATGTAAGAATGAAATGCTGTTTTTTTTATTATTATTTTTTGAAAAAGGTTGCCAATTTCATTTTTAAAGGTGAAAACGAAAAACGCAGATGAACCAAAGTGGAATTGAACAAAATGCTTTTATTAATATCTTTTTAGGAATGAAAGGTGGCCCAATAAAAACGACCCTATAGCCTTGGGCAGAGCTACGGATTTTTATTTGAAAATGTAAATGAAACTTTAAAAAAATAATTACTTTGACGAGGGAAAAATAACAGGGATCTCTACGGCCTCCCAGTTGTTCAGGACTGCATCACCCTTAAACACCAGGTTGCTCAGCTCTTCATTTTCCTCGCAGTCGTTGATGGCATTGACTTGGAAACCTCCGCTGACAAATACCTCTTGGATAACCTTCGGATGTCCTTCGATAGTTGTGGCAGCTCCATTCTGAGTTGGTTTGTAACCCAACCCGGAGCGATCAGTCTTGGTCTTGACATCGATTACCTCTCCCCAACCTTCAGGAACGCCCCCGTCAATTGTTGCTTTGGTACTCTTCAGAGATGCAAAAGATGGATTACCCTGACCCACTGTCTCTTCGACTTCCAGCAGAACAGCATTGGCGATCTCAAGTGCTTGAAAGGAAACGTCTAAAGCATTCTCATCGGCCTCGATGTAACGGAAGGAAGATAGGTTACTGACCATCAAATCCTCCTCACCGTGTATAATAACCAACTTTCCATCGATCACGAACTTCATCTTTTGATGTAACGTTGAGGTCACTGCCCCAGCGGCATGGATCCACGGCCTTCCAAGTAAACAACTGTAATTGGGATTAATGTCCATGACTTGAAACGTGATATTAAAAACTTGCGGACCGATCAGGATAGGAAGCTCAACCTCCCCCATTACCGACCGGCGAGAACCATCGAAAGCCTTGACGACCAAAGGAGTAGGCTTCAACACAGTCTCTTTGAAAACCAGCTTATCAAGAACCCTCTTGGGTAGAACATTCAGAGAAGACCCGGTGTCCACTAGCACTCTCGCTAAATTGTCCTCCTGACATTTCACCGATATATGTAAAGCACGATTATGGTTCGGACCCTCCTTCGGTAACTCTTCATTGCTGAAACTGAGGGTGTTACAAGCGGTTAAATTGGCAATCACACTATCAAACCGACTGGTGCTAATATCTTGATCCACATGTGCTTGAGTCAAAACCTTCTGCAAGGCCATCCTATGAGCGGGTGAACTCATTAACAGAGATAAAATCGAGATCTTGGAAGGAGTCTGATGAAGTTGATCGATAACTTTATAGTCACTTTTCTTGATGATCCTCAAAAATTTGGCATCTTCATCATTCGTGACGGCTCCTTTACCTTTGTCTTTGGCAGGCATCGGGGTACTAGTCGTTTCCTTAGGTGGGACCTCATTGGAATGGGGAGTATACACACGGCCACTGCGAGTCATCCTGCTTACCTCTGCGATATTGGTCACCGTGCCCTTAACCTCTTCATTTGGAATAACCTTCCCGGACTCCTTGTCAATCATCGTCATGTCATATTTCCAAGGTACAGCTTTAGGATCACTGAAAGGAAACGGACTCGGTCTTCGAATAACTATAGGCTTAGGCTGATTCACTTCAGGGATATACGACCTCGGTATATCGAACACGAGATTGGCGGAGCCTGCCCCTGATAGATTAAACACTGGTACCTTACCCTTTGATTCAGGCTGATGGAAGACAGGCTCAACCACAGCGACTACATCCTTCTTGGCTTGGTTTGTCACTTGTAAAACACCCTCATTAATCAACCTCTGAACATCACTCTGAACCAACACACAACCCTTAGTACTGGCTTCACAACTTACGCATGCAACGTGGGAAGTATTTACCAAACCAGCTTCAAACAGTTTTGAATGGAACATCTTGAGAGGAGTCTTAATCTGTCCAACGTCAAGGGCATAACCTTCCTCCGAATCAACACTAACGGCATTGACACTCTCATGGTTAGGAAAAGGGTTCTTCTTAACATTTGGTTGAGGATCTTCAAATGACAAAATCTTCTTTTCCAATAGATCCCTGACAATATTTTTGAGAGCATAACAATTCTCCAGATCATGACCAGGCGCACCCTCATGAAATAAATAATGAGCGGCGGCGTTGTAATTGGCGGGTAGAGGATTAGGAGGCGGACCCAAAGCCCGAGTAGTGATGAGACCCTGCTTGACCAAAGAGGGATACAACTCGGTAAAAGTCATTGGAATCGGCGGACAAGGTTTATACGTTCTTCTGTTCGGCATATTCTGGCGAGGAGCCGGACTCTTTGGCTGTTGAGGAGCAGGAGTATTGGGCGCCTGCAGGTAGTTGACAGGAGGCGGATAAACAGGAGGTTGTTGCATAGGTTGATACATGGGAACCTGTTGATTGAAAGAAGGTGTAATAGCTGCCACATAGGGTTGTTGAGCATATTGGACTGGGTACCCTTGAGGTTGAGCATAACCTTGCGGATGCCGATAAAAGCGTTCTCTTGGTCTACCAGAGGATATAGCATTAGTCTCACCCTCCTTCTTTTTCTGGGAGCTATACGGAGGTTTCTTCGGCTGATCCTTAGAAGCACCATGATTATTTGTCATTTTACCACTTTTCATACCCAATTCAATCTTGACACCCACAGCAACGATGTCGGAGAAATTTGAAGTCACACTGCCCACCATTCTCTCGTAAAATTCTGGACGGACCGTGTCGACAAACCAATCAGCTAACTCCTTCTCGGTCAAAGGAGGTTCTACCTGCGAAGCAGTCTCTCTCCACCTTTGGGCATATTCTTTGAATGACTCAGAATTCTTTTGTGACATACTCAACAACTGTCTTCTGTCAGGAGCCAGATCCATATTGTACTTGTAGTGTTTGATGAAAGCGTCAGATAAATCTTGAAAGCTCTTAATGCGAGACTGGTCTAAAGTTAAATACCATTTGGAGGAAGCACCCTTCAAACTATCTTGGAAACAATGGATCATCAGTTTATCATTCTCAACATGGGCAGCCATTTTGCGATAATACATGATCAGATGACTTTTAGGACAGGTGGCACCTTCATAACGATCGAAATTCGGAGTTTTGAACTTCGGGGGAATAACCAAACCTGAGACCAAACAGACCTCCCTCGCAGCAGTCCCAAAAATTTGATCGCCTTCTACCTTTTTCAATCTCTGGACGATGGTGTTTACTTCCTCACGAAGCTTATCATGTTTCTCATAACCCTCAACATTCTCATCAAGATTATCAAAAACTGTCTCATTGAAGTATGGTTGCGCACGAGTGTGTACAACAGGTGGTGCAAAGATAGGAGCCCCCCTAGAGACTTCAGAGAATAAAGGCACGGCTTGCTGAACAGGCTGATTAATCGGAACGGTAGCTTGAGGAGGCACAAAACCGGGAGCAAGACCATAAGGTGGGTCCCTTGCTACGGTCACACTTGGTGGAGGGTCCACAGTAATGCCGGTAATCTCAGAAACAACAGTGGGCTGGGTATCCATCTTAGCATTCATGACATGTAACAATTCCATCATACGCCCCATACCTCCTCGAAGGTCTTCAAGTTCATTGCTAAGGCGATCAATCTCTTTTGCCTGATCCTCCATTCTTTTCCGAGTTTGAGCTCTGGTGTTGTATTGGTGCCGAGAACTCAGGGTGACGAAACTGGAAGGTGAGAGAACCGAACATGAGAAAACGGAAGACACATGCAATGTAAGAAAGTAAATGATGCTGAAATGTGAACGTAAGTGAAGATTTCATGGAATTCAAACATTTATGAATGTCGTGGGGTACCAAGGAAATCTTTTTCTTGTTTTTTTCATTTTATTTTATTTACGGTATCCCTCAATATCCATAAATGATGTTTGAACTCCATGAAATACAATGCAATGAGATGCTTTATGGATGCAATGCATGAAAACACACAAAGTCCTAGGTTAAAGGAACGTGAGCGGAGTCAAGGTCTACCCATCCCAAAAGGAGTGTACTATAGGTTAGTTGTACCTGCCGAACAAGGTTCTACAAAGTGCCCAAAGTCATCAGCCCATCTTTCGGATATTATCAACCTTCCGACTGACTCGGGGGTGAATAATATCCTCAAGAGAACCTCTTTTGAGTGTAGTATCGCGTAGCAGCCATTGTAAGATTACTCCCACATAGCTCCCGCACTACGTCCTAAATAAGGCCAAGGTGGTGTTAAGGTACTACGGTCCTCAATATCACGGACTCCAATCGACCATGGAAAAAGTTTTCGCGATTACTCGTTCAACCGAACCATTTTCGAAAGGGTCTCAACTGAGCGGAGATTCTCGAATCAGCTTGGTCGGGATTCAACTCCCTATAAGCCTCATCGAATATATCCCCATCCTATAATAATGTCACTAGTCCGGGCGTAGGACTTATCTCACAACACAAGGAACTGTCCCACAATCAAAGCACAAATATACACATGCAAATGAATAACAAGACAAATAATGATAAATATGAACAAATTAGGGATAACCCTCAAAATTTTAGAGAGTCCCCAGTGAAGTCGCCATTTTCTGTTGCGGTGGAAATAGGATCACAAACTATTAATGAGTTTGAATCGCAATTCAATTCACAACCGCTCTTTGATTTATCCGAAGGAAAAGGTCAAAAGAGGGAAAACCTATTTTTGCATCGTAAACACAATGCGGGGAAAGATCTAGGGTTCGGGGGTTGATTAAATTTAGGGAAGGTGTTAGCACCCTAAACTTCTGTAGTACTCTACAGGAACCTTTTGTTCAAATGTTTACTATTTGCTTTATTCATTTGCTTAAGGTATATGTACAAAGGATTAAAAGTGAGAAAATAAACCTAAGGGGTTAATTCTAAGTTTACTCGGCAAGACATCGCATCTTGTGCCTACGTATCCTTACGGGAGTGGAATCAGAGTAATCGTAGTTCCCCTCAAAAGGGAGGTTAGAGACTTCTTGACTGTGGTCAAGGTCTCACGGGGAATAAACATGTCTTAAGGGCACGCTTACGTGGAGTGTAGAAACTCCAAATCTCTACGTTGTAAATTGTTAAGTTGTAATTAGGGTTAAATTAGGGATTCCACGGCGGGAAACCCTAAAATGAGCGCGGCGGCTCTTTGACCTAATGCTAGGGGTAAAATTGTAATTTTGCCTGCGGCGAGGCATTTGTGAAAAATTAGGGTTTGTAAGGTGTAGTTTTGAGGTTTTGAGATTGAATGTGTGAAGTTTTACGGACTATTGGCGCGGCGGCCAAACAGTTAGACCTAACCTTCGGATGTGTAAAGTGACAGAAATATTGCGATACATCAGCAGAAATTTAAATCATACATCATGCAGAAATTAAATGCGAAAAGTAAACGCGATTATTAGGTTCGCGAGATTACAATTGAGATACAGATACAATATAGTAATGAAATTTGAATAAACCAACCATGCAGTAGGAGCTACAAATGATGAACATTGTCAATAAGCAAGATTAAACGGTAATTAGACAAGTCAGGAGAAAAAAATATAATATTGAAGATTTTTGTTGTTTTCAAAGAAAAGTGTTAATTAAATTCGTAAAAGAAAGAGTGATGTTAATTAAAAATATTTTAAAATTTACCTAAAAAGTTTTAATTTACATATTTTAAAATGGTTTTTAAGTTATTTATTTGGAAACAAAAAAAAAAATTTTAATTTAAAAAAAGATTTTAAAATATTTGCTTTTTAAAAAAAGGTTTTTTTTATTATATTATATAAAAAAAAGTTTTAAATTATTATTTTATTAAAAAACAAAAAAAAACTGAATTAATTAATTGTAAAAAAGAAAAAAAAAAGGTAAAAAAAGGGGTTGGGCCGGTCATCACTCCCGGACCCAACCCGGGTGAGGTAATTGTAACAAAGGACAAGACTAGGGTTTCAGAACCCTCGCATCTTCGCTGCGCCGTTTCTCTCATTCATCTTCTTTGCTTCGTTTTGCTGCGATCTGGTTCCCTAAAAACCTGAAAACACACAAACTTAAACCGTCAAATGTGAAAGGCGATGCACTCGTCGCTTACGCTTTGAACGATGATGATTTTACGGTGAGTCTCTGAGGTTTCAATGGTCGATGATGACTCCTTGTCTGAGGCCAGACGGTGATCGCCTTTGATTACCCGCCGTCGGTGAAGGCAGTCGCGGTGATCACGGGAGCTTTGCGCGAGGGTTTCGTTGTTCCTCTTCTTCTCTTCAATCGCGCGGTCGCTAGGGTTTGTTCGCGACTTGTCTGTTAGGGTTTCTGCCTCTTCTCTCTCTCACGGCTCCCTTTCATCAGGTTGTACCTTCCTTTTTATAACCAACTTCTGGGCCTTGGACTTGCGTTTTTTCTGAGATTTGATTTTTGTATTTTTCTTCTGATATGATTCGATTGTCATCAGATTGGGAAACCTTCCCTTTTCGGATTTCGCACAGCTTTTGATCTCTTTTGGATTTTCTTCATGGATTTGATTGGATTGTGTTACCTCTTTTAGAACTTGATTGGGATTTTGACGTGATCATGATTTCATCTGACATTAATTTGTTTGCCTATACCGATTCATTTGATTTCAAACTGATTCGTTTGATTGATTTGTTTGATTGATTCAGATCGAATCCAATTGATTCAGATTGGTTCATATCGGTTCAGATTGGCTCCAATGGAGATGTTTCCTGATGCCTTTGGATCTGACTTGAAACTTTCCCTTTGCGAACTGGATTGCTTTTAGATACTGATTTGATTCCTGCTGCGCTTTGTTTTGATTCAATCCTGATCATTAGCACTTACTTTTCTTTTTCTTCTTTCAGGGTGGACATTTTGCCTTGATCTTTGCCGCCGAGACGGGTACGTGGTAGTGATGACGCCTAGTCTGAACCACTTGGAGCAGGATACTACGTCCTAGCTTCTGATCGTATTGCTGCTTCTGATTGAATTGGTGATGATGATTGGCTATGATGTTGATGAACTGAGCCATGTATTTGTTTGTTTTATGGACCGAGTATGGTTTTGATAACTTGTTTTCGGTGACTTTGTTTGTTGCCTTGTGATAAACTGATTCGTCTTTTTCTCTAACATTGATTCACTGGGCTTCACCATGTGGCAGATATTTCTGCTACCCGTTGTTGGCTTGTTCGGTTGTCTGTTGATCGTGAAACCTGATGAATTCCTATGATGCTCATGAGATCCTCTTGAGGCTTCTTCTTTTCCTAACTCATGATTTTGGGGGCTGTGATGTTCAACTGAGCCCTCATGCTTGGTATTTTGCTTTTCCAATGTGGCCTGCACATTTGGTCGGTGTTTACTCTGTGTTGATGCGTGATGATATTGAACCTATCTTGCTTTCTGTTATGGTTTTATGGACTGACCTGCAGATGCAATATGCTTAGCCATTAGTTTACCTGGTGTTGAAGAACGATGAGCCATTTGACACTCTGTTTAGTTTTGACACAGTTTGTCTGATGTTCAATTGATTGTTGGTTTTCAGGCATTCATGATGACTCTGATTTGCTTTCTGATATGGCTGGTTCTTCTTCTCTTTTATGAACCTGAGCTGTTTTAGGGATTGAGTTGTCCGCTCCAATTTTGTGCAGCTTGTTGCGATTTGATGCAGCCTTGGCTTCATTTCACTCTACTTGTTCTGTTTGAACTGGTTCTTCATGAACTTGCCTATGTGTTGCAGAACTGATGCTGCTTTTGGTTGTGCATTTTCAATTTGAATTTCCATTTACTCATGGCAGCTTATGAGCTATCTTGTTTCTGAGTTTCTGTCATCAATTTGTGCTGATGCTGTTGTGGAATTTCAGGTTTGGGAAGAAAATGAGCACAAAGTGATTTAGACCTGCCGGCATCCGGGTCTGAATCCCGCTTGACTATGCTGCCTTACTCTCATATCAGTTTGGAAATCCAATCGCGGCGAAACGAATCAGTCCCACTTCATTTATTTTTCTATCTCTCGGATGTCCCATATTGATAAGAACATGTATTACCTGATCTGACGCCCACGGCGCGGATCGGTAACGGGGGTAGGACGCAGCTTCGGTTGTGCCACTCCCGGCACTCGATGATGACTTTGTTCTGAGAGTGTCGAAAAAAACTTCTAACGTTGTTCTGTACTGTCTGTTCTCTTTTGATGTGCAGGTTGATCAGAAGTTGTATGCAGAACTCAAAGGAATGGCATGAAGGCCTTAGAATTTTTAGGATAAAATGTACTTTGTAAATTATGAATCTTTGTGAATAAAAATTCAAGCCTGTCCAAACTCACTTCTTAGTTGTAAATTATAAATATTCATGAATAAAATTCAAAAATATTTAAATTCACTTCTTTATTTGTAAATTACAAATATTTATGGATTAACTCAACAAATATTCCAATTCACCTCTCTTTTGTATGGAACAATATTATGAGCAAGATCCCACACACTTTCATCCCAATTGATTATTCCTTCCATGATCTTGTCGCAACCTGATTAGATCTGAATAGATTCACACTAACTCTCACTTATTTTTTATCCAAAACTGCACTTTATCAACGAACGGAAAACTGCTCAGAATATCTTAAAACAAACCATAAGCAACGAACGACCCAAATTCAAATATGTTTCTAACAACTTTTTCAACAATATTCAAATCGGGTCGACGCCTTTGATGATAAAAAACTGTTTCAGGTATGGTGATTTGAATGCCTCAAGAACTAAAAACCACTTTTTCAGAATCCATCAGAACCAACGTAAAATGACCAAAACGCCCTTGGAATGATTCCTGAAAAGCAAACTCACTTCATGACTTGTTAGTGGTTAGCAAATGTACATATGAGATGCTATGCGAAATGACTGACTAAATATAAGGGTAAAATTTGGGGTATTACAGGGTATCAATATTGGAGGTTCCTGCAAATATTCTTTTATTTTTTTCAAACGCCCTTTGACAATCTTCATTCCAGGTCACAGCCTGATTCTTTTTCAACAATTTGAATAATGGCTCGCATGTAGCGGTTAGGTGAGATATGAACCGAGCAATATAGTTCAACCTCCCTAAAAACCCACACACTTCTTTTTCTGTTTTAGGCGTTGGCCTTTCTTGTATTGCTTTTATCTTAGCAGGATCAACCTCAATTCCTTTTTCGCTCATAATAAACCCCAATAGTTTACCGGATCTCACCCCGAAGGTGCACTTGTTAGGATTCAGCCTCAGTCTGAATTTCCTAGGCCTCTTGAACAATTTCAGAAGATTGACTAGATGCTCTTCCTCTGTCTGGGATTTGGAAATCATATCATCAACATAGACTTCGATCTCTTTATGCATCATATCATGAAAGAGCGTCGTCATAACACGTTGATATGTTGCCCCAACGTTCTTCAAACCAAAGGGCATCACTTTGTAGCAGAATGTTCCCCATGGGGTAATGAAGGTTGTTTTCTCCATGTCTTCTGGCGCCATTTTTATCTGATTGTAACCCGAGAAGCCATCCATGAAGGAGAACACGGAGAATTGAGCAGTGTTATCGACCAGCACATCGATATGAGGAAGCGGAAAGTCGTCCTTTGGGCCCGCCTTATTCAAATCACGATAGTCTACGCACATCCGCACCTTACCGTCTTTCTTTGGTACCGGTACTATATTGGCGACCCATGATGGATAAGTTGTAACAGCAAGGAACCCAACATCCCACTGTTTTTGAACTTCCTCCTTAATCTTCACAGACATATCTGGTCTGGTTCTTCTGAGTTTCTGCTTAACAGGCGGACATTCTTCTCACAATGGCAGACGATGAACAACCATGTCAGTATCCAATCCTGGCATATCCTCGTACGACCAAGCAAAGATATCACTGTACTCTTGCAACATCTCAATCAGACCTTGCTTGATGTCGCTTTGCAGTGCATCCCCTATCCGGATGTTCCTGACAACTCCCTCGGACCCCACGTTGATAATTTCAATCTCTTCCTGATGAGGCAGAATGATTCTTTCTTCCTGTTTCAACAGTCGAGTCAACTCTTCTGGCAAGTCGCTATCATCAACAATCTCTTCCTCAACTTGAAATACCGGGTGCTCGAAGGCAAAGCGAGTCATAGGAAGTTCGTGTTCGGTGTCATCTGAAATATGAATCCTGCAAAGGAAATGGTTAAATGCTTTAAATGAGTGCAAACAAAGCTCATAACCACGTTGCCATTTATTGTTAAAATAAAAACAGGAAAAACAGGGAACATAAAATTTGCAGGAGAAAAACGCCTTTATTCAATGATTAAACAGCGCATACACATAAGCAAGTAGCCCTAAAACAAAATCACCATGCCCCGGGTAGGACACAGGATTATACAATAATCAAGAAAACAAATCATTACTGTTTTGTAGTCACTGGGACAATTTCCCGGATAGACCAGTTGCAGAGACTTTGTCCTGGCACGCTAGGCTTGATCCACGCGTCCATATCGCAATCACTATCTCCGTCTTCTGAGTCGGAAACAACATTAATCGTCTCAAAGCAGACTCCCTTTGGAGTAATCACCAACGGTCCTTTGAACTTTGGTGCTTTCTGTGAAGAAGATGCTGCTGATGTTGGGCGATACCCTAGTCCAAACTTGTCCATCTTGACAGGAATTTCCAGCACTTGACCCCAACCCTTGGTATCACCAGTCTGAACCAATGCTTGAGCGTCTTTGTACGAAGCCACAGCCTCTGGCCCTTTGTTGGGAACACTGGACTTGTCTTTGATTTGCAACCCTTCGAAGGCTTGGCAGGGCGTTTCGTGGATTTCTCTATCCACTTCAACGTACTTGAATGATGAGAGATGACTGACCAAGATGTCCTCTTCCCCACAAATAGTAACGATGCCACCACCTGCTTCAAACTTAAGCTTCTAATGCAGCGTGGACGTTACAGCCCCTGCAGAGTGTATCCATGGACGCCCAAGTAAACAGCTATAAGCGGGATGAATATCCATGATATAAAATTCAGTGTCAAATATTTTCGGCCCGACCTGCAACGACAACGTTATCGATCCAAACACCGACCTTCTCGTTCCATCAAACGCCCTCACAACCAAGTCACTTGGTGTGCAAATAATTCCCCGGATATCTAACTTCATCATAGCCTTCTTAGGCAATACATTCAGAGATGATCCGGTATCAACTAGAACGTGCGACATTACGGTGCCCTGACATTCCACCGATATGTGTAAAGCCATATTATGCTCTCGGCCTCTGGGTGTTAGATCAAAATCAGTGAAACCCAAACTATGTCCAGCATTGACATGCGAAAGTACCCCCTCTAGCTGGTTGACAGAAACCTCCTGAGGTACAAATGACGTGTCCAATATATTCAACAAAGCATTTTGATGAGCCTCAGAGCAGCAAAGATAGGATTGAAAATTTAGAAGGTGTCTGTTGTAAGTGCTCAACAATCTTATAATCGCTCTTGCGAATTAACCTCATGAACTCTTTTACGTCCTTGAGCGACGTGTCTTTCTCTTTCAATTGGGATGGTCCACTTTCATTCACCTTGGCTTTGCCTTTAGCAATTTTCTCTGCTTCAACTTCAGGTGCGGTGAAGATTCTTCCACTATGGGTCATGCCTCCCGTTCCAACAACATTGTCAACTGCCCCTACCGGCTGGCTATTCACCTCAATCTTTTCTCCATTACAGTACGCTTCTAACCCATATGTCCATGGAACAGCTTTTGTACTCTCAAAAGGAACAGGTCCTACTTTTGTTATTGTGATAGTTGGCCGCTTGGCGGGCGCCGATATCGTAATAGTCTTCCTTGGGATCGTAACAGTTGCAATTTCATCCTGCTTTTCAAACAATGCCTCAACAGGCTTCTCAATAGCAGTCCGATCAAATTGCAAAATCCCCTCATCTATCATAGCTTGGACACCTCTTTTCAAATCAGCGCAACCCCCTGGTTGGGTCCAGCAATCCAGACAATATTCATCACATCCAGGGAATACTCCCTGTCGCTATGCGAAAAATGACACAGAGTCGCCACCGGATTTTATTTATCCCACGGAGGGAAAGGGAAAATAGCGATAAAACCTTTGGGAAAAGAGCATGGTCATCGCAACCAAGTCTTAGGGTTCGGGAGTCGGTTATGCGAGGGGAAGGTATTAGCACCCCCTCGCATCCATCGTACTCGATGGGAACCTCCTAGGTTATTTCGCGTGAATGGGTGTTTTTATTTTGCTTGCTTAAGGAAAAGAGGGGTTGGTTTATTTATTTTAATGCTCGCCAAGGATTGTGGCCCTTGTGCCTACGTATCCTCACTTAAAAGAAGTGAAGAATCAGAGCTCCGTAGTTCGGAGGCTTATGAAATTGTTGTTTGTTGGTTGATTTTATACCTTGAAAAAGGGTTTTTTGATTGAAGCCCTAAGGAGAAAATAAGTTTGATGAGTTGATGTTATTTTTAAGTTTCTTAAGAGAAGTTGTGCTTGATTAGGATTATACACAAAAGACTTTGGATAGAAATGAATTTTTCGAATAACCAAGTCGAGCGCCTTGTATCCAAAACATTCGGAATGAGTGTAGGAGGACTCCATTCTCATTCCTTTTCCACCGCTTTAAAGTCCATGGTGTATAGTCATAATCATATATTTATTTTGTTTTGGATTTTTTATTGAGAAAATGAGAACCACTTGACGTTGGATCAAGGTTTATTGTTTGAAAAATTATTTGAGGTGATACGAACAAGGTCGATGGCGGACGCACAAGGCGGCCGACTTACAAGGGTTGAAAATGGCTCGATAAAATCGAGAGTTTGTTTTTGAAAATGGTTTTTGGAATCAAAAGTCACCAAGGACAATAGCAACATTCACACTAAAATCATACAACGTATGGGATTAGTCGGCTAAAAAAAATCGAGACATGCAATAAAAACGACACGAAGTGCCATCAAGGAGTTCGCCGTGCAAACTCCTTGAGAAAAAAATTTTGGAGGTAAAAATAACAAAAATAAGTGGAAAACAGTGGAGTAACACTGGTGGCCGTGTTGTATGACACGGCCCGTGTCATAGGGTACCTGCAATGTGAGTTTTTAGGGCATGACAGAGGTGCAACACGGGTGGCCGTGTTGTGTGACACGGCCCGTGTTGTAAAGTCTGGGTGAAAAATGATTTTTAGGGCAAATAGAGGTGCAACACGGGTGGCCGTGTTGTGAGGCATGGGGTTTTTGGTCGTGGAAACCTCAAACAGAGGTGCAACACGGGTGGCCGTGTTGTATGACACGGCCCGTGTTGGGCGACACGGGTGGCCGTGTTGTGGGACACGGCCCGTGTCAGGCTACCAGAGTGAAAAACCTAACTTTTTCTATGTTTTTCTTTCGTTTTTGTGGTTTCTTAAGAACGGTTTCTTGGTCCCTTTGGAACCTTACATGAAACATACAATACAACAATACATAAAAGAGTAAACAAAATGAATGTAAGAGCAAAAAATAAAGGGAGAAAGGTTGGAGGAAATGGATACCCAAGAGCTTTCTATCCTTCTTGCAAGTCCTCCTTGGTCTTAGTTGAAAGTACTTCACTCCTCTTCACTCTATGTTGTGAAGGTTTTGTTTCTCAATGATCCTCTTGGTTCTATATCACTCTCTTTTTCTGGTTTGCAAAGCTTCCTATTTTTCTGGTTTTTAGGGTATTGTTTGCTCTCTCTATTTTCTGGTTTTGCAAGTGTGTGTAGAATGAATGTTGAATGAATGAAGAGTGATCCCTTTTTGTTTACAGCCCCCTCCTCTTATCTCAGCTCCTCTAGGGTTTTCACTTCTCCCCACATATCAGATTTTTTATGGAGTGGTGTCTCTTACCACCGTTTCTCATGCCACTCTCTTTCTTTCCATTTCCATGCAAGAGCTATGCTGCATTTTTGCTGTTGCACTTTGCCTATGCTAATTTTCTGCAGCACCTTGTGCCTTACACCCATTTTGTTGGTTTGTGTTTGGAAAGCTCCTCTTGGTCAAAGCTACTACCTCTTGACAACATTTTGAAATCTGATATTTAGATGCATTGTCACATGTTATTCCCTTGGTCTTGTGACATGTGATCTTGTGACATGAAGAAATTTGTCACCTCTTGCATGGGACTGTTTTGCCATGATTAAACATGCATATTCTTGGTCTTAAAACATTCCAATCTTGATTTAATCCTTGCATGTTTCTTGGATGTTTGTAAACATAATGTAGACTTGGTGTGGTATTACCATAACATGAATTTGACTAGAGACTTGAATGAAGCATTAAAAATAAATTAATTTCTAAACATTACTTAGAGTTGGAAATCTTGCAACAAATTACATTCTTGTAATGTCATAAAACTTCTCTTTGTAATATTCTTGCCTTTAATCTTGAATTCATGATGAATTTCCTTAGAACCATTAAGCTTGAAATGGATGAAGTCTTGAATTATGGACTTGTAATCTTGACTCATGCTTTGCAAAATTGAACTCCACTTGATCAAGAATTTAATACAAAATTGGATGAAGCAATCTTGAATTATGCCTTGCATTTCATGGTCATTAGGAATATATCTTGAATATCCTAATATTTTGTCAAGTAACTTCTCTTTGAAGAAATCTACAAGAGTAGACTTTCCAATTTAGATCAAACTTTAGATAATGAACCTTTTCTTCCATGTAGTCCAAGATAGACAAGTTATCTCATTTGAAAATGGAAAATGACAAATCGACCCAATCCGTACCCACATGCCCGATATGCAATAAAATGATGTATGATATGGCGAATGTAGGGTATAAAGGCTAAAGGCGAAAATGAGGGTGTGACAGCTGCCCCTATTTAATCCTTTTGGACCTGAATGTTTGGAGTGTAAAGGTGCTCGAACATTCATGGTAGAAGAGGATTAAATACTAGAATACCCGGGATTTTCGACTGGAGATGTATGGGGTGAAAGTAAACAGTCAACGATATGGCTTGAAAAAGGTTTCTTGTTATTGGAGAAGGGGTATGAGGGATATAATGATATGCTTGAGAAGCAATGCAGAATGAACATGAGTGCTTTGCCAGCCGGAAAAGGAGGCTCCTCGTAATATGGAAACATAATTGGCCAAGAGATATTCCTTCTATAAAAGATAGAGAGGACTCAAGAAATAGAAATGTGAGATATTCCTTCCACGAAAGGGAGAAAGGACTCTAGAAACTGGTTTTTTCTCTTACAAAAGGCAAGGAGGACTCCCGAACAAAAGGTTTGAAGACAAGTATTCCTTCTACAAAAGGTAGAGAGGACTCCAAAACAAAAGGTTTGAAGACAATATGGTAATTCCTTCTACATTAGGTAGAGGAGACTCCCTTGGGAGAATACGATCGTATTTCCTTCTGTCACGGCAGAAAGGACTCCAGAACAAAAGGTTAGGAGAAAATGTTCCTTCTACAAAAGGTAGAGAGGATTCCTGAACAAAAGGTTAGGAGAAAAATTCCTTATACAAAAGGTAGATAGGAAACTCCCTTAGGAGGGGATGATCGTATTTTCTTCTGCGAAAAGCAGAAAATATTCCTGAACAAAAGGTTAGGAGAAATATTCCTTCTACAAAAGGTAGGCAAGATACTTACGAAAGGTAAGCTGACAAGAACCTGTACAAAAGGTACGAGAGGTCTTATTGAAGGTAAGTTGAATTTGTTGCGAAAGGCAAGGCAGGGATATTTCGAAAAGACTCACAAAAAGTAAGTTGAGGGCAATAACCATCCTCCTGCAAAAGGTAGAGGAAATTTCATAAGGTATTAGAACATCATTTGATCTCACAGGCACAACAGCGGAGATGATATTCCTTAAGTATGGCGACCATTCAGTTCTTGGCCACATAGGCATCAAGCGTCCAAATAGGTCGAAGATACCCAAAACAAAGTTTTGTCGCATGTAAAAGACAGCAGGAAACGCTTACAAAAGGGAAGCGAAGGGAAAAGATTTCACACAAAAGGCAATGAAATCCCTTACGAAAGGTAAGGTGATAAGACAATCTCATGTAAGGCTCAAAAGGACTTACAAAAGGTAAGTGAATGGATAAACACTCCAAAAGGATCCTGCCAGGATTTCCACAGGAAATTCGCATCTTTGAGAATGAATGGCTAAGCACATGTAATGATGCAGTATGTATGCAAAAATGTCAGGGACGTAAGGACGTGAAGGTTAGGGGTGATAATTTATGCCAAATGATTGAGCTTTGATTTGGGGCGTCGAGTTTTGACTTCCCAACATCCTCGTGACGAAATTTGGATTATCTCCAGATGGTCTTATCAGACAAGCTGTGCTGGCCAGTCAGGTTGCCCTTGATTTGGTCAAGTTCCCGACGAACTTTATGATCAGACGATGCTTAGGGTACACGTGCGCCTACTAGAGATCACTTTTATCCTTCATACACCTAGGTCGAAGAGCAACTTTATGCTTTCTTTTGTTATTATTATCGTTATCCCATAATTTTCAATGCAATATTTATTAAGAATGAAAATTCCACTTTTTACAAACATAGAAGAAAATAAATGTGACACAAGAATTGATGAAAGAGATTTTTTTATTGATGATAAAGTGACCCATAAATGGGTATTTTTACATAAGGATACAATTCCTAAAAGAGGTAATTGCAAAAAATATGACAAAAAGCACAGTGGCAATATGAAAAAGATCGGATTTCCATTGAGTTCCAATTCCGCTATGATCCTTATGGCCTTGAAGCTTCTCGTACATTGCCTATGAGGAAGGTGGATGGATTGATCTTCCCCATGTGTAGTTCTCGTTATTCGGATGATGAGCTCACAGACTTTTCGCAGACCCCAGTCTTTTCTTTTTTAGGTCCCTAACTTTTGCCTAGACCGCCCTTTCGGGTTTTCAGTCTACCGGGATACCCATTTTTTGCCTAAGTTGCCCCTAAGGGTTTTCAACTTATCGGGTATTATTATTATTTTTAATTTTTAACCCTAATTTTTTCCTGGACTTTTCTTTTTGTTGTCCACCGGGTCTACTCTCAAGCGTAGTATTTTTTGACTGCGTCCGCATTTACAGGGGATGACAGATCTTCACCGTCCATGTTGGATAATATCAAGGAACCTCCGGAGAAAACCTTCTTTACAACATATGGACCCTCATAATTAGGTGTCCATTTGCCCCTTGGGTCTGTGTGGATTGGCAGAATCTTTCTCAATACCAAGTCTCCCACTTCGAAGTCTCGAGGACGAACTTTCTTGTCAAACGCCCTTTTCAACCGTTTTTGGTAAAGCTGGCCATGGCAGATGGCTGCCACGCGTTTTCCATCAATGAGATTAAGTTGATCAAATCTCGCCTGCACCCATTCGGCTTCGTCAAGCTTGACATCAGTCAGAATTCTCAGGGAAGGGATTTCTACCTCGACAGGGAGTACCGCATCCATGCCATACACAAGAGAAAATGGAGTTGCCCCAGTTGAAGTGCGCACTGAAGTGCGATAGCCATGTAAAGCAAATGGTAGCATTTCATGCCAATCTTTATATGTTTTCACCATTTTCTGAACAATCTTCTTAATGTTTTTGTTCGCTGCTTCAACGGCGTCGTTCATCTTCGAGCGATATGGTGACGAATTGTGGTGCTCGATCTTGAAACTTTCACACAATTCCTTCATCATCTTGTTATTGAGGTTTGAACCATTGTCAGTAATGATTTTATTTGGGACCCCATAACGACAAATGATTTCCTTTTTGATGAAGCGAGTGACCACTTGTTTGGTGACATTGGCATAAGATGCGGCTTCTACCCATTTAGTAAAGTAGTCAATGGCCACTAAGATGAAACGATGTCCGTTTGAAGCAGTTGGCTCGATGCGTCCGATCACATCTATGCCCCACATGGCGAAAGGCTAAGGCGATGTCAAGACATTCAGAGGAACTGGCGACACATGTATCCTATCTGCATAGATTTGGCATTTGTGGCATGTTTGCACGTGACGATAACAATCAGTTTCCATCGTCAACCAGTAATAACCAGCTCTCAAAATCTTCTTAACCATCGTGTGTCCACTGGAATGTGTACCAAAAGATCCTTCATGGATTTCGTTTATGATCCGGTTGGCTTCGTGTCTATCCACGCATCTGAGCAAGACCGAGTCATAGTTTCGCTTGTAAAGCACATCTCCACTTAAGAAGAATTTGGACGAAAGCCTTCTTAAATACTTCTTGTTTGTGATGGAAACATTTTCTGGATACTCTTGCTTTTCTAGATATCTTTTGATATCATAGAACCAAGGTTGATCATCGGTTACTAACTCTGCTTCCAGGCAGTTAGCAGGCTCATCAAGATATTCAATACGGATAGAGGGTGCCTCATTTTTCCATTTAACTTTGAACATGGATGACGTGGCAAGAGCGTCTGCCAATTGATTGCTTTCTCTAGGAATGTGATTGAAAGTAATCTCATTGAAGTATGGGATTAACTTCAAGACGTGATCCCGATATGGCACTAATTTGCTGTCACGTGCTTCCCAATCGCCTCTGACTTGGCTGATGACTAGAGCTGAGTCTCCATACACTTCCAGAATCTTGATTCTATGGTCAATTGCGGCTTCAATCCCGAAGATACATGCTTCATATTCTTCCATATTGTTGGTACATTCGAAACATAATCTTGCGGTGAATGGAATGTGGAAACCGGTAGGAGAGGTGAGGATTGCCCCTATCCCATTGCCTTGAGCATTTGCGGCACCATCGAACACGAGCGTCCATCGCGATCCTGGTTCGGGTCCTTCGTTTGGGCCTGGTGTTTCGTAGTCTCTGACAAACATGATATCTTCATCAGGGAAGTCAAAACGCGTCGGCTGGTAATCTTCCACGGGTTGGTGGGCAAGGTAGTCAGATAACACACTCCCTTTGATAGCTTTTTACGAGACGTACTGAATGTCATATTCTGTCAGTACCATTTGCCAACGGGCTACACGTCCGGTGAGAGCAGGCTTCTCGAAGATGTACTTGACTGGATCCATCTTTGATATCAGCAATGTGGTATGGGTCAGCATATAGTGCCTTAAGCGTTTGGCAGCCCATGCAAGTGCACAACAGGTCTTCTCCAACACTAAGTATCTCGTTTCACAGTCAGTAAACTTTTTGCTTAGGTAGTAGATAGCATGCTCCTTTCTACCTGTTTCGTCATGCCGCCCCAACACGCATCCCATGGATCCTTCTAGAACGGTCAAGTACATGATGAGAGGTCTTCCTGGCACGGGAGGCATCAAAATCGGTGGTTCTTACAGATATTCCTTTATTTTCTCAAATGCTTTTTGGCAATTGTTATTCCACACGATTGCTTGATCTTTGCGAAGCAGCTTGAATATTGGCTCACAAGTAGCTGTTAGGTGAGATATGAATCTGGCAATGTAGTTTAATCTCCCTAAGAAACCACGAACCTCCTTCTCGGTTCTTGGAGCTGGCATATCTTGGATGGCCTTTACTTTGTCAGGGTCGACTTCAATCCCTTTTTGGCTCACGATAAAACCTAGCAATTTACCAGATCTTACCCCAAAGGTACATTTATTCGGATTGAGCCTTAGCCTGAACTTTCTTAACCTAGCAAACAGATTTTCCAAGTGGATGAGATGTTCCTCTTCAGTTTGGGATTTTGCGATCATATCGTCTACATAGCATTCAATCTCTTTATGTATCATGTCATGAAAGAGAGTCACCATTGCTCGTTGATATGTCGCGCCAGCGTTCTTCAGACCAAATGGCATAACCTTATAGCAAAAGGTTCCCCAAGGGGTAATGAAGGTAGTCTTCTCCATATCTTCTGGAGCCATTTTGATTTGGTTATATCCGGAGAAACCATCCATGAAAGAGAAGACAGAGAATTGAGTCTTATTATCCACTAACACATCAATGTGTGGCAGTGGAAAATTATCTTTTGGGCTGGCTCTATTTAGGTCTCTGTAGTCAACGCACATCCGCACCTTACCTCCTTTTTTAGGCACAGATACAATGTTGGCGACCCATTTAGGGTATTTTGATACTGCCAAGAATCCGGCATCAAGCTGCTTTTGTACTTCCTCCTTAATCTTCAGGGCCATGTCAGGTCGAGTTCGTCTCATCTTCTGCTTTACCGGCGGACAATCTTCCTTGAGCGGCAATTTGTGCACCACGATGTCTGAATCCAATCTGGGCATGTCTTGGTATGACCAGGCAAACACCTCTGCATACACGCGTAGGAGCTCGATCAGTCTTCTCTTCACACCTTCTTCTAGGGCAGTGCCTACCTTGACCTCTTTCCTGTCCTCTTCGGTTCCAAGATTGACAACTTCCAATGACTCTTGATGCGGCTGGATGATCTTTGATTCCAGCTTCAATAGTCTGGCTAACTCCTCGGGGAGTTCACAATCTTCTTCACAATCCTCGTCGGCGTGGTAGATTGGATTATCAAAGTCATATGGAACCGTAGCAGTATCGTTATCAATGGAATCCGGGGTGGATCTACATGATTGGTGATTTTATGCTTTATTTTCAGGAGATGGAAAAGAAACATGCAAGAAAACATTGCCATTTATTTATGCAAAAAGTAAAAAAGAAAGACAGGGAACACAATTGAATGCAAAGAGGTTCATTTCATTCATGATAAACATTATTTGAAAACATGGGGGCCCTGCAAAATAACCCTTATGCCTTGGGCAGAGCATAGGATTTGAAAGCAGAACAAGGAAAATTACTCTTCAACTAGGGTGACCTCCGGTATTTCCGTAATGGTCCAATTGTTGAGTTGTTGGTTTGGCGCCTTTGGGTACACCATGCAGACTTCCTTTAATGCATCATCTTCAGCTTCCACAACGGCCACCTGATCATCCACCATATGTCCACCACTAACAAAGGCAAGTGGAGAAATGAACCTTTTGCCTTTGTCAATGGTTGTCTTCTGCTGATCTTTGTGATTGCCTGGGTAACCCAAACGAGTTCTGTTTTTGTTGATGGGTAGCTCCAACACTCTTCCCCAACCTTCGGGGTGACCGGCCTCAATTACGGTCCTTGCGTCCTTCCAAGTAATCATGGGGGGTCCTACCCTTTCTGATTTCTTTTCCTCCTTCTTAGCAGGGATCATTTCTACACTTATCACATCAAACGCTTGAAAAGGGGTCTCATGAACTTCCCCTCCCACTTCAATATAACGGATTGAAGACAGATGGCTTACTAGCATATCCTCCTCTCCCTCGATGATGACAAGTTGGTTATTGACCATGAACTTTAGCCTTTGGTGAAGAGTGGACGTTACAGCACCGGCCGCATGAATCCATGGACGACCTAGTAGGCAACTGTACGCCGGGTAGATATCCATCACATAGAATGTGATAATGAAAGTGTGAGGTCCTATTTTGATGGGGAGATCAACTTCCCCTATCACGGTCCTTCTTTCCCCATCGAAAGCTTTCACTATCACTGAACTGGGTTTCATCATTAATCCTTCAATGGTCAGCTTGGCCAATGAATTCTTTGGTAAAACATTTAAGGATGACCCAGTATCTACCAATACTCTCGACAACACAACATCCACACATTCAATGGATATGTGCAAAGCCTTATTATGGTTCTTCCCCTCGGGGGGCAACTCTCCCTCATTAAAGCTCATAATATGTGAGGAGGCAATGTTCGATACCACTCCTTCAAATTTTACAACGGATATTTCTTGAGGAACATGAGCAGTCTTCAAGAACTTGATCAATGACTCCTGATGGGAAGGAGAGCACATTAGCAATGACAACATGGAAATCTTTGAAGGTGTTTGGTTGAGATGGTCCACCACCTTATAATCGCTTTTTCGAATGATTCGTAAGAATTCTTCGACATCTTCATTGGAACTCCTTTTTTGAGTAGAAGTCTGCCCCTGCTCAATCATTGGCGGATTTTCACTTGTACCGTTTGGTGGTGGTACGGGCGCAAAAATTCTCCCATTTCTGGTTATTCCACCGGTCCCAACCATGTTCTCTACAGAATTATCAACTTTCACAGCATCCTCTTCCACCTTCTGTCCATTAATGTAAATAGTTGGCTCATATTTCCAAGGGACAACCTTGGTGATCTCAAAAAGGAAAGGAGCAGGTGTAGATATCATTAATGGAGCAAGTGAAGGTGGATACAATGGAATCTCTACTTGGTCATATGGTATTTGCAACGGTTCACGGACTTGATTGTATGGGGTCTGAACAGAATGCCAATCATAATCACATGGGATTTCCAAGGGCGCACGAGGCTGGTCACATGGAATTGTCAGCGGTGTAACATCATACGGGATTTGTAGTGGAACTTGGGTAGGATACCAATCTTCATCATACGGAATTGTCAAAGGTACACGATTTTGACCATACAAATTGTTCAACAGTTCTTCATCATAAGCAAACTCCATTGGATCATAGGGAATATCAAGAGTGGCCACTTCTTCAACACTAGACATCTGTTCTATCAATATGACACCTTGATCTAACAAATTTTGGATGCCCATCTTCAATTCATGACAGTTTTGGGGATCTTTCAAACAGTGTTGGCAATCCTCGGAACATCCTGGAACAATATTCTTCATTAACAATTGTTCTTTAACAACAGCAAAGGGGGTCTTCATTTTATCAACTTCTGATACCAACTTCTTTCCTTTAGATTCTTTAACCATGTTTGTGGCATGGTGCGACATTGGATTTTTAGTCACGTTGGGAGGGTTCTTGGTGAAATTGATGGCTTTTGAATCAATGAGATCTTGTACCACGTATTTCAAAGTTTTGCAGTTTTCAATGTTATGTCCGGGAGCTCCAGAATGGAATTCGCAACGGGCATTTGCATCATAGCCGGGAGGTAGAACAGCTGGGGGAGCCTTCATTTCTCTTAACTGCACCAATGAACCCCTAAGCAAGAGCGGAAGCAACCTAGCGTACGTTGTCGGAATAGGATCAAATTTTTTCTCAGGTCTCCTTTGTCTTGGCGGACCTTGATAATAGTTTTGACGTTGTTGTTGGTAGGGAGCTTGAGCAGCCGGTTGACTTGCGGGTATGGAGAGAGGCTGATTTGGAGTAACTACGGCCACATGATGATAAGAGCCTTGGTATGCTTTGGCCTTCCCTTTGTCCATAAAAATAGCGCTCGTTTCGCCTTCCCTTTTCCTTGCAAAACCTTGGCAGGGCTTCTTAGAAGCTCCATCAGCAATTTGAATCTTTCCAATCTTTATCATATTCTATATCCTCTCACCAGCCATCACTAAATCTGAGAACACAGTAGATGTGCATCCAGCCAAGCGTTCTAGGAAAGGACCTTGAAGAGTCCCCATGAACATATCGGTCAATTGTCTTTCAAGAAGAGGAGGCTGGACTCTAGCAGCTAGGTCCCTCCACCTTTGAGCATAGTCCTTGAACGCTTCACCAGATTTCTGGGTCAAGCCTTGAAGTTGTGTGCGATTGGGCGCCATATCAGAGTTGTATTGGTAGTGTTTCAGAAATGCCTCGGCTAACTATTTCTAAGTCTTGATGTGCGTACCTTCTAACTGCATGTACCATTCAAGGGAAGCTCCACTGAGGCTATCTTGAAAGAAATGCATTAGTAGTTTTTCATCATCAGAGTAGGCAGCCATCTTCCTACAATAAGATCAGATGTGAGTTCGGGGACAGCTTGTCCCTTTGTATTTTTCAAAGTCAGGGACTTTGAACTTGAGCGGAATCTTAACACCGGGTACCAAACACATATCCGCAGCCTCTAACCCAAAAGTGCTTGGGCCTTGTAGTCCTTTGACCGTCTCTTGCAAGGCGAGTACCTTCTTTTCCAAGTCAGTAGTTGGTGCTCCAGAGCTGTCTGCAGCCAAGTCATTGTGAGAGTTGTAGAAACCTTCGTGATCATCAAAGTGGATTTGAGGGGTAGTCGTACCACTACGAGGAATAGGGATTGCACCTGCGCCAGCAGGAGTAGGGATCGTGCCACCAGGAACGGGGATTGCATTTGTAGGAGTAGGAATGACATTGTCGGGAGTATGAGTTGAGCCTACAGTAGTAGGGACTAGAGTGTTGGCAGCGTTTCTCTCTATAGCTTGCTTCAACTCTTCTTGTCCTTTAGCCATAGCCTGGATGACTTCCATCAACTGGCCCATATGAGTCTTCATGTGGGTCATCTCGTCTCTGAAGGCGGCTTGGGTCTGTTCAATTTGATCCATCAGTAATCTTTGCTTGCCGCGAGTGTAGTAGGGATGTTGGGAAGTTAGCTTGTTTACTGCGAATAGAGGTCAAGTTTTTTTGTAAGTTTTTGGTTTTGTTTTTATGAAATGCGACATGATGCGTATGGAATGCATATGAATAATGTTATGCGCAAAGCTCTTAGTAACCTTGTTAGTTATTGTTGAGAATATAAACATTTTCCATTGCAATTAATCAGAAGAAATATAATAGAACAAACTCTCATTTCATTAAGGCTCGAAGCCAAGTTCAAATACAAAATACAAAAGATACACTTCTTAAGCAAATTACAAATCGACTCTAAATGTGACTCCTTGGGCTCTGCGAACAACCTCCAAATCTGTAACAAGTTCCCCCATTGTTTCCTTGCAAAACTTCACAAAGTCGAACACAGGGACAAAAGTGTTTTCAGGAGTCATCACTTGATCGACTACCTTCAATCTTTCAGGGATCTGCTGAAGCACAAAGTTGGAGAATCCCGCCAAGTTTATGAATTTGTCCTTCCACTCCTCATAGAGAATTTGGAGATCATGGATGACGTCATCTCTCTGAAGTACCGCAGCTTCTGCCTGACGACAACTTTCTTTCCAATAGTGGCAGATGTCCTTCAACTCTAGATATAGTTCATCATATATTCCATCTTTCAGTCTTCGGATTTCTTCGATAGCTCTACCCAACTGGTACTCTGCTTGCACGAAGTCTCGCTGCACATTCTCCTTTTCCAATAGCTCACGAGCTAATTGATCTTCGCAGCCTTTCATAATGTCTTTCAACTTGTGAATCTGAGCTTCAAAGTTTTCCCTTTCATCTTTCTTCATCTGGGTCGCTATTCTCACATCATTTTCTAAGTCTCTGACCTTTCGCCACACTTGGTCCAATTTTTCATTTTGGTGATCCAAGTCGGCATTGGCGTTTTTGAGAGCTCCACCGACCCATTCTTTCTTTCCTTTCTCTTCCCTAGCCCTTTTCTTGCTATCCTCGAACTTTTCTTTCAAATCTTTGCTTTTGTCTTCCCAAGCTTCGCTTTTCTGCTTAGTCTCGTTGAGTCGAATTCGAAGCTGAGTGTTCTCATCTTCAAGTTCTTGGATCTTAGCCTTAAGTTTCTCCATATCTTCGGGTAAGATAGGCTCGGGTTCAGGATGAAATGGGAAAACAGATGCATCAAAGATAAAAGGTAATCTGACCTCTTTCACTCTCTCTTTCACCCATTTGACATAAGGTTCACGAGCAAGGATGTTCTTCCGCCCATTGTTTGGATTGCTTCTTTGGATGTTTACCCATGCTCTTCTTGCTCTTCGTACAGACGGATCACTTGGATCGCCCGTATTGACAAGGAATGGCACCAAATCTTCTTCTTTAGGAGGGCCATCCATGGAGTGTCCAAACTATCTCTTGAGTAACACCGAGTTGTAATTGATGCAACCTTGCGTCCCCACAAGAGGCACGTTGGGAAATTCTCCACAAGAAAAGATAATATCTTTGGTTTCCTATTCCCTCTTGTACCATGTGATGGAACTAGCAGTGAGTGAAGCGAATCTTTGAGGCCATGAGATTTCCATGGAAGCAAAAGGACCTTTTTCGGGCATGTGGGTCCTTAGCCACTTATGCAGGAGCGGGGCGCAACAAAGGAACATTCCACCTCCTTTTGTATGTCTTGTATGGAGTGTGTGGTAGAAGTCACCTAAGAGGAAAGGCACAGGGTTCTTGGTCAAGAAGATTTCCACAGCTACTTGGTCCACAAAATTTTCCCCATTTGGAAACATCACAATTCCATAGACCAAGAGTGCCAGAATTGAACCACATATTTCCCATTTCTCTTCCTTGGCATACTTCCACGCTTGTTCTTCCAAGAATTTCCTCGAGAAACCCCTAGCTCCTTTGGGTGCCCAATTGGCTATCACATCTGATGTAGAAATCCCTAAGGCAGAAGCCACTTTCTTCAACGTGAACTCTTCTTCGAGCTTGGGAAAAGGATTGCGATCTTTGATGGAGAGGTTCAAGATCTTCTCAAATTCTTCCAAAGTAGGAGCTATCTGAAAATCGGCAAAGGTGAAACAACGGAAAGACGTGTCATAGTACTGAGCCAAGGCTGTGAGAGCTTCAAACTCCACCTTCTCTGTCAATAGATCCAAAATTCTCCCATAAGAAGAGTGAAATTTGTTGTGCTTGATGGGAGTGATCTTGGCACTTAGAGCTTTTAGACTGTCGATTGAAGGATCTTTGTATTTGAAAGTGAAAGTACTCTTTCGGTCGGTCTTCTTGTTTAGCTTCATTGTTCCTAAATTCACATTCATCATGACTGACTCTGAAAAATGCTTATATCTGCAACAAGAATAAGACACTAAGAGCTTTGTTTCTTTTATGAAGTATGCATGTATGAACGGGTTCAGAATTCGAGCATATGGGTTCATAAGTCCGTGGTATGGATAGGGCCGATACTGACTGCTTTATAAAAAAGGTTCTCACAAGGCGTGATCTAAGGTTTAAAAGGAATCCCAAAGTCATGGATTCACATGACTGTTCATCATACATGACATGAATATGTCGGAGGATGACTCCGTCACATGAATCTCTTTTGGGTGAGGTCCTCGTATCGACCCACATGAGAAGAACTTCTCGGGGGCCCATACTACGAGACACATCGACATTGGGTTCAGGACAAGGATTTCAGAGTCACGGACTTTCTTGACTGTTTGTTACGTATGTCAGTCATTGCCAGACAACAACTCCTTCAAGAAAGTCTCTTCTGAACGAGGTCTTCATATCGATCCACACGAGAAGAGCTTCTCGAGGACCCATACTACGCGACCATCAATCTTAGTTGGCCAAAGGTTTAGGGTTCTAAAAGGTCCTTAGAGTAATGGATTCTTGAGAAAACGTTGATCAAACACGCCAAGAGCTTGGCGGTTCTCATCATTCTCAAATGAATCTACTCTAAGCGAGGTTCTCGTATCGACTATCACGAGATGAGCATCTCGGAAGCCCATACTACTCAACCTCTCCTATCTCAATTTTAACACTCTAGACTCGGGTATAGAGTCTTTCCCTCAAGGTTTGCCACCAAAGTTTTCAATCCATACCAAGAACCAATGAAGCCAAACACGGTGAGATACAATTGAAAAAACAAGGAAAGCGATAAACAAGCAAAAAGGAAAGAACCCAAACACGCAAAAACAACCTAGGTTAGGCTTGACTCGCTTAGGAAAAAGTCCCCAGCAGAGTCGCCAGCTGTCGCTACGCGAAAAATGACACAGAGTCGCCACCGGATTTTATTTATCCCACGGAGGGAAAGGGAAAATAGCGATAAAACCTTTGGGAAAAGAGCGTGGTCATCGCAACCAAATCTTAGGTTTCGGGAGTCGGTTATGCGAGGGGAAGGTATTAGCACCCCCTCGCATCCATCGTACTCGATGGGAACCTCCTAGGTTATTTCGCGTGAATGGGTGTTTTTATTTTGCTTGCTTAAGGAAAAGAGGGGTTGTTTTATTTATTTTAATGCTCGCCAAGGATTGTGGCCTTTGTGCCTACGTATCCTCACTTAAAAGAAGTGAAGAATCAGAGATCCGTAGTTCGGAGGCTTGTGAAATTGTTGTTTGTTGGTTGATTTTATACCTTGAAAAAGGGTTTTTTGATTGAAGCCCTAAGGCGAAAGTAAGTTTGATGAGTTGATGTTATTTTTAAGTTTCTTAAGAGAAATTGTGCTTGATTAGGATTATACACAAAAGACTTTGGATAGAAATGAATTTTTCGAATAACCAAGTCGAGCGCCTTGTATCCAAAACATTCGGAATGAGTGTAGGAGGACTCCATTCTCATTCCTTTTCCACCGCTTTAAAGTCCATGGTGTATAGTCCTAATCATATATTTATTTTGTTTTAGATTTTTTATTGAGAAAATGAGAACCATTTGATGTTGGATCAAGGTTTATTGTTTGAAAAAGTATTTGAGGTGATACGAACAAGGTCGATGGCGGACGCACAAGGCGGCCGACTTACAAGGGTTGAAAATGGCTCGATAAAATCGAGAGTTTGTTTTTGAAAATGGTTTTTGGAATCAAAAGTCACCAAGGACAATAGCAACATTCACACTAAAATCATACAACGTATGGGATTAGTCGGCTAAAAAAAATTGAGACATGCAATAAAAGCGACACGAAGTGCCATCAAGGAGTTCGCCGTGCAAACTCCTTGAGAAAAAAATTTTGGAGGTAAAAATAACAAAAATAAGTGGAAAACAGTGGAGTAACACTGGTGGCCGTGTTGTATGACACGGCCCGTGTCATAGGGTACCTGCAATGTGAGTTTTTAGGGCATGACAAAGGTGCAACACGGGTGGCCGTGTTGTGTGACACGGCCCGTGTTGTAAAGTCTGGGTGAAAAATGATTTTTAGGGCAAACAGAGGTGCAACACGGGTGGCCGTGTTGTGTGACACGGCCCGTGTTGTGAGGCCTGGGGTTTTTGGTCGTGGAAACCTCAAATAGAGGTGCAACACGGGTGGCCGTGTTGTATGACACGGCCTGTGTTGGGCAACACGGGTGGCCGTGTTGTGGGAAACGGCCCGTGTCAGGCTACCAGAGTGAAAAACCTAACTTTTTCTATGTTTTTCTTTCGTTTTTGTGGTTTCTTAAGAACGGTTTCTTGGTCCCTTTGGAACCTTAAATGAAACATACAATACAACAATACATAAAAGAGTAAACAAAATGAATGTAAGAGAAAAAAAATAAAGGGAGAAAGGTTGGAGGAAATGGATACCCAAGAGCTTTCTATCCTTCTTGCAAGTCCTCCTTGGTCTTAGTTGAAAGTACTTCACTCCTCTTCACTCTATGTTGTGAAGGTTTTGTTTCTCAATGATCCTCTTGGTTCTATATCACTCTCTTTTTCTTGTTTGCAAAGCTTCCTATTTTTCTGGTTTTTAGGGTATTGTTTGCTCTCTCTATTTTCTGGTTTTGCAAGTGTGTGTAGAATGAATGTTGAATGAATGAAGAGTGATCCCTTTTTGTTTACAGCCCCCTCCTCTTATCTCAGCTCCTCTAGGGTTTTCACTTCTCCCCACATATCAGATTTTTCATGGAGTGGTGTCTCTTACCACCTTTTCTCATGTCACTCTCTTTCTTTCCATTTCCATGCAAGAGCTATGCTGCATTTTTGCTGTTGCACTTTGCCTATGCTGTTTTTCTGCAGCACCTTGTGCCTTGCACCCATCTTGTTGGTTTGTGTTTGGACAGCTCCTCTTGGTCAAAGCTACTACCTCTTGACAGCATTTTGAAATCTGATATTTAGATGCATTGTCACATGTTATTCCCTTGGTCTTGTGACATGTGATCTTGTGACATGAAGAAATTTGTCACCTCTTGCATGGGACTGTTTTGCCATGATTAAACATGCATATTCTTGGTCTTAAAACATTCCAATCTTGATTTAATCCTTGCATGTTTCTTGGATATTTGTAAACATAATGTAGACTTGGTGTGGTATTACCATAACATGAATTTGACTAGAGAATTGAATGAAGCATTAAAAATAAATTAATTTCTAAACATTACTTAGAGTTGGAAATCTTGCAACAAATTACATTCTTGTAATGTCATAAAACTTCTCTTTGTAATATTCTTGCCTTTAATCTTGAATTCATGATGAATTTCCTTAGAACCATTAAGCTTGAAATGGATGAAGTCTTGAATTATGGACTTGTAATCTTGACTCATGCTTTGCAAAATTGAACTCCACTTGATCAAGAATTTAAAACAAAATTGGATGAAGCAATCTTGAATTATGCCTTGCATTTCATGGTCATTAGGAATATATCTTGAATATCCTAATATTTTGTCAAGTAACTTCTCTTTGAAGAAATCTACAAGAGTAGACTTTCCAATTTAGATCAAACTTTAGATAATGAACCTTTTCTTCCATGTAGTCCAATATAGACAAGTTATCTCATTTGAAAATGGAAAATGACAAATCGACCCAATCCGTACCCACATGCCCGATATGCAATAAAATGATGTATGATATGGTGAATGTAGGGTATAAAGGCTAAAGGCAAAAATGAGGGTGTGACACTCCCCCTTTCAACAGTCTACTTTTAACACAACTCAACGGTGTTTTCAATTCATTCACATCCATAACCAAGTTCAAACTCTCTTCCGTTATGATAGCATTCACTCCATGATTCGGCATGGGTTGTTGTATAATATTGGGACCATCCTGACCAAATTTAATGGCCTTACTATCAAGCAAATCTTGAACCTTATGTTTGAAAGCATGGCAACCTTCAATATCATGTTCGGGCGCTCCGGAATGAAAATCACAATGTTTACCAGCGTCAAAACCAAATGGAGGAGTGCCCGTCAACGGGGCCATCGTTCTCTTTTCAACCAGATTCAAACCCAACAACGTTTGAAGAAGTTCAGCATAAGTTGAAGGAGGTGCTTCAAATACTCTCTGGCCTACCCCCTTGAATTCTACGCTAAGCATGGTGCATTCTCTGTTGTTGCGGCTGTTGTTGCCGTTGCTGTTGTTGTTGTTTTTGCTGAGGTATCGGGATAGTAACACTAGCAACTTGTTGTGGCTGATACGGATTCCTACCTCTTCCACGACCTCGACCACCATATACCGCACTTGCGTCGCCTTGTCTCCTTCCACCAAAGGCTTTCCTTGCACCTCCAGCTGAGGTGGATTCACCTGCCTGAATCTTCCTAATCTTAATTCCGTTTTCAATCCGTTCTCCCATGAGAATCATGTCGGAGAAACTACCCATCGAGACATTGAGCAATTTGTCGTAATACATTCCAGAGAATGTTCCAATAAACATATCAATCAACTCTCTTTCAACCAAAGGAGGATGCACCCTAGCCGCAATATCACGCCAGCGCTGCGCATACTCCTTGAAGCTCTCACCATTCTTCTGAGACAAACTCTGCAGCTGGACCCTGTTTGGTGCCAAGTCACTATTATATTGGTAATGTTTAACAAAAGCATCAGCCAATTCTTTCCAGCTTCTAATTTGGGTGGGCTCCAGTCCCATGTACCATTCCAGCGATGGTCCCGATAAACTGTCTTGAAAGAAATGCATAAGCATCTTCTCGTCGTCAGAGTATGCAGACATTCTTCTGTAATAAGAACGTACATGAACTCTAGGGCATGTATCCCCCTTATACTTGTCAAATGTTGGAGCTTTGAATTTCAAAGGCACCCTCAGCCCAGGCACTAGTCCCATGGTAGTCATATCTAACCCAGCAAAGTTCTGATTGGCTATCCCTTTGATCTGCTCTTCCAGCATTTTGAACCTCCTATCGTTATCATTAGGCCTTTCAAATACCACGCCTTGTCCAGAGAAAGCGTCTTCCTGGCGATCCTCGCCCCAGTTCAGATTCTCATTGCCATATCCCTCGTAACCAGTGTTACGGCCATATCCCTGTTGATTGAAAATAGGATCCCGTCCTCTGTTACCGAATCCTTGGTTGACCCCACCTAGTCTATAACCGGTGTTGAAAGGCACCATCCCAGCACCGTTGTTGTTCATGTTACCAAAACCACCATCACCGTATCCATACCCTTGGTTGTTGTTACCATAGCCATCGTAGCCAAAGCCTTGATTGTTGAAACAAAAATTACCATCACGATTACCAATGCCAAACCCTTGGTCATTGTTGTCACCGAACCCTTGATTAGCATCTCCAGCATTGCCAGTATCGTTAACAACATTCCCATCACCATTTCCAGCGTTTCCAGTACCAGTGTTACCAATACCAGTGTTACCATTACCAGCACCAGTGCCAGTATTTCCATTGCCATTACCATCACCGACACCAACTCCACCACTTGTGGGAACGACCACTGTAGGTATCCCATCCTCCCTACGAGGAGTTCCAACAGAGTGATAATCAGTATTTCCATTCGCCCGCCCCAACAGCGGTTGCACCAGAGTCTGGAGATTCTCCTGGCCCTTGACCATAGTTTCCATTGCTTGCATGAAAATTGCCAACTTCTCACGAATTTCCTGCATCTCAACTTGAACTTGATCCATGATTCTCTTGCAGTTGTTCCTGGTAGAATAACGATGCATTCTCTGGTTGTCAATCCTGAAACCTTTGAGATGCAGGAAATAAGATACAGATTCAAAAAACCGGTCATGCAATATGAGTATGCAGATGCAAATGTATAAGTATGCTACAGGTTATATTCCCCCCCCCCCCCCCCCCCGATTCTAGTT
Source organism: Lathyrus sativus (assembly GCA_963859935.3). Lineage (NCBI taxonomy): Eukaryota > Viridiplantae > Streptophyta > Magnoliopsida > Fabales > Fabaceae > Lathyrus > Lathyrus sativus. The sequence continues at coordinate 32,511,110 of OZ012737.1, read as the reverse complement.
TCAGAGAGAAGGCCATCACGAAAATAGAGTCCCAATCAAGCAAGCAAGCAATCAGAAAAGCCTCATACATAAACAAATGCCAAGAGGCAAAGTACAACTGAATACATCTGAAAAGACCTCGGGCAACAAGCCTGCGATGGTCAAAATACAAGTACAGATAACAAAAGCAAGGCAAAGATAAATCAGGCCAAATGGCGCGCTTTGACATCTTCCAATATCCTCAACGTCTCCGAATGACCTAGTCTGGAGATTAGCTCCTATATCAGTAATGCATGTCGCTCAACAGTGGATCTCAGCTTTTTGGCGTCGTCCTTGCAGGTTCCTTCGCCAAAACACTCGTCGAGTCTGCATCTCTTGAAGCCAGCCTTCAATTCACAATCTCTCAGCTCTTTGCTAAGGTCACTTACTCTAAGCTCAACAGCGCTCCTAAGTGATGTCTCTTCAGTAATCTTCGCATCCTGGGCTCTAATCTGCGCCTCTAGCGTGGCAATCTGCAACTTCAGCTCATCTTCACGCTCCTTCCGCTTGGTAAGCGTGGTATTCCATAATGTTTCCCACTTGCCGAGTCGGGAATAAGCTTTGTTTAAGAGTTCCTTCTTGGAAGCAAGCACCTTGCTAACACCGTTCAAGGCTACTCCCACCTTTTCCTTCTTGTTGGTCTCTTCAGTCAAATCTGAACCCAACCTATTAATCAACTCAGTATGTTCCTTCACCATGAAGGTAGCTTCATTCTTCTCATGACGCAACTGGAAGATCTCTTTCTCTAACTCATCATTGGCTTTCTTCAATTCTTTATTTTCAACCAACAATTTGTTATACTTCTCAATCTCTACCGAAGTAGGTGCCTCAATCACTGGAAGATACAAAGGTTCCACAACAAGATATGGCATCAAGGAAATCCTAGCTCTCTCGTGGATCCAAGCCAAATAAGGATCATAAGCTTTGTTGTTGCTCTTACCTAGCAAAGCTTTCCCTCTCCTATGGATGTTAGCCCATGCATGTCTCAACCTGATCAAAACAGCCTCGTCTAATAAGCCCGTGAGATACAGAGATTCCTGTATCTCAACCTCAATAGGAGCATTTCTCAAGGCATAACCAAACTGTCTCACCAACAGAGAAGGGTTATAGTTGATACAGCCTTTCCGTCCAATCAAAGGGACATTCGGAAAGCCACTGCAACTATATACAATATCAGTGCCAAGCATGCTCCGATCAAACCAAATGATGTTCTCAGCAGACAGCCCCATCAACCAGGAAGACCAATCCAAAGTATCAACAACATCAACAAAAGGTCCTGTCTTCGGAAGATGCCCCTGGAACCACCTGTACAAGAGAGGAAGACAGTAGGAAACATTCTTTCCACGACGTTTCTCATTCTTATAGTGAATAGAATGATAAATATCGCCCAAGAGAGTAGGAACTGAATTCTTAGAGGCAAGAATCAAGAAAGCATCTGAGTCAACAAAATCTGGCACATTGGGAAACAAGACAATCCCATAGATGCAGACAGCTAGAATGGCACTGAAGGCAACCCAACATCCGCTCTTTGCGCACTGTGTAGCCTTCTCAACCAGGACAGACAGGTGAAAACCATAGGCTCCGTTCAGCTTGACCAACCCTCCAGGGAACTCAGAAGCGTCTAAACTGACAATCTCAGCAAGTGTAGCCATCTCAGGCTCAGCATCAACATGTATAAAGGGCATCTGGTCTAACACAGGAACTCCCAACATAGCAGAATACTCCTCCAAAGTGGGTGCCAGAATATAGTCGGGGAACAGGAAGCATCTCAGCTGAGGCTCATAAAACTTCATCAAAGTATACACCCTAGTCGTCTCGAAGGCTGAAGGTTTGTACAACAAACTAAGCAATCTCCCATAAGATACTCTGAACTCAGCCCTCACTCTCTCATCTGCTAGAGCAACTAATCCCAACAAGGAACTAATATCTGGCGAATGCAACCGGTAAGCAACTGTCCTCTTCATGGACTCCATGTTTGGCCAGAAGATACACTAGAATCAGAGGGGAATGATCACACCTGCAACATAAATACACGTTAATGAAATGCAAACATGAAAATGCACATGCATATGCAAACAGGAGATCAAGTGCAATGCTGATGCACTGTGCTGCTTTGTACTGAAGCCTGAGAACCATCAAATCTTCGCCTCAAACCAAACCAACCACTCAAAAGAACCCTGTAACCACATCTCCCTGACAGAGATAAACCAGGTACTCTGAGGTCAAAGGTTTCCTGTAAACAGACCTACCTATCCCTCACAGGTATATACTTAACTTGCAGACGAGGTACGACATCCTATGCGGGTTCAACGTCACAGACTTTCAAGAGCGATGATACGATACCCAGAAGGTGTGGCATCATCATCCCTTGAAGCAGCCTCACTTAGTTGAATCCAAATTGATAGGTCCCCAGAGTCGACAATCCTCGAGTCAGACAACTTGTCGAGCCCTAAGGGCCGGGCAAGAAGCATCAAAGAGAATCTCGTCCGAGCGCAGATTTTGCGGCTAGCTGGTGCGAGCTAACCAAGCAGGCTAACCACTACTCTCTACTTCTAAGTCTATGTGCAAACTCAAGCCCAGGTCCTGCTTATCTCTCAATCTAACCCTCTTCCCAGCACAAAAACAATAATAGAGTACTGAAAGTAAAGGCAGAAAGGTAAATACATACAAAACCCCCAGACGGGAAAACAAGCGCTAGGATTGACTCGCATAGGGAACCGCCAGTGTCCCTAGCAGAGTCGCCAGCTGTCGCTACTGCGAAAATCGGCGCCGGCTATGATAGAAGAGTCGCCACCGTGCGTTATTTATCCCACAAGAGGGAAAGGAAACGCTCTGAGTAAACCTAACGCAAAGAGGGAAAGGAATGGTCATCGCAACCAAATCCTGGATTCAGGAGTCGGTTACGCAAGGGGAAGGTATTAGCACCCTTCACGTCCGTCGTACTCGACGGGATCCACGCTTGTTTTCTATTTAAGGGTTTGTTATTCTATCTACTCTACAGGTCTGGGTTAAAAAGAAAAGAAAATGACTCGGCAAAGTATCGCACTTTATGCCTACGTATTCTCGTCTGGAACTAGAAATCAGAGTCAACGTAGTTCGCCTACCTACGGGAAAGGAGGGGAAGGTTGCTCGCTAGGATATCGTATCCTATGCCTACGTACTTTCATACAGCATGAAAGATCAGAGCAAACGTAGTTCGGGCTACGGAGGACACAAGCTTGTCTGACAGTTTTTATCTCCTTCTGAAAAGGGTTTTCCTGATTAAAGGTCCAAGAGGACAAAAATGACATTTGAAATTTGTTTTCAGTTTTTTTACGAAAGAAATGTTTTTTAGTCTGTTTGCAACTTGTACTGCACTAAAGACTTGTGATCTGAGAGTGACTACGTCGCATGTCACCCTAAGGATACCATACTAAGCAGCCAGATTACTGAAGAGTGACCCTCCAGCAACCTTTTCTCAAATAGCTTAAGGCTCGTAGCGTACATCACACGTTATTCTTATTACTGTGTTTTTGAATTGTTTTGAGATGAGAGGAGAAAGACGCTCTAAAAAGCCTATGGTTGAAAGGGAAACTAGCCTAATGTTATCATGCATGGGTCAAAACCTAATGTCTGTCATAATTTCCTCTTGCACAGAGGAAATCAGAGATCCTAGGGGATAAACAGCAAAAGACAGCAAGCAATTACAGTAAATAGTAAACAGTAAGCATGCAGCAGTATAAGAGAGGCAAGGGAGAAAACAATAGGCAAGAGGAGACAAGCTCCACCTCAAACCTAGAGGTAATCAACACAAGCAAACAGACAATACAGAGAAAAACAAAAAGACACAGAGGAGGCAGCCCAAGCAGCAGCAACTAACTCCTACAGCAAACAGCAACAACAACTTTAAACAGCAAAGTTGGAAAGACAGCAAAGTTGACAGCAAGGACTTCATCTTCAAGCAAGCTTCTATCTTCAAGCTTCATCAATATTCAAGCTCCAACAAGCACACTCTAAGAAGAGGATCAATCATCAAGATCAAGTTATAATGTTAAGGAACTTAATGACAACCAAAGGAAATCACTAAGAACTCAACATTGCAAATGAAAGGTATCCTCAAAGTTCTACTCACTTGGGGCATACCACTCATCCCTCCTAAGGAGAGATGGAGCTTCCCAAGAAGGACTTTATGTCATTGGATAGAATAGAGGCAAACAATGCACTCTATGTTTGAAGAAATAATCAAAACTAGGTCTAAGGCACTTCCTAAAACCCTAATTTCCTAAGCTCTTAAGAAAACCTCCACAAGAAGAAAAGCCTTCAACTCCAAGCTCCAATCTTCAATCCCAAGCATCTTCAATGAATCTAGAGGCTCCACCAAAAAGAACTCAAGCTTAAACCCACTCCAAAGCAGCCAACCAAACCAAACAATCCAAAGCACTCAAGAGAGGAATCCACAAACACAAGCCAATTGCAAAATACAACTAAAATAGAAAATGAAGTTGAAAAATTCTAATAAACTTCCTAGGGGAACATACATGTTTGAAAAACCTAGTGTAAAAAGATTGAAGCCTAAATCAACTTCTAAGTTATCTAAACAATTCCTAAAGTGAAATAGGTCAAGGGGATCCACAATTTTGGGAGGGTCCTAATCTCAACACCTAAAACAGAACCTAATGTTGTTTTAAAAATCCACCAAAAATTATAAGGTAACATACATGTCGACCCTAACACATACTAAAAAATCAAAGCCAAACCCAACACCAATTGGAAGAACTAAATTCAACAAAACAGATGGTCAAATATGCAAAATTAAAAGAATTAAACAAAATAAGAAAAATCAAATTAAATTGAAAAATGCATGAAACTACTTTTTGTTAATTCCAGAAAATCATAAATTCCAAAAGGATCATGAGGATATTTTTAAAATAATTTTTGGATCAAAATTGGAATTAATATGATTTTTGGAATCAACAAATAATTAAAATAAAACAAAATGAAATAAAAAATGAATTAAAGCTGCAAAATAATGAGAACCATAGGATCAGGAGACTGGTCAAGCAATCCAAGCGCGTGAGAGAGTGCCAGCGCATAAAATGAAACTCTGCGTTTTGGCTTCAGAAATTTCAAAACAAACTTTAAGTCGTGGCCGTCAGATCCAGGCTGTGGTCAAAGGTCCAAATTCAATCCAACGACAATGAGGTTATCTTCTTCATTTTTCAAATCATCTGAGTACAGACACAGGGCGGTGGTGCGTGGTGGCCGGAGAAGACTCCGGTTGTCTTCTCCGGTGAGGGTCCAGGTTCAGGCAACTAAAAATAACAAACTATATACCAAATCAACTCAGTTTTTCACGTACATTCCAAATCTCCACTCAAAATCCTCTAGATCGTGCTAGGTTTCAAAATACGAATCCATTTTCAGAAATCATGTCAACTTTGATCATCACTAAAATCCAAACTATTGGTATAGAAATCATCCTCATGTTGCCTACATCATCCTGATCTAAACATTTAACATTAACTCCTCATGAATGATCAAGAGATTCAGGTCCAAACAGATCTTACATGTCATCTTCAATCATCATCAATTGAGTCCAAATCAAGCCTAAAACGATTTATGTCTTGTGTAGATCCTAACCACAAGTCTAAATCTAATCATCTCATGCTAAATCATGCTGAATTTTTAGAAATGCAAACCTGGTATAGATCTTGACACAGAGGTACTTAGAGCTCGTGGCTTGCTTCCAAATGCTCCAGATAGCTTCAATGATCCACAAGGAAGAGATTGCACACCTCAATTTGGCTTGGATTGGCTCCAAACTCAGAATCCGGTTTCAAGTTGCAGTTGTGAAATTTCAATTGCTCTTTCTGGTTCTGGAGTGAAATGAAGCTCAAACCTGATCTGAACTCACTCTAATGAATATATAGAAGAGTTTCATGGGCTTTTGGATCCAAATTGAAGCCCAAAACAGTGGTTTGCATTTTCTGGTTTTTTCATCCAAAGGCAATGTATCAGTCGTATATTGCAAGCTTTGCATTGGTTCTAGAAGGTTCTCACACCTTGCACATGTCATTTAGAATGAGTTTGAATGGAGAAATTGGCCTGAATTGCCTTGTGCATTGATTTTGCATATGTAACTTACAAGTGAAGTAACCATATGATATCTCTCAAAACTTGAACTAAACTCAAAATTCTGGTATTGCCAATTCTCTTAGAATGTGTTTTCCAATCAGAAAATGTACTTATTTGCTTGGTTTTGGTCATATAACTCAAAAATCAAATTTTCCCTCCTTTTCACATTTGAATTTTCTTCATTTTCAAGCCATTTCAAGTGACTTTTTGATATGAGCCAAACCAAACTCCCATGACCACTTGGTTGCACCCAAAACATAATTTTAAGAAAGTTCCATGTTGAACAAATTTCCATTTGAAGCTTGCAAGTTGGAGATATGGATCTATGATTGAAAATGACCTATAATCTCACTTTCCCAAAATACCCCTGGCTTGTAAACCTCATAACTTGAGTTCTACAAATCAGATGGAGGACTTCTAGTACAATTTAGAAAGATAATATCATGAGGAACAACTTTCATGTTGACTAAAAGTTCATGTGAAACTTCCTTCTAGGTCAAAAATAGACTTGAAATCAGATGATTTTCACAGACAAATTTCAGAAGCATCTGAGGACTTGTAACTTGTCTGGACCATAACTTCAGTTCTATAAATCCCCTTGAGTACTTCTAGTACTCAAATTAAAGGTATTGAGATGCTTTACAAGTTTCATGTTGGCTAAAGATCCATTTGAAACTTTTATATTGACTTATGTGGCCCTAAAGTTAGGCACTAAACAGGGTAACTTGCACTGAAACCCTAATTTAGCAACTTCCCACATTCTTGATTCTTCTTGATTTGATCTTGGCACAACACCAAAAATGTCTTATCACATCATTCCATGAACTCCATAACCTCAAAGTAGGCTTGAATGCTTTTCAATTGTATAATTGACCTAGGGTTGATCCAGATGAAACCCTAATTGTCTGCACTTTAACTGTGGCTCTTGCATTTGACACAATGACTTGATTTAACTCCAACATGGCTCTCTAGGCACTCCATGAGCTCTATACACATATCATATTCACACCTCATGCTTCACATCCCATTGATGGTCCTCAGCTGATCAAGACCTCCCACCACCTTCTGATGACTTGGATGACTTCTCAAGCTTGGATAAGATTTCTTTCTAGGCTTCTCTTGATAATAATCACCCTTGATCTCCTGTTGGATGAATGATATGCCATGATATGCAAATGATAGAACTATGCAAAATGATAATGCAATGAAACATAAACCAGGTAAAAGATGTTGAGCAAATTTTGGGGTGCAACAGACACCACTTGTAGTAGGTGTCTTATCGAGAATTTTGGCCACCTTCGAGGGAGGTAGGCTAGTGGATCCAGATGCCTTTGCAGGTTTTCTTCTCTTTTTTGTAAGAATCTCCTCAGGAGACTCATCAGCATCTGAGGCAACAACAATTGAAGTGTCCTTCTTGCCTTTCTTGGAAGGAGTTGAAGATTTTCGCCCAGCCTAGGAAAATAAAAAAGAGGTAATACAAGTGTGAAAGAAGAATCACATAGTGAAAAAATAGGAAAAGGATGTGAAATATACCTGTTTGCCTTCAGGTTCATTGCCACTTTGGGAAGTAGTAGCCCTAATAGAAGGGGTTTTCCTAGGCACGCCTGGAAGACAGGAGATGATTACAAGTTAAATATTGTATGAGTGGTTACAAAACCATAAGTACAGGGCATCAAACCTTCATATATGTCATATTCGACACGAACATCCTGAATCCCTATATGAAGGTGTCCTTTGAAACTGTCTAAAGTATGCTTAGTCGGAACCACTCGCCGAGCCTTTGGTTGAGACTGTTGTCGAAGGAGTTTTAGATCCTCGCCACAGATAAACCAATCTGGAAATGGAGGGGCAAGTGCCACTCCAAAATCAGCAGTAGGCAGGCGAGGGATATTTGGAGGAAAAAGTTTAAAAGCTACCTCATAACGTTTGTCACGAGGAATGTTGGAAGGAATTTTTAATTGATCTAGTTTTTGCAGAAATTTTCTCTTTAAAGTGACAGCAACTTCATGAGTGGTTCTACTAAGATCATCTGGTCGATAGACAGTTTCAAAGTGTTTCTGGAAAGCTTGGATTTCTTGGATATGAGTGAGCTTACTCTTCTACATCTTGTCCTGCACATCAAGGAAAGCTTGGTCAAGCAATAAAGAAAAGGTGGTTACATTAAGAAAATTTTCAGTGTAATGCTTTGACCACCAATGGTGGAAAGAGGAAGTGCATATGAAAGAAGGCTCAAAGAACACAGGCCAGAGCACTCCTTTCTTTCCATTCCAGTCGTCGAAAATAGCGGTAATTGTTTCTTCATCGAAACTGGCAGTGTGAAGGATAACTTGGCCTTTCTTTTCATATAAACATTTTGGAAAACTCTGAGCCAACCCAAACTGTCGAGAAATGAAGTTTGGTTGATATGCAATCAAGGATGCTAGACCTCTTCCAAGTTTAGTTTGTTGACAATAAATCTGGGAATTAAAAAGGCTTCCCAGATAGCAACAGATTCATCATCAAGCTTCCCATGAGGCTTTGAAAATGGCCTCTTGAACCATACATGGCCATACTTTCTTTCAGCAAAAGGTGCCATGCTAGGAGTAAACTCGTGGCGCTTGGAAAACATCATGATATAACTGGTGAAGGTTGTCGCGGTGAAATTTGGATGTCAAGCTATTGATTAACTTGAATATTAATTCATTTACCACCGGTCTTTGATTTTTCCAAAGGAAGGGAAAAAGATCGAAATACCCATAATGCAATGCAAATGCAAAGGTTAGAGAATTTTAGGTTCGGGGGTTGGTTAAACTTAGGGAAGGTGCTAGCATCCTAATTTTCTGTAGTACTCTACAGGAACCCCTTATTTTATGTTTCTTTATTCCTAATGTTTATCTGCTTAAAGGTGAAAGACCTAAGGGTTTATTTCTAAGTATACTCGCCAAGATGTCGCATCTTGTGCCTACATATCCTGACGGGAATGGAATCAGAGTATTTGTAGTTCCCCTAAATGGTTTGAGGAGTCCTTTGGCTGTGGTCAAAGTTCCTAAGGGATAAAGGGTAGTTGATTGATTGATTCTAGGAGAAAAGATGAGTTGTCATTTTAAGGGAGATTACTTAGTTTAACCGCCACAACTTCGTAGGAATTGTATTGTTATGGGGTAGAAGTTTTATCTCGCTTAAGATGATTAACGTCTTATTCTCTAATGTGTTTGAATAGTTTAAGTTTGAGTTGAATTGTTTTTTATCTAAGTTGTAAAATAAAAGACAAAGGTCCTCCTATGGGTAGGATCTACCTTAAAAGATCGACTTGAATGAGATCAAGGATCATAGGAGAGTATGATGCAAATGAAATGCATACGCACAATTGTTTAGGTCATGCGCAGATTCTTCCTTTTGACGTTATGCAATGCGGTAAAATAAATTGTGGAAATGATAAATTACGGAAAATAAAGGCAGATAAATAAAACCATACACAGACGCATGAAAGCGCTAAGGTGCACGAGTGAGTGAAAGTGAATACGTGGACGCAATCGGAGCGGAGACGGAAGCGTGCACGATTGATTTAATGGGATATTGATTTTAAGAAAAGTTGGAATGATTTTTATTAGTTTTAATAAAAGGGTTTTCTTATTGAAAGTTACCGTCATTTAGATTTTTACGAAGTATAATGAAAGGTTGTTTTTATTATTGGTTTTTAAAAGTTATCTAAAGTAAGGAAAATGTTTTATTAATTAAAAACAAGTTAAATTGCAATTAGAAAATAGGTTTCCTTTTTAAAATAAAAAGTTGTATTATTAATATAAAATATAGAGTTGATTTAAATTATGAAGAAGTTTTCTCATAAAAAAAACATATAATTATTTAATAAAAAAGATTATTAGGATGGTGAATGAATTATTAATGAAGTGAAAATAATAAATTGATTTTTATAAAAATAGGGAGTAAATTAAAAGGAAAAGCATTAGATAAAAAAGAAATAAGTTAATTAAAAAAGGTTTTATTGGTTTAATTAAATAAAATGTTGATTAATTGTTAATTAATTGAATTATAAAGATTAGTTTGACTAAAAAAAGGATTAACGGTTAAAAATATTAGTTAGAGGCTAATTTGAGATAATGATCGATTAAAAGCTGATTAGGGGAGTTTAAGGGTTGATTAAAGGGTGGCGTGTGATCGTGTGACGCGCAGGCCTGGAGGGTGTACGATGGGGATGCGAGTAAGGTCGTGCGATGGTGGTCTATTGGAGATCAGGGGCTGTGTACGTGAGGGTGCATGGTTGGCACCGTGTACGTGTGTGCGTACGATTACAATAATAAACAAAAATTAAGAAAAAACATGAACCCTAGTCCCAATTTGATTTCCCTCTTTCCTTCCTATCTTCTCGTCGTCTCCTCTTATCCCCACTCTCTCTCTGTGATTCCTCCACCATTCTTCTCCTTCATTCCTTTTGCTCCGCGACTCCACCATTGTTTTCTTCTTCCATTGTTTCCATCTCGCTCTTCCGTCTCCATAAAAACCTAGCAGAGAAAACCACAAAGCAAAAAAAAAATCAAATTGCAAAATGAGAATATCACTTGGAGGAAACGTTACCCATAATCAAGGAAGTGCCCAGGTCACGGATGTGGTGTGATAATGATGACAAAGGCTTCTCCGGCAATGGATTCGCGATGACGGCTTCGGAGATCCCAAAAGGTAAGTCCTCTCTTCTTCGATTTAGGGTTTCGATTTTGGGGATTTTGGGATTTCTATATGTGACTGTTTGTGTGGATTTCTCTGGGTGTCCCCCTTTTGTGTTGTCTGATTGTTGCTACTTTTATAGGCTTTTGCTGACGAATCTTTGCATTGAATATGATAAACATTGTCTTGAATACCTTCTACTTTCGTCCCATGGTGTCCAGAATTTTACTGAAAATATGTCAGGATTATGTTTAAAGTTGTTTTGGAAATAACTTGAATTTGTCTTGATTTGCAGGAAACATCATTAAGGCTCTTTCCATCTGTGTTGGTGGCTCTTCAATGTATCTAGTTGTCATGCTCTTAAAGAAAGAAAGATTAGAACCGATGTCAATAATCACGCAAATTCCTTCCGTTTTTTGATCCGACATGCTTCTGGACAAATTGAAGAACTTCCTTTTTAACTCAAACAGGTTTGCAATTTGGTTTTCAATTGTTATCAATATCTGTGATTTTTGATTAATTTTCACTCTACTTTGATCTTTTCCTTGTTCTAATTGTATCCTTTATTTGCAGGAACTTTGAGAATAAATAGGACCAACTTAATTCCATAAGGGCACGACTGTCACGACTCTATTATGCTGGCCTTCCTATTATGCTTAATGAACAAAGATTGATGATGAAGATTTACTGAGCGTTTAGTTTTGGAAGGAAGCTGCACGTGCTTGACATTGTTCTTGTTGTCGTTATATCTGAAGAATTGCCGATTTTATGCCGCTGAGGAAGGTTCGATGCGGTGATGATGACTTAACAGTCTGAACCGATGAGGGAACTTCGATTTTTTTATGCTTGGTAGGGGGCTGGTGACAACTCCGGTTGTCTCCCTTCCGGCCACTCCAACCTATGCCCAATGATGAGTTAAACTGAGGGCTGAACCTTCTTGTTTATTCTTCTTTTTCTGGACTTCTAACCTTTACATTATGTGCTACGGCTATTTGATTGTCGGTTGTGTCTTGCTTTGACAGGCTGGAATGTGAGATAGTTCGTTGCTCCAAGCCGGAAAAATGATACAGAGCAGAGCAGCAACGTCACATCTGAAGGTAAAGCTCTAATGCAATTTTGCTTCAAAACTCACCTACATTCAGATGTTGTGGTGTTGTATAGTTTATTGTTGACGGTTTTTCTGATGTAGGATTCCCGCACTCTTGGTATGCACCTACAACTTATCTGGTTTCACAGCTCGCCGTATTAATGCATTGTTGACGAGGAACTTCATCACCGTCCGGGCTCATACTGAGATTTACGTCGGAGCAAGCGACAAAGTCTTTTGAAGTTATGAAGGATTATCTTGTGGCGACTTGTCCGTATGCAAAAAAAACCTACATTGTCCATCTCAAACTGAAGTTGTAAACGGTGCAGTGTTGTTAGCGTGGTCCTTGTTAGGTAGATATGAATCATATCACTCCATCTATGTGCATTGTAGTGGAATAATAGCATTGTCCTTAGGTTGTTATGAATTACATCCATGACCACATGATGGTTATAATTTAATGTATTTATGGTCCGACAAGTCCTACAATTGTCTTTGTCCTTTGGAATGTAATGGAATTGTATTATCTATAATAAAACTTTATCAATCATGTGGTTTTAGACAACATCAAAGCAAATTCGATACTGGCAGAATATAAGGCTTTGGCCATTCCTTTAGATTTATGGGAAGCACTAGCTGGTCTTCTTCTAACAACTAGTGTAATGATTCACATGAGTAAATAAGCCCATTGTGGTATAATTTTCATGTAGTCGTGTGATCTCCAGGACTTAGGTGCCTTTGTGTTGGAAAAAAAAGTATGTTATATCTTAATTAAGTAACTTGAGTTGATGATGATATGCCAAACAACGTTGACCAAACTTGCCAAGTATTTCCACATGTCTTGTCTTGAAATTGAAATAAAATGGATGCGATTCAATCTTCCTTATCATGTAAATCATCCTTATTTAAAATGGGCTTTGTGATTTGGAACTCAATTTGTACTTAAATTTGTGATGGTCCTTGAAATAAAAGTCTTGAGTGACTTTACACTTTGCATTTTGGCATCAAAATTTGGTACAATCACATGAAGACCTCCTTGAACTTGATACTTAGCTACTTAAATGATGAAATCTTCATAAGTATAAACTTGTCATTTTGGATTTACTTTGTCATGCTTGAGCTTGCGACTATGAGAGATAATTATGAAAGTGGCCCAAATCAACTTGAAACCTTAGGAACAACTTGAATAAGAACCAAATGACCATGTCTGGAAGGATTGGGTTATGAGTGTTATCTCCACTTGAATTTAATCACACCTGCGCACACTTGTTAGTAATAATAAACACACGTACAACAGTAGAAAGGAACCGCGTAAAAAACGAAGGAGGTGGAATCTTAAGGTCAAAAATTAGGGTGTGACAGATGCCCCTATTTAAGTTTCTTCTATCCGGAGATATGGAGATTGGAATCTTCGTCTCGACGAGATAGGAGGGACTTAAATACAAAAATTGCACAAATTTTTGGCCCTAAGAAACCACCGAATGCATATGATATGAAATGATATGAAATGGAAGACAAACAGGGGGGTCCTGTGGAGAAATGGCGTCACAGGGGAGAAACTAAACACAACACGCGAGAAACTCAGGAGCAACGAAAAAGACGGGCTCAAAAAAGCGAGACTCCATGAGGAAAGATTGGCAATCACAAAGTATCTATAAACATGTTGTGAAGAACTTTCGAGAAAATCCACTTGAAGAAACTATTGTATAGGTCAAATGTAATGGTTTTTAAGATACTAGCTGGAAGAGCCTACTGCCGAGACTTGCAACTTTAATTGAGAATACTTTTTTTTTCCAAAGTATCTACTGTTGAAATTTTTAGGGAATCTTCTGCCGAGATTCTATGTCGAAGTCTGTTGGAGATACACTTCCGTTGAAGTCTTCTGGAAATTCACTGCCGAGACTTGCCAGGAAATGAAAAGAAATACCTACTGTCGAGGTCTTCTGGAAATCTACTGCCGAGATTTTCCATGAAATGAAAAGAAATACCTATTGTCAAGGGCTTCTGGAAATCTACTGCCGATATTTTCCAAGAAATAAAATAGCAATACCTGATACCGAGGTCTTCTGGAAATCTACTGCCGAGATTAGCCATGAAAAGAGAGATGTTCGAATGACTGTTTGAAAGGATAAATAAACCTCCCCGAGCGTCATGGTCTGGATGCCATGAGCTGGTCTCAGTTTCTGGAAATAAACCTCCCCGAGCGTCAGGGTCTGGATGCCATGAGCTGGTCTCAGTTTCTACTTGAAATGATGAAAACTCGTGAGAGCATCTTCACAGGGGATTAAAATATCATTGTAGATTGTAGAACTTTAGTGGTAATCCATAATGTACTGGAGATCATAAAGCTTCACCGAGGATCTTTGGAAGAGATGTAAGCTGGTTGATTCGCAAAGGTAGGTTTTCTCAAATAAAGAGAGATCAAATGTAATAAACTTCACCAAACTTCTCGGGAGAGATGCCATTTGATGGAATTAATCTTGTGTAGTGAACTCACTAGGGAAAACATTCCTGAAGAGCATTTCTTGTTGTAGTTATGTGAATTCCCAAATAAAGAGAAGTATTTGTAATGTCTTCAACAAACTTTCTGACGAATTTCCGGAGAGATTCCATTCGAGGAATTGATAATTTTGATAAATCCACTAGGGATGGACAAACTGTCTTGAGAAGATTGCCCTTTGTCGTTTTGAATAAAATCTTGATCAAAACGAGTTTCTCAAATAAAGAGATCGCTTGTAATCCAGATGTAAATTGTTGAGGAATTATGATAATACTGTTGGAGAAATGCATGTCTTCAATGGTCATCTTCATAAAGACCCTTCTTAGGGAGCCGAGTTCAAAATAAATTCACATTGAATCCAATATTAAAAAGTTGGAGGTGTCCACAATGTGATTGCCAAAGACCGAAGTTCAATTCAGGAAATAACTGAAGAGAAACTGTCAAGTAAGACTCGACCATTGAATGGGATTTTAACTAAGCAACCGTCTTCCACGAGGATCGAATTCTGTGGGGAAATAGAAATATGGCGCTTTTTCTGCCTAGGGCTGACAACTCTAATTGGAAGGAGAATACGCGCCCAACCACTTGGGGATAAACACGGCCAAAGAGACAGAACAAACAAATACTACGAATGCAAATTGCACATGCCATGCCATCTACCTATATGTTATGCGTATGCCTATGCTGACAAAACAAGCAAGGAAAAGCAACCGGAGATGAAATAAACATCTCGGAACGAACATTCGACCTATCTTCAAAGATAGAAGTACCACTAAGGATGGGTGGAGAACTAGATACGGGATCACACTCCTGCTTTAGGGCTTCAAAACTTCTCTTGGCGAATAGAGAACATTCCACTTGGAGATAGAACTCCTTAGTCTTTCTTAAAGGATCGTCAAGACGAAATTCAATTATCCTATTGAAGATGAGAATAGGGATCTACTGGAAATGAATCCATCTCATAACTGGAGGACCTTCATGGATAAAATAAATATCCACTTCACTGGAGAGATTCTTGCTGGAACTGTAGATGGAAATACCCAAACTGAAGTTTCACAGGGGATAAAATAAATATCCTCTTCAAATGAGAAACCTGGGTCATTCTAGCTGTTGAGTTGGAGCTTCAGTGGGGATGAAATAAACATCTTCTTTGCTGGAGGAGACTGGTGTTGTAGAAGATCCACTGAGGAGTCGAATAATATCTACTTCCTTGGAAATGTGAAGCTTACGAAGGTTCACTGGGATTTTTGCATTGAAAAGATTCATGGGAGAGTTATGATGAAATTATGTATTGATGAGTTGCATAATGGTAGTCGTCATTAGAAAACATGGCGTCTGAAATGCTTCGATGTCTTCAAACTCTTTTTAGAGATTCGTCGAATCTCGACGTAACTGCCCCTGATTGATGGTATAACTGAGTCTTCAAACTTGCTTCAGGTGAAGCTAAACTTGTACAGATCAAACCTCTTGGAAAAATAACTTACCCCAGGTCAACAGAGTCTTCAAATTTCATCATCAATGTCTATATGTAAACCTTCTAAGATATCAAGCAAAATTAGCAGGCCAGAAAAGTTAATTCTGAAACTGTTAATACAACATATATGTTTGGCTTGAAGTTTTTTTTGTTAAAAAAGGTATCCCAATAACTAGTGACCGAAATCACTATTTAGGATATGAATTAAATTTATTTATAAAGCCGACATTAAATTTGAGCATAGCTCATAGGAGTCAGGAAATGATATTTCATCGAGTATGCTTTCAAACTAAACCTTACCTCAATTAGGACTTTGAGGGTTGTATCTGGGCTTAGTTTATGATTTGTAAAGCAGAGGAATAAGGGTTAGAGTATATTTGTGCCCACCCAATTTTTGAAAGATGCTTTTTTTTATACCCTGCCCCAGGTTAGACACGAGGTTTTGGGAAAGACAGATTCTTCATTCAGGTTTAAAGGAGTTTAAATATTTTTGGTGTTTAGGAGGTTGAAACAATGCCTTACATCATTGGTAGGGTTTTTATTCAAAAGCATACAACGAGAGATCATGCGTTTTACTTCGTCATCCTTCGTCCAACTCTTCATCACAGTGAGAAGAAATTGGGTAAAATAGCTTTATAAATTGTATAAAAAAAATTTTTTTTTTTATGACTGACTACGAATGGGTTTCTTCAAGACAAACATTTATTGCATTACCTATTCAAAATAACAAGTTCTTACATGCCAATTATACTTTTAATCAAAGAAATAAAAAGTACACATAAGCAAACACAATAAACAGGTGATCAGCATAACGGTGTTCCATTCACGATTGGGCTTTCTCCTCTGAAAGTTAGCACTTCATCATCTATCATTTCTTGGACTTTGTCTTGAAAAACTTTGCACTTTCCAATCGAATGCCCCAACATTCCATCATGAAATTCACAGCTGGCATTTGGGTTGAACCACGGTGGGTGAGAATTCATGATTCTAGTCTTTCTGAGTGTCATCACCGAGTTTCGCATGAAATAATACCATAGTTGACTGTAAGTCATTGGGATAAGATCAAACCAGCAAGTTTCTTCTTTCGGAATACTCAGAGGTATCTTCTGATTCTGAAACCGCCCTCGAACCCGTCGATTCTGATGTTGATGTGGAGATGTCAACCTTCGCTTATGAGGTAGTTGTTGTCTGCGATGTGCAGTCGCTTCATACTGATGTTAAGGATAAGGTACTGGAACCGGATCTGACAGGATTTGAGAGAAATCCCAAATTGCATTAGCATCGACACTTCCTTCCTCTAGGGAATCATCAACTGAAATTTCTTCATTAGCTTGGCCATTCAAGTTATCCTGAATTCTTCCACTTTTGAGTGCATTCTCGATGTTTACTCCAACTTCCACAATTTTGGAGAAATCTAATGGCACCACGCCTACCATCCTATCATAATAAGAGCCTGACAGCGTTCTTAGAAACATCTTGCTTAATTCTTTCTCTTGAAGTGGTGGATGAACTTGGGCTGCCAACTCTTTCCATCATTGTGTGTATTCCCTGAAAGATTCATTGTCATTCTTACTCATGCTCATCAGTTGGTCACTGTCTGGAGCCACGTCCAAATTATAATTGTATTGCTTCATAAAAGCATCAGCTAAATCTCTCCAAGACTGTATACGGTTCCTTTGTAGCTTCATATACCATATCAAGGACGCCCCAGATAAGCTTTCTTGAAAGCAGTGCATCATCAGTTTGTCGTTGTCAATATAAGTAGTCATCTTCCAACAAAACATCGTCAAATGGTACCTTGGACAACTAACACCCTTGTACACTTTGAAAACAGGCATCTTGAACTTTGGAGGGATAATTACACCTGGAACTAGACATAGGTCATGAGCATCAATATCAGATGCATTAGCTTCATTCATCGTTTTCAATTGCTCTTTAAGATCACGAAATCCTTTCTCAGTTGCTATAAATCTAGGATCGTCCATCCTTTTATTAGTATGGATATTTTGGAGATCTGGCATACACTGCAGAGAATGCGAAGCTTTGTCATCAGCTTGATTAACCAAGTTATCTTGCACAGGCTGAGGTGGTGTAGGAACATCCACTCGTTGAACATTGTCATTAGAAGGAAGATCAAATAACGGATTAGTCACTACTCTGAAGCCAGTCATAGAATCCATATCTTTTGTTCTCTTTACTATCCTTCGGTAATACTTTGAGCTTGGTCAGATGGTCAAGATGTCAGCTGACAAGACAAAGACAGAAAGCTGGATGAGGACGCAACAGAGACGAGACACATGCACATGCAAATGCTACATGAAGGATGCTATGCAAAAATGCAGAAATGGAAAGTTTCATGGAACTCAAGTTTTTATAAATGTTACAGAATACCAAATAAAATTCATTTATTATTTTTTGATATCTATTACAAATAAATATTCTTATAAGAGTCCTGACATAATAGCTAAATAAAATCTAATGCAACCCTAAGGAAGTCCTTCATCGTGCTTGTTGATCTACTCTTCTGGACTTTCTTGAATATACGTTTCGTCGAGGATTAACGTCTAAAGAGTAGTCTAATAGAGGAAAATAAATCATCCATCTCTCTTCTCTTCTTGTTGGGAAATAAGGAAGGAAGCCCTTGTTTACTTGGATCTTCAATATTGATGAAAGTCCTTTGAACTTCTATTAACCTTCTATGATAATGGAAGCCTCTTGTATTTGTCTTTTGAGTTTTCTTGATTCTTCAATTAGTGCCCTTAACTTCCTTTGTTCATCCAAGTTAGGACTCTTTAAAGAATATTTCAAAATATTTTTCTCTTTGTAATCTATGTTGGTTTCTGTAATGTTTATAAATAAACTCGGGATTCCATGAAATCAATGTAATATGATGCTATATGAATGCAACAAACACAAGTAAGCACATAAGGACACAAAGGTAAGCAAACAAGAAGGTCCTAGGTTTGCAACGAGCATGGAGCCAAAGGGTATACCCATTCCCAAAGGACGTGGATTAAAAGTTTATTGTACCTGCAGAACAAGGTTCTAAAAGGTTCCCAAAGTCATTAGTCCATCTTTCGGATATTATCAATTTTCCGACTAACTCGGTGGTTAATAATATTCTCAAGAGAACTTCTTTTGAGTGTAGCATCGCATAGCAACTATTTTGGGACTACTCCCTCATAGTTCCCGCACTACATCCTAATAAAAGCCAAGTGGGGTTAAAGGTAACTACGGTCCTCAGTATCACGGACTCCAATCGAAAATAGTAAAAGTTTTCACGACTAGACTCGTTCAACCAAACCATTTTCAAAAGGGTCTTAACTGAGCGGTGATTCTCGAGTCAACTTGGTCGGGACTCACTCCCTATAAGCCTCGTCAAATATCTCACCATCCTATCATAATTTCTCTCAAGTACGAGTGTAGGACTTTGTCTCACCACTTAAAGATATCAACCCAAAAGCAAATAGATAAACAATTATACAAATAAACAGATAATCAAGCATAACAATAAACAAGTAAAATAAACAAGTTAGGGAAACCCACTAGGTAGTCCCCAGTGAAGTCGCCATTTCTGTCGCGGTGAAATTTGGATGTCAAGCTATTGATTAACTTGAATCTTAATTCATTTACCACCGGTCTTTGATTTGTCCAAAGGAAGGGAAAAAGATCGAAATACCCACAATGCAATGCAAATGCAAAGGTTAGAGAATTTTAGGTTCGGGGGTTGGTTAAACTTAGGGAAGGTGCTAGCATCCTAAATTTCTGTAGTACTCTACAGGAACCCCTTATTTTATGTTTTTTTATTGCTAAGGTTTATCTGCTTAAAGGTGAAAGGCCTATGTTTTATTCTAAGTATACTCGCCAAGACGTCGCATCTTGTGCCTACATATCCTGACGGGAATGGAATCAGAGTATTTCTAAGGGATAAAGGGTAGTTGATTGATTGATTCTAGGAGAAAAGATGAGTTGTCATTTTAAGGGAGATTACTTAGTTTAACCGCCACAACTTCGTAGGAATTGTATTGTTATGGGGTAGAAGTTTTATCTCGCTTAAGATGATTAACGTCTTATTCTCTAATGTGTTTGAATAGTTTGAGTTTAAGTTGAATTGTTTTTTTTATCTAAGTTGTAAAATAAAAGACAAAGGTCCTCCTAAGGGTAGGATCTACCTTAAAAGATCGACTTGAATGGGATCAAGGATCATAGGGGAGTATGATGCAAATGAAATGCATACGCAAAATTGTTTAGGTCATGCGCAGATTCTTCCTTTGGACGTTATGCAATGCGGTAAAATAAATTGCGGAAATGATAAATTGCAGAAAATAAAGGCAGATAAATAAAACCATACACAGACGCATGAAAGCGCTAAGGTGCACGAGTGAGTGAAAGTGAATACGTGGACGGAGTCGGGGCGGAGATGGAAGCGTGCACGATTGATTTAATGGGATATTGATTTTAAGAAAAGTTGGAATGATTTTTATCAGTTTTAATAAAAGGGTTTTCTTATTGAAAGTTACCGTCATTTAGATTATTACGAAGTATAATGAAAGATTGTTTTTATTATTTGTTTTTAAATGTTATCTAAAGTAAGAAAAATGTTTTATTAATTAAAAACACGTTAAATTGCAATTAGAAAATAGGTTTCCTTTTTAAAATAGAAAGTTGTATTATTAATATAAAATATAGAGTTGATTTAAATTATGAAGAAGTTTTCTCATAAAAAAAACATATAATTATTTAATAAAAAGGATTATTAGGTTGGTGAATGAATTATTAATGAAGTGAAAATAATAAATTGATTTTTATAAAAATAGGGAGTAAATTAAAAGGAAAAGCATTAGATAAAAAAGAAATAAGTTAATTAAAAAAGGTTTTATTGGTTTAATTAAATAAAATGCTGATTAATTGTTAATTAATTGAATTGTAAATATTAGTTTGATTAAAAAAAGGATTAACGGTTAAAAATATTAGTTAGAGGCTAATTTGAGATAATGATCGATTAAAAGCTGATTAGGGGAGTATAAGGGTTGATTAAAGAGTGACGTGTGATCGTGTGACGCGCAGGCCTGGAGGGTGTACGGTGGGGATGCGAGTAAGGTCGTGCGATGGTGGTCTATTGGAGGTCGAGGGTTGTGTACGTGAGGGTGCGTGGTTGGCACCGTGTGCGTGTGTGCGTACGATTACAATAATAAACAAAATTTAAAAAAAACACATGAACCCTAGTCCCAATTTGATTTCTCTCTTTCCCTTCTACTCTTCTCGCCGTCTCCTCTTATCCCCACTCTCTCTCTATGCGATTCCTCCACCATTCTTCTCCTTCATTCCTTTTGCTCTGTGACTCCACCATTGTTTTCTTCTTCCATTGTTTCTGTCTCGCTCTTCCGTCTCCGTAAAAACCTAGCAGAGAAAACCACAAAGCAAAAAAAATCGCAAAATGAGAATATCACTTGGAGGAAACGTTACGCATGATCAAGGAAGTGTCCATGTCGCGGATGTGGTGTGATAACGATGACAAAGGCTTCTCCAGCAATGAATTCGTGATGACAGCGTCGGCGATCCCAAAAGGTAAGTCCTCTCTTCTTCGATTTAGGGTTTCGATTTTGGGGATTTTGGGATTTCTATCTGTGACTGTTTGTGTGGATTCCTCTCTGTGTCCCCCTTTTGTGTTGTATGATTGTTGCTACTTTTATAGGCTTTTGCTGACGAATCTTTGCATTGAATGTGATAAACATTGTCTTGAATACTTTCTACTTTCGTCCCATGGTTCCAGAATTTTACTGAAAATATGTCGGGATTATGTTTAAAGTTGTTTTGGAAATAACTTGAATTTGTCTTGATTTGCAGGAAACATCATTAAGGCTCCTTCCATCTGTGTTGGTGGCTCTTCAATGTATCTGGCTGTCATGTTCTTAAAGAAAGAAATATTAGAACCGATGTCAATAACCACGCAAGTTCCTTCCGATTTTTGATCCGACATGCTTCTGGACAAATTGAAGAACTTCCTTTTTAACTCAAACAAGTTTGCGATTTGGTTTTAAATTGTTATCAATATCTGTGATTTTTGATTAATTTTCACTCTACTTTGATCTTTTCCTTGTTCTAATTGTATCCTTTATTTGCAGGAACTTTGAGAATAAATATGAACAACTTAACTTCATAAGGGCACGACTGTCACGACTTTATTATGCTGGCCTTCCTATTATGCTTAATGAACAAAGATTGATGATGAAGATTTACTGAGCGTTTAGTTTTGGAAGGAAGCTGCACGTGCTTGACACTGTTCTTGTTGTCGTTATATCTGAAGTGTTGCCGGTTTTATGCCGCCGAGGAAGGTTCGATGCGGTGATGATGACTTAACAGTCTGAACCGATGAGGGAACTTCGATTTTTTGATGCTTGGTAGGGGGCTGGTGACAACTCCGGTTGTCGCCCGTCCGGCCGCTCGAACCTATACCCAATGATGAGTTAAACTGAGGGCTGAACCTTCTTGTCTATTCTTCTTTTTCTGGACTTCTAACCTTTACATTATGTTCTACGGCTATTTCATTGTCGGTTGTGTCTTGCTTGGACAGGATGGAATGTGAGATAGTTCGTTGCTCCAAGCCGGAAAAATGATACAGAGCAGAGCAGCAACGTCACATCTGAAGGAAAAGCTCTTATGCAATTTTGCTTCAAAACTCACCTTCATTCAGATGCTGTGGTGTTGTATGGTTTATTGTTGATAGTTTTTTCTGATGTAGGATTCCCGCACTCTTGGTATGCACCTGCAGCTTATCTGGTCTCACAGCTCGCCGTATTAATGCATTGTGACGAGGAACTTCATCACCGTCCGGGCTCATACTGAGATTTACGTTGGAGCAAGTGACAAACTCTTTTGAAGTTATGAAGGCTTATCTTGTGGCGGCTTGTCCGTATGCAAAAAAAGACCTACATTGTCCATCTCAAACTGAAGTTGTAAACGGTGCAGCATTGTTAGGGTTGTCCTTGTTAGGGAGATATGAATCATCTCACTCCATCTAAGTGCATTGTAGTGGAATAATAACATTGTCCTTAGGTTGTTATGAATTAGATCCATGACCACATGATGGTTATAATTTAATGTATTTATGGTCCGACAAGTCCTACAATTGTCTTTGTCCTTTGGCATGTAATGGAATTGTATTATCTATAATAAAACTTTATCAACCATGTGGTTTTAAACAACATCAAAGCAAATTCGATACTGGCAGAATATAAGGCTTTGGCCATTCCTTTAGATTTATGGGAAGCACTAGCTGGTCTTCTTCTAACAACTAGCGTAATGATTCACGGGAGTAAATAAGCCCATTGTGGTATAAATTTTATGTAGTCGTGTGATCTCCAAGACTTAGGTGCCTTTGTGTTGGAAAAAAAAATGTATGTGGTATCTTAATTAAGTAACTTGAGTTGATGATGATATGCCAAACAACGTTGACCAAACTTGCCAAGTATTTCCACATGTCTTGTCTTGAAATTGAAATAAAATGGATGCGATTCAATTTTTCTTATCATGTAAATCATCCTTATCTAAAATGGGCTTTGTGATTTGGAACTCAATTTGTACTTAAATTTATGATGGTCCTTGAAATAAAAGTCTTGAGTGACTTTACATTTTGCATTTTGGCATCAAAATTTGGTACAATCACATGAAGACCTCCTTGAACTTGATACTTGGCTACTTAAATCATGAAATCTTCATAAGCATAAACTTGTCATTTTGGATTTACTTTGTCATGCTTGAGCTTGCGACTATGAGAGATAATTATGAAAGTGGCCCAAATCAACTTGAAACCTTAGGAACAACTTGAATAAGAACCAAATGACCATGTCCGGAAGGATTGGGTTATGATTGTTATCTCCACTTGAATTTAATCACACCTGCGCACACTTGTTAGTAATAATAAACACACGTACAACAGTATAAAGGAACCACGTAAAAAATGAAGGAGGTGGAATCTTAAGGTCAAAAATTAGGGTGTGACAGAGGCTCCTCTAAGGGTTTCACCATCATCGTTGGGAGTCAACTGGACCAGGCGGGGTCCTTCGATGTTCCTCCCTATGATCTCAGCAGAGGTTTCATCAACTAGCCCTTTTCTGGGGAGGCTAGCTTCAAAAGTTGTGTTAAGCCACAGCTGAAGCAGCCAAAGAGGACCACTCAAATGTACAGAACCGTGGGCCTCCATATGCTTCAGTTGAGAAGCTCGTTCACTGAGAGACTCATAGAGGTTCGCCAAAATGAGTTCACTCAAGCAGACCCCTTTATTGTGATGAAGCTGGTTAGCAAGGGGCAAGTACTTTTTAGCTACTTGAAAAGATTTGGTGCAAAACACGTATCTCGACAACCATACAGCGAGAAATGCTATATGCTCTTCGTCAGAAATGTATTATTAGTTTTGTTTAAAGTGGTGTTTGATAAAAAGGGTGTATGTGAGTTTCGAGTTCGAGATGTTGATGGCGTCTTCAGCATCTACATCAGGGTGATAGGGGGTGCCATCTGGGTGAAGGTCTGTATAGAAGCTATGTCGAAAAGGGTCGGTGTAACCATCCCACATGGCAGATGGAAGGTGTAGTGAGTGCTATCCCAAACTACAAAGACGCTGCCATCAAGTTCAAACAGTATGGTATGTTAGTCTTCGATAGCATCAAGAGGTCATAGATTCCTATGGATTTCCAATGATTGCCCTTAACCTTTTCCATCTTTGCCATCCAAAGATCAAAATCCTTAAGAGGATTGATGGCTCTCACTAGCCTAGTACCATCATTAAGGTACCTAAGGTTAATCTTAGGCAATGGGGGTTCTTCAGCAGTAGTATTGGTTAGTCTAGAGAAGCTCTTTTGCCCTAACGGCCTGGATCTCTGGTAAGAAGGAAGAAATTCACTTAGCTTTTCGTCTGAAGTTCCAACATGAGCTAGAGGACCAGAAAGTGCTTATGGTTTATTTGAAATAACTAAAGGAATTGTTACCTGAGAATGGTAGATGCTTCGCGCCGCTTCGGTGGTGGGTTATGGCACACAGTGGCGATTTTCCACTAGTTGAGGGCCAACAATATTTGTAAAGGGAGGAATGGATTGCTTGAACTGAGTGAATCTATCCTTTTGGGTTTTCTTTTCATGAACGTTGGATTGGGAAGACACCATTGCTGAAGGAAGTAGAAGGAAATGGTGTTTTTTTAGTTTGGTGAAGAAAACTGAAGAAAAGAGATAGGATGCTTGAAATTCTAAGAAGTGTAAAAAGTTCACAAAATGGTGAAGGGAGGTACTTATCGGCGTTTAGGAATCCTAAAAGCTTGAATCCACCGTTGAAGTTAATCATATAGTGGGACGCGTTTTGGTTTTTGATAAATGATGAGTGCTGGCAGTTATGGTCAGACTGCAAAACATACGTGTTCAAGATAAAGTGATGATAAATACGGCTGAAAAGATGTTTAAGGATTTATCATGATGGCATGACGTCATAAGCGTGGGATAAAGGAAGTGAAAAGTTAGCCACTAAATAAGTAGTGGATTGTTCATCCAAGGCCATGCAAATTCACACGCGTCGAAACGGTTAGAAAAAAATGACCTTCCTACCAAGACAGGTGAAAGGACATTTCTTGGGGGAAATTTGTTAGCTCTCATTTTCGATGCCAGCAAAATTAGAATTATCTCAAGTCAGAATGTTATGTTAAAAACTTAAGAAGGCTTCAACAAACCTTTGATGAAGCCTGAGTCGAAGAGAGGTTGGCAAGATTTCTAAAAAATACTAAGTGTTGGAGAAGCCTTCGACCAAGATCATGCTGGAAGAAACCCGTGGCAGTTACCACCAAGGCTGGAGGGAATTCTTAATATTCAAGTTTCAAACTAGTAGTGAGCGAACGTGGGAGCAGTTGAAGATTGAGGAAAAAGCACCAAAAAGACACGTTGTGAAGCAATAACCGTCATTTAGGAGTTATTTGATAGCAGTATAAATAGGTGTTATTTTTATAGAATAGGGGTGTTCATTCATCTTGTATTAGTCACTCCAAATCACTCAAAGTATCCGCGTGTAGAGAAACGAGTTAGCGAGAATGTATGTGATACAACACCACCTCCTTTTCATTAATGCAATTTACTTGTCTTTACCATTTACATGCTGTTACTTATTCTGTTTTTTTTACCTTAAGCTTTTACATTTAAATTGCCTTTTCAAGCCTTTCTGCAACTTTATTTTCATTTATATTTCATGCAAATTTAACATTCTGCACCTTCTTTCAAACTTTTAATTTCAAAGTCTTTTAACTGCTTTCAACATTTACTTTCCTGCACATTTACCTTAAAAGTCATTTATTTTCAAAGCCATTTACACTACTGCATTTACTTTCGACATTTACTTTCAACGTGTTTATCTTATTGCACTGTTTACATTAATGCTTTTAACTTCAAAGTCATTTACATTTGTTGCCTTAATATTATTGCACTTTTACATATTGCCTTTAATCTTCAAGTTATTTTTACTTTAAAAATATTTCATAGTCGAACGTGGAGTTCAGATTAGGGTCTTTTGAATATTTAGCACATGTCCTAGGATTTAGTATGGTCGATCCTGCAAGTTAATCAATTTTACCCTGAATTGATAGACCAACTGTTGTTTACCAAAATTCACAGTAAATAGTTTCTTGATGTTGTAACCTCTTGAACATGATCCCTTGACCTTATCTTACTTGTTTATGTGTCTTGTTAGAACCATAACATGTTTAGGGTTTGATTATTGCCTTTGTAAATGCATTAATGTGAATGTATGACTTAGAACTTCTCTATGAATCCTTGTGTGTTTCTTGATGTTGTAACCTCTTGAACATGATCCCTTGACCTCATCTTTATTTTTTGTGTTTTTTTATAACCATAACATGTTTAGGGTTTTATTCTTGCCTGTGTAAATGCATGAATGTGAATGTATGACTTGGAACTTCTCTGTGAATTCTTG
The DNA here is from genome assembly GCA_963859935.3 of Lathyrus sativus. NCBI lineage: Eukaryota > Viridiplantae > Streptophyta > Magnoliopsida > Fabales > Fabaceae > Lathyrus > Lathyrus sativus. Next base: position 32,484,296 of record OZ012737.1, on the reverse strand, counting down.
TGTGTTTCTTGATGTTGTAACCTCTTGAACATGACCCCCTATCTTACCCTACTTGTTTGTGTGTCTTGTTAGAACCATAACATGTTTAGGTTTCATTCTTACCTTGGTTGTTACCATGAATCTTGTTCATCTTTCCCTTTGTGGAGTTTGAATCCATGCTTGAACTGTTGTCACTCTTCTTTCTTATCCATGATTGATTGTCACCAATATGCCTTGAAGTGTTTGAATGTTGTTACATTTATATCTGTTTGATTCATATACCATGTTGTAACTTGTATGAATGAGTTTTTTGTTTGTGTATCATTGATTGAACTTGTTTCATGCTTACTTTTGTTGGTTGTTATCTTCATAATCTTTGAACTTTGCCATGATAAGTAATGTATTAACTTATGCTTGATTCTTGAAATTTTTGGTCTTGTAAGAACCTTTATCACCACCCCCTTTTAGATGTTGTAACATCTTTGTTTACCTTTGGTTGTAACCATTTTGTTTGATTCTTTCATTGTTATATACTTGGTTGTAACCTTGTTATGTTATCATGTTGTTACATGCTTGCCCTAATCTTTCTTGGTTGTTACTATGCTCTTCTTATCTTCATCATGTCTGAATGAATGTTTATATGTGCTTTAATTTTGTTAAGTTTCCCCAATGATGGAATTTGCTAGCTCTTATCCAGTTGCCTTGTGTTTCCCTTATTCCAAAGGAAAGCCTCTCTATTGACTTCACAGTCATAGGTAGCTCATTACCCTTCCCTTGACTTGGTTAAGTCATTAGGTCCTTCAACTTAGTTAAGTTAGAACCTATATCCACTAGACTTTGCTTTAAGTCTAAAGACCTACCCCTTGTTAGGAGTATCCTTCAATTAGAACTTTAAGATAGAGTTTTTTAATTCTACGTAAGGATCATGGTCATGATTACTTAATCCCCTTTTGACTTTTGCCAAAGTCAACCTCTTTGAGTGTTTAACTTAGATCTAGAGAGTTTTTGTTAAACTCTGCACAAACATTGTTATGCTATTTCCCCCTTGGAGCCTTGACCATAATCAAGTGTTCCTCATCCCTAGTAAGGAGAACTACGGTTGCTCTGATTCCATCCTAGTTAGGATACGTTGGCATAATATGCGATATCTTTGCGAGAAAATTTAGAAATATCTTTAGGTCTTTACCTGGAACTTTACCCTAACCTTGATCCAATAACCCTAGCAAGCAACTTAGATAACTTAACATACACACGCAAAAGGTTCCTGTAGAGTACTACAGATGTCTAGGATATGAAATATCTACCCTAGGCATAACCAACCCCCGATCCCTGAATCTTTAGCATTGTTGTTACATCGCGCAAAAGGTTTTTGCGTTCTTTAACCTTTCCTTTGGATAAATCAAAGCTCAGTGGTGAATTTCAACAAATTAAGATTCAAGTTTATCAATAGCTTGGCATCTGATTCTCACTGCAACACATTGGATAATATTATATAATATGTTTATTATATATGTGGTGAACGAGAAAGAGAAAGATAGTAAGAAATAGAGGGAAAGAAGAGAAAATTGGAGAAAGGAAAAGGAGAAGAAAACCTAGAAGTGGAAGAAAAAGAAGTCTTTATCATTCATCATCTCATCTTCATCAATCACAATATTCTTCATCTTCATATTGTTCTAGAGGTGAGTTCCATTAGATAGCATAGCATTGGGGGAAAATATCATAAATGGGAAAAGTTAGGAATGGTGTTCTTATTCCATTTCCATGAAAAATATATGATTCATGTTATATTCATGATATTGATGTGATATTATGGTTTAAAATGTTGTTTCATGTGTGAACATGTTAACATTAATGATGGCTTAAATTTGAGTAAGAGCGGGGTTTTAAAACCCCTTGAGACTGTCATATTCTGCTAGACAGATTGCATAAATCACAGAGTTCGCATTACGAGCTCTAGCGAACTGCAGGAGAACGTAACAGTATATCATGCTAGCACTACAAGGTGAAAGCGAGCTAAAATCAAACACTCTTATAGACCTCGCACAACGAGCACTGAGGGCTTTTACCACTGCCATTATTTTTCTTGCCTCTCCTTGAGTTTATTGTGCGAAGCGAAAGCAAACCAGCCTCGCTTTAGGGTCGTTGTGCGACCATGACAGAATCCTGTTTTTCCGCGTTTTATTTCCTTTATAACTTTTGAACCGTAACTCACATTGGCTAAATGCATTGGTTTGATATGATGGATTTGAATTTAAGAATGTGGAATATTATGTGAGTAGGTGAAGATCTAGTGTTGTGTTGAGCATTATATGATTTCTTGATCTTTGGTAAGGGGAATGGCTCTAAAAGGCCTAACTATTATGTGATCACAAATTAACCGAGAATGTCAGTAGAGGAATAATGATGATTTTATGCCTTATGTGAGATGTTTATGCTTGATACATTATACTATGTCACCATATGTGTTTATGCATGTTATATATGAATGTGATTGTGTGATAACATGCTTAATAGACTATAAGAATGGTGAGGAAACCCTTGATATTAACAAATTAAATGAATTAGTAAGATGATTAGGTCTTGATGAATAACATAGATGACAATGCTTGTAAAATGATGCATAGGTGTGTATCATTGGCAAGTAGTTGCCTAATTGTGAGGAGAGCTTTGTATGGAACATGTATAGTTTGCGTTGTTTATGGTTAAGGCGAATGTGATGCCTTGTGATTGTCAAATACAATCATGATATCCCTAGTGATTACATAAGTGAATGGAGCCTACGGGTGAAGAGACTTATGATGGGGGAAGGCCCATGAGAAGTGACGATTTATAAGGTTGATTATATGTCCCTTAGAATCTAAATCTATTCGACGTTATGTTATATTTTATCATGTAGTTGGAACCAATTCCCTTGAGATGTGTCATTCCGAGAGTGGAGGTTTATATAGAGAGCTCTTTTGGAATGTACGCACCATTACTTTGTCAGGTTTGATTATCATGTGTCCGAATGGAGCCTACGACTAAAGAGACTTGTGATGGGGTATAACCCATGAGAAGTGACGATTCATGTGGACTATGTTTCCCTTGGTCCTGAATCCCTTTTTTATATTAAAGTACATTATAAGGATCCATGACTCGTTTCGACTTCTTAGACGTATGAGAGGATGGGAAGAAGGGATGTTTTGTAAGGTTTCTGATTAGTGATTGTTTGAGTTAGTGGACTCAAGAGACATGTTTACATACATTGTAAACTGTGTGAACTCAAGCCTTATCCCTTTCTCTTTTGACTCAAGATAGAAATTGATTAGAACCCTGTAGAGCCGAGTGAACCCATAAGATAGGGGAACTCACTGAGATTATTATCTCACCCCATTATTGTTGTTGCTTTTTAGGTATTGTTGCAGATTTAGTTTGCAAGTAGATCTGAGAAGGAAGTCTTGAGAGGCATGAAGAAACAATGCTTGTATACCCTTAAGGCTGAGGTTGAAAGTGATTCAGCAGATGTGGCATCCACAAAACATATGTCAAATAATGAGCTATGGCACAAGAGGCCTGGTCGAATTGTCGAAAAACAATCTTTTAGGTGGTGATAACGTCAAAAAATTGGAGTTTTGTGAACCTTGTGTATTTAGTAAATCCTGTAGAATGAAGTTTAAAAAAGGTAAACAAAGAACAAATGGTTTCCTTGATTACATTCATGCTGATCTTTGGGGACCTATAAGGAATCCTTCATAATTAGGTGAAAAGTATTTTCTATCTATAATTGATGAATACTCTAGAAAGTTATGGGTATTCATCCAGAAAATCAAGGATGAAACTTTTGAAAATTTCAAAAGCTGGAAGACTCTGGTCGAAAACCAAACTGGAAGGAAGTTCAAGAGGTTAAGGACCGATAATGACCTTGAATCTTGAAATGAGGCTTATGACAACTATTGTGTTGCATCTGGTATTGCAAGACATAAAACTACTGCAAGGACTCCCCCACAAAAGTGTTTGGCTCAAAGGTTTAATCGAACCATTCTGTCATACCCCAAATTTTAGCCCCTAGATTCCGTCATCATTCATTTGCATTAGCATCAAGAAGGCATTGTGGTTGATCAATCAAGCTTGTGGTGTTCATCAACATCTCAAATAATCCAACCATATATCAAGTTTCTCCTCCATCAACAATCAAGTTTAAGTTGGCATTAAATCGAGATCATCAAGCCTTAATTCCTTAAGTACACCAAATTAGGGTTTTTGGTCAAAGTCAACTGGATATTGACTTTTCAACCAAGAAATGATCCCATGCTGAGGAACATGATTCAAAACCCTAAAGTACATTTTTTAAGTCCCTTCACATGATCTAAATAACCTAAGATGTTGGGTTCGTTGACAAAGGCAAGATTTGGACTCATCTGATACAAAGTCAACCTGATCAAAGTCAAAGTTAACTTTTGACTTTTTAGGTCAAACATGACTTCCTCGAGTCAATAATCATGAAAATATGAAAGATAATTGAATTGGGTCACGATTAATCAATAAAATCAAGAAAAAGATTCAAAGTTATAAAACTAGGGTTTTGGATTTTTTCTAAGTTATGGAAATGCATGATCACTACTTTCCAAGATCATAACTTCTTCCTCAAGCATTCAATGAAAACACTTGAGGAATCTTCTTACAGATATCATTTGATATTTAAAATTGATGAAAATTACAAGTTTAAAGCTTTCTTAGAATGGAATTTATTGATGTTCAAAGTCAATATTTCTTAAATTGTTGAAAATCCAAACACTTAGAATTTTTTCTAAGTTTTTTCACCTTATCAAGTGCATGACTTTAGAACCACTTTGTGATCAATTCAAGCAACCACTTTTCATGCTCAAGGTATGAACTTGAATATGACGTTACATGCATCAATATCATGGAAGAATTGGATCAAAAGCTCACAAGGATTGGAAGTTATAAATGATCGAAGTTGGGATTTCCAAGTTGTGAAAATTGCCAATGGTTAGTTTTCTCAATGATCCAAATTGAGTTTCTTCAAGTGATCAATATTTTAGTTGTAGTATATGATGCCTTCTTTCCAATGGTACCAAGAGCACAAATTTCTTTTGCTTGAGCATGAAGTTACAAAATTGAGAAGTAACCATGTCAATGCTGATTTTCCAAGACAAAATTGCACAAGATTACGATTCAGGGGCACCTTTTGCCTATCTTTTAAGCTTCTTTTCATCATGAGATCAACTTGGAACTTGTTCAATATCATGAGATCTTCAAGTGGGTGGATAATTAAGCAAGTTTGGATATTCATTCATGGTATAAAGCCTTGATCCAACATGTTAACATGAGTAGATTTTGGCTAATACATGATTTAATGCTTTAATCATGTTGACTTGTTGGTAATGGAAGGCCATAAGTGATGTATCCTTGTTGAAAAACTTGAATGGATCCCTTAATTTCTTTCACCTTTTAGCATAAATTGACTAAAAAATAGTCCAAAAGACATTATGTTTAAATGTGTGTAGGATTGCAGGAGTTGACAAAATAAATCAACAAGTGCAACCAAAAGAAAATTCACGCCCTGCATATTTCGCATAGCGAACTTTGCGATGTAAGACAAAGCGAAAAAGCAACAAGAAAAAACAGAATCAAAATGGCTAGAGATCGCTTGAAGCAGAAGAAATAAAGACTTTTGCATAGCGAAACAGGACGTCGTATAGCGAACTTCACTATGCGAGACAAAGCGAACTCATAACAAAAAGAGACAAAAGAAATCTTATCCAGTTCACTTGAAGTGAGTCAAAGCGGAAGAAGTTCTCATAGAGAACATTATGTCGCACAGAGAAAGGCACGTAGCAAACCCAAAGCAAGACAAACAGAGATGAAACAAAATTAAAACTTGTCAGTTCGCTTGAAGCGAAGCAGCAACAAAAAGGACTTTGCTATGCGACAAATACTATGCTTAGCGAAATATGGCGTTTTCACAAAGGCGGTTTGGAAATGCTTAGTAGAAAATGAAGATAACTTCGCTATGCGACCAAGTCCTTGGCATAGCGAAAGTCCCCTTTTCCAACTAGTATAAAAAGGGTGCAACATAGTGTTGAAAGGAGGAATTTTTTACTTTTGAACCTGTAATAGTATATATCAGTCTTTAAGAAAAAGAGTTGAGGAGAATTCACATCAAGAATTGAGAGATCATCCTTGATGTAAACTCATCTCCAATTCTTCCTTGTTGTACAAGCTACCATATCAATGGATAGCTAAAGCTCTTCTCTTGTTAGAATTGAAAGGAAATCACCGTAATCGTATGTATTAACGTTACTTTCATCTTTTATTGAATCTTGTTATTCACTATTATTGATTTAATCTTTCTTTGTCATTATAAAACCAAGTGAATATGAATTGTTATTGAAAAATACATTTGTATTAAAGATAAAGATTATTATCAGTCGAACACTTCATTCTAGACATAGAACTAAAGAGTTCAACATTCATAAAATTGGTACTTAATGCAATTGTTTAGTTTACTCGATCGGGAAATCATCGGTTGAACTAAACCAATTGAATTCTCGACAAACATATAGATATATATGTTGTTATGAGTGAAGTAAATGAATATAATATGAAAAACAAGTTCTTTAAAAGAAAAACTGACCGAAAGCATATGTGCATGGTGGTGGAATTCCAATCCTAACAAAATCTTTATCAATTGAACTTAAATTTCATAACAATTTATATTTTACACTCACTTTAAAAACAAATCATTATTCCAAACACTACTTAAAATCATATCAATTATGTATTGCCAGTACGATTGCACCAGTCTCTGTGATACGATATTTAATACTTTCTTTTGACATACTCAACATCAAAATGGCGATGTTGCCGGGGACTGGCGTTTAGATTTACACACAACATATATATTGATATCTTTTAAGTTGTATATTCTGTATATATACATATACATCTTTATCTTAGAGTTTTTCTAACATTACATTGGCTAGAAGATTGAAAGCTTTGTGTATGTGAGGTATAAAGCAGGATGACTTATTACCTTTTGATCCTCAAATCGAAACAACATTCCACCAAAACAAACGACAAGTTAAGAAACAAAAGAAGCTAGCCAAGAAAAAATTCCATCAAAAGAAGACTCCCACTTCAACAACCTATACCTCAACTGCATCAACATACAAAGTTATGGCAGAAGAGGTACCTGAAATTGTGAACAGAGGACCATGCCAAAGCAGCCCTAGACGGTTGGCTCGTCTCACCAATAACCTAACAAACCAGTAAGCTAAGATGAAGACAAGGTTGTTGCAGATCATTTATGCAAATCCCTTTGTCGGATTAGATCATAAAGATCCATACACTCATCTAATCAAGTTCTATGAATTGGCTGGAACATTGGGAGCACCTGCATCGGAAGAAGAAGGAGTATTCATGTGATTGTTTCCACACTCACTAATTGGCAAGGCAAAAGATTGGTATTTGGACCAACCTACTCAAACAATGAACAACTGGAATGTCTTAGAGGAGAACTTTCTGAATCGGTTCTTCCCATATAACAGATTCATGGATGCAAAAACCATAATAGCCACATTTTCTCAAAGTTAACCAAAAACCCTGTGTGATGGTTGGGAACGTTATGAGTCCATGCTATGGAAATGTCCAAATCATGGCTTTGATGAACTTACACAAATTCACATCTTCCGCCATGGATTACAACCACAACCAAAGCTTCTACTAGATGCAGCTGTCGGTGGCTCATTATTATCTAAAAGTGTTGAAGAAGAAGTATCTGCCATTAACCGTATGGCTCTCAACGACCACCAAGTTCATTATAATAGAGGCACTGCACAAAGAAAACCAGGACTACTAGAATTGGGACCAACAGTGCAATACTCGCACAAAACAAAATTCTCACTCAAACGGTGGAAAAACTAACCAAGCAGCTATGCAAACTTCCACAACAGCTCAAGGAAATGCATGGTTCGGTCAATAAAACACAACAAGTAGCAGTGTGTGAACTATGCACAGATGACCATCCAACAGGTTTTTTTCCCCCCGATGAATGAAAAGGTAAATTATATGGGCAACCAACAAAGATCAGCACCATACCAAGGGAGTCCAAACTATAAATGCGGAAATACCCCCAATTATGGACAAGGCTGGAGACAAGAAGCTAGAACTTCAAACAGACCCAACCAATATCAAAATTTTAACCAACAATCCTAGCACACAAATTAGACAGACAGAACCTCTAAACTCGAAGAAACCTTGAACCAATTCATGCAACTATCCATCACAAATAAAAAAAATACTGATGCCTCAATAAGAAACTTGGAAACACAAGTTGGACAGATCACAAAACAACTAGCAGATCAACAAGGAGGGACCATCACCGCCACTCCGCAACCAAATCCAAAAGAACAATGTAAAGCAATAGTGACACGAAGTGGTAAGTTAATCAACCCGGAAGTAGGCAGTGATGATAAAGAGAAAAAAAAATCCTTGAAGAGAAGAAAAAAATGGAGGGGGAAGAAGAAAAACAAGAAGAAGTTGAAAAGAAAACAAGTAAAGGTGATGAACGAAGAAAACAAAAAGAAGAGAAAGTGATCAATCCACCAACACATAATTTACCATACCCTCATACACCAACCAAAAAGGATAAGGAACGACAATATGCTCGATTTCTGGATATCTTCAAACGACTGCATATCAACATTCCTTTTATGGAGGAACTTGAACAAAATCCTACGTATGCGCGATTTATGAAAGAAATTCTCACCAAAAAGAGAATAATTTCTGATGGAGAAATAATTCACCTCGATGCAAACTGCAGCACAATCATCCAACACACACTTCCTTAAAAAGAAAAAGACCCGGGGAGAGTTACGTTACCAAAAAGAATCGGAAACGTCAACGTAGGACGAGCACTAATCGACTTAGAGTCAAGCATCAATCTCATTCTATTATCAATAATACGCAGAATTGGTGACTTGGAAATGAAGAATACTAGGATGACATTATAATTGGCCGACAAGTCAGTCACAAAACCATCAGGTATTGCAGAAGACGTATTGGTCAAAGTAGACAAATTCCTTTTCCCTATTGATTTTGTTGTCATGGATATCGAGGAAGATGATGATGTACCACTAGTCTTGGGACGTCCATCAATGAAATCTCCCGAATGATGATTGATATTGATGACATATTAATGAAAGTATGAGTTCAAGATGAGGAAGTTACTTTCAACCTCTTCGACGCCATAAAACTTTCAAAAGATAAGGGAGCTTATTTTTAAGTAGATGTGATTGAAAAAGAAATACTTGAGGTTCAGAAACAAGCACATTTGACAACACCATTAAAAAAAGCCCTCATGGATGTGCACAACATTCTTGATCCAAAATAAGAAAAAGAACTCGAGAAATTCTTACAAGAGCTGGATTCCTCAAAAGAAATAACAGCAAAAGAAGAAAAGTTTGAAGACTTGAAAGAAGGCTCAAAGGAACAAAACACCAAATTAGAATTGAAATTGTTACCAAATCACTTGAAATATGTATTCCTCGACAAGGACTGCAAAAAGCCAGTAATAATCAGCAAAGCTCTAGTCAGCCATGAGGAAAAAAAGCTTATTCAAGTTCTCCAAGAAAATCAAGATGCAATTGGTTGGGTACTTTCAGATTTGAAGGGTATCAGTCCATCATATTGTATGCATAGCATTATGATGGAAGAAAATTTCAAACTAGTCGCTTAACCACAGCGGCGATTGAATCCAACAACGAAGGAGGTCATACAGAAGGAAGTAGTCAAATTTCTAAAAGCAGAAATGATATATCCAATTTCGGATAGCCCTTGGGTAAGTCTTGTGCAAGTAGTACCAAAAAAGGGAGGAATGACTGTAATAACAAATGATAAAAACAAGTTGATACCAACACGAACAGTCACAGGATGACGTATGTGTATTGATTATAGGAGACTCAATCAGGCAACAAGGATAGATCACTTTCCGCTTCCATTCATGGACCAGATGTTAGAAAGGCTTTCAGGACAACAATTTTATTGCTTTTTAGACGGTTACTCAGGATATAATCAAATCACGGTGAACCAAGAAGATCATGAAAAAACTGCCTTCACGTTCCCCTTTGGAATATTTGCATATAAAAGAATGCCCTTTGGCCAATGCAACGCACCGGCTACCTTCCAAAGATATGTGGAAGCGGTTTTCTCAGACTTAATCGAAAAATGTGTTGAGGTATTCATGGATGACTTCTCCGTGTTTGGAGAATCATTTGAGCTATGTTTGCAGAACTTAGACACCGTCTTGAAGCGGTGTGTAGAGACAAATCTAATATTAAACTGGGAAAAGTGAAATTTTATGGTGATCGGAGGCATCGTGTTAGGACATTAAATCTTAGCCAAAGGAATTGAAGTAGACAAAGCAAAAGTATATGTCATTGAAAAACATCAACCTCCAACCAATGTCAAAGGAATCCAAAGCTTTCTTGGCCATGTCGAATTCTATCGATTATTCATCAAGGACTTTTCCAAGATCGCCAAGCCATTAAGCAATCTCCTCAATAAAGACAGGTCATTTACTTTTGATAAAGATTGTTTAACTGCTTTTGAAAGTGTAAAAGAAAAGTTAATCATTGCACCGGTAATCACCACACCTAATTGGGCACTCAATTTTGAACTCATGTGCGACGCAAGTGATTATACGGTCAGAGATGTTCTAAGACAGAGAAAACCCAAAGTTTTTCATGCCATACACTATGCAAGAAAAGTACTCAATGATGCACAAGTTAACTATGCAACCATAGAAAAATAATTGCTTGCTATAGTATACGCATTAGAAAATTTTAGTCTTATCTCATAGGATCGAATATTATCTGTTACACTGACCATGCAGCCATCAAATGCTTAATCAATAAAGTGGATTCAAAACCAAGAATAATCTGATGGATGCTCCTCTTACAATAATTTGATTTAGAGATACGCGACAAGAAGGGCTCAGAGAACCTTGTTGCAGATCATCTATCGAGACTAATGAATCCCAAAATCACAAAAGAAGAAAGAGAAGTGCTTGAAGAATTCCCAGATGAAAAACTACTAATGATTGAGGAGAGGCCATGGTTCACGGATATTTCAAATTACAAAGCTACCGACATCATTCCTGAAGATCTTAATTGGCATCAAAAGAAGAAATTCCTACGTGATGCCACTCATTATGTATGAGATGATCCGTACTTATTCAAACTTGGATCAGATGGGCTATTGCAAAGATGTGTCACTAAGGAGGAAGCTAGAAGAATCACATGGCATTACCATAATTCACCATATGCAGGCCATTATAGTAGAGAGCGAACAACTGCCAAGGTTTTGCAAGTAGGCTTCTATTGGCCTTCTCTTTCCAAAGATACACATGAACATGCAAAAAATTGTGATAATTGTCAAAGGGCTGAAGGAATTTCCAAACGAAACGAGATGCCATTGCAAAGCATGTTAGAAGTAGAGGTATTCGACTGTTGGGGAATTGATTTTGTCGAACCTTTCCCTTCATCTTTCAACAGCGAATACATCCTAATAGCAGTAGACTATGTCTCCAAATAGGTGGAATTTATTTCATCAATAAAAACAGACGGCAAAATAGTAATAAAATTCTTGAAACGAACCATCTTCACAAGGTTTGGAACACCAAGGGTTTTGATCAGTGATGGAGGTTCTCATTTCTGTAATGCATAACTTGCAATAGATCTTGAACATTATGGTATCAATCACAAATTAGCTTCACTGTATCATCCACAAATCAATGGTCGAGTAGAAGTGTCTAATCGTGAGATAAAACGAATATTGGAAAAGACAATGTCAACCTTGCGAAAAGATTGGTCTTTAAAACTTGATGAAGCTCTTTGGGCATATCGTACTGCATACAAAGCACCAACATGCCTCATACCATTTCAACTAGTTTACGGTAAAGCTTGCCATTTACCAGTCGAATTGGAGCACAAGGCACTCTGGGCTTTAAAGGCTCTCAATTTCAATCCACAATAAAGAGGTGCAAAGAGGAAGCTGCAACTACATGAGCTTGAAGAATTGAGACTACAAGCATACGAATCCTCCAAATTATACAAGGAAAAGATAAAAAGGTATCATGATAGCAAAATCATTCCCAAGGATTTCAAAGTAGTACATATGGTATTGCTTTTCAACTCAAGATTGAGATTATTCCCAAGAAAACTTAAATCAAAGTGGTCCGGACCATTTCAAATAAAAGAGGTCAAGCCATATGGAGTAATTGAATTGGAAGATCCAGTTTCAAAAGAAACATGGACTTTCAATGGCCAAAGAATCAAGTTATACTTGGGTGGTGAGATTGACAGGCTCACCGCAACGATCCCCTTACGCGGCCCTAAAAAGGTGACACAAATGTCAAGCTAATGATGTTAAACAAGCGCTTGTTGGGAGGCAACCCAATGTGTTAAGTAGATTAGGATATTTTTCAGTTTTTTGGGAAAGTTAGACCAGCCAGCACGGGTAAGGCTAACCATACAGAAAAACAACACAATTCTGGCTAGTTCGCTATGTGAACTTACTTTTAAGATGTGAAGGTTGCTACACTTTCGCAACATGAAGTAAACTTTGCAACGCGAAGTAACGCGAAGTAAACTTTGCGACGCAAAGTTGATCCAATCAAACCTGCAGTTACTGCATTAATTGACCACTTATTGAGATTCCACCCACCCCTACCCTAGGATTCATTTTTACTGCTTTGTCTAAGCATTTTTATTTCTTTTACTTATTTTATTCTCTTCTTTAATGCTACAAATCTCTTCAAATATCCCACACACAAAACACTTTCTTCCCACTTTCTTCACATCTTCCCAACTTTCATCTTTCTCTCATAGACACTGCAAGATCAGGTATGTTTTTTCTTATTTTTATTTTGTGAAATTTATGTGTTACTCATGTGATAAAACTATGCATGAGGGGAAAAGCAAATCCATACATCTTACCCTATGTTATTGCATAGTTTTATTGAAAAAAATTGTATTCAATCTTTTGGTAAGAATAAAAAAAATTTTAAAAAAAGAGAGAAGTTATAGAGCACTCTAAATCACTGAAACAAGCAGCAACTGAGAAATCTCAAAACTGCAGAACTTCTGCATGCACAGTTTTGAACCACGGAATTTAGTTCGCTATGCGAACTCATGAAGAAAGAGAACACTGTTTTATTTAACAAAATGTTGTCTTTGTGTGTGGTATTTTCAGGAATGGCTCCCAAAAGACAAACCCCTCAAAAGAAGCAAAAAGTTATAGGAAATGGCTCTTTTAGGCCACAACCATTTGATCAATCTCGATTTGTTGGAGCAGTCCAAGAAGACCGCTTTAAAGAACTAGAGGCTATTGATAACACGAAATCGTATATATATTTTGATGCATAATTCAACTAAAGTTTAACCGTTTTCGATCCGATTTCGGGTTATTTTCGTGTTATTTGTCTGATGTTTTGCAGGTATTCAACGATCACGTCTAAACAAGGCAACATGAAGAAAAGAAGCAATCTCAGATGAAATATGGACGAAAAAAGAGTGAAACCATCATGAAAAACGCAGAAGGCTGTTTTTGCTGATGTGACGACCGTCACAGCTCCATGACGAGCGTCACACGGGTGACGACCGTCACACCTTGTGACGACCGTCATGCAGGCAAAAACGCCCCACTTCAATTTCACGTAACAGAAGCATTTCCAATTCCCAAAGAGTGGACCACTACTCCCTGATTTATCTGCCTCAAAGTCCACCATCTTCAATGATAACCGTTAGAATTCCACTTCTATAAAAGGGGAAGAAGGGGACCTCAGAAAGGGAGCCGCATTCATACAACGAAGTGCTGCCAAATTTATTTCCAGAGCATACTTTCCAGTTTAATATTCTTATTTATTTCTCTTTACTTTTTCTGCATTCCTTTCATTCTTCTGTAATTTCTACTTTTATTGTACGATCAAATTGGCATAAAGACCAGAATCCTGCCAACATCTGTGGAGGATCTGCCCAAAGGCCAATTGGAATATTTACAGGTTTCTCATTTAAATCGTATTTCCAGTTTTATTATAATGCAAATTATTATTTATTGTTTTTATTTATGTTTTATCTTTCCCAAATCCATGTCTAGCTAAACTTGAGTAATCGATATGTGGCAATAATTCGAATGGGATTTGATAACAACTGGTTGAAAAACTTTCTTTTCAAAAGTAATTTATGGTCTGAGTGTTTAAAATTAATTTACTGAATAAACTTCGTCGCGAAAGCGAGAACTTATTTAAAAGTAGTTTTGCCACGAAAGTGGGAAATTAATTAAGATACGAACCAACAAGCGAAAGCTGCGGTAAGGTCAGATAGTAAACACTAGTCATTCATTTTAATAACAGCGAAAGCACTTTAAAATGAATTAGAACTTAGAGATTTCCAAAAAATAATTTTAACCCCGAATGGGATACGAAAGTGTACGTTTGGCCCTTAGAATTATGATTAGAGTCAATAACCATCGTGAGGCGAGAGTCTTCAAATCACCATTTTCTGCTTAAATAAACTTTGAAAATTATTTCATACACCGGTAACTTGTCAAATCCCTGAAGAACACAATTACTGCATATCGATTCAATCATTTATAATCTAAGTAGTATCCTTAGTTCCCTTTTAGTGACAATCTTATTCCCTTAAACATATTCTACCTAGCTAAACATAGTAACTCCCGAGAACACTAGTTTGATTACGAGTCCCTGTGGGATCGATATCTATTATTACTACGCGATAGACTGTGCACTTGCAGTTAGGTTGTATTAGACATAGAAAGTCGCGATCAAGTTTTTGGCGCCGTTGCCGGGGACCCGTTTAGTCAATAGTGTAACCTTCTGTTACGCCGTATAGACTAGGTTAATTATTTTCATTTTTCCTTTACTAGTTCTGTCGATTGTATGCCAAGTAATCGCCCGCAAGGCGATATCGTAAAACCTTCAGTCGCAGAACTAGAGCGCTTCTTACATTTAAGAAGTCGAATCATTGAGTACCAACTAAAACAACTCAAACATAACATTCCCGAACCTCTCACTCCCATTCCCAAATCCGAAGAAGAACCAACGATGGCTGAAGGACCTCCAAACAAACCGCTGAAGGCATACGCTACACCCTCTCAGATGGAGCCTAGAAGTAGCATTGCTGCCCCAGCTATTACCCGAAATGATTTTGAGCTAAAACCGTCATTGCTGTCAGCTGTACAACAAAACCAATTCTCAGGAAACGCAACTGAGGATCCGAACGAACATCTAACGAAGTTCGTACAATACGCAGACACAGTGAAAGCAAATGGAGTAACTCCAGACGCGATAAGACTTCGTCTTTTCCAATTCTCTCTTAGAGACAGAGCGTGGACATGGTTACAATCTTTACCATCCAACTCCGTTACGATGTGGGAACAATTGAAAAACGTCTTCTTAGCGAGATATTTTCCGCCAAGCAAAACTGCCATGCTTAGAGCTCAAATCAACGGGTTTCGACAGAAAGATACTGAATCTCTTTACGAAGCATGGGAACGATTCAAAGATATGATGAGAACATGTCCTCACCACGGTCTAGAAGACTGGGTGACAATCCATACTTTCTATAATGGGCTTCTATACAATACTAGATTGACAATAGACGCTACCGCGGGCAGTGCACTTATGGATAAGCCATACGACGAAGCCTATCAATTAATCGAAAACATGTCACAAAACCATTGCCAATGGGGAGGTGAACGCACTCCAACAGAGAAAACCACAGCGAAAGGTGGGATGTACGAGATCAGCAGCCTTGAAAAGTTCAACGCTAAAGTAGATGCTCTAGCACAGAAGATTGATAGTCTGACCGTTAACCCCACTGCAACTGTCGCTGCAGTAACTCCAAATTGCGAGTTATGCGGAAGCACCACTCATAATGCACCCGAATGCCCATTGCTAGCCGGAATCCCACCAGACCAGGTAAATTATGCTCAAGGAAATCCCTACGCAAATACCTATAACCCAGGTTGGCGAAATCATCCAAACTTTTCTTACAAAAGCAAAAATGCATTGCAAATGCCTACTGCTCCACCAGGATATCAGAAATCAGCTGCCGCTCAGAATGCACCTAGGAAATCAAACCTCGAGTTGATGATGGAAAAATTCATAGCTACTCAAGCTCAAACAAACAAAGAATTCCTGAATCAAAACATACATACTAGCGAGCAAATTAAACAGTTGACCGGAAAAGTAGACGCTTTAGCCACCCACAACAAAATGCTAGAAACACAGATATCATAAGTGGCTCAACAGCAAGCCTCTGCTGCCGCACCTGCTGGCACATTTCCTGGATAACCCGAACAGAATCCAAAGGGCCAAGCAAATGCTGTAATACTAAGAAGCGGAAAAGAATTGGACAAACCGATCGATCCGAGGACCGAAAACTCAGCCATGCAACAAAAACCAACTGAACAAGCAGAAAAGGAATCCGAGTTAGAGAAGAAGGAAGACAACGAGAAGGAGGATACCACAAGTGAAAAAACTCAAGCACCTCCAGCGCCATATAAACCACCTATCCCTTATCCTCAAAGATTAATAAACTCCAAAACTTAAGGACAGTTTAAGAAATTTGTAGAGCTCCTTAAACAGCTGAATATTACTATTCCTTTTACAGAAGCGATAACTCAAATGCCGTCATACGCTAAATTTATCAAAGAAATCTTGTCGAATAAGAGAAAGATCGAGGATAACGAAACAGTTACACTTACTGCAGAGTGTAGCGCTATTATTCAAAACCGCATGCCTCCTAAATTAAAAGACCCGGGTAGTTTCTCCATACCCTGCGTCATTGGAAAGTTCGTGATAGACAAAGCTCTATGCGATTTAGGAGCCAGTATCAGTGTTATGCCTTTATCTATATGCAAAAATCTGAATATGGGAGACCTCAGACCAACCAAAATGTCCGTACAATTAGCTGACCGATCAGTAAAATACCCCGTCGGAATACTGGAAAACGTTCCAGTACGCATAGGACAATTCTACATTCCAACCGACTTCATAATCATGGACATCAAGGAGGACACTGTTACCCCAATTATCCTAGGAAGACCATTCCTAGCTACAGCCGGAGCGATTATAGACGTGAAGAAAGGAAGGCTAACATTCGAAGTAGGAGAAGAAAAGATAGAGTTCATTCTCACCAAGTTCCTACAAGCACCAGCCATAGACGATACCTGCTATTTAGTAGACAAAATTGACGAATGCATAAGAGAACTTGAAAATGAAGAGACCACGTATTCAGAAATAATAAAGATCCAAATACCCGATATTTCTGAAGACGATGATTGGCGTAAACCGTATAAAGATGACAGCCTAAGCGAGAGCTTAGCACTGACCCAAAACCATATGCCAGGTCCGAAGAACCCATCTTTAGAACTTAAAACACTACCCAAAAACCTTAGATATGAATTTCTAGACGATGAACTAAAAAGACCAATGATAGTCAACGCCGACTTAGGACAACCAGAAACCAAAAAGCTATTAGAAGTCCTAAAGAAGTACCCCACCGCGTTAGGCTATAACATAAGTGATCTAAAAGGTATAAGCCCTTCGATCTGTATGCATCGAATTACAATAGAGGAAGACTCTAAAACCTCTCGAGAGCATCAGAGGAGACTGAACCCCATCCTGAGCACTGTAGTCAGAGATGAAGTAAAGAAATTGCTAGATGTAGGAATCATCTATCCGATCTCCGATAGTGAATGGGTCAGCCCAGTTCATGTCGTACCGAAGAAAGGAGGAGTCACAGTAGTTAAAAACGAAAAAGGCGAATCAATAACAAAAAGAGTCGTGACTGGAAGCAGGATGTGCATTGATTATAGAAAGCTTAACAAGGCTACACGCAAAGATCACTTCCCGTTACCCTTCATAGACCAAATGTTGGAAAGATTAGCCAAACATTCATACTTTTGCTATCTAGATGGTTACTCAGGATTTTTCCAAATTCCCATCCATCCTGATGACCAAGAAAAGACTACATTCACCTGTCCTTATGGTACTTTTGCTTACCGCCGAATGCCGTTCGGACTCTGTAATGCTCCAGCAACCTTCCAAAGATGCATGATGGCAATATTTGCAGATTTCATAGACAACATCATGGAAGTATTTATGGACGATTTCTCGGTATATGGACAAAGTTTCGAAGGATGCCTACAAAACTTAGAAATGGTATTAGAACGTTGTGTAAAAGTGAACCTCGTCCTAAATTGGGAAAAATGCCATTTTATGGTCCGACAAGGAATAGTTCTAGGACATGTCATATCAGATAAAGGAATTGAGGTAGACAAATCTAAAATAGAGATTATAAAATATCTCCAACCTCCAAAATCCGTACGAGAAATACGGAGTTTTCTAGGACATGCCGGTTTCTACAGAAGATTTATAAAAGATTTTTCGAAAATCACAAAACCTCTGACCGGCCTGTTGATGAAAGATGTTGAGTTCGTCTTCGACGACGACTGTTTAAAAGCATTCGAAACATTAAAATCAGCCCTTATCACCGCACCAATCATGCAACCACCCGATTGGCGACTACCGCTCGAAATCATGTGCGATGCGAGTGATTATGCCGTAGGCGCAGTTCTAGGACAAAGGAAGGACAAGAAACTCCATGCCATCTACTATGCCAGTAGAACCTTAGATCCTGCCCAAATGAACTACGCTACCACAGAAAAGGAACTTCTAGCAGTTATATTTGCGCTTGACAAATTCCGTTCTTACTTAGTAGGAGCAAAAATTATCATATACACAGATCACGCTGCCATAAGGTACCTAATAAGCAAAAAGGATGCCAAACCAAGACTATTGAGATGGATCCTGTTATTACAAGAGTTTGACTTAGAAATCAAAGATAAGAAAGGAACCGAGAACGTTGTTGCAGATCACTTATCCCGAATAGAAGGCATCAAACATGAACCAATACCGATAAATGACGATTTCCCGTACGAACGTCTGATAGCCAAATTAGAAAGTGACACACCCAATTCAATCTCGGAAGATCCAGAATTCGAAAAAGCCGTAGAAGCGGTCTATGCCCAAGTCACATTACCTTGGTATGCTGACATCGTTAATTACCTCGCTGCGGGCGTGCTTCCACCGGATCTCACTTATCAGCAAAAGAAGAAATTCTTCCACGATCTGAAACACTATTATTGGGACGAACCTCTACTCTTCAAGAGAGGGGCCGACAACATATATCGTCGCTGTGTCCCAGAGGAAGAAATAGAAAATATCATTTCCCAATGCCATTCAGCACCATACGGTGGTCATGCTAGTACATCCAAGACGTGCGCTAAGATTCTTCAAGCCGGCTTATTCTGGCCTAACCTCTGGAAAGACGTTCACATCGTTGTGCAAAAGTGCGATCGATGCCAACGAACTGGCAACATCTCACGACGCGATGAAATGCCTCAGAAAGGAATCTTAGAGGTAGAAATCTTCGACGTCTGGGGAATAGATTTCATGGGACCATTCCCACCTTCTTTTGGTAACAACTACATACTCGTCGCTGTAGACTACGTGTCTAAATGGATAGAAGCCATCGCTGCTCCAACAAACGACGCACGAGTAGTAATCAAACTCTTCAAAAACACAATCTTTCCTAGATTCGGTGTACCTAGACTCGTCATTAGTGACGGCGGATCTCACTTCATATCGCGAATATTCGATAAACTTCTCTCTAAATATGGAGTCCGACACCGAGTAGCTACACCTTATCATCCGCAAACTAGCGGACAAGTAGAGGTCTCGAACAGAGAAATAAAACAGATATTGGAAAAGACTGTCGCTACCTCAAGGAAAGATTGGTCGTCAAAGCTACAAGAAGCTTTATGGGCTTATAGGACCGCTTTTAAGACACCAATAGGTACTACACCCTACAAATTAGTTTACGGTAAATCCTGACATCTCCCTGTAGAATTAGAGCATAAGGCCTTCTGGGCCATTAAGACACTCAATTTCAACTGCACCGAGGCAGGAGAAAAGCGAATCTTGAACTTACACGAGTTGGAAGAACTTCGATTAGACGCTTACGAAAATGCCCGTATCTACAAAGAACGAACTAAAAAGTGGCATGATAAACGTTCAGTCAGGAAACAATTCAGTGTGGGAGACATCGTATTGCTATTTAATTCAAGATTAAAACTCTTCCCAGGTAAACTAAAATCTAGGTGGTATGGACCTTATGAAGTGACTAAAGTACTTCAGAGTGGAGCTGTTGAAATTACCGATAAGATGAATGCACCATTTATCATAAACGGGCAACGTCTAAAACATTATAATAAGAACGACAACAGTCCTCAAGTCAGCAGTATAGCATTGCTTGAGCTTCCAGCTCAAACACCCGAATAGCTTCTCACCAAGCTATCGTCAGGCTTTAGACGTTAAAAACAGCGCTTACTGGGAGGCAACCCAATTTCCCTCGTTATTGTATTTCATTTTTCTTTAAAATTTTACTTTGAAAATCCAACAAAAATTCTAAACTTATAATTACTACTACTTTCTACTTTCGTTTGTTTTCATATTTTTATTTTTATTTTATTTTTCTCTTTTGTCTTTTGTTTCTACCGCTTTCCGTTTTTAAAAATCCTGACTTCAAACTCCTGTTTTAAACTTTTCAGGATTTTTAAAGTCTTCAAAACATTCCTTCTGTTTTCTCCGAATTACCTGCGAGTATGGCCGAGTATGACTTCACAAAGGTTCACTTTCGAGGACTAGCTCAAAAGGCAAGATTTGCAGCACTAACCGAAAGAGAATTCGCCTTAACGCTGTATTATGATAAGGCTACCATGGATAAACTAGGAATCACAGATAGCATTCAATACCTGTTCAATCAACTGGGTTGGGAGAACACTGCTCTGAAAACACGTTTTGCTACCTATAAGGATCTTACCTATGAATTCCTTAGTTCTTTCAGATACATACCCAACTATGGATTTGGATCCAACACAGAGCTGATTACCTTCCGAATGTTTGGAATGGACCAAACCCATAGCCGGATGTCACTAGCTAACCTCCTAGGATTTCCTAGCGGACCGCATGTGTTCATCAGTGCAGAAGATGACGATATTGATTTTCAAATCGATCAATTCTGGGGTAGAATCACAGGCGACTATCACCCTGAACCAGACAGAATGTATAATGATGATATTCATAACCCAGCTTTCAGATACTTCCATAAGATACTAGCTCACACCTTGTTTGGGAAAGAAGAAAATATTACTACAGTATCTAAAGAGGAGTTATTCATCATGTTTTGTGCTTCTCAGGGACGTACAGTAAATGCAGTGCCTTTCATGATGAGATCTTTCAAACGCCTCACGCAGGAACCACAGACACCTATTCTTATAGGAGGCCTCGTGACAATGATTGCCCACGAGCTTGGCCTTAGATTCCACTTAAATGCAAGCACTCGTTTTGGCACCATCCGACCCATGAATATACAATTCTTCTTTAACAGACGCATTTTAGGAACTATGGGACCTGGACCGTATGAGTACCTCATTAACGAAAAACCAGTACAGCTATTCACACTGCCTGATCATCTGATGACAAGTATCCACAACAAGGACAACTGGCTCTATGAATTGGATGAGCCTATGGGACCTCCTTCACCACAGTCAACACCACAGAACTATATGTATGACAGTGACCACATCTCTGAGACACACGACTATATGTACTATGAGGATGCTGTATCTGAAGCTGAAGTAGACCCTATGACTCCTCCGCACTACAACACCTATCCTGAGCCTATCCCTGAGAAGACCACCAACAAAATGGATACCGTTCTACTCCGATTGGACAACGTTGATGCAACTCTGACTACTGTAAAAGCTGACATCGCAGGCATACACAACGAACTGGTAGGCTTCATGGATTTAGTCTGCGACCAACTCGACTACTACGCACGGAAATTCGATGAGTTGAAGACACGAAAAGACTAGATACTAGTTTTTAGCAGTAGATTCAGTTTAGTTTAGTTTAAGTTTAGTTTCGTTTAATCATTTGGAATTTTTTGCATTGTTAGTTTTCTTTATGTACTACATACAATCATTTCAATTTCATGTTATTTCAATTATAGTCTTTATTCAACTATTCTGTTTTTATGTTACTCTTTGTTTGTTGGCTGCTATAATACATTGCCATATCAATACTAGGCCTTAAAGTCACTGCAAGAACGCCCTCAGAGCAAAATTCTGCGTTCTGCAGATTTTGCTGCTGTGACGACCGTCACAAGACCCTGACGAGCGTCACGCGGGTGACGACCGTCACACATACGTGACGACCGTCACGAACCCAAAACTGCTATCTGATATAACAGGGTTGCGTTTTCTCTCCCACTACCCCCATTTCAAATTCCAATCATCAGAACTCCTACCCCACTACAAATTTTCGTTCTCCCCACATTGCACCATATATTTCAACTCCAATCTCAACTTCCAACCACACTTCTGTCAATTCTTTCCACTTTGCAGAAAAACCCCAATCTTCAGAACCCTCTCAATCTTCCAACAATGGCGAGAAATACAGAAACCCCGGATATCAGTAACATTGTCTTCAGCGAAGGTGACTTAGGCGACAGACAGCGGGCAAACTACATCGCATTCCATCAAAGGTCGCTCCAGCCGACTCATTATCCATACATTCCGTCGCTTACGGAGCTCGGACTCCTTGAAGGCGTAACTTGGATGCTTCAAAGAGCAGGCATCTGGAATCTCTGCACCAATCCCCTGCCAACATACGAACAACTCACTCTCGAGTTCTTGAGTTCGTTTACTTATGTCACATCCAGCGGGGACCTTAGCCAGCACTCAGGTGCCGCATGCTTCCGGATGTTCGGCACAAACTACCAGGTGAACCAAGACCAGATCGCCACAATCTTACAACTCCCTCGAGGCGACAATGCTCACTGCCGCATCACCGATCAATTCCAGCACGAAGCTTTCGCGCTGTGGTACCAGTTGACCGACATCAATGCCGATGGTTGGGACTCTCTGCACGCCACACATATCCATAACCCAACCATCCGGTACTTTCACAGAGCATTGAGCAACACAATCTTCGCCAGGGACAGCAACCACAAGGTGAACTCGAAGGAGCTCTTCTTCCTCCATTGCATCTTCAACAACGAGCCTGTCAACGCCGCTCTGTTCCTGCTGGCTCACATTCAGGCCAATTGCAATCGTGGCTCCAAGACATTCTACTTTGGCGGGATTGTCACTGCCATTGCAGTTGGGCTGAACTTAGGTGACCGCCTCCAGCACCTCCATTCCATCCCCTCGGTGTTCCTTGACACCGACCACTGCAGAGCCTCCCACCTTATCCGCTCCAGAGCTGACGGCAAGTACCATCCGGTAGTGCGTGGCAAGACCGTCCGAAGCATCATCCTTCCGTCCCGCACCCGAACACACCCTGGTTATTTGACCTCACTGCCCCTCCTGCTGCCGTTGTTCCTACTCAGGACCACACCCAAGGTTCTGACGATGAAATCCAAGCTGAGTTGGACAGGTCCGAGCAACCGGAGGCATCGCAGCCTCCTCCTCCCGAAGGTACATCCTCTCGCCGCCGCCGCCATCATCCAGTGCCCGACTACACAGAAGAGGACCTCCGCCGCTCTCTCGACCAGCAAGCCCAGATACTCGCTATGCTGCAGTAGCAGAATCAGCGAGCAGACCAGTTCGAAGCTTGGCAGCGGACTCAAATGCAACAACTTCAAACCGACAAAGCTACCATTACTAAGAACCTGGCGAATCTGACTTTGCAGGTCGAAGGACTCCGGGACACCGTCTACCACACAGGAGCCATGAGTTATGAGGACCGAGTAGCCCTTGCCAGAGCCAGAGGACGCCAGCGTGGACGTGACCGAGGCAGCGGACGTGATTAGTCATCCATCTTTCCTTATTTATTTACTATATTTCCAGTTTATTTGTACTTTCATTTCAGTTGTATCTCCCTCTCGCATGCTTCAAAATCAGTGGGGACACTGATTGAGATAGTGTGGGAGCGGAGCCTTTATTTCCATTCCACTGTTATTTCCATTCCACTGTACTTTGAATTTCGTAATTTCTATTTAAACATTTTCTATTTTTAGCAAATAAAGCTCGCTTATATATACTTTTTCCGTTACGCAAACACCCCCACATTATTCAACGTAAACAAAAATTTTCGTTCGTTCCTCAAAAGCAAAAGCATCACGAGAATGCACCCGAGTTCAAAACAATTTTTGAAACTCCGAGGAAACGACAGTTCTAACAAAACCAGTACCGTCCTGACACCTTAGATCTCCGGTTTATGCGAGTCGGTTTCACTACCTACGTGTACCAAAGTCTCAAGTGTCTACGCAAACTCAGCCCCAAGTAGTTTATACTAGCAGTCAGCACCATCCTAAAACACTTCTAAGCAAGCGACCGATGCAGATAAGTGTATGATCTCCAAAAAGATGAAAAATCATGAAAAGAGAGCTAAATAGCCCAAAAATATAAGACACGTTTCCTTCTAAGTTAGGTGCTCCTCACCCGAGCATTTAGCCCAACGGCACGAAAACTCATTGAAAAATCAATGACATAAGCTTATGATCAATGAAGAAGATCAAAAACAGAAATGAGATCATATTCACTAACAGGTCGACTTGCCATGAAAGTGTACGGACAACGGGCTTAATGTGATTGCGCTAGAACAAACAGGGTGAACTTGCCGCGAGAACCTTGACACCAAGCTACAGTAGCATGACTGGGACCGATTTGCATAAAAAGGAGACCTCCGAAGACTTGTAGTCCAGTGTCGTCATGATACTCGTCTTGTTCCTACCAAGAATCCCGGTTTTTCCCAACTCTGCGAACGAAGAAGCTGCCTCGTGCCTGCCGACCTTTTCATGTTTTACTTGAGGACAAGCAAAGATTCAAGCTTAGGGGAGTTTGATAACACGAAATCGTATATATATTTTGATGCATAATTCAACTAAAGTTTAACCGTTTTCGATCCGATTTCGGGTTATTTCCGTGTTATTTGTCTGATGTTTTGCAGGTATTCAACGATCACGTCTAAACAAGGCAACATGAAGAAAAGAAGCAATCTCAGATGAAATATGGACGAAAAAGAGTGAAACCATCATGAAAAGCGCAGAAGGCTGTTTTTGCTGATGTGACGACCGTCACAGCTCCATGACGAGCATCACACGGGTGACGACCGTCATGCAGGCAAAAACGCCCCACTTCAATTTCACGTAACAGAAGCATTTCCAATTCCCAAAGAGTGGACCACTACTCCCTGATTTATCTGCCTCAAAGTCCACCATCTTCAATGATAACCGTTAGAATTCCACTTCTATAAAAGGGGAAGAAGGGGACCTCAGAAAGGGAGCCGCATTCATACAACGAAGTGCTGCCAAATTTATTTCCAGAGCATACTTTCCAGTTTAATATTCTTATTTGTTTCTCTTTACTTTTTCTGCATTCCTTTCATTCTTCTGTAATTTCTACTTTTATTGTACGATCAAATTGGCATAAAGACCAGAATCCTGCCAACATCTGTGGAGGATCTGCCCAAAGGCCAATTGGAATATTTACAGGTTTCTCATTTCAATCGTATTTCCAGTTTTATTATAATGCAAATTATTATTTATTGTTTTTATTTATGTTTTATCTTTCCCAAATCCATGTCTAGCTAAACTTGAGTAATCGATATGTGGCAATAATTCGAATGGGATTTGATAACAACTGGTTGAAAAACTTTCTTTTCAAAAGTAATTTATGGTCTGAGTGTTTAAAATTAATTTACTGAATAAACTTCGTCGCGAAAGCGAGAACTTATTTAAAAGTAGTTTTGCCACGAAAATGGGAAATTAATTAAGATACGAACCAACAAGCGAAAGTTGCGGTAAGGTCAGATAGTAAATACTAGTCATTCATTTTAATAACAGCGAAAGCACTTTAAAATGAATTAGAACTTAGAGATTTCCAAAAAATAATTTTAACCCCGAATGGGATACGAAAGTGTACGTTTGGCCCTTAGAATTATGATTAGCGTCAATAACCATCGTGAGGCGAGAGTCTTCAAATCACCATTTTCTGCTTAAATAAACTTTGAAAATTATTTCATACACCGGTAACTTGTCAAATCCCTGAAGAACACAATTACTGCATATCGATTCAATCATTTATAATCTAAGTAGTATCCTTAGTTCCCTTTTAGTGACAATCTTATTCCCTTAAACATATTCTACCTAGCTAAACATAGTAACTCCCGAGAACACTAGTTTGATTACGAGTCCCTGTGGGATCGATATCTATTATTACTACGCGATAGACTGTGCACTTGCAGTTAGGTTGTATTAGACATAGAAAGTCGCGATCAGCTATGTCTATCTGGCTTGAAAGGAGATTTGAGTTCAATGAGGAAGGTGATTACCGAGCCATCAGCCAGTTGTTGAAGAACAAAAAGTGGGAGGTACTAGTTATTCCTCTAAAGCACCTAAACTATGACATCATCCGTGAGTTCTATGACAATGCTCTTCTGGCAGTAGGTAATCCTTTTAATTACAAACCCATCATCAGAGGAAGAAGCATGGATTTCAGTAGAAACGCAATTAACAAATACTTGGGAGATGCTTTGAATGTCCCAGATGCTCATGCCTGTACCTACGAGCTAAACCTCAATTATGTGCCAAACGTCAAGGAAATTTCTAAACTAATCTTAATCAAAGGACGCAAGGTACAAAAGAACGCATCTTGGGTCCCAATATACTTTCTCCGCAAGGACCTGAACCAAGTCTCTCGGGAAATATTGATGTTCATCTTGCACAACATAAAACCATGAAGCCACACAACCATATTCACTTTAGATATTGTACAACTTCTTTATTTTATCTTGAGTGGAAAAAGCGTATGTTCTGCTAGAATAATTGCAATGAAATTAAGATTGTGGCGGAAAGTGGTCGAAAGGCTGAAACAGGAGCAAGATCTTCGTGTCCACTAGTCTTTCCAGGGATGATTATAGGGTTACTATGTACATCACGCATGGTAATCCCTAACAATGTGCATGCAACATTGAAAGGGACTATAGATGATGCATATATTGCCTATTTTTGTATAGTTGAAACACCAACAAGATAACCTCAAAGATCCCCTGCACTGGAAAATTTAAGCTATGATGATTGGGACCCTAGATTTAGGGCATATTTTTCCTACACTTGGGATCAAAACGAGGCCACTAATCGGGCAATGATAAGCATTCAAGAATCGGTGTACAGGTTGCAACTTCAAATGGGGAGACCAGAAGATGTTTCTCAGCAAATCCTCACCCCAGACGCATACCACACGCATGTTGCTTGGTCTAGGGACATGCCATTTTATCTTGGGGGGACTACTAGTGCATGAGTGGCATCTGGTAGTGGAATGCCGATCAGAATGAGCCGAATGAAGAAGAAGAGGAGGAAGAGGAAGCGGAAAAGAAGAGGAAGAAGAAGAAGAGGAAATGGATGAGGATTAAGATTATCCAAGGGAAGAAAGTGAAAGCTCGCCAAACAAAGTGAAAATTTTAAAAGCTTTCTGTCAATTCCCTACTTTCATTTCTTTATGTTTGGATATTATGCTATTTTCTTTAATTATAATTTCAGTATGTACTTTGTTAAAGTATTGTGTGTCATGTTGACCAAGTTCTGTTATTGTATTGTGTATCGTTGGATAAAGTATGGTTAAGTATTAAGTGTTGTGGTTAAATTTGTGTCAAGTTTTTTCTGTATTTTTTGTTTTGCATATTGTGAGATTATTCCTTTATCACGATCATGGAATGCTACTTAGCATCATGAACAAATTTCAATTGACCAAGCAACAACGAGAATGGATGGTAATGATATGAACTAAGACGAACATCAAGCAAGGTACATGTTTACTTGCTTTGTAGAATGTTAACATGATCTTGGATTTTCTTTTTCATACAAATTCATATCATGTCTCATTTTACATTGTACGTATTTTCTTGAATCCTTTAGCAAAAACCAGAAAAGTGAGATGGACTTCCATTATTTACAAAAACTGCAAAATCCTTGTGTTTAAAATCGGTTGATTCATGTTCAATCCCAAAATTCCATTTGAGCTTTGTAAAGGTATAAAGATAATCAAGCCAATTGTTTGATTTTGAGAAAAAAATACCATGCCAAAAAGAATCTCCTCAAAACCAGTAAGTGAGTGAGCATTTATGAAACCCTTTAGAAACCAGAAAAATCAAAGGATGGATCAACTTTCCAAAGATACAAAATCACCAAAGAAAAATTATGATCCAATCCAAAACTCTTTTTTCCACAACTTGAATAAAAAAATATATGAATCATTAGGAGTTTCACTCATGAAAAGAAACAAGTTGGGGGAAAATGGATGATGATACCAAAAGAAAATGAAGAAGAAAAAAAAAAGAGATACAACAAGCAAAAAGAACATTAGTAGCAAAAAGATTGAAAAATGAAAGGTTGAAAAATCAAATTGATGATGATAAATACATAAGTGAAAGAAAGTTACAAAAGTGGACAGATTTTTGAAAAATTAACTTCAGGAGAAAAACCATCTCTTTATAAAATCTGGCCACATTACAACCTTCAAAGGTCCTATGTGATTTATGCCTTCATTTGCTCAAATTTCTGAACTGGATGGATGAAAACATGAGTCGACCTGGATGTTGACCAAGTGATTCAAAATGAGAGTCATCACACCCAAAAGAATAAAGAAAGGCAACAATCTTCATTATCTTGAATGAAGAAGAGCGTTAGGAAAAACTCAAGGAAGTACGTCATTATAAATTTGAGTATATGTTGTGATTATGTGGGAAAGAACTTATTTCACCATCATGCTATGATTCTAGAAATCAAAATGAACATGTGTCTTTCTTGACAAATACTCTGTTGAACCATTCAAATCTCAAAAATTTGTGACAAATACTTGTGAAGATGTTTTTTTTCATGCTCTTGATTGAGGACAATCAAGAAAATAAGTTGGGGAGATTTTGATGGAAGGCCATAAGTGATGTATCCTTGTTGAAAAACTTGAACGAATCCCTTAATTTCTGGCACCTTTTAGCATAAATTGACTAACAAATGGTCCAAAAGACATTATGTTTAAATGTGTGTAGGATTCCAGGAGTTGACAAAATAAATCAACAAGTGCAACCAACAAAAAATCCATGCCTTGTATATTTCGCATAGCGAGATAAAAATTTGCATAGAAAACTTTACTATGCGAGACAAAATGAATAAGCAGCAAGCAAAAACAGAATCAAAATGGCCAGAGATCACTTGAAGTGGAAGAAGCAAAGCAAAGCGAAGACTTTCACATAGTGAAACAGGGTGTTGCATAGCGAATTTCGCTATGCGAGACAAAGCGAACTCAGAACAGAAAGAGACAAAAGCAATCTTATCCAGTTTGCTTGAAGTGGATCAAAGCGGAAGAAGTTGGCATAGCGAAAGGCGCTTAGAGAATCCAAAGCGAGACAAACAGAGATGAAACAGAATCAAATCTTGCTAGTTCGCTTGAAGCGAAGCAACAGCAAAAAGGACTTTGTCATGCGACGAATACTTCGCATAGCGAAATATGGCGGTTTCACAAAGACGGTTTGAAAATGCTTAACAGCAAAGGAAGCTGACTTCGCTATGCGACCAAGTCCTTGGCATAGCGAAAGTCCCCTTTTCCGACTAGTATAAAAAGGGGGAAACATAGTGTTGAAAGGAGGAATTTTTTACTTTTGAACCTGTAATAGTACATATCAGTCTTTAAGAAAAAGAGTTGATGATAATAGAGGAGAATTCACATCAAGAATCGAGAGATCATCCTTGATGAAAACTCATCTTCAATTCTTCCTTGTTGTAGAAGCTACCATGTCAATGGATACCTAAAGCTCTTCTCTTGTTAGAATTGAAAGGACATTCCTGTAATCGTATGTATTAACGTTACTTTAATCTTTTATTGAATCTTGTTATTCACTATTATCGATTTAATCTTTCTTTGTCATTATAAAACCAAGTGAATACGAATTGTTATTAAAAAATAAATTCGTATTAAAGATAAAGATTTTCATTAGTTGAACTCTTCACTCTAGACATAGAACTAAAGAGTTCAACGTTCATAAAATTGGTACTTAAGGCAATTGTTTAGTTTACTCGACCGGGAAATCATCGGTTGAACTAAACCAATTGAATTCTCAACAAACATATAGATATATATGTTGTTGTGAGCGAAGTAAATGAAGATAATATGAAAAGCAAGTTCTTTAAAAGAAAAACTGACCAAAAGCATATGTGCACGGTGGTGGAATTCCAATCCTAACAAAATCTTTATCAATTGAACTTAAATTTCATAACAATTTATATTTTACACTCACTTTAAAAATAAATCATTATTCCAAATTCTACTTAAAAACAAATCAATTGTGTATTGTCAGTACGATCGCGCCGGTCTCCATGGATATGATATTTAATACTTTCTTTTGACATACTCAACATCAGTTGGAAAAGAAAAGAACATGATCTTAACATCAGACATAGTTGGTACAAAGCTCATATCACACTTGCAAAGTCAACTAGGAGATAAAAAAAGAAAAATCCACCTTTTGTACCTCTTAACCACTTTTTTCCCTTCAAAATCCTCCAAACAATGATATTATCCATTGCTCTTGATTCATATCACTCACACTATAAATAGAGGCGCTAATTCATCAGGAAACACACAAAAACCTCAAGAACATCATAATCACATTGCACCATTTTTCCAAATTTTCAAAGTTGTCAAAAAACCATATCATCATATTTCTCATATATTTCACTTTCCTTGCCACTTTTCCATCCAAACACACTCCATATATATTATACAACTTTCTGTATGCATTAGAAGCAACCTGAAACCTCTCAAATGCCATAGCCATAACCTCATTTTTCATCATTATAAGTGGATTTGGATAGAGAGTTGTAGAGGTTTTCCAAACAATCTAGGCATTACAACATATTCCTTGGAGGTCAAGGAAGCTATAGGATCACAATCTTACATCTGGAAGTGCTCCAAAGCAAGACACGATTTTACCACTTTGAGGTAAATTTTCATAATGTAAGGATTGAAAGCCCTATGCTTGTGTTCATTGATCATACTTATATGGAATTTAATTTTTGTTAGAAAAATTAGGGTTCTTCTGGTTTTTTGCTGATTTCTTGAGTTATGATTAAAATAAACTAAATTGAATGTTATGGTTGAATTCCTTTCAAAACTCTGAGAAATTTAGCATTTTAATTTGTTCAGTTCAGTTGAGAAATAAGAAAGTAGCATTTTAAAATGTTGATACTGATGATGAAGCTCGTGGGGAAGACGACCATGGTGGTTGCACCTTCCTTCTGATTTAAATTTAATTTTTTTATATATTATACTATGGGGGAGTCCATGACAAAGCGCATGCCTTGGCCTAATGGTAATGTGTTTGGTTTGTAATGCAGGGGGGTTCAAACCCCAACCATAATTTTGTTTTTCCCATAATTTGTAAATGCCTTTGATTAAATGATTGAGGAATATTCTTTGATTAAATTATGATATTTGTTCAATCCATGTATGATATTAATTATGAATAGTTGATCATTTTGGTTTAAATGGAAGTCTTGGATTGATAAAAGACACGTATGAGGGTTAAATGTTTTGTTGCCCTAACTTTGTTTAAGAAGTATGTTTGAATTTTCTTACCATGTTTAAATCAACCTTGTGAGTTGAATCTTTGTGATAAAAATGAACCTAATGCATGCTATACCCTAAGTGTAAAGTCTTGAACCATGATTGTTATCATGCTCCTAAAACTTGATAATGTCGCATCCTTGTGAATGTATGTGTTTAACATGATTGTTTTCCCATGACTTTATCAAGTCATTTTTAGATGATGTTTCATCTATATAACTTGTGAACCCTTTGTTCCCTTTGGTTGATTATTATTATAATTTCCTTTTGTGACTTTGTCAAGTCACCCTTATACGATGTTTCATCTATGTAGCTTGTAAGCTCCTTGTTACCCTAAATTGATCCCTGTTATGAACATCTCCCCCATGACTTTGTCAAGTCATTTCATTCTAACCTAACCATAAGAAGAAATTTGTAACTTCTTTTGATTTATAAATCATGTATGAGTAGGTGGTATTGTCATAACCACAACTTCTCATCAAAGCCTCATCATCAAGATTACAACCTCCCATAGAACCTTCATCATTAAGATTACAACCTCTCATAGATCCCTCATCGTCAAGATACAACCTCTCATGAACATCTCATTAAACCTTAATCTTTATCAAAATCATGAACATCTCATCAAACCTTAATCTCCATCAAGATCATGAACATCTCATCAAACCTTAATCTTCATTAAGATTATACCCTTTCATCAAACACTGACTTTCTTCAAACTCAATCCAAAACTCAAACCTTACAAATTTGAACCATTCATAAGCAAATCCTTAGCCCTTCATCAAGTGCCCTAACAAACCTTTAACTCTTTGTAAAGTGTCCTAGTAAACCTTTGGCCCTTTGTCAAGTTCCATCTCAAGACTTTCTTCCTTCTTTAAGGATAGCTAAAATACTTCAAAATACATCAAAATATTTTAAAATAAACTTGAAAGAAAAGGATTGTTGGAATCTAGCATTCTAGAAAAACCCTTGAAATATTGGTCTCAAGTATTGCACATTAAGGTAGCCAGTTATTTCATTATTTCATCTTTAAAACACTTAATAAAAATATTGGACCAAGAGGTGTTAGAGTCTAACACTCTAGCACAACTCTTAGAACCAGTTATTACTATTAATGTCCATGGTCTACAAACAATTTTCTCAATCAATCTTGAATGAAAGAGACTGTTAGAGTTTAACACTCTAGCATAAACTCTTTGAACAAATTATCATCATCGAATGTTCATCATTCTTAAAATCTATCCAAACTATACTCAAATCTCCATTTCAATGGACAAAACTTGATTATTATCAAGAGACCAAAATACCTTCATAGTTATGAACAAACCTTGATTGTCATGAAGTATATTTTCCTAACAAATCTTCAAGACATCTAATAAGGTCTAAAGATTCTTTTCAAAATGAAATATGTTGTCTTAATAAACACTAGGGAAATGTTTTGCCTACAACCATTGAGTTGAGATAAGTGGCATGAATGAGATTTGTAAATCCACTCAATGAGGTGAAAATGTCCACTCCTCACTTGTTTTGGGTAAAACAAAGTCCTTATGTTGATTAATACAATTTAGATTTCGCTAAAATTAACCAACAAATTTTACCCAAACTACAACTGCTCTTATTCCATCCTTGTAAGGATGCGTAGGCACGAAACTGCGAAGTCTTGGTGAGCACCCTAATAAAAAAACTCTTAGGTCTCCTTTCTCTTTAATGAAAATCCAAAAACATTTTTCTTTCTCTCTCTTTTCCCATTCAATAAGTATATGATTAGAAACTCACCTTACGGTAACATTCTTTAAACCATAACTAAATGGTTCCTGTTTAATACAATGAACGCGAGGGATGCTAATACCTTCCCCTTACGTAACCCGCTCCCAAACTCATATATTGGTTATGATGACCATATCCTTGTCCTTTCTTTTAGGGGTTTTATTCGATATTTCCATTTCCCTCTATGGGAATAAATAAAGATCGGTGGCGACTCTGTTAAGTCCATCCCACGGGTGTGTGATTATGATTTACAGGGTTGTGCTCATTTTTTGAGGTACGAAACATACTATAAAGGTGAGGTACATGTTGGTAAGTGCATGATTGAAGAAGGTGTTTTGGGCAGAAGCTGTTGTAAATGCAACATATTTGATAAACAGGCATCCCTCGACGGCCTTGGAATGAAGACACAAAGAATTATGTTTGGGACATCCACTGAGTCTCGGTAGACTTAGAGTATTTGGTTGTTTAACCTATGCTCATATTAGGCAAGACAAGGTCGAACCTAGAGCTCTGAGATGTATTTTCCTTAGATACCTTGAAAAAGTCAAAGCTTATAGGTTATGGTGCCTAAAGCCAGGTCACAGGAAGTGTATCAAAAATCGTGATGTAGTTTTCAATGAACCTTATATGGCTTTCAAGAAAACTGATGACATTGGTCTTAGTTCGAGGATATTTGAAGAAGAGCTGGAAAAAGAAGTGATTTCTGTTGCGGTGGAGCATAATGATGCTGAATTACATGACTCAGATGAAGTCGAAAAAGATGCAGAAGCTACTGTTGAAGTTGAGGAGACTGATAATGAATACATGTTGGCAAGAGACAGGATGAGAAGAGTCATCAAGCCACCTCAGAGACTTGGTTATGCAGATCTTATAACTTTTTCCATAATTTATACAAGTGAGATTTTGGACGAAGAACCTAGAGACTATAAGGAAGTTATGAGGAGTCGGTACAAGACTGAATGGATGAAAGCCATGGATGATGATATGAAATATCTTCATGATAATAACACTTGGGAGTTGATCGAAAAATCTGCAAGGGCCAGGTTAGTCAGCTGTAAATGGGTCGTCAGGGTTAAGTAAGGAATCGAAGGAGTGATGTCGAAGTGTTTTAAGAAAAGTTTGGTTGCTAGAGGGTTCACTCAGTAAGAAGGTATCAACTTTAATGATGTGTTCTCACCTATTGTAAAACATAGATCCATTAGAATGTTGTTATCCATGGTTGTAAAGTTTGACTTAGAACTTGAACAGATGAATGTGAGGACAACCTTCCTGTATGGTGATCTAGATGAAACAATCCTGATGAGGCAACCTGAAGGGTATGCAGAAAAAGGAAAGGAAGATTATGTGTGAAAGCGGAATAGGTCTTTGTATGGCCTAAAATAATCTCCCCGATAATGGAATAAGAGATTCGACAAGTTTATGGCACACATTGGTTTCACTAGGAGCTAATTCGACCACTGTGTTTACTTCAAATTTTGACTTTGAAATTATGTTGTTATGTTGTTGCTTTATATGGATGACATCCTCATAGAAAGAAACAGTTTCGAAGATATTATGAATGTGAAGGCTGAACTCGATAAGGAGTTTGCCATGAATGATTCGAGAAATGCCTCTATAATTCTTAGGATTGACATCTTAAAAGATAGAAAGCAGTTGAGATGATGCTTATCTCAAGAGGCATACCTGAAACAAATTCTTGACAAGTTTGGTATGTTGAATTCAAAGCATGTTCTAACATCGACTAATCCTCAGTACAAGCTGAGTTCGACTCAAAGTCTGCGCACTGAAGTCGAAAGATCCTATATGAATAGCATTTCATATGCTATTATAGTAGGTTCTTTTATGTATAATATGGTATGTATGAGGCCAAACATAGTGTACAGAGTGAACCTTGTAAGCAGGTATATGGCCAATCCTGGTAAGGCGCACTATCAAGCATTAAAGTGGTTTCTTAGGTACATCAATAGGTCTTTAAGCAGAGTACTGATTTATGGGGGAGCCTGTGGTGATGATAGAAAAGTCAAAATCGAAGGATTTCTTAACTCTGATTATGAAGGTTGTATGGACTCCATAAAATCTATTTTTGGATATGTGTTCACTATGTTTGATACATTAATTAGTTGGAAAGCAACACTTCAGAAGGTTGTTTCCTTATCAACCACAAATGCATAATATATTGTTTTCACCAAAGCTGTGAAAGAAGAATTGTGGTTTGAAGTTTTGTTAAGTTTCATACCCTAAATTTTGACCCTAAGATCCCACATAATTTTCATATCATAGGAATATACTTTAATGTATCACTAACCCATTAGAGAACACAAAATTTGTTGCTTGTTTCATTGTTGACTACAAATTAGGGTTTTGAGCCTCATAAAAGATTCAGGCAAAGGATCAATCAAGAATTGGAATGATATTAAAATTATCAAGCCTTTCAATCATCCATGGAAGTAAAGAGATCCTCAACATCAAGAATCAAGCACAAGATTGAATCATTTCAAGTTGATCAAACCTCAAGATCATATATGTCACCAAATTAGGGTTTTGGTCGACCAAGGCCTCTAGAGAGAAATTTTCATCTGGACATGAACCAATACCTCAATACATGATTCAAGGAGCTCAAAATAACCTCAAGAGTCCATTCATAAAGTGAAAATAGCCTCAGAGGACGCATCTATCAAAAACCATGAATTAGGGTTTCTCTGCACAAAATCCATCTGAGACCCAAAGTCAAAGTTTGACTTTTTGGCCAAAAATGTTCACCGTGAACCATTATATAAGAAAACATGATCCATTTTTGCATTTGAACAAGATTTGGTCAAGAAATCAAGGTTACTTATAAAAGGGGCAATGTTGAGAAATTAAAAATTTCACGAAGTTATGAAAAAAAAGTTTTCAAGTTCCTAACTTCCAAAGGCCAAAACTTGTGATTCAAGCAACCAAATTTTTTGTTCCAAAGCTCAAATGATAGATCTCATCACATACTACAAAGTTGCTAATATGAACTATATCCAAAAACTTCATGGATTTCAAGTTATGAAGTGATCAAAATAAAATAAAATAAAATAAAGAAATGAACTTCAACACTTAGTAAAAATCTGCCTAAGGTAAAATCAGTCAAAACATCAAAATGTGAAGGGAGTTTTCACCATGATCCAAGATGAATCAAGTCCAACTATGAACATCAAATTTGAATTACATCATCCCAAATTTCCAAAAGAGTCCAAGAGCATGAGAAAACTCCACTTGAGCAAAGAATTATGGAGGTCTCAACACACCATGTTGCAACTGTTTTTCAAAAATGGTTTTGGATCATCACTTTCCATACACGATTCTTTTGTCAAGTGTAATGATCAATGCAACACTTATTCAATGCATAATAGAATGAGTCATAGCAAACCTGCAAAATTAGGCCAAAGGGCCAAGAGATATCTCAATTGGATTAATGGATTTTGTCACATTATGCCTTGAATTCAAAGGCATTTATGTGCGATAGTGCATATTCAACAAAGACACTCTTTTCAGTTAAGATGATCACATAGACAACAATAAAAATGATTGAGGAATGTGGAATTGGTCAATTAGTAGCTATGCTATTTGGAGGAGCTATTGTACCTTGCATAAGAAGTAATGCCACAAGTCCAAAACCATTAAACCAAACTCTTATCCTTCATCCATTCACTATTCCTCCATAAACAAACTTGCTCTCCTATAAATAGGAGTCATTTTTTATCATTTGAAACACACCAAAATAACTTCAATCCTTGTTTTCTGAAAAATCAGTTTTGTTCCAAGTTTCAAACTTTCAAGTGAGGGAGAAATCAAATTTCTCAAACCAGAGCAATTCCACCCAAACCAATGATCCAAACACCTCACATACATCATGTATAAATGATCCAAACACTTAAGCATCATCTGTAATATCAAATTCATCAATATCATAGTTCATCCCAAGCAAGTTGCAGTTGGATTCGAGCTCATCAATCTAGAAGGTTTCAATCCATTCCAAGCACATCAACACACTCCTTGAGGTCCAGGGAAGCTGTCCAGATCATCAAAACACTTATGTAACACCTACAACTGAGGATTCGAATTCCTCTTTCAAGGTAAGCCTGACCTTTTCAATCTCCACGAATCATGCATCATAAATGTTATTTCAAGTTACCAAAATGTTTATGCATGTGTGTACATTTTTTACCCTCAATCAATTGCCATTAATCAATCGTGTATAGAATTTCATTATGGTTTTTGCAAAAACTAGGGTTCATTTGTTTACCCTCAATCAATCTTGATTTTTCTTAAACAAAATTGATTTCAAATATTTATGTGAATAAAACATCTTTGTATAATCCTTAATCATTGTTCATGACATGGTTAATGGATTCACTCGATAATTATACCATTTTTAAACTGATTTTCTTTGAAAAATATCTTAAACAATGAATTAGGGTTTTTACTTTGATTCAATCTTTCAAACTTCATAACATCTTTTGGGCCTCCATTAGAGTGTAAGACCCAACCCTCTCTGTGAATAAACAAATCTATGGGCCTCTGCTATAGTATAAGTCCTATTGCGCTTTTCAAAATCACGGTGTGATCACTGTTTTCAAATAAATATTTAGAGCCTCTGCTATAGTATAAGTCCCTCTTATATTTTTCAATCAATTACCATCATTTGAATATCTTCTAGGAGCATAATACCCATCCCTCTTTCTATTTTCAAAATCTTCATTCTATTTTCAAAACTTCAATCTTTCAAAACTTTCAAACTCAATCTAAACCTAGCATCAACTCTCAATAAATCTATGGACCTCTGTCTAGAGTGTAAGACCCAACACCTTTTCTCTCCACCTTTTCAAGATCAAAATCATCTTCAAATTCAATTTCAAATTCAAAATCATTTCAAAGCTTTCTTCAATTTCTCAAAGCCCAAATCATTTCAATCAATCATTCACAATACAATTGGGCCTCTATTCAGAGTGTAAGACCCACCACCTTTTCAAATTCATTTCATACTTGTTAATATACTTGTTCATATATATGTGTATATACTTGTTAAGTTTCTATTAGCGTTTAAGTTATCCTTAGTTTAGACTAGGTCAAACAATAGGATCTCTTCAATCAATACAACTTAGTTTAGACAACTAGTTCCCTCTTGTATAAATGAATATTTCCCCCAGTACAGTTGGCCTCCTCTTGGGATTTGTACAAAGATTTCCCCCTAGCTAAGTTAGCCTCCTCTTGGACTTCATACAAGGACCCTCAAACTTCTTAAAAGCATAAGTCAGGTACTGGTCATCTATATAATAAATATTTTAGCCTCACCATCCTGGGCTTTGTACTGGATACAAATAAAAATCCCCAAAAGAGTCATTCAAATCTTTAGTATTGAGTTAATATCTTTTCCTCAACAGTCATTATCCTTCTCTCAGGCTTTTACACAAATAATTTCCCCAGTCAGTCAACCTCAATTTGTACAAGACAGATAAAACTCTTTCAGTTGAGTCAACTTTCAACTTTTTCAGCTTCAACCTTGGGCTTTGAACAAGGAACTAAATTCAATTTCCCCACAAATGAGACTCTGAGTCCTCTCTATAGGAAGTTCTTTCTTCTATACATCACATTTCAAATTAAATAATCAAATCAAACTATTTTACATAAATGAGGATGTGGCATTGCTCGGGATATTTCAAAGTCCAAGTTTAAAGTTTCTTCCATTATGATAAAACTCATGAATAAAGATGTGGAATTGCTCTAGATATTTCAAAGTCCAAGTTTAAAGCTTCTTCCTTCATGATATTTTACTTTTCCCATAAAGGAGGATGTGGCATTACTTAGGATGACAAAGATCCAAGTTAAAGCTTTTTCCCTTATGATTTTACTTCTCAATGTTTGTGATGAATAGGTAAGATATCTCTCTTTAGATATGAAAATTTATCAAAATTTTAGTCAAACCTTTAAGCTTCAATCTTGGGCTTTGAACAAGACACAAATACTCTTTTAGCTTCAATCTTGGGCTTTAAATAAGACACCAAACAATTTCCTCCCATAGATTTAGAAAGAACTACGAACACTCTGATTTCTCAGTTTCCTCTTTGAGAATACGTAGGCATAAGATTGCAAGATCTTAGCGAGCATACTAATGAAAAACCCTTAGGTCCCGGTACCTTACAAAAACAATAGAAAACCATAAAACAAAAAAAACATTTCCTCAATTTTCACAAAAGGAAAGACTTTCCCAATTAAACAGCAGAATAAACCTAAGCAAGCAAGTAATTCAACAGTAGAAATATACAACCAAGGTTCCGAGATTACAATAGATACTCAGGGTGTTAATAGCTTCCCTTAGTATAACCAACCCCCGATTCCATATCTCTTAGCATTTGTAGAAAAAACACTTGTGAGCAGGGTTAGTTTAGATTTCTTCCCCTTCCTTTTAAGCATCATAGGATAAATAATAAAAATTTGAAAGTAGCACTAAATGCGGTAGTGGTCGTGTCACGAAAACCGGAGCTACCGAAAAATGGCGACTTCACTAGGGATACCTCTGTCTAGAGGGTTAAGCCTTACATTGCATATATTTTACTGTTTCATTTGCTTATTTACTTTCTCATTTGATATCATCTGTTGTTTTCCATCACATTATCTGCTTATTTTCCATACTTGTTTAAATTGCTTTTATTTGGGAATGCGATTAATATGCATGTGGTGAGTCAAAGAGTCCTTAGTGGGCTTGAGAGCATATTTTAAGATAGGAGGTGTCAGAATCAAGAAGGCTTATAGGGAGTGAGTCTCGACCAAGCTAACTTGAAAGTCCACTAAATCAGTAGAGGTACCCTTTTGGAATTACTGATGTTGAGAGAGCAAGTCGTGAATACATTACTTTTTCCACTAGGAACCCGTGAAACTAAGGATTAGTAAACATTTAACCATTTGGCCATTTTAGGACGTAGTGCGATGACTATCGGGAATAGTTGATACGCGATGCTACACTCGAATGAGATCCATCTTGGGGATATTATAGCTCTCATGAGTCAATCAGTTTGCTGGTAATATCCTAAATAGGGGTCCATGATTTTGGAAATATTTGTTAGAACCCGTTATACAGGTACTAAAATTACACCCCTAGTACATACCTTAGGGATGGGTAGATCCATGGTTGCATGCTCGTGACGATGAACCCTTGAACCCATGTTTTAATATACTTGTGTTTGTTGCATTCATAAAAAAAATCCTTTTCAAAAGAACTAAAAAATATGGTTGTTGCAAATATCAGAGAGAAATTGTGCTATAGATTTTGGTAGAAGAAAAACTCAGAAGTATACCTTCAGAAGTCCAAGACTGGAAGACTTGAAGAGATTGGGAAGGTTGATTGCTAATTCTGAAGCTTTCAGAGCTAAGTATGGAGGGCTTTTGTCCCATTTAAAAATCAACATGGTGGAAGGAGTCCTATCTACGTTGGTTCAATTCTATGATCCAGTATACCAGAGCTTCACGTTTCCAGATTATCAACTCGCACCAACATTTGAAGAATACTCTAAGCTAATTGATTTACCTATCACTAATCAAGATCCTTTCTCCGGTCTAGAAGAAATTCCCAAAGACCAAACCATTGCAAGAGCTACCTCCTTGGAAGTGTCAGACATCAAAGCTTACATGACCACCAAGGGAGGAATTCAAGGTCTACCAGCTAAATTCTTGATGAAGAAAACCCTATAGTTTGTCAGCATAGGGAACATGGTTGCTTTCGAGGATATCTTTGTTCTACTCATCTATGGATTATTCCTCTTTTGTTAACAATGATAACTTCATATGCATCAATGTTATCAAGATATTCTTAATCGGGAATCCAGTCCCAACTTTGCTTGCAAACACTTACCACTCAATACATCTAAGTAATTTGCATAGCGGAGGGATGATCACCTGTTGTGTACCATTACTTTACAAATGGTTTATTTCTCACTTACCCAAATTTGCTGCTTTTTGGGATCTCAAAAGTGATATGCGATGGTCGCAAAAGATAATGTCTCTCACTCACTCTAATATAGATTGGTACAATCGGGTCTATGATTGAGTAAATATCATTGACAACTGTGGAAATTCCCCTAGTGTACCACTCATTGGTACTAAAGGAGGAATCAACTACCACCCTGTTTTAGCTCGTCGTCGGCTTGGTTACCCAATGAAGGACATACCATATAACATTCATCTGGAAGGTATTTTCTTTAAGGAAGGAGAAAATGACAGAGCACTTAAAGAAAAATTTGTACATGCCTGGCATCATATTCATAGGAAAGGAAGAGAATCTCTGGGAAAACCAAATTGCACCTCTGCAACGCCTTATCTCCAATGGGTACAAGACAGGGCCATCAAGTTAAAGATGACTTACCCTCGTTAAG
Organism: Lathyrus sativus; assembly: GCA_963859935.3. Taxonomy (NCBI): domain Eukaryota; kingdom Viridiplantae; phylum Streptophyta; class Magnoliopsida; order Fabales; family Fabaceae; genus Lathyrus; species Lathyrus sativus. Next base: position 32,442,384 of record OZ012737.1, on the reverse strand, counting down.
AAGTATTTCCCCTAAAGGAATATATCCTCTACTTCATGAACGACACAGAGAAACCTCAAGTCACTTTTAATGAAACTCAACGTGAAAGGAACTATTGGAGGAACAAGTATCAAATTGTTAGCTTGGAGTGCATAAAGATTCAAGAGCCACTGAAGGAAAAAGATACTCTGATTGAGATACTGGAGCAGCATGTTGTAGAAAGTCAAGAGGAATGAAAAAGTATACTTTCTCCTTTCACCTGGAAAAGGATCATCGACCCATAAACGGTTGAAAGAACCCGATTAAAGAGACAAAAAGGGAATCAGCAACCAATATCTGGACCTTCGTCAAGGATTCCTTAGGATTCATAAGCCTAGTTTTCCTTCCTACACTGTGTAAAATAATTTACTTTTCTCTGTAAGATACTGTAATTCTTTGAATTCAATAAGAAGTTTTCGTTGTTGAATGATATTTGCAACATGATTATTAAAAGTTCTTTTAAAAACAAAAAAAAAAGAGCATTTTCATTTTCTTTGCACATCATGCATAATTCTAACATTTCGCATATTTTTCATATAAAAACTTACACTTTCATCGCAATAGAGAGTTAAACTGCCTCATATGTACAATACTCAGGCCAATCGTCAGAAAAAAGTGGACGATCTTGAGGAAGAAAATAGAGAGATGAGAGAGGAGGTCACTACTCTAAAAGAGGGTATGGAAAGACTTAACGTCATGATTGAATTAATGGCAGCAGCTCAGGATCAACCAACTCAAAGGAATGTAATCTCAGAAGTTGTGTATACACCAATATTTGAGGTACCCGTCAGCCTTCCTCAGTACAACATGCCTAAAGGTTTTACCTGGGGCATGCCTTTCAATTTTGTGCCTGAAGGATATGTACCTCCGGTCACTGAAGGCCCAAAAGCTACAATTTCTAGTCTTGAAGGTTACAAACTTCAGGCAAATGAAGATGTGAGAGCTACGATAGAGATTTCCATACCTGAAGGTTACAAACTTTAGATCACAGAAGCGCAAAGAGCCACAACAATAATGGTTATACCACAACCTGTGGTATAAACCATTCCAGAAGAACAAATATTTCATGCTAATCCAAGAAAAGATGTAGAGGTACATGAAAGAATGAATGAATTCCAGGAACATTTCTTGGAAATGCATAAAGAACTCCATGCCATCTGCGGACAAGATTTGTTTGGAAAAGATGCTGCTGATCTCTGCTTAGTCCCAAATGTCAAAATACTGCATAAATTTAAGGTGCCCGAATTTAAAAAGTACAAAGGCAACTCATTCCCTCAAAGTCACTTGGTAATGTATGCTCAGAAGATGTCTACCCAAATGGAAAATAAACAGTTACTGATCTATTACTTTCAAGATAGTTTAACTGGTGTCGCACTCAAATGGTACATGGGGTTAAACCGTACGAAGATCAGTACTTTCAGAGATCTTGGAGCAGCTTTTGTATAGCTCTGAGTTGATATATGTCAGGTGCAATATTATTGCTGAACAAAAGATGCTCCAAGATGGCGTGAAGGTACTGCTGAACAAAAGATGCTTCAAGGAGTACACTCACAGATGGCGTGAGATTGCTGCCCAGATTTGTCATCCTCTCGAGGAAAACGAAATGACGAAAATCTTCTTAGCAACTCTGAGTTCGTTCTATTATGACCGAATGGTCGCCAGTGCACCTAGTAACTTCACCAAGATGGTGAACATGGGAGTGCGCCTTGAGGAAGCAGTTCGAGAAGTTCGATGGGTCAGGGATGCAGAACCCTCCAACAGTAACAAGAGGTATGGAAGCTCTTTCCAAAAGAATAAAGATCAAGAAATCATCACTATTTCATAGAGTAAACAAAGACGAAGATACCAATCTCGGCAGGTAGCAACGGTTTCTCCTGTTATCAACTCAGCGCCAGTCCCGACATATCAGCCACAGATTTCTCAAAATCAAAATCAACAACCACAGTATCACCAAAGGCAGCAACAACCTCTTCAGTAGGCTCGCCCGCAATACAACACGAATCGTATCACAAGGTCACCAAGTATCGATCCTATCCCAATGTCATATGTGGAACTATTCCCAGTATTGCTAGTAAAAGGATACATTCAGACCAGAACTCCTTTTGTCATTCCTGAAAATCCCCCTTATTGGTTCAAGGCTGACCAATTATGTGTTTATCATCAAGGAGCACTGGGGCATAACATCGAGAAATATTTTAGTTTTAAATCTGATGTACAAACACTTTTCAAGTATGGAATTTTGTCTTTCAAGGACACTAATCCAAATGTTCAAAAGAATCCATTATCGCAGCATGAGAAGACTTATGTAAACCTGATTAACAAAAGTTCTGGTAGCAGTTATCAGATTCATGATGTGCACTTACTAGGAACAAATCTGGTAAAGATGCATTGCAAACAAAGTGGGTACGACCACATACCACCACACAACTATCATCAGTGTGACATTTGTTCCAAGAACAACCAAGGGTGCAACATTGTACAGGCAGCCCTTCAAGAATAAATCGACTTGGGCTGGATCCAAGAATACACAATCCATGGAGTAAACCTAGTTTATAGATGTCCCAAAATTATTCAAAATTTTGACATTCGTGCAATGAATATAAACTTGGAGGCGATGCACTCCAAACAAAGTCAACATTATCATCTATCGTTGCACGACTACAACGCTTGCCTAATTTGTCTAAAAGATAATCAAGGATGTCCTTTTATGCAAGAAGCACTCCAACGTCAAATGGAACTAGGTTGGATTCAAGACTATCACGGAAGTAACGATTGTTAGATCAACATGATTGATGAATGTCCAAACAGAGTCCAAATCTTCGACATTCGCCTAATGACCACAAATTTGGTAGAATTACACACCAAACGGGTTCGAATTGGCTTCTTAGTATCGCATAACTATCAGGATTGTAAAGTCTACTTCAAAAATGATCATGGTTTCACGCTCGCACAAAGAACTCTTTAACACTTATTAGATCACTGGTGGTTCCCAATATATCAGGACACAGAGGCTCATCAAGTCAACATAGCTGATTAAGGCCCAAATAGACACGAAAGTAGTGACATTCTCTTATTAGAAACATACATGGTAAATATGCATTACATACAAAGTGGATACGGTCGAGTACCTCCCCACCATTATGAATATTGCGCGATATGTTCAGAAAATAACCAAGGATGCTATCTCGTGCAAAAAGCTCTCCAGAATCAGGTAGACTCAGGAGAGATCCTACCAAATAGAATGGGGAATTATCAATCAATCAACATGGTGCAAGATTGTCCAGAGAAGTAGGCAGTTCATGATATCAAACACATTGAAACATCATTGGTCAAATTTCACAAATGTTTGTGTGGACTTAACTACTTTGGTCCAAATCACCATGGTCACTCAGCCTGCAGAAATTGCTGCAGAAGCCGATATGGTTGTCTACGCATCCAAAATGAGATTCAAGGACTGTTAGACTGAAGGACCATCGTAGTCTTTAATGAAAGAGAATCCATTAATTACGAAATTGATGAAAATGTCTTCACCATAATTCCCTTGCTCAGCGAACCAAAGCGCTTGGAGATCCCTTTCGACAGTGGAAAAACTCCCAGTATCCCCAAGCTGGAACCAATGGAGATTGTCTATGACAGCAAAAAAATCCACATAAATCTTTTGGTCATCTACTTTCTAGGACCAGTGCCATATGAATCGAAAAAAGCCATTCCTTACAAATACGGCGCTACCATGATAGAAGATGGGAAGGAAGTTCTGTTACCATCCATTGTCAACATTGTTGATATCATCCGGGTCACCCGAAGTGGTCAAATTTTCAACAGAGGAATAGAAGAGCCCACAAAAGATAAAGAACCTCAGATTGAAGTTCCTGATAAACAGATTGGCCAATCAAGTGGTACAAATCAGGTGAAAAGCAATGATGAAATTTTAAAGCTAATTTAGAAGAGTGAATAGAACATTGTGGATCAGTTACTACATACTTCTTCTCGGATATATGTATAATCCCTTCTGCTGAGCTCCGAAGCTCACAGGAAGCTCTAAAAAATGTTCTAGAATAAGCTTTCATAGAACAAGACGTAATAGTAAACCAATTTAATAACATAGTTTCCAACATCACTTCCTGTAACAAATTAGGTTTCAGTGATGAAGAGCTCCTAGAAGAGGGTAAAAATCATAACATGGCATTCAATATCCCCATCAACTACAGGGATGATGCTCTAGCAAGCGTACTGGTAGACACTGGTTCTTCCCTAAATGTCATGCCAAAATCAACTCTTGTGCAACTATCTTTTCAAGGCATTCCAATGAGAGGTAGCAAGATCATAGTCAAAGCTTTTGATGGATCCAAAAAGACATTTATTAGAGAAGTCGACCTTCCCATAACCATTAGTCCTCATACTTTCCAAGTCACCTTCCAAGTAATGGATATCCAAGCAGCATACAGTTGTTTATTGGGACGGCCTTGGATCCATGATGCAAGATCAGTCACCTCAACACTTCAACCAGAAGCTGAAGTTTATAAAGAACAACAAGTTGGTCACAGTGTGTGGAGAATGAGCTTTAATAGTGAGCAATTTATGATCATTCTCCTACGTAGAACCAAAAGAAGTTATTGAAACCTAATTACAGGCACTTTCTGTGAGTAACGAAAGCAATCGAGAAAAAGGAGCATTTATTTCCTTTTACTAAGACGTCGTTCGAATAGTGGAAAATGGTACCACTAAAGGATGGGGACAAGTTGTGATTCCTACCGATAACAAAATGAGAAAAGGTATCAGTTTTACACTAGCATGTACTAAGACCACAAAGAAGGACGAAGCCTTTCTCCCTATTCAAGAGTTCTTCCACAATGGGGGTTTCCTTCATCCTGTTTCCCAATAGGTCCACACCATCGAGGAAAATGAATTTAAAGACAATTCTTCAGACACAAGCGAAGAATGGAAATCATACCTCAACAATGAAGGATACATATCACATGAAGAGGCATACATTCCATTTTTCTATCCACAACAAAACTCCAGATATGCTCCAAAATCAGATTTCGAGATGATCTACAAAGATTGTGATACTGAAGGATTATGTGTTCCCCCCAATTTATTAGAAACTGATACTCTGATGAAAGATAATTTTGACTATAGCTCGGGTGATCCCATGGATGATTTACCTATTTGGAAGCCTTACATGGAAGATCCAGGATATCAAAGCCAGTCAGAGAATGCATATTTTCCAGATAACCCTGTAAAAGATTCATCTGTTTCTTCATAAGCATGGATGCCTTACTCTTAAAATCTTGAATATGTCAATCGTCGTCTCAATAAAGTCGCAAGAAATTATAGACAAGAATTTATCAACTCTGCACTACCTGAAGTCAATGTCATCGAGGAAGACAACCCCTCAGACACTTGAGATACCTTGGGACAGCCAAGCGAAAAGTTTGATTTCCTAGTAAAGTATATTGCCCCTGAAAGCTCTCGCGTCATGTTTAAAGACATCCAACCAACAGGATGGGGAGATCCTCCTGATCAAGAAGATACATGTGAAAAGACAACAAAAAATTGCTCTGCTAATAACTCTGCATGGGAAGAAGACTCTAGTAATCCAACTCCTCCAGAAGTCAGTATCATTACCGAAGACAATCCTGGAAGGAAAGTACCAGACTTTGTAATCCACAGAGGAGTTCGTCACAATTGGATAGTTGTTGATGTGCTAAATGTTGTTCACATCTCAAAGTAATTGCCTCGTCTTTATTTTGACCTCTCACCTTGCCCGAGTGAAAGGATGTTTTATAGGGCATGGTCTCCTAAAAATATTTCCTCCATGTCTTGCCCAAGGCTGACGAGTTGTGTTTTATAGGGCTTGTATTTCAAGAACCAACAAATCATAAATAAAGATGTCGTTCTGAATTCTCGTATTTATTGATGTTTTTTCTTCCTTTTTTTTCCAGAAAATGGTAATCCTAAAGCAGACAAAAATAACAAACATTTTCAAAATACACTGCATACCACTTTTTGCAATTTTTCTATCTTCTCTAAAAGGGAATCATCAATCACATTATACAGATTAGTTGCTAAAAACCCCGTTGAAACATATGACCCAATGCCTTCTCTCAACTTTGAGTTTCCGGTATTTGAAGCCGAAGAAGAAGAAGAAGACGAAGAAATTCCAGATGAGATCTCCCGACTACTTAAACAGGAGGAAAAGTCCATTCAACCCCACAAAGAGCCATTGGAAATGGTCAATTTGGGTTCAGAAAAAGAAAGAAAAGAAGTTAATATTGGATCCCAGCTCAGTTCAACTATCAGAAAGAGTCTGGTACAACTTCTCAAAGAATTTCTAGATGTGTTTGCTTGGTCCTACCAAGATATGCCAGAGTTGGATACCAATATTGTGGAACATCATTTGCCATTAAAGCCAGAATTTCCGTTAGTCAAAGAAAAATTAAGAAGGACTCGTCCATATATGGCCATCAAAATCAAAGAAGAAGTCCAAAAGCAGATCGATGCAGGTTTCCTTGCCACATCAGAATATCCTCAGTGGTTAGCCAACAGAGTTCCAGTTCCCAAAAAGCATGGAAAAGTCAGAATGTGTATAGACTATAGGGATTTAAGCAAAACAACTCCAAAGGACGACTTTCCCTTACCACACATTAATATGTTGATTGATAGCACTGCAAAGTTCAAAGTCTTTTCCTTCATGGATGGATTTTCAGGCTATAATCAAATCAAGATGGCACCGAAAGATATGGAGAAAATTTCATTCATTACGCCCTAGGGAACTTTTTGTTACAAAGTAATGTCGCTTGGACTAAAGAATGCATGCACAACTTATCAAAGGGCAATGACAACTCTATTTCATGACATGATACACAAAGAAATTGAAGTGTATGTGGATGACATGATTGCTAAATATGAAACAAAAGAAGAACATATGGAAGATTTGTCAAAACTATTCAAGCGTCTGAGAAAATAAAAATTCCGCCTAAATACCAACAAATGTACAATTGGTGTTCGCTCAAGAAAGCTTTTGGGATTCATCGTCAGCCAAAAAGGAATTGAAGTTGATTCCGACAAATTCAAGGCCATTCAAGAAATGCCTTCACCCAGAACAGAAAAACAAGTAAGAGGATTTTTAGGATGCCTAAATTACATCTCAAGGTTCATATTTCTCATGATAGTGACATGCACGCCAATTTTCAAGCTCCTCCGAATGGACCAAGGATATGTATGGACAAAAGACTGCCAAAAAGCTTTTGAAAGCATCAAAGAATATTTGTTGAATCCACCAATTTTGTCTCCTCTAGTGGAAGGAAGACCCCTGATCATCTACTTAATAGTTCTAGAATATCCCATGGGTTGTGTATTGGGTAAACAAGACGAAATAGGAAGAAAAAAGTACGCCATTTACTACTTGAGCAAGAAATTCACGGACTGTGAAACTTGATACATTATGCTCGAGAAAACTTGTTGCACTTTAGCTTGGGCTGCTAAACGTCTTTGCCAGTATATGATTTGTCATACCACTTGGTTAATCTCTAAAATGGATCCAATCAAGTATGTCTTCGAGAAACCTACTTTAACTGGAAGAATTTCCCGTTGGCAGATGTTTCTATCAGAATACGACATTGAGTACCACACTCAAAAAGTTGTAAAAGGAAGTATTCTAGCCGATCATCTGGCTCACCAAAAAATTGATGATAGCTAATAAATCAAATTTGACTTCCCAGACGAGGATGTGATGTACCTAAAAATGAAAGATTGCGATGAACCACTACCAAACGAAGGGCCAGATCCAGGATCCTAATGGGTATTAATATTTGGCCAAGCTGTCAACGCTCATGGAAACGAAATTGGGGCAATCATTGTTACGCCTTATGGTACTCATATTCCTTTCACCGCCAGATTGGCATTCAAATTTACAAACGATAAGGCCGAATGCGAAGCTTGCATCATGGGTATCGAAGAAGCTATTGACTTAAGGATAAAGAATTTGAACGTGTATGGAGACTCTGCTTTGGTTATAAATCATATTAAATGAGAATGGGACACACGCCAGACTGGATTAATCCCTTACAAAGACTACGCAAGAAGATTGTTACCTTTCTTCAACAAAATTGGTTTTCATCATATTCCTCGTGAAGAAAAAAACATGGTTGACGCACTAGTTACTCTATCCTCCATGATTATTGTGAATTGATGGAACGACATACCCAAGATTGACATAATGTGCCTTAACAGACCCGCTTACATATTTATAGTTGAAGCAGTCATAGACGAAAAGCCTTGGTATCACAACATCAAGATTTTTCTTCAAAGACAAGAATACATGCCTGAGGCATCAAGAAAAGATAGGAAGACCCTTAGAAGACTAGCTGGTAAATTCTTCCTGAACAATGGTGTACTCTAAAAAAGAAACTTCGACATGGTGTTGTTCAAATGAGTAGACAGACACGAAACAAACATGCTAATGAAAGAGATTCATGAAGGATCCTTTGCACTCATGCCAATAGACATACTATGTCAAGGAAAACCCTAAGAGCAGGATATTATTGGCTGACAATGGAATCTAATTTCTATAAATACATGAGGAAATGTCACGAATGTCAGATTTACGCCGACAAAATTCATGTGTCTCCAACTTTTCTTAAAGTTCTTTACTATTCATGGCCTTTTTCCATATGGGGAATCGACATGATTGGCATGATTGAACCCAAAGCTTCAAACAGATACCGTTTCATCATGGTGACCATCGATTATTTCACTAAGTGGGTCGTAGCAGTAATGTAACTAGATAAATGGTGGTCCAATTTATCAAGGACAACCTCATTTGCCGTTATGGGGAAAATGGACCCCAAATTATGATGGTCCCTATGTTGTTAAGAAAGTCTTCTCAGGTGGTGCTTTAAAACTCACAACTATGGATGGTAAAGAGTTCACTCGACCTACAAATGTCGATGCAGTCAAGAAATACTTCGCCTAAAAATAAAACAAAAACAACTCGCTAATTTGAAAATCCGAAAGGAAGACTTAGGAAAAAAAGAGCGTCTCGGTGGATCAAAATCCCGAAAGGGAGATCCAGGCAAAAATTAGAGACATAAACTGAAAATAATCATCCCAATAGATTAAAAAACCTGAAAAGGCAATCTATGCAAAAGTTAGGGATTTATGGCAAGTAACTGCATCCAAAAAGATTGGATCATCTCAAACAAACGTCATCTATCAAAGAATCATCGATCAAGTCACTTTCAACGGAAGCTCAAGAATACTTGGAATTCAAAGTTGTTAGAAGGATAGTGGTCATTATGTTTCAATATAGCCCTTTTTCCTTTAAATTACCATTTTCTAACTTTGTAATGCTCCATGGAATCACACATTTGACTTATTACCATTTTATCAATGAAAATTTGAGCCCTTGTGCCCTTTGTTCACAACTCTCATTTATTCTGCTTTGCAAAATGACATTTTGATATGAATAACATTCTTGAAACACAAAAATGAATTTACTTTTGTTTTCAAAAACAAAAATTTTGAATTTTACTTTTGTTTTTAAAATTAAAGATGGAAATTTCCTTTTGATTAATGAACATGAGAAGGAACATCGGCAGTTTCTCCAAAAGTAATCAAACTTCAAAATGCATAATCAAAATATTTCTTGTGATCAGTACATCCCTGAATGGAGGATCATTACTTTATATTGATGAGATGGAATATCTCATCTGTCATCCCTGGTAAGGGGAAAGTTTCGTATCCCCTCAGATAAATGTTGGAATCAAGATCAGGCTTCTATCCCCAGTAGAGTATTATCTCCAGGAGCGGGAATTCCTTCCTCTAATAGACTGCTACCTTCAGAAAACACCGGTAAAAGTTTTCACTCCCCATGAGTCGCATTTGTTTACCACCAAAAGTAGGTAAAGTTCAACAAAAGGACTTTGTTCCCTCAACAACACCCATCACCAGTGATATCATTTATCTCCGAGAGTGGCCAAGTATCCAGTTGTGTTTGTCACTAGTTCGTATGTCGTGTCTGTTTTGTCATCATAAGCATTCATTCATACATACATCGTGCGTAATTGATTCATACTCATATACATATTTCATAACATATTTCAATCACTTTAATCATGTTTATCCCCAAGAGATAAATATCCTCTCTCTCTCCATTAAAGTTGTCATCCTTAGGCAGAAAGGATGTACCTTTTTCTAAAATCCCCACCGAGTTGAATCCTCGTGGAACATTTTTCTTCAGTTTTCCTTCCACACTTGGATAGGATAAAATTCCCAGTCTGATTTCATTCCTCATCTGGAAGTATCTTATTTTGTACAGTCTCTCTGGTTTGAAATTGGTCCCCGACCATTTTGACAACTTGAACCTCTAAGGAAAAAAGACAACGAAACTTTACTTTTCTCTAGTAAAGACACATTTTGCTTTTCTGGATAAAGGAAAATCCCCAACGAAAGCTTTTCAAGAAAATCTCTTGGTAGCAAGGATATCACATCTCTCAAGAAGTATCTACTAGCCGACAAACGGCAGTCTCTTTCAGAACAGTTTGTCTATCTCCATCAAAGATAAGTTTATTCCTCATTGGAATCTACGTCGGACATAAGCAAGTGGAAATCTCTTAAGATGCTTATTCTTATCCCAAAATCCCAGTAGATCGACAAATGGCAATCTCATCCCAAGAATTTTGTCCCTCTTTCAACAAAGTCATCAGCACCTCAAAATAGTCTTTCATCTTATGGCATCTCTCCAAAGAAGTTGAAAGTATGATGAAATCTCTCCAGGCAAATGGCATCTTAACAAAGAAGTTTACTAACCTCAACATTACAGTCTGTGGCATTCCCCAGTAAGTCTACTATCAAGTCTTTGCTCATACTATGGCATCTCCCTGAAGAAGTCTCAAAGATATGATGAAGCCTACTTCCATTAAATGGAATCTCCTCAAGTGAATTACAGCGAGAAGTTTGATGAAGACCCTCATAGATTTCGAAACCTGCCCTACAAGATAATTAGCCCGCATCTCCTCGAAGATTCCCGGTAAAGTTATTAATCTAGCAAGTGATCACCTTTTCATAAGCTTGTCTGCCTAAACCTTGTCAAGAGAAAGACTTGATAAGAAGAAACTAAGACCAGTTCCATGGCTGAAGACCAGGATCTAGAGTAACTATTACCCTTTCCTAAGTAGGATTACTTAGTAAAAGAAGATGGATAAACATATTACAGCATTGAGAATTTGTTACCATTCAAGTTTTTATATCATATCAAAATTCTAGGTATTCTGATATTTAATCCTCTTTTACCTTGAATGTCTGAATGTCTTCTATAACGCCCCGTTCCCCAAAATAAAATAAATGCAATTTAAAATAAATAAATATTAGAGTATTCATACCAAAACGGGATGTCACAGAAATAAACTCAACACAAAACATTTTCATTAAATGATTATCAATATTTTAACAACGGAAATTTGTCATCATATATATATAAACATCATATACACCGTACTCGGCCAACTGCCCAAAATATACACAAACTATGTTCACCAAAAAGATTCATCGAAACATGATACACCACAGGGGCACACAAAATCATCAAATAAACATAAAACTCCCCAAAGCCCCGGTGTTACGTATTAGAGCATCCCTATGACTCGCCACAATCCGAGCTAGCTACACACCTGGATTATCTGTACTTCCGAAGAAGCACAGACCACAACAAAAGCAAGGGGTGAGAAATCACGATCAAATTATAACGGTAATAACGTACATGAATAAAAGGCGGTAAACACACAATTATCATTCACATACATCAACCCAGACCTACCGTCCACACCCATACAACATATAAAAGAATGCAACACATGCAACTCAACACAATGATATGCGGTGCCGACTCAAACTCAGGATAGATCGCATGCACTCCATCCGAGCAACGATCTATCCCTACAAGCTCCTCTTCGGAGTACGGGCAAATAACCCGGAATAGATCACATACACTCCATCGAGCAATGATTTATCCCTATCACGCTTCTCTGAGCACAATGAATCTCAGAATAGATCGCATACACTCCACCGAGCAACGATCTATCCTTACCATGCTCCTCCTTGAGCACGCGAGTGAATCACATACACTCCACTGAGCAATGATCCACCCCTTCAATATGCTTATGCAAGACCTAATGCATACAGCAACACCAGCACACACGGTGCACACGATCCTTCGATCACATAAAATCATGTATCATATGTATATATATCACGCATCATCATATCCATGTATAATAACATACACTAATTCAATCATTCAAATTAATCGAATATCAAAGCATTCACATTCCACACCACACATATATTCTCACTATCCATCTCTAAACATATAATCAATCACGACCAGCAAGGGTCCAATGTCGCTACTGCGAAAATCGGCGCCGGCTGAACAGAAGAGTCGCCACCGTGCGTTATTTATCCCACGGGAGGGAAAGGAAACGCTCAGAGTAAACCTCGCACAACACGGGAAAGGTATGGGCGTCGCAACCAAAACCTGGATTCGGGAGTCGGTTACGCAAGGGGAAGGTATTAGCACCCCTCACGTCCGTCGTACTCGACGGGACCCACGCTTGTTTTCGGGTATGGATTGTTATTCTATCTAAACTATGGGTCGAGGGTTAAAAATAAAATAAAATGAAAATAAAAATGACTCGGCAAAGTATCGCACTTTATGCCTACATATTCCTGTCTGGAACGAGAAATCAGAGTCAACGTAGTTCGCCTACCTACGGGAAAGGAGGGGAAGGTTGCTCGCTAGGATATCGTATCCTATGCCTACGTACTTTCATACAGCATGAAAGATCAGAGCAAACGTAGTTCGGGCCACGCCCGACACAAGTCTGTCTTGGTTGATTTTATTCCTTCTGAAAAAGGTTTTTCTGATTAGCAGTCCCGGCGGACAAAAATGACGTCTTGATGAGTTCCCGTTCTTTTACGAAAGAAGGGTCTTTTATTGTGTTTGAAATCTTTATGGTATTTTTCTGTTTGTTTTGAGGAAGAAGAGATAGAACTCTAACCTATGGTTGCGAAGGGAAACAAACTATCCTAATGTTATCATGCATGGGTTAAGACCTAATGTCTATCATGCTCCTCTCTTGCACAGAGAGAAACAGAGATCCTAAGGGACAAACGGAAACAGAAACGATAGCATGTATACAATAAAGCAGTAAAATGCATGAATGCAACAATACAAGCGAGGCAAGGGAGTCCCACTCAACCTCGAACCTGGAAAACAATAGGCAAAAGTGAACAGGCTTCACTTTCAACCCAGCAGGGTAAACAGCAAACAATACAGTCAGGAAAACCAATCAATACAGCAAAAATAAACAGCCACAGCAGCTCTACATCAATATCTATCTTCAAGTCATCTCCAATTAACTACGAACTTCAGTCAGCAGCAGTCTCTATCTTCACAGTCTTCAAGCAAAGATCTTGAGCACCAGTCCTTAGTCTACAATGGCTTTTCTTCAAGTCTCAGGCTCCAGGATGAATATCAGTCAACCAGATGAAGTGAATGAATGTTAGACAGTTAATTACCTACCAAGGGTGGTTCATCAACTGTTAACATTAAACAGAAAGTTTTCTCTCAAAAGTTCTATCTTTCAAATACATTCACTGATCCTTCCAAAGGAAGGAGGTGGATATTTGAAAGAGACTTTGAATCATAGAGAAAGGATAGAGGCCAACAAAGCCATCTATGTTTGTGAATCAAGTTGCTAGTCTAAGCTCTTCCTAACCCTAAATCCTATAGTCTTCCACAGTCTTCTAACAAACACAGCATCTTCAATGAAGTTGAACTTGTTCTTCCATCTTGAGTCTTCAATGTGCTTCATCCACAAGGTCTTCACAAGGTCCTCAAATCAATCTTCAAAGCTCCACACCCAAAGGAGAAGAAAAGAAAGCAAAACAATACAAACTATGCCCTAAGAGCCACACAAATGATCAATCAATTCAAAAATCAACCAAAAATAGCATATAGTAATATAAATTCCTAATATAAATTCTAGGGGATCCTATTTAACTACCCTTAAGTCCCATATATTCCCCATAGGCTAACTTGTCCTAAAAACCCCAAAAATAAAATGTTGAAGTTCAAGTATACTAATTAAAAACCCTAATTAAACTATCCTAAATTCAATTATCTAAACTAATCAAATTTTATTCTAAAAAATCTAGTAATAAATTCTGGGAATACTACAATTCAATATTAATCACCACAAAAAAGAATGGGCAAAAAATCTATTTCTAAGTGTAAGAACAAAAATCTACAAGATCATGTATGAAATAAAACCTTCAAAATATGCATTTATTTGTAAAATATGTGGAAAATGCGAAAAAAATATAAAATGCAATTTTTATATTTTTTTAATTTTCTAGACATGTTAAGGAAAATATTAAAAAAAGAATGAGTTAAAAATATGCATTTTCCATTTAGTTATGAATTTTTGAAGATGAATGAAACAAAAAGGAAAATGAATACGAAATAGAAAGAAATAAGTGGAAGGGGTGCAAATAGAAAGAAATGATAGTTGAAATCATTGGGCCTGGAAATGAGGGGGGTGGCGTTAGCGAATCTGGCCCAAGTCTTCATTAAAATTCAGATTAAACTGTGGCCACAGGATCTTTGGTCAAGTCAAAGTTGTACTTCCAATCCAATGGCCATCATGTTTCTTCTCCAACCAAAACCCTAGCTTTCATGAAACTCCATAACCACGAATGAAACTTCCAGCCACCCTAGCTCTCTCATCTCTCCATGAAATGACTCGAAATAAAGACCAAAAATGATCTCCTTCTTCCCCTCTATCCAACCATGGCCCTGGTTTATCTTGAATCTTCCTATATCCTTCAAACCGAACACCACAAGTCTTGGGTCCACCATGAAAGCTTGACATGCAACTGTAACAAACCTTGAAAATAATTGTAGCCACGTGTTCTACATGTTACACTGAGTATACTAAACTATAGCACATGCATTAAAACCTCATATTCCAACCATTCTTGATCTTAAAAGAATTGACACCACATCTTGAACCTCCATGGATTGACCTTAAACTCACCATAAATGATCCTTAAGTGGTCTCTATCATGAATATCACAACAACTAACCCTAACCATGCATAATTATGGTGATTCGAATCAAAACGTATCCTTACCAATTGGATATGGTGATGGTTGCTATGCCCTGTTTCAGCCCTTGCCAATGGTGCCAAATGATCTTTATATGATGGTGATGATGCTGGTGAAGAGAATTCGTGTTTACACCTCTTGAAAATGCCAATTCGAAGCTTCACGCCTCTTGGAGTGATGGAGGAGAACTCACAATCCAGCCACGATTTGATGTGCCTTCTTCGTGCTTTTTACTCTACAACAATGGAGGATGATGATGATGATGATAGCTAGCACAAACAATGGAGTTTGGGAGAGATGGGAATCAAAATGCAATTTTGGAGTTATGAGATGAAAGTATGGTTTGCAAGCAAATAGAATCACCAACCATGGCATGATCTCACCTTTGGGTATTTATGGAAGTGAAAGGAAAGATCTAGAACATATGAGAAGCTTCCAAGGAAGTTCTAGAACTTCTCACGTAATGAGAAATTCAAAAATACTATTTTTAGTAAATCTCATAAAACTCATGATAAGTCTTCAAAATACCCTTATATGAGATATACATGTGATAACAAGGCATTTTATGCAAAATTAAGGCTTTGGCAAACAATTTCTCATGGTACCTTAAAGTGCAAGAAACAAAATTACAAAGGAAGTCCAATTTTTAAGCCTAAACTCAAAAATGTGGATAAACCATTGTTTCCAAAATATTGATTCCAATCAAAATCATCTATCATATGCCCCATTTTGGATTTGTAGATCTCAAACCAAAATCCAATTTCAACTTTTTTAACTTATAAGCCTTTTTCAAGTCATTTTGACCATTTTAAAATATCCATGCTCCATGCATTTTCAAACTCTCACAACATCTTATCTAGCCTTAAAATGCCATTTTGAGCAACTTTGATGTTGGGAAGTTTTCCATTTGAAGCTTCCTTGTATGAGTTTTAGGCATTGGCTAAAAATGACCTGTAATTCCAAATGACCAAAATACCCCTGTCTTGCACAAATCATAAGTAGAGTTCCTTAAATCATATGAAGGCATACCATACCTTTTTGGAAAGTTGATACAATGAGGAACAACTCTCATGTTTGTCCAAAGTCCATTTGAATTATTCTTGAGGGTCAAACGTTTGTCAGAAGACAGTCAACTTTCACAGACAAATTTCAGTGTCATCTGGTGACCCCTAACTTGCAAGAGCCATAACTTGAGTTCTAGAAATCTTATCAAGGACTTCCACCACTAAAATTAAAGCTAATAACATCCTCTACAAGTCTCATGACCATCATTAGGTGAGATGAGGCTTGTATTTCAACTTATCTTCTTTGACAAATCAGTGAAAAACAAGGGATTTTACCCTAGGAACCTTGACTTTTCACCCTCTATTCTTCTTGATTTTTCTTGATTTCTTCTTAGCATAACAACATATCTTTATTCTCCATGTCAAATGATGAACCCCACATCTCTCCAATAGCCCTTAATGCCTTTCAATCAGTCAATTGACCTAGAGTTGACCCAGGGTTGACCCAGATGAAACCCTAGTTGACTGTCTTCAACTGTAATTCTTGTGACTTCACCAATGACTTGTCTCCTTCTCCAAATGACTTTCTAAGTCCTCCAAGATGTCTAGATACTCCCCATGCTCAGCCCACAGCTCACCATTTCTTTGTTGATCCTCAGACACCCTCAGTTAGGAGATAGATGAACTGCTTGATCCATTGACTTGATAGCTTCCAAATTCTTTTCTGATGACTTGAATGAGGTTGAATCAGGATAATAACCTCTTGATAGGCCTCTAGAGATGAGAATAATGATTGGTCCCCTGTTAGCTGACTTGCTATGCTTATGCTATGCAGATGAGTAACCTATGTACATGGCCCTATATGCAAATGCTAATGCAATTGAAACATAAACCAAGCGAATAAGGTTGGGCAAATTTTTAGGGTGCAACAGCTGCCCCTATTCAAGCGGCTTGGACCCGATTGGGTGAAGAGCCCGGAGCCTTCAGACATTCGCGGTACGAGACGGTTGAATACTAGGAACCCAGAAATTTGCCAACCGCAGAAATAAACTGCGCCACTGCTTAGGGAACGACATTCATTAGTTGAATCTGACTGTTACGACAACCCACTGATCTCGTAGCGACCGTGCTGGGGATTCTTTTCATCATCCTGAAAAAGATTGAATCATCGGAAACTTCGTCCACGTTAGGACTCCAACTGTTGTCAACTCGAAAAAACTTCAACAACTTCGCTGGGGATGGCTCGTCTGCCTTCTCGTCAGAAATAAATCGTCCACGTTAGGAATAAAATCTTGTCCACGTTAGGAATAACATCGTCCACGTTAGGAATAACACCGTCCACGTTAGGACTCACCTTTCCACGTAAGGAATAACCGTTCCACGTTAGGAATAATATTGTCCATGTTAGGACTCACCTTTCCACGTAAGGAATACATCGCTTTTCCCCGTCAGGGGTGACTTTTCTCTGCTTTGTCAAACTCTTCCACGTAAGGAATACGTATTCTTTTGCTTTGTCCACGTAAGGACTCTTTCTTTTTCCATGTTAGGAATCACAAATTTTCCACGTAAGGAACCCCTATCTTTCCACGTGAGGAATACTATATCAATCTTTCTTTCCACGTTAGGAATGCTTCTTCTTTCCACGTAAGGAATACCGTTTCTTCTTTCCGTCCACGTCAGGACTAAACTTTCCACGTAAGGAATCTATCTTCTTCTTCCACGTTAGGAACAACTTCTTTGATCTGTCCGCGTCAGGACTAAACTTTTCCACGTAAGGAGTCAATCTCTTTTCCACGTAAGGAATCACCATTTTTCCACGTAAGGAATAAGACTTCGTCTGGATCTGTCCGCGTCAGGACTAAACTCTTCCACGTTAGGAATGCACTTGATATGTCCACGTAAGGACTCAACTTTTCCACGTAAGGAATTGTCATCTTTCCACGTTAGGAAACCATATTCTTTCCACTTAGGATTCTCATTCTTTATCTGTCCACGTGAGGACTTCACTCTTTCCACGTAAGGAATAACACCGTCCACGTTAGGACTCAACTTCTTTTCCACGTAAGGAAGCCCATTTTCTTTCCACGTAAGGAATTAACTTCTTTCCACGTAAGGAAACACATTTTCTTTTGATTTGTCCACGTAAGGACTCACATGTCGACTTGCCGAGGAAATAAACTTTGTCCACGTCAAGATTCATGCACTTTCGACCTGCTGGGGAAATAACTCGTCCACGTCAGGACTCACATCTTCATTTGATTTGTCCACGTCAGGACCCTGATCTCGTCTTGATTTGTCCACGTAAGGACTACATCTTTTCTGCTGAGAAAATAAATCTTGTCCACGTCAGGACTTAGTTCTCCATTGATCCCAACCCACAAACTTCTTAGCACTGACGTGACAACGACTTTGAGGCGGACTCTACTGGGGATATTTGAAAACCAAACTACCGGACGCCTGTTCTGATGCCCGGAGGCCACTTCTGAAATTCTGGTTCATGAAACCTTTTGATGACAAATAACTCTGCTTGGGAATAAAGAGAGACTTATCCTGGTAACTCTGTGGGGAATACTGCCGAAACTGACATTATCATTGAATATCTCATGCCGAGATCTTGAGTGTTTGGTAGTTCATTTGAGCAAGTGCTCTCCCCACCTGCTGGGATACAGGAACCGCTTCAGCAAAATAAATGCTGAAGATAATGCCAACTTCGCTGGGGATAGCCAGGTGCTACAGAATTATTCCAGCAAAATAAATGCTGTAAGAGTGAAGTCGACTCAGCTGGGAAATTAGGAACTTAAACCAAACACCTTGTTGAAGTAGCATCCTGCTGGGGAATATAACTCTGCTGGGGAATAGAAGATGTGCACAGTACGATTGGATTTCTGCTGGAGAGTGAACTGATATTACACAGTATCCCTGACAAAATAAATGCCAGGACCCACAACCAACTCTGCTGGGGAGAGTCTTAATCTTCGAGTTCTACTGGGAGGAAAGAACACTTGCTGAAAGGAGAGAACTCCGCTTCGGGGATACTAACATGCCCAGCTTGCCCCTGAATCTGCAACAGTTTTGGAATGGACCCTACAGTCTTTGTATCCTGACAACCAGACATGGACTGCTTCTACATTTCGGACCTCGAAGGGGTGTTTCAAGAACATAACTTTCGTGCTTCTAGGGTGACATGCCCCGGTCTCGCAACAATCTTTTGTCTCTGATCGACTGTGTCGTGGAGCACTGCCCATAGCTATGAGAGATTTGCCAAATCTTGACCTGACTGCCCCGGATTTACTGATTCTAGGATGACCGACTCTACCTGAATTAATCAGTATAGCTTTCCCCAGTTCACGAAATATTTGGGCATTCTGCATTTTATCCTGATCATACCTTCCACTGTAGGAATCTTTCCTGTCGGCATGCGCTTACTCGCAGGTAACACAAGTTGTTCTGCATAAAAGATATATTAAACGCAATGCATATGACAGTTTCAAAACCCAAGTCTGTTCACTAAAAAAATTTTGTGACATGTAATGAATCAATTATCAAAATGTCAATATGAAAGCTGGTAAGAGGAACCCTTTTAGGAGTCAGAATCAACGAGATCTTTACTGACGTATGCCCTCGGACAAAACCTGTTTCAATTAGGACTTTTGCGGGTTGTAACGTGGTCAGGTTCACGGTTAACAAGGAAAGATATAGGCTCAAAATTTATTTCGACCCACCCATTCTTCGTGATGTTCTCCAATCCTATGTTCAACTAATCTGACTTCAGCGTTCACCTATTAGAGGTGGAATGATAGGAGTGATGGTTCAGGATACCACGCGTTTTTCTTTTTTGAGTGACGGTCATTTGCTTTTCGTCTTTGGGTGCCTAGAATCACACGACTTTTGTCCTTTTCGAGGATTTGTTCTTTTCTTTGACAATCCTTTTCGTCTTTCGTTTTTTTTTCGTTCCCTAACTTTTGCCTGGACTGAGTATCTTTTGAGATTCTTTTGATTTTCCAGTCCAGCGGGATGCCCCTGTTTTTGCCTAAGTCATTTGTTTTCAAGTTTTGACTTAGCGGGCTCTTGATTCTTTTCACTTTTCGTTCTCTTTTTTTTTTGAACAAGTCGTGTGACACTGGTTTGTCTGACTTCTTGTGGAGTAATGTGACTGTTTCACTCTTTGTCGGCAAGGTTTAACCATTGCGGTTCTTTAGGCACGACTTATACAAGTGCGATTTATCCTCAACCGGACACTCTTTCCACGATTCGAACGCTTGGTCAAACTAACTGACACCTACCCTGCCCCGGGTTAAGATTTGGGGTTTTTTCATTTTCGAAAAGAACCTCCTACTACTGGCTCGAAAGGGGTTATCAAGGGATTACCTTCCTTATATCTCCAGTGTTTATGGATTGAAACAATGCCTGTATTTCATCAACAAGTTTTTTATCCAAAAGCATACGATCGGAATATTATTCGTCATCTGTTTTCGTCATCCTCCCCAGATTCCTGCTAAAACAAGCATTAAGCATTAAAGCAAAACAAAGAGTGAACACGACTGGATTAATTCAAAACATGCATATTCATTTCGTTTATTAATATCAATTGAAAAACAACAAGTTTTAAGAGCGAAATTTGCAATTACACAGAAAAGAAACTACGAATGTGCGGACATGAACAAGATAACATGAAAAATGTCGGTGTCTCAGAACTGGACTTCCTACACTTTGACTTATTGGCGAGTCAACCATTCTCAGAAGCTATCATCAGGGGTAGTCTACTGCTGTCTCGATCTTCTTTCACCGGCCCGATCAAATCTGGGAAACCTTTTCATCACCCCGGCTTTTGCTTGTCTATGGCCTTGCACCGCCTTGGGGACCCTGTCAGAGAAGTTAATGACCCTGCTGTCGATTAAATCTTGGACGTTATGCTTGAACGCGTGGCAACCTTCAATATCATGTCCGGGAGCCCCGGAGTGGAATTCACAGTGCCTGCTCGCATCATAGCCATCCGGCAGAGTGCCGGTTATTGGCGTCAGAGTTCTTTTCTCCACCAAGTTCAATCTTAGTAGTGTCTGTAACAAATCTGCGTACATTGAGGGAGGCTTCTCAAACACCCTCCTTGGCTTCTTTCCCCGAATTCTTTGCTGAGTCGTATACTGGCGTCTTGCATGCTGCTGGCTTTGCTCGGACGTTTCCTTAGGCTCACGCGTTATCATCCTTAAGTTCAACCCTGGCATTGGCAACTGTTGTGGACATGGGGACTTAGCTTCCAGTGGCTCTGGGATATACCTCGGTTCGTCTGCAACCTCTGGCGGAGAAATGGGAATGTCAGTCCCTGAAACTTTTATGCCCCCTGGTACAAACTCCATTATTTTCTCATCCAGCAAATCTTGAATCATATGCTTGAAAGCTTTGCAGTTTGCAGTGTTATGCCCCGGTGCGCCGGAGTGGAAGGCACAATGGGCATTCAAGTCATAGTCTAGTGGCGGCTGCCCTGTTAATGGAACCAAAACGCGGGGCTCAACCAGTTGAAGTTGGAACAAGAGTTGCACCAGCTGATCATAATCCACAGGGATCTCGTCAAATACTCTGTTAGAAGACCTCATTCTCTTACCACACCTTCTTGAGTTATCCTGCAAAATCAATTGCGACCGCTGACGAGGAGACTCCTGAGCTTCGAACCGTGGGGAGGGTCTCTGCCGCCTATCATGCATGGGTAATGGTTCTTCAGACCCCTGAGGAGCAGATAAGCCAGCCGCGTCTTCAGACATTTGCCCTCCTTCTCTTCTGAGTACGTTCCTTAATACTTCAGCCATCAACCCCATCTGTGCCTTCAATCAGCAATTCTCTTCTTCTAGCGTCTCTTGATTCGAGCGCAACACTTGCATACCTTCCGTGAACTGCCCCAGCTGGCCTCGAACATCCGTTAATTCTGCTTGAACCTGCTTGATGGCTACCCCCACAAGTTGGCGTATGCGGCCTGGGAGAGGACCATGATTCTCTAGCTGAGCAAAATCGGCAGCCCTATCATTAGCCCGTGCAATCAGAGGCTGCACCATGTTCTGCAACTGTTTCTGACTCTCGGCCATGGCTTCCATTACCTGTATGAGCCGCATTATGTTGTCGTGCACCTCTTGCATCTCAGTCGGATCCTGACTCATGACTTCCTTGCTATTGCTTCTGGTTGAATGCTAGGGGATTCTTCAGTCGATAATCCTGGGGGACCTGAGAGATACAGGAGATGAGCTACAGTTTAATAATTACCTGTAATGCAATATGAATATGAATGCAATGCAATGTGTGTGTCTGTGCATTAGGGAAATTCATTCCCCGATTCTAGTGTGGAGGTGTCGGTGCAGTGACAGTGCTAGCAATACAAAGATCGGAGCTGAATCATAGAAAGCCTCATATATTGCTGAGAAAACTAATAGGCCAAGAATACAATATCACTGAGAGTACAATACGAAAGCATGACCTCAACCAACAATCCTGGTGATGGTCAGCACTGTGCAAATAAAGCATACAAGTTACTACATGACATGATCAAACACTCCCATAAGTCTGGTATTCTTCTAGCAACTTCTTGGTCTCCGGATGACTGGGTCGAGCAAGCAGCCCTTCAACAAGTTGGTTCCTTTTCTTCAGAACACGATGTATGTCTTCAGCAGTTTCTTCCCATGCCCCGTCTCCGAAGCGATCTTCTAGTTTACGCTTCTGAGACATAGCTTCATCTCTGCCTTTGATGGCCTTGTTCAGTGCGTTCTGGAGACTATACCTGGACATCATTTCTTCTTCGCACTTATCGATGTTGGACTTCAACTGCTCTTCGAGGTCGGAGATTTGCTGCTTCAACTTATCCTCCCTCTTCTTGTTGTTGGTGAGTGTGGCATTCCAGGTCTTATTGCAAGAAGAGATCTCTCGGTGAGCGATGTCAAGCGCCTTCTTCTTGGATTCAAGCATGTCATGGGAACTTCTGAACTCTTGCCCCAGTCGCTCGCGCTTCTTCCTCTCCTCAGTCAACTCAGCCCCTAGTCTGTTCATTAGCTCAATCTGCTGTTGGAAAGCATGGACGGCCTTGTTTTTCTCACTGCGTACCTGGGCTAACTCTTGCTCTAACCCTTCATTGATCTTCATCAAGGCTTCTTTTTCTTTCACAACTTGCTCGTAGGCTTCCCGAGAAACAGTAGTTGGCTCTGCTACCGGAATAGGATCAAGAACTGGTGCATCTGGAAATGGCATCCTCAACTGACTAGCTCTCTCCCGGATCCAAACCCTGTAAGGGTCATAGGCCTGACAGTCATTCTTCCCTAGCAACGGCTTCCCTCTGCGGTTAATACGCGTCCAGGCATGCTGCAGCTTGGCTAGTAACTCCCCCTTCACGTCTCCGGTGAAGTACAGAGATTCCTGTACTTCCTCCTCCTTTGGTGGGTTCTTCAACGCATATCCGAACTGACGGACGAACAGAGAAGGGTTGTAATTGATACACCCTTTCCTTCCAATCAATGGGACATTAGGGTACCCCGAACAACTGAAGATAAGTTCAGATCCCAGTAGGTCTCTGTCAAACCATCTAATGTCTTCGGAAGATAGCCTCATCAGGCGTTCAGACCAGCTAGCAGTGGTTGCACTTTCCACAAAGGACCCCTTCACTGGAAGATGACTTTTGAACCACATATTCAATAGAGGAGCACAGCAGTAAACAACTTTTCCCCTTCGGTTTTCGTTCTTGTAGTGCAATGAGTGGTAGAAGTCTCCGATCAACGTTGGCACTGGATTGCCGGCAGCGAATAGACGGAAAGCGTCCAGGTCTACGAAGTTGGGCAAGTTAGGGAACAACACAATCCCATAAATGCATAAAGCCAAAATAGCATTGAAAACCACCCAGCATCCGTTCTTGGCATACTCCTGAGCTTTGCCAACCAAGAAATCAAGAGAGAAACCTGAAACCCCAAGCCAAGAAGTCAATAACAGTTCTGCAGCGTCCATATGCAAGGCTTTGGCTAAGTCCTCCAACTTGGGCTCAGCAGCAGAGTGAATAAAGGGAACCTTGTTCTGCACCGGTAACTCAGTAAACTCCACATACTCTTCAATGGTAGGCCCTAGAATGAAGTCAGCAAACATAAAACATCTCAATGCGGGATCATAGAACTGCATCAAGGTGTATAGCCCGTTCATCTCATCAGCAGTGGGCTTGCAGACTAATCTCAGTAATCTCCCATGACTCATTCTGAAGCTTCTCCTAACCTCCTCATCGGCAAGAGATATCAGACCAAGCAAAGAAGTAATATCATGTGAAGGCAGCTTATACGCAACTGTCTTCCTCAAACTAGCCATAGTCAATACTCAGAAGTCTGGGCACTAGAATCGGAGGGTATGCAAATGCACCTGCAACACAGACACACGTTAATGGGATGCAATGATAATGGGTATGTAAACAATGCAATGCAAGTAACATGCAACAGGGACCAAATGCCGTAGCTGAATAGCCTGAACCATATCAAGAAGTCTCGGATAGACTCCATAGAAGTCCTCAAACCCTGGTCTCAGATAGACCTAAAGCAAAGCTCCAACAATGGTCTCTGACAGACCTCACACCATAACTCCAACTGGTCTCTGGCGGACCTCAGATCATACCTCCAACTGGTCTCTGACAGACCTCAGAACTCTCCAACTGGTCTCTGACAGACCTCAGAACACATCTCCAAATGGTCTCTGACAGACCTCCTAACTCTCCATAAATACCCAGGATCTCTGATCAAGAAATAACCGATAGTCTGAAGGTCTAGTTACCTGCATAACCCCAAACCCTCTCACAGGTGGATGTCCTAGTAACTGACAAAGGTATGGCATCCTATGCGGTCGTCGGCGTCACAGACTTTCAGGGTTGATGATACGATTCCCAGAAGGAGTGGCATCATCAAATCCTGAAGAGGCCTCACTTAGCCAACTTCCAAATGATCGGTTCCCGGAGTCGACAATTCAGCTGACCAACAACCCCTTCGACCCAAAGGGTAGAAAAAGAAGCCAACCAGAAGAACCTCGTCCGAGTGTAGATTTCATGAGACACTAATGCAAGCAAATCCGGCACGCGCCCACTACTTTCTACTCTAATTCTAGGTGCACTCAAGCCCAGGTCCGGCTTCTCACTCAATATCAGAACACCCGTCACCCCCCAATACAGCAATAATAAACAATATACATAATGCTGAAAATAAAGGTCAGAAATATAAATCCATACAAAATCCTCGACGGGAAAACAAGCGTTAGGATTGACTCTCTTAAGGGACGTTGGATCCCAAATGCATAAGCACTATCGCAGTCCTTAGCAGCCGGGGGACGTTGGATCCCCAGCAGATTCGCCAGCTGTCGCTACTGCGAAAATCGGCGCCGGCTGAACAGAAGAGTCGCCACCGTGCGTTATTTATCCCACGGGAGGGAAAGGAAACGCTCAGAGTAAACCTCGCACAACACGGGAAAGGTATGGTCGTCGCAACCAAAACCTGGATTCGGGAGTCGGTTACGCAAGGGGAAGGTATTAGCACCCCTCACGTCCGTCGTACTCGACGGGACCCACGCTTGTTTTCGGGTATGGATTGTTATTCTATCTAAACTATGGGTCGAGGGTTAAAAATAAAATAAAATGAAAATAAAAATGACTCGGCAAAGTATCGCACTTTATGCCTACGTATTCCCGTCTGGAACGAGAAATTAGAGTCAACGTAGTTCGCCTACCTACGGGAAAGGAGGGGAAGGTTGCTCGCTAGGATATCGTATCCTATGCCTACGTACTTTCATACAGCATGAAAGATCAGAGCAAACGTAGTTCGGGCCACGCCCGACACAAGTCTGTCTTGGTTGATTTTATTCCTTCTGAAAAAGGTTTTTCTGATTAGCAGTCCCGGCGGACAAAAATGACGTCTTGATGAGTTCCCGTTCTTTTACGAAAGAAGGGTCTTTTATTGTGTTTGAAATCTTTATGGTATTTTTCTGTTTGTTTTGAGGAAGAAGAGATAGAACTCTAACCTATGGTTGCGAAGGGAAACAAACTATCCTAATGTTATCATGCATGGGTTAAGACCTAATGTCTATCATGCTCCTCTCTTGCACAGAGAGAAACATAGATCCTAAGGGACAAACGGAAACAGAAACGATAGCATGTATACAATAAAGCAGTAAAATGCATGAATGCAACAATACAAGCGAGGCAAGGGAGTCCCACTCAACCTCGAACCTGGAAAACAATAGGCAAAAGTGAACAGGCTTCACTTTCAACCCAGCAGGGTAAACAGCAAACAATACAGTCAGGAAAACCAATCAATACATCAAAAAATGAAATACAGCAAAAATAAACAGCCACAGCAGCTCTACATCAATATCTATCTTCAAGTCATCTCCAATTAACTACGAACTTCAGTCAGCAGCAGTCTCTATCTTCACAGTCTTCAAGCAAAGATCTTGAGCACCAGTCCTTAGTCTACAATGGCTTTTCTTCAAGTCTCAGGCTCCAGGATGAATATCAGTCAACCAGATGAAGTGAATGAATGTTAGACAGTTAATTACCTACCAAGGGTGGTTCATCAACTGTTAACATTAAACAGAAAGTTTTCTCTCAAAAGTTCTATCTTTCAAATACATTCACTGATCCTTCCAAAGGAAGGAGGTGGATATTTGAAAGAGACTTTGAATCATAGAGAAAGGATAGAGGCCAACAAAGCCATCTATGTTTGTGAATCAAGTTGCTAGTCTAAGCTCTTCCTAACCCTAAATCCTATAGTCTTCCACAGTCTTCTAGCAAACACAGCATCTTCAATGAAGTTGAACTTGTTCTTCCATCTTGAGTCTTCAATGTGCTTCATCCATAAGGTCTTCACAAGGTCCTCAAATCAATCTTCAAAGCTCCACACCCAAAGGAGAAGAAAAGAAAGCAAAACAATACAAACTATGCCCTAAGAGCCACACAAATGATCAATCAATTCAAAAATCAACCAAAAATAGCATATAGTAATATAAATTCCTAATATAAATTCTAGGGGATCCTATTTAACTACCCTTAAGTCCCATATATTCCCCATAGGCTAACTTGTCCTAAAAACCCCAAAAATAAAATGTTGAAGTTCAAGTATACTACTTACAAACCCTAATTAAACTATCCTAAATTCAATTATCTAAAATAATCAAATTTTATTCTAAAAAATCTAGTAATAAATTCTGGGAATACTACAATTCAATATTAATCACCACAAAAAAGAATGGGCAAAAAATCTATTTCTAAGTGTAAGAACAAAAATCTACAAGATCATGTATGAAATAAAACCTTCAAAATATGCATTTATTTGTAAAATATGTGGAAAATACGAAATAAATATAAAATGCAATTTTTATATTTTTTTAATTTTCTATACATGTTAAGGAAAATATTAAAAAAATAATGAGTTAAAAATATGCATTTTCCATTTAGTTATGAATTTTTGAAGATGAATGAAACAAAAAGGAAAATGAATACGAAATAGAAAGAAATAAGTGGAAGGGGTGCAAATAGAAAGAAATGATAGTTGAAATCATTGGGCCTGGAAATGAGGGGGGTGGCGTTAGCGAATCTGGCCCAAGTCTTCATTAAAATTCAGATTAAACTGTGGCCACAGGATCTTTGGTCAAGTCAAAGTTGTACTTCCAATCCAATGGCCATCATGTTTCTTCTCCAACCAAAACCCTAGCTTTCATGAAACTCCATAACCACGAATGAAACTTCCAGCCACCCTAGCTCTCTCATCTCTCCATGAAATGACTCGAAATAAAGACCAAAAATGATCTCCTTCTTCCCCTCTATCCAACCATGGCCCTGGTTTATCTTGAATCTTCCTATATCCTTCAAACCGAACACCACAAGTCTTGGGTCCACCATGAAAGCTTGACATGCAACTGTAACAAACCTTGAAAATAATTGTAGCCACGTGTTCTACATGTTACACTGAGTATACTAAACTATAGCACATGCATTAAAACCTCATATTCCAACCATTCTTGATCTTAAAAGAATTGACACCACATCTTGAACCTCCATGGATTGACCTTAAACTCACCATAAATGATCCTTAAGTGGTCTCTATCATGAATATCACAACAACTAACCCTAACCATGCATAATTATGGTGATTCGAATCAAAACGTATCCTTACCAATTGGATATGGTGATGGTTGCTATGCCCTGTTTCAGCCCTTGCCAATGGTGCCAAATGATCTTTATATGATGGTGATGATGCTGGTGAAGAGAATTCGTGTTTACACCTCTTGAAAATGCCAATTCGAAGCTTCACGCCTCTTGGAGTGATGGAGGAGAACTCACAATCCAGCCACGATTTGATGTGCCTTCTTCGTGCTTTTTACTCTACAACAATGGAGGATGATGATGATGATGATAGCTAGCACAAACAATGGAGTTTGGGAGAGATGGGAATCAAAATGCAATTTTGGAGTTATGAGATGAAAGTATGGTTTGCAAGCAAATAGAATCACCAACCATGGCATGATCTCACCTTTGGGTATTTATGGAAGTGAAAGGAAAGATCTAGAACATATGAGAAGCTTCCAAGGAAGTTCTAGAACTTCTCACGTAATGAGAAATTCAAAAATACTATTTTTAGTAAATCTCATAAAACTCATGATAAGTCTTCAAAATACCCTTATATGAGATATACATGTGAGAACAAGGCATTTTATGCAAAATTAAGGCTTTGGCAAACAATTTCTCATGGTACCTTAAAGTGCAAGAAACAAAATTACAAAGGAAGTCCAATTTTTAAGCCTAAACTCAAAAATGTGGATAAACCATTGTTTACAAAATATTGATTCCAATCAAAATCATCTATCATATGCCCCATTTTGGATTTGTAGATCTCTCAAACCAAAATCCAATTTCAACTTTTTTAACTTATAAGCCTTTTTCAAGTCATTTTGACCATTTTAAAATATCCATGCTCCATGCATTTTCAAACTCTAACAACATCTTATCTAGCCTTAAAATGCCATTTTGAGCAACTTTGATGTTGGGAAGTTTTCCATTTGAAGCTTCCTTGTATGAGTTTTAGGCATTGGCTAAAAATGACCTGTAATTCCAAATGACCAAAATACCCCTGTCTTGCACAAACCATAAGTAGAGTTCCTTAAATCATATGAAGGCATACCATACCTTTTTGGAAAGGGGATACAATGAGGAACAACTCTCATGTTTGTCCAAAGTCCATTTGAGTTATTCTTGAGGGTCAAAAGTTTGTCAGAAGACAGTCAACTTTCACAGACAAATTTCAGTGTCATCTGGTGACCCCTAACTTGCAAGAGCCATAACTTGAGTTCTAGAAATCTTCTCAAGGACTTCCACCACTCAAATTAAAGCTAATAACATCCTATACAATTCTCATGACCATCATTAGGTGAGATGAGGCTTTTATTTCAACTTATCTTCTTTGACAAATCAGTGAAAAACAAGGGATTTTACCCTAGGAACCTTGACTTTTCACCCTCTATTCTTCTTGATTTTTCTTGATTTCTTCTGAGCATAACAACATATCTTTATTCTACATGTCAAATTATGAACCCCACATCTCTCCAATAGCCCTTAATGCCTTTTAATCAGTCAATTGACCTAGAGTTGACCCAGGGTTGACCCAGATGAAACCCTAGTTGACTGTCTTCAACTGTAATTCTTGTGACTTCACCAATGACTTGTCTCCTTCTCCAAATGACTTTCTAAGTCCTCCAAGATGTCTAGATACTCCCCATGCTCAGCCCACAGCTCACCATTTCTTTGTTGATCCTCAGACACCCTCAGTTAGGAGATAGATGAACTGCTTGATCCATTGACTTGATAGCTTCCAAATTCTTTTCTGATGACTTGAATGAGGTTGAATCAGGATAATAACCTCTTGATAGGCCTCTAGAGATGAGAATAATGATTGGTCCCCTGTTAGCTGACTTGCTATGCTTATGCTATGCAGATGAGTAACCTATGTACATGGCCCTATATGCAAATGCTAATGCAATTGAAACATAAACCAAGCGAATAAGGTTGGGCAAATTTTTAGGGTGCAACATCCAACAATACAAGAGAATAGAACAGCACATCACAAACACAAAAATGTTGTCATGCTCGCTAGCTCACTCACTAGGAGAAGCATCAGCGAGCTCTCGCTACCCGCTCGTTCAGCGAGCTCCCCCGGTCACAGGGTTAACTTCTTGGACTTCAATGCACGACCTACACCAGTCACAGGGTTAACTCTCAAGAACACGTGATCACCTTCACTGAATTCCAACTCTTTCCTCCGGTTGTCATGATAACTCTTCTGCCTATCCTGAGATGCTTTCATCTTCTCACGAACCATCTGAACAGTCTCAGTAGCCTGTTGCACAATATCTGGTCCCAAAACCACATTCTCACCTGTCTCATACCAACACAGGGGAGTTCTGCACCTCCTACCATAAAGAGCCTCGAACAGTGCCATCCCGATACTGGAATGGTAACTGTTGTTGTATGTGAACTCAATCAATGGAAAATGAGTATCCCACACACCACCTTTTTGCAACACACAAGCCCGCAACAAATCCTCCAACGTCTGAATAGTCCTCTCTGACTGTCCATTAGTTTGCGGATGATAAGCTGAACTCAGCTTCAACTTAGTACCCAAAGCTTCCTGCAAACTCTTCCAAAATTCTGAAGTAAACCGCGGATCTCTATCCAACACAATACTCGACTCCACACCATGCAACTTCACAATCACCCGAACAAAAATCTTTGCCAGCTTCTCCAACGGAAAACTGATACTAATCGGCACAAAATGTGCAGACTTCGTAAGCCGATCCACAATCACCCAAATGGCATCAAATCCTCTCGCTGTGCACGGCAATCCTGTAACAAAATCCATAGTAATACAATCCCACTTCCAAACCGGAATCTCTAACGGTTGCATAAATCCAGAGGGTTTCTGATACTCCACTTTCGATTTCTGACACGTCAAATAGGTGTACACAAACTGAGCTATATCCCTCTTCATACCTGACCACCAAAACATCTTTCTCAAATCGTTGTACATCTTCGTAGCTCCCGGATGAATACTCAAACTACTATGATGCCCTTCACTCAAAATGGACTTCTTCAACTCGTCATTATCCGGCATACAAATCCTACCTCGGAATCTCAACACACCTGCACTATCCATCTTGAAATCACTATCAGAGTCTCTTCCCACTCCAGACATCAAATCCACAAGCTTCACATCTAGCCTCTGACCTTCTCTAATCATATCCAAGAAATCATTGTTCACTTGCAACTTGCCCAACAACACGCAATCTGTTGAAGTCTCACAACCCATGCTCAAATCTCTAAACTGCTCAATAAGCTCCATCTCTTTCACCATCATAGCCGACATATGAATCACTTTCCTTCTCAAAGCATCGGCTACCACATTAGCCTTTCCTGGGTGATAACTTAGGCTAAAATCATAGTCCTTCAGGAATTCTAACCATCTCCTCTGCCTCATATTCAGCTCTTTCTGATCAAACAGATACTTCAGACTTTTATGATCGCTGAACACCTCAAATCTTGAGCCATACAAATAATGCCTCCAGATCTTCAACACAAAAACGACCGCAGCCAACTCAAGATCATGAGTAGGTAATTCCGCTCATGCACCCTCAGTTTCCGCGAAGCATACGCCACCATTTTACCATTCTGCATAAGAACTCCGCCTAATCCCATCTTAGACGCATCACAATACACCACAAATGATTCACTCGGAGTCGGCAACACTAAGACCGGTGCCGTAGTCAATCTCTTCTCCAATTCCACAAAGCTCTCTTCACAAGCGGCATCCCACACAAAAGCTTGGTTCTTCCTCGTCAACTGAGTCAACGGCAAGGCCAAAGTAGAAAAACCTTCAATAAATCTTCTATAGTACCCTACCAAACCCAAAAAGCTTCTAACTTCCGTTGCTATCTTCGGCGGTTCCCACTACAGCACCGTACTCACCTTTGATGGATCTACCGAAATACCATCACCAGAAATCACATGCCCCAAGAAACGCACCGTCTTCAACCAGAATTCACACTTAGACAGTTTCGCAAATAGCTTATTGTCCTTCAACACTTGCAAAGCAATCCTCAAATGCTCGGCATGCTCTTCCTTAGACTTAGAGTAAATTAGGATATCGTCAATGAATACAACAATAAACTGATCCAAGTAAGAATGGAAGATCCGATTCATATACTCCATGAATACTCCCGGCGCATTCGACACTCCAAAAGGCATCACGGCATATTCGTAATGTCCATATCGAGTTCTAAACGCCGTTTTCTGAATATCACCTTCCTTCACTCTAATCTGATGGTAACCCGACCTCAAGTCAATCTTGCTGAACGCACGAGCTCCCACCAGCTGATCCATCAAATCATTAATCCTTGGAAGAGGATATTTTTTTTTGATGGTCACTTTATTCAACTGGCGGTAATTGATGCACAAACGCATACTACCATCCTTCTTCTTTACCAACAACACTGGAGCTCCCCACGACGACACGCTTGGCCTGATAAACTTCCTATCCAACAACTCTCCAATCTAAGACTTCAATTCAGCCAACTCCACTGCCGACATCCTGTACAGCGCCATAGATATAGGCCTCGTACCATGTACAAGATCAAAGCTAAACTCAACTTCTCTCTTCGGAGGAAACTCTGTAATATCGTCAGGGAACACCTCCGGAAATTCATTCACCACCACCAACTCCTTCAATGACGCTTTGCTGTCAACAGATAATGATGCAAATAAAGCAAACATTTTAGCCTCGTCCTCCAACAAAATCCTCAATTCCTTACTAGATAAGGAATCCGTCAATGCTTCCTCTTCTGGAGTAAGAAACAACAACACCTTCCGAAAACAATCAATATAAACTCGGTTGAACTCCAACCAGTTCATACCCAGAATAACATCCAACTTACCAAGCGGCAAGCAAATCAGATCCACTCCAAAATCTCTACCGCTTCAAACACACCAAAGAAGTGGTCACTGAACCAATAGAGGGAGTCTCAATAGTCATCCGCCGCTCTAGAGTAGTCGGGACCAAACCTAACCTCTTCACACAATCAACAAAGATGAACGAGTGGGTCGCACCCGTATCAATAATAGCAGATAGGGGAACATTATTGATGAAACTGAAGGTGAGAAAATTACTTAGAATGGGGGGTTGAATAAGTATGACAAATAATCAAAGATTCAAACACAGTTATTTTTATCCTGGTTCGTTGAACTCAACTACTCCAGTCCACCCTCTCAAGAGTGATTTGCCTTTCTCAGTCAAGGACTTAATCCACTATTTAATCAAACAGATTACAATAGTAACACCTAAGAACAACTGTTCTTAGTCTTCTCAAGAGCTACTGATCCCAACTGGATCCTCTTAAGGAAACCTTTTACAATCAATGTAAAATTAATACAAGAGTAAGAATGCTTCTAAAAAGCTATTATCACAACTGTGATATTTCTCTTAAGTTTTACGAACAATGTTACAGCAAATAGAATATAAGAGCTTTTGAGAGATTTGCTTTTAGTGATTTTTTGCAAGTAGTTGATTACTGAAGAAGATGGAGTGGACTTCTTTATATAGGCACTTAGATCCATGAAGTCTTCTCAACGTTGAAGGCTGTGTTGAAAAGCCTGGTGCCTTTTGTCTTTACATTGGAGGCTGTGCTGAAAAAGCCTGGAGCCTTTTGTCTTTTACTTTGCAGAAACTTTCCTTAGAATGGAATGCACAGATAAAACCTTTTTGTTTGTGTTCTTGTGTCTAGCATAAAAGAGGAAAGAGCTGTTGAGATATGCCAACATACATATTCAAATCTTCTTCACTAAGTAAGTTCAGCTATCAACATCAGAGTCTAGATCTTTAGAATCTCCAGAGTAGAGATCTTCTGGATCTGCAGAGTCTTGGGATGTTCTTCAGATTATGTTGAATCAGAGTATGTGCAGCTTGTGTGCTTGAGCGTGTAGTTCTGTCAGAGCAGAGTCTTTTATATCATATTCTCAATACTATGCAGCGCAGTATCTTCAGAGTCTTCTGATGACTAAGCTTCTGAACTCTCAGAGTCTTCTATTCTTTAGAGGCTTCTGCTTCAGAATCTTCAGTAGATAGCACTCAGATTCTTCTGGGAGCAGCGTTCAGATCTTCATTTAAGATGCTCTTGAACCTTTGAAGCCTTTCATAATATCATTGTTCAGATCCAAATTTGCTCTTTTAAGAATATTTTATTTAGTACCTGTAGCAAACAGTCTAGAACAAATTTAGAGTATATAATTCTTGAATACAAAATTCATAAGTGTTATCATCAAAACATAGAGATATTACTAAGAAACAATCTGTGTTCTTACAATCTCCCCCTTTTTGATGATGACAAAACATGAGAAATTTTGTTCAATAAAAAGATATGAATTATAACTCCCCCTGAGATTAACAATCTCCCCCTGAAATAAATACTCTAATAGAAGAAAACACTTCCCTTTTTGATTAAGTATACTTCAGATTCAGAGCCTGATGCAAGAGGTTTGGCTTTCAGAATCAAATCTTGATACCAGATAATTATGACTTCCTTTAGTCAGAGCGCCTGGTTATCATCTTGCTTGATTCATCTTTCAGAGTAAAAGTATCAGAGTAAGATATCAGAGTTGATTAAATACTCAGATTTGCTTTGAAGATCAGGTTCTGGTTGGAAAAGTCTCAGGATAACTTCAATGAATTATGTCAGATATATCAATGTAATCTGAAAGACTTAAATTC
This sequence comes from Lathyrus sativus, assembly GCA_963859935.3. Lineage (NCBI taxonomy): Eukaryota > Viridiplantae > Streptophyta > Magnoliopsida > Fabales > Fabaceae > Lathyrus > Lathyrus sativus. Next base: position 32,407,397 of record OZ012737.1, on the reverse strand, counting down.
AAAGTAAGTTAATAAAATGTCTGAATTTCAGTTTTAGTAATTGCTTATAGTTTGAACAATCAGATTCTCTTTTTCTCCCCCTTTTTGTCATAATCAAAAAGATTTTTAAAGACATAAAGATACAGAAGAAAAGAAACATATAGAAGCAAAAACATCAACCTTCATTTAAACATATCAAAGTTCACAATCAAACAGATAGATGCCAAAAAGCATAACACAACAATAAGAAAACAACAGAAGCAATAACATGTGCAAAAACATCAAATAAAACATGTGCAAAAACATCAAATAAAACTAAGTCTGGCGTGAGGCAATAAGGGTCAGAAGCTCTGTCATTTTGGCAATTGACTCTTCTTGCTTAGACATCCAGGTCTTAATCTCATCAGTTGTCTTCTCTTGCTTTACCATCCAATCTTTTATTTCCTTGACATCATTCACAAGCTCTGTGACCACAGATGAAGAAGGAGCAGATGCAGTAGCAGCAGTGTTCTCTTCAGACTGGTTCTCTTCAGAAGCTTGTTCAACCATTTCAGATTCAGGAGCTTCTGGAGGAGCAGCTTCCAGAAGCAACACAGGAGGAGGAGGAGGCATGTTCATCAGAGTTATCTTGATTAATTCTGCAAACTGAGTCTTAGCAAGCTTAGAGCATTTAGCTCTAACTTTTAAAGCAGCTTTGTTGAACATCCAGATGAAACGCTTCCAAGCAGCATTTGAAACAGCTGGATCCAAACTTGACATGCACACATCCTTAACACGAGCATATTCAGAATCTATCTCCTTCTTGAATATTTCAAACATAGCATTAACACATGATCCTAGATCTGACTGTTCAGACTGTTCAGAGGGTTTGGGATTAGGAGTGTTAACAGGAGTAGGTTCAGATGGTGTAGGTTCAGATGGTTGTGGTTGAGGTGATGTTGGTTGAGATGTTTGGATGTCAGATTGAGGGATTTCAGATGGTTGAGGAATGGTTTGTGTTTCAGATAGATTGGTTTCAGATGGTTGAGGGATGGTTTGTGTTTTAGATGTTTGAGTTTCAGATGGTTGAGAGATGGTTTTCTGAGGTGGGGAGTTGGGTGGAGTATGAAACATAGAAATGTTAACATGTTCCTTCATAGCAATGTCAAAACGTGCTTGTTTGAGAGACTCTGGTTCAAAATCAGATGAATCAGATGATTCACAATCAGAAGATTCTTCTGAGTGAACAAATGTTGAAGAAATGTTAATGGATTGATTGAGGGGTTCTATATCCAGAATATCTTTAGAAAGATTTGGATCTTCTGATGGAACTGGTTGTTCAGAGTGTTCAGTTTGAACAGTCTCTGGTTGGTTTGGTTCTGAGATGATTATATCTGGTTGGGGAATTTCTAATTTGGGATTTTCTGGTTGTGAAATTTCTGGTTGTGGAATTTCTGTTTGTGAAATTTCTGGTTGTGGAATTTCTGTTTGTGAAATTTCTGGTTGAGTAGGTTGAGGGTGTTCAGATGTAGTATGAGGTTGGGGTTCAGAGGGAATTGGTACAGAAGATGGTTGTGAATGTACTGGTTCAGATGAAGGTGGTTCAGATGAAAGGTTTGCAGATTGTTTGGGTTTAGAAGTTCTATGTCTAAGGTTTGGAGAGAGTTGAGGTGATGAAAGGGGTGAATGAACAGCAGGTGTAGGATCAGATGTTAATACCCGATGAATAGTGTCTCTTATCTCTTCCAGAGTAGCATCTCTAGAATTGATTCTGGCTTTCTTTAATCCTTTCTTTTTCTTCCTTGGAACTTCAGATACTTTCCTTTTCTTCTGAACCGATCCTTCCTTAGATTTTCTCTTACTACGCCTTTCCTTCATCAGATTGGGCAGTTCTTCTCCTTGTTTCTGAACAAGGTTAGCAGGTAGAGGAATTCCTTCCTTCAGACACTCTGCAATGTAAGTCCAAACAATACTTTTTGGTTCATCTGCACTGAACATTGGAAAATCTTCTATGGGTATCCTTCTGCCATTGACCTCCTCAGAATTTATCTTCCTTAGTTTACCATTCAGCTCTGAAATGATCTTCATCCTTTTCAAAGTGTGTCCGTTTATCTCAGATCCAATGATGTATGACAGATCCTCTGTTATCTTTGCATCTGTCAGATGCTTCACCAACTTGTTTTCTATAAGGATGTCTGAAATCAGTCTTCCCAGAGGTATCCAAGTTCTAGCTTTCCCAGCTTTAGCTCTGACCTCTTCTCTAGTCTCTTTGACATGAGTCAGAAGATGACTGAAAATCAGATAGGGCAGATCCACCTTAATATTCTGGATGATGCAGTACATGAAGTACAGATGCTCTGAACTCACATAGTCTGGTGAGTTAGTTGACTTTCTGTGAAAGATTGTACTCATAAATATCTTTACCCAGATCCTATAGATAGGTTTCAGATCTTTAACCTTACTTGTTGGTGTTCCTGCTACAGTAATCTCTTCATATACCTTAGCCATATCAATACGTGAAGAGGCTAGGTTTGTAACACCATCAGATTCTTTATAACTGAACAGTTGCCTGATTAGTTTCTCAGTAATCACTATCTCCTTCCCAAGGACAGATGAGTGAATGAACTTAGGACCAGCACTAGCGTGAATCCAGAATTCCTTTACAAGAGTTGGGTATACAGGACCCATCAGTCTCTCAAAATACTTCTCCCAGCCTTGAGCTTTAATGGCAGTTGTTAGGTCAAACCCATTTTCTTATATTGATTCAAGATCAACAAAACTCTCACACAGAACCTCAAGATCCACAACTGGAGTAAATAGAGTGCGTTCTGGTTTCTTGTACATTATATTTTTGTTGGAGATTTCAGCAGCATTTGATGTAGAAGCCATTGATGAGGATGAAGCTTTTGATTTGGGTTTAGGGTTTTGGTAGAGGTTGAAGAGAGAACAGAAACGCATAAGTGTAGTGAGTGTGAAAAGTGTGAAAATAGTGTGATAGGTGGTATTTATAGAAAACTAAAAAAATCAAGCATTGGGCACATCAAAAGACACATACGCACGTTTACACAGCATTTAATGAAAGTAATCATTTCAAATTAAAATTATGACAATTGGGGGGAAATCCAAGAAAAATGAGATTTTCAAAGCAATACCTCAAACGTCAATTCAGTAGAGCACTCCATCTTTTTAGATACTGAGTGACACGTGTTTGCTTTGTATGTGCATCTGATATCTCTCAAGAAATGAAACGTTTCCAACGTTCAGATCTTCTGAGTTTGTTAGTTCAGAGTTTCACACAAATAAATTAATTAAAGATAAATGAACAAATAATCAGATGAAATACTTCAAATCTTTAAACATTTTGCATCTGAGAAGTTGCCTCTGATAAATATTACTCTGGACAAAAATCCATACAAATATTTTTCAGAATGAACTTAAATCTATCTTCAGCAAGGGGTTTTGTGAAAATATCAGCCTATTGATGATCTGTATCAACAAAGGCTAGATTTATTACACCCTTCTGAACATAGACTCTGATGAAGTGATGTTTAATTTCTATATGTTTAGCCTTAGAATGTAAGATTGGATTTTTTGACAAACATATAGCAGAAGTATTATCACAGAAGATAGAAAGATTAGTCTCAAAGATCTGATAATCTTCTAACTGACTCTTCATCCAGAGCATCTGCATACAACATCCAGCAGCAGCAATGTATTCTGCCTCTGTAGTTGATAGTACAATAGTGGGTTGCTTCTTGCTGTACCATGAGATCAGATGACTTCCAAGAAACTGACAGCTTCCAGAAGTGTTTTTACGTTCAACTCTGTCTCCAGCATAATCAGCATCACAGAATCCAACTAATGAAAATTCATCAGATCTTCTGTAACACAGACCCATGTTAGTAGTACCTTTCAGATACCTTAGAATCCTCTTAACCCCTGTTAAGTTTGATTCTCTAGGATCTGATTGGAATCTTGCACATAAGCAGACACTAAACAGAATATCAGGTCTAGAAGCAGTCAAGTATAGAAGAGATCCTATCATACCTCTGTAGAGTTTCTGATCTACCTTCTTACTTACCTCTTCCTTACCTAGAGTGCTTGTAGGGTGCATTAGAGTCTTTGCCATCTTACTATCAACCATGTTGAACTTTTTCAGAAGCTCTTTAACATATTTGGTCTGATGTATATAGGTGCACTCTGGAGTCTGGTTGACTTGGATTCCCAAAAAGAATCTCAATTCTCCCATCATGCTCATCTCAAACTCTGCCTGCATACATTTAGCAAACTCATTTCCAAGCATAATATTTGTTGATCCAAAAATAATATCATCTACATAAATTTGACAAATCAACAGATCTTTCTTAAGAGTTTTACAGAATAAAGTTGTATCCACTTTTCCTCTGATAAAATTTTTCTTCAGAAGGAAATTGCTCAACCTCTCATACCAAGCTCTGGGAGCTTGTTTTAAGCCATAAAGAGATTTCTTTAGTTTAAAAACATGATCTGGAAAGTTTTCACTTTCAAAACCAGGAGGTTGGTGGACATATACTTTCTCTTCTATAATACCATTAAGAAAGGCACTTTTAACATCCATCTGATATAGAGTGATGTTATTTTGTGCAGCAAATGAAATAAGAAGGCGTATAGATTCTAACCTTTCCACTGGAGCATAAGTTTCAGTGTAATCAATACCTTCTTGTTGACTGTATCCTTGAGCAACTAGCCTTGCCTTATTCCTTTCAACTTCTCCCTTTTCATTCAACTTATTCCTGAAGACCCATTTTGTTCCAATAACGTTGAATCCTTTAGGTCTAGGAACCAGATCCCAAACTTCATTTCTGGTGAATTAATTTAGCTCTTCTTGCATGGAAATAATCCATTCATTATCTTTCAGAGCCTCATCCACAGATGTTGGTTCAATTATTGACACTAAGCCAAACAATGAAGATTCAGATGTTCTGAGATAGGATCTTGTCCTGATTGGATCATCTTTCTTTCCAATAATCACATCTTCTGGGTGAGATGCCTTGATTCTGGAAGAAGATCCTCTGACATTTGATCTTTCAGAAATGTGTAAGTTGTCCAATTAAGAAGATAAGGGAATAGCATCTGGAGTTGCTTCAGATTCCTTCTCTTTAGCCTTTTCTGCCTCTGATCCTTCAGAGTCTGTGAGAATCACTTCTCTATCTGCAGAATTTTCAAACTACTTTGACTTTTCAGAGCCAAGCTTATCATCAAATCTTACATGAATAGATTCTTCCACAATCTGTGTTTCAGTATTGAATACTCTGTAGCCTTTAGAGCGTTCAGAATAACCAAGCATGAAACACTTATGTGCTTTGGAATCAAACTTGTTAAGATTCTCTTTAGTGTTAAGTATATAACAAGTACATCCAAAAGGATGAAAATATGAAATGTTAGGCTTTTTGTTCTTCCACAGTTCATATGGAGTCTTTTTCAGAAGAGGTCTTACAGACACTCTGTTCTGAATGTAACAAGCTGTGTTGATTGCTTCTGCCCAAAAATGTTTTGCCAGATTTGTCTCATTGATCATGGTTTTGGCCATTTCTTGCAGAGTCCTGTTTTTCCTCTCTACAACCCCATTTTGTTGTGGAGTTCTAGGACAGGAAAAATCATGAGCAATGCCATTTTCAGAGAAATATTTTTCAAAATATTTATTTTCAAATTCACCACCATGATCACTTCTGACTTTTATAATTTTGAAATCTTTTTCATTCTGGACTCGCTTGCAGAAGTCAAAGAACACAGAATGTGACTCATCCTTGTGTTTTAAGAACTTTATCCATGTCCATCTACTATAGTCATCAACAATGACTAATCCATACTTCTTGCCTCTGATAAATGCAGTTTTCACTGGTCCAAACAAATCAATATGAAGTAATTCTAGTGGTTTGGAAGTAGAAACAACATTTTTTGATTTAAAAGATGATTTTGAAAACTTCCCTTTTTGGCATGCTTCACAAAGAGCATCTGAGGTGAACTTCAGATTAGGAAGTCCTCTGACAAGATTAAGTTTATTAATCTGAGATATACATCTCATATTAATATGGCCCAATCTTCTGTGCCAGACCCATTGCTCTTCATTTACAGACAAGAGGCATTTAACATTCTGAACTTTAAGTTTTGAAAGATTTATTTTATAAATGTTGTTTTTCCTCTTACCACTAAATAGGATAGAGCCATCCTTTTGACTAATAGCTTTACAACATTTTTGATTAAAGGTAATATCATAACCATTGTCACTTAATTGACTTATGGACAATAAGTTATGCTTTAACCCTTCAACAAGTAAAACATTAGTAATAGAGGGAAGTTTACCATTTCCAATGGTGCCAGATCCAATGATCTTGCCCTTCTGATTCCCTCCAAACTTCACATCACCTCCGGATCTAAGTTCCAGGCTTTGGAACATAGACTTTTCTCCTGTCATGTGTCGTGAGCATCCAGAGTCCAGGTACCATGATTGGCGTCCTGACCTTGCTGCAAAGAACATCTGCAACAAGAATTATTTTACTTTTAGGTACCCAGATCTTCTTTGGTCCTTTAGGGTTAGTTGGTTTGTAGGTTTGTCTAAACTTCTGTTTTTCAACATAATGTTTATTCTGACTTGCCTTGGGTTTAAACACATAAGTATTCTTCTCAGAGCTTGTGTGTTTAATGTCATTCAAGTGACCAAACTTAAATTGAGAGTACAGAGGTGTCTTCTTGATGAAGAGTTTGTCAACAGATTTTGGATTACTTCCAGAGGAAGATTCATATCCAATACCTCTTCTGTTGTTCCCACTAACATCATAGATCATAGAAGCCATCTTGCTTCTGTCTATGCTCTTAGTAAGGAATCTCTGAAAGCTAGATTCATATTTTTCTAAAATGTTTTCACATGACTTAGCCTCAGATTCAGATTCTTGTTGAGTTATTTCAAAGTCATTTTTGATTTTCAGATTAATTACTTTTTGCTCAACAAGTTCTATCTTCAGAAGATCAATCTCAGATTTAAGACTGCTTTTCAGCTTCTTGTATTTGAGTTTGATATTTTTATAGCTTTTCAGAACTTCTGATAAAACTTTGACAAGTTCTTCTTTAGTAAGTTTAGCCATTACCTCTTCAGCGTCATCGTCAGATTCAGAATCAGATTCAGATCCTGAAGTTCCTTCTTCCTGATCTTCTGTGCTGGCCATCAGTGCAACATTAGCACATTCTTCTTCTGATTCAGAAGATGATTCAGATTCATCTGAGTCATCCCATGTTGCCATCAGAACCTTCTTCTTTTTGTTAAACTTCTTCTTGGGTTTTTCTTTTTGAAGTTTGGGGCAATCATTCTTGTAATGCCCAGGTTCTTTGCACTCATAGCATACAACTTCTTTCTTGCCAGATCTTTTGTGCCCCGAAGATTCCTTTCTATGATCAGATTTTCTGAAGTTGTTGAACTTCTTTCCCTTGTGCTTCTATAGTTTGTTGATCCTTTTGGACAGCATGGATAGTTCATCTTCGTCTTCAGAAGAGGATTCTTCAGAGCTTTCTTCAATAACCTACAAAGCTTTAGCAGATTTATTAGATTTTAAAGCAATAGATTTACCTTTTTCTTTCTTTTGAGGTTCATCTTCCTCAAGCTCAATCTCATGGCTCCTCAGTGAGCTGATGAGTTCTTCTAAGGAGATCTTGTTCAGATCTTTAGCCATCTTCAAGGCAGTCACCACTGGTCTCCATCTGGTAGGTAGACTTCTGATGATTTTCTTTACATGATCTGATGTGGAGTATCCCTTGTCCAGAACTTTTAGACCAGCTGTGAGGATCTGAAATCTAGAAAACATAGTTTCTAAATTTTCATATTCTTCCATTTTGAACGCTTCATACTTCTGTATAAGCGCTAGAGCCTTGGTCTCCTTCACTTGAGAATTTCCCTCATGAGTCATTTTAAGTGACTCAAACATTCCATGAGTTGTTTCTCTGTTTGTAATCTTTTCATACTCAGTATGAGAGATTGCATTAAGCAATATTGTCCTAGCCTTATGGTGATTTTTGAAATCCTTCTTCTGGGCTTCTGTCATTGATTTTCTATCAACTTTCTTGTCATCCTCATTTGTAGGATGCTCATAGTCATCAATGACCAAGTCCCACAAATCAGCATCATACCCAAGGAAGAAACTTTCTATCCTGTCCTTCCAGTAATCAAATTTCTCTCCATCAAACATGGGAGGCTTTGTGTTGATTCTATCCCCTTCATATTTGTTACAGTTGGATGTAGAAGCATCACCCATAATGACAAACAGATATATATTAAAGTAACTTTTCTCACTGGATCTTTACTGACACGGTTAAGTGGTAGCACACGCAGAACCGGAGCTCTGATGCCAACTGAAGGTGAGAAAATTACTTAGAAGGGGGGGTTGAATAAGTATGACAAATAATCAAAGATTCAAACACAGTTATTTTTATCCTGGTTCGTTGAACTCAACTACTCCAGTCCACCCTCTCAAGAGTGATTTGCCTTTCTCAGTCAAGGACTTAATCCACTATTTAATTAAACAGATTACAATAGTAACACCTAAGAACAACTGTTCTTAGTCTTCTCAAGAGCTACTGATCCCAACTGGATCCTCTTAAGGAAACCTTTTACAATCAATGTAAAACTAATACAAGAGTAAGAATGCTTCTAAAAAGCTATTATCACAACTGTGATATTTCTCTTAAGTTTTAAGAACAATGTTACAGCAAATAGAATATAAGAGCTTTTGAGAGATTTGCTTTTAGTGATTTTTTGCAAGTAGTTGATTACTGAAGAAGATGGAGTGGACTTCTTTATATAGGCACTTAGATCCATGAAGTCTTCTCAACGTTGAAGGTTGTGCTGAAAAGCCTGGTGCATTTTGTCTTTACATTGGAGGCTGTGCTGAAAAAGCCTGGAGCCTTTTGTCTTTTACTTTGCAGAAACTTTCCTTAGAATGGAATGCACAGATAAAACCTTTTTGTCTGTGTTCTTGTGTCTAGCATAAAAGAGGAAAGACCTGTTGAGATATGCCAACGTACATATCCAAATCTTCTTCACTAAGTAAGTTCAGCTATCAACATCAGAGTCTAGATCTTCAGAATCTCCAGAGTAGAGATCTTCTGGATCTGCAGAGTCTTGGGATGTTCTTCAGATTATGTTGAATCAGAGTATGTGCAGCTTGTGTGCTTGAGCGTGTAGTTCTGTCAGAGCAGAGTCTTCTATATCATATTCTCAATACTATGCAGCGCAGTATCTTCAGAGTCTTCTGATGACTAAGCTTCTGAACTCTCAGAGTCTTCTATTCTTTAGAGGCTTCTGCTTCAGAATCTTCAGTAGACAGCACTCAGATTCTTCTGGGAGCAGCGTTCAGATCTTCATTTAAGATGCTTTTGAACCTTTGAAGCCTTTCATAATATCATTGTTCAGATCCAAATTTGCTCTTTTAAGAATATTTTCTTTAGTACCTGTAGCAAACAGTCTAGAACAAATTTAGAGTATATAATTCTTGAATACAAAATTCATAAGTGTTATCATCAAAACATAGAGATATTACTAAGAAACAATCTGTGTTCTTACAGAAACAAGTACCTTAAATAGAGTGATCATCACTAGCAGCTTGAGTTCCCACCACCGTAAACACTTTACCACAAGTCTGAGACACCTGAGATGGCTTCGGCTTCTCACAATGCGAACTGATGTGGCCCTTCTCACCACAGTTATAACAAGTAGGAATAGCGGTCTGACAATCCGCTACCACGTGGCCTGGCTTACCACACTTGAAGCACTTCTTCATTTCATGAGGACAATCATTTGCACGATGACCCGCGCCACCGCACCGGAAACACTTCCCACCAGCAAACGATCTCCCTTCTCTAGGCTTCTTATTAGCAGCACCCTTAAACTTTCCCTTACTAGTAGGAACACTGTAAGGCGTGCCACCAAACCTCTGCTTACCCTTACGGTCATTTGCAGCTTTGTAATGCGCAATCCTCTCCCGGTTATCATTATCATAAATCCTGCTTCAGCTTATCCATTCAGGATAATCTCTGATCTTATGACAAGTTATTCCCATCTTAACTTCTGGACACAGTCCATTCTCAAACTTCAAACATTTAGAGGTCACTGCTCCATCAGTATTGTAATAAGGACAATATTGCATCAGCTCTTCAAACATAGCCGCATACTCATGCACCGTCATATTGCCCTGCTTCAGCTCCAAAAAATTTATCTCTTTAGCACTTTTGATATCCTCCGGAAAATACTTCTCCAGAAAACCAGTGCGAACAACATCCCAAGTAACTGGAGTTCCTGCAGTCTCCAAGCTCTGGCGACTGTTCTCCCACCAAGCTTCAGCTTCAGCTTCACCCTCTAACATGTGAGTACCGAACCTCACCTTCTGCTCATCGCTGCAACCCATCATCCTGAAAATCTTCTCTATCGCCTTCAGCCACTTCTGAGCAGCTTCCGGATCCAAAATCCCTCCTTGAAACGTTGGCGGCTTGTTGTTCTGAAACTGCGCCAAGTCTCTGAATTGCGCACCTGCAGCGTGGTTCTGATTAGCAACCACCTGCGTCATCGCTTGCATAGTTGCAGCCAACGCAGCATCATTCCTTCCCACCATACTGCTCAATAACAACAACGTCACGTTAACAGAAAAACAAACTCTATCCTACAGACTGACTCAACTACTACACTGGCCGGACGGACCGACCTGCTCTGATACCAGCTTGTAATGCCCTGTTCCCCAAAATAAAATAAATGCAATTTAAAATAAACAAATATCAAAGTATTCATACCAAAACGGGATGCCACAGAAATAAACTCAACACAAAACATTTTCATTAAATGATTATCAACATTTTAACAGCGGAAATTTGTCATCATATATATATATATATATATATATATATATATATATATATATATATATATATATATATATATATATATATATATATATATATATATATATATATATATATATATATATATATATATATATATATATATATATATATATATATATATATATATATATATATATATATATATATATATATATATATATATATATATATATATATATATATATATATATATATATATATATATATATATATATATATATATATATATATATATATATATATATATATATATATATATATATATATATATATAAGCATCATATACATCGTACTCGGCCAACTGCCCAAAATATACACAAGGTATGTTCACCAAAAAGATTCATCGAAACATGATACGCCACAGGGGCACACAAAATCATCAAATAAACATAAAACTCCCCAAAGCCCCGGTGTTACGTATCACAGCATCCATATGACTCGCCACAATCCGAGCTAGCTACACACCTGGATTATCTGTACTTCCGAAGAAGCACAGACCACAACAAAAGCAAGGGGTGAGAAATCACGATCAAATTATAACGGTAATAACGTACATGAATAAAAGGCGGTAAACACACAATTATCATTCACATACATCAACCCAGACCTACCGTCCACACCCATACAACATATAAAAGAATGCAACACATGCAACTCAACACAATGATATGCGGTACCGACTCAAATTCAGGATAGATCGCATGCACTCCATCCGAGCAACGATCTATCCCTACAAGCTCCCCTTCGGAGTACGGGAAAATAACCCGAAATAGATCACATACACTCCACCGAGCAATGATCTATCCATATCATGCTCCTCTGAGCACAATCAATCTCAGGATAAATCGCATACACTCCACCGAGCAATGATCTATCCCTACCAAGCTCCTCCTTGAGCACACGAGTGAATCACATACACTCCACTGAGAAATGATCCACCCCGTCAATATGCTTATGCAAGACCCAATGCACACAGCAACACCAGCGCACATGGTGCACATGATCCTTCGAGCACATAAAATCATGTATCATATGTATATATATCACGCATCATCATATCCATGTATAATAACATACACTAATTCAATCATTCAAATTAATCGAATATCAAAGCATTCACATTCCACACCAAACATATATTCTCACTATCCATCTCTAAACATATAATCAATCACGACCAGCAAGGGTCCAACAATACAAGAGAATAGAACAGCACATCACAAACACAAAAATGTTGTCATGCTCGCTAGCTCACTCGCTAGGCAAAGCATCAGCGAGCTCTTGCTACCCGCTCGCTCAGCGAGCTCCCCCGTGAGGCCAAACAGAGGCTTCTGGAAGCACTCGCTACCTCGTTCGCTCAGCGGACCCCTAGCGATGGTTCGCTACCAGCTCGCCCAGCGAAGCAGCTGACGAACGTCTGCGAATTCAGAAAAATAATATCACAGCTCAGAGTCGGCAAGACTCTCCGAACTCACCCGATTCCACTCAACCCAGTTCCCATCACAACAGACCAATATTCTACAACTCAACTATGGAGTCTATTCTCGATTTTTACCCGATAACACTCTCAGCTATACCAAAATAAGCAATTTCGGCATAAAACCGTAAACTATCCGAAATCCCCAATTATCCCAAACCACCGCATGCAACAGGTTAAACATACTATCAGCAAACTCAAAATCAAATATTCATACCAACATCATCATCAAAACCTAATGGGGTTAGGGAAATCCCCTTCTACCTAGTATTCATGCAACTACCGAAATTGACCCGATCCCCCCCCCTTACCTCGATAATTCGATCAGATGATGAAACTTTGCTCCAAAGATAATCCTCAGCTTCTCCTTGCTCCAATTGCCCTTGTTCTTCTTCTCCAAATTTCCCTTCTCCTTGAATGTGTTTCTCTTCTTTCCCAAACGTGTTTTCTTCCTTTTCTTCTCCAAATTCCCAAACAGCCCTTAATCCCAATAATTCTTATTATTCCAATTTTATCAATAATAATAATAATAATAACAACAATAATACTACCAATAATATTATTATTATCATTACTCTTATATTATTATCAACAATAATCATATTATTAATATTAATGTCCAAGATCATCAAGCAACCTCCAACTTACGAGCTACACACGCTATGGCACTCGATCACACCCCCCACAAACACACCACAAAATAAAATAACACAAAAAACGAAATAATTAAAATGGGCATTACATCTTCATCATTCATACTTTCAGGTCCAAGAAGATTAAATAGGGGCATATGTCATACCCTAAATTTTGATCCTAAGTTCCCACATCATTTGCATATCATATGAATATACTTTCATGCATCACTAACTCATTAGAGAACACAAAATTTGTTGCTTGTTTCATTTTTTACTGCAAATTAGGGTTTTAAGCCTCATAAAAGATTCAGGCAACTGATCAATCAAAATTTGGCATGATCTTCAACTTATCAAGCCTCTGAATCATCCATGGAAGTAAGATATTCTCAACATCAAGAACCAAGCACAAGATTTCATCATTTCATGTTGATCAAACTTCAAGATCATTTGTGTCACCAAATTAGGGTTTTGGTCGACCAAGGCCTCCAGAGAGAAATTTTCATATGGACATGAGTCAATAACTCAATACATGATCCAAGGAGCTCAAAATAACCTCAAGAGTCCATTCATAAAGTCAAAATAGCCTCAGAGGATGCATCTATCAAAAATCAAGAATTAAGGTTTCTCGACACAAAATTCATCTGAGACCCAAAGTCAAAGTTTGACTTTTAGGCAAAAAACAATGTTCATGATGATACATTATACAAGAAAACATGATCCATTATTGCATTTGAATAAGATTTGATCAAGAAATCAAGGTTACTTGTAAACGGGGAAATGTTGATAAATTGAAAATATCACGAAGTTATGAAAAAAAGTGTTCAAGTACCCAATTTCCAGATGCCATAACTTGTGATCCAAGCAACCAAATCTTATGTTTCAAAGCCCAAGTGATAGATCTTATCACATACTACAAAGTTGATGAACCATATCCAAAAACTTCATGGATTTCAAGTTATGAATTGATCAAAATTATATTAAAAAATAAGAAATGAACTCCAACACTTAGTGAAAATTTGCCTAAGGTAAAATCAGTCAAAACATTAAAATGTGGAGGGATTTTTCACCATGATCCAAGATGAATCAAGTCCAACTATGAACATCAAAGTTGAAGTGCATCATTCCAACTTTCCAAACAGCCCGAGAGCATGAGAAAAATCAACTTGAGCAAAGAATTATGAAGGTCTCAACACACCCTGCTGCAATTGTTTTTCAAAAACAGTTATGGATCACCACTTGAGCAAAGAAGCAAGAGAAAACTCCTTGTTGGAAACTGATCCAGTAATGATGATCTGAGATATATTTATTTGTGATATTATTTCTCTTTTGTTTCTTTTCCTTTTATTCTTTTTTATGTGACAAAAATGGGAGAAATAATAGTAAGTATTTAAGTGGAAACTAAACTCATTTGATACTTGTTCTGTACATATTGGTCATTTATTTTATTTTTTTTATGGTTACTTGGCCCATGGTGTATTTTTGAATTTCTTGTACATAGGTCTAAGGAAGAGCTTACAAACCTCAGACTTAGCTTATTAGACTCAGAAGGAGCTTACAAACGTCATATTTTGGTGTTGCCAAAGAAAGTTAAAAATGGCAACATATTTTAACTCTCTTGTACATAGTGTAAAGTAAGAGCTTACAAAGCTCTGATTTAGCCTATGAGACTCAGAAGGAGCTTACAAACCTCGTATTCGGGTGTTTCCAAAGGGAGTTAAAATATTGTTATTTTGGTGTTCTTAAATATGGAACTAAGGGAGAGCTTACAAACTTCAACCTTGGAACTATTTGACTCAAGAGGAACTTGCAAACCTCAGACCATGATGTTACCAAGAAGACTAATTTATTTTTTCTTGAAAACAGTTCTTAATGTTAGAGTCAATAAAACTCAGTTGTGAACTATCAGATTCAGGAGGAGCTTACAAATATCATACCCTGTTGTTTCAGAGAAAATTAAATGCCCAACATTATCCTTTAAATACTTGTGTTTATCATCATAAAAAAGGGGGAGATTGTTATAACAAGATTTTTTATTGACGTATTCTCTTTTAGTTTTGATGATAACAAAAGTATTAAAATAAAATTGGTTTATTGGATGTATGTTTTATTTATGCATGTTCTTGTACATAAATAATGAGAATCTGTTTTACTTAGACACACTTGGGAGTTGCTTCATTGTTAGCTTCTGGTGGCAAAGTCTGAAGAACAATTGCTAGTGTAGATTGACACAGACTCTAAGTTGAAGGCCTCAGCATTCAGACAAGCTACTATATTTGGTAATTGTATATCACCATCTAGTACCATTCAGAGTTGGTCATAAAGCTGTGGATTTTCCGTACTGCAGAAGAAGAAGAAGAATGATTGGTGAAGCATACATTCTCATTAATATTCTTAATATCAAATTGATACAAGAGCTATGTATATATCTCTTGTAAATTAAGTTATCAACTAATATAACTAACTTCAATTTGAATAACTACCTCTAACAAACTACTTTTCAAATTCTGAAATTGCTTGAAAGTTTACCAAAACAGGAAAGTTGTTACACTTATACAATAGAGCTAATTAAAATTCAATACGTCAACAACATCCCTCAAGCTTAAGCATGATAGATGTCTAATATGCCAAAATTGAAAATGAAACTCTAAAACTTGCTTATGCCTAAGGGTTTTGTGAGAAAACCATTCAATTGTTCTTTTGATAATATAGGGAACAACTTCAAAATTCCTTGCTTAATTTTGTCTCTCACAATGGGATAATTAATATCATGATGCTTTGTCCTTTCATGAAAAACAAGATTCAAAGCTACAAGCATGTAACTTCGATTGTCACATTAAAGGACGTGTGGTTTGTAACATAAGATGTGTATATCTCTCTAGATGTAGAGCAACCAAATCACTTCACAGGTGGATGATCCAAGAGCTTTATACTCCACTTTAGATGAAGATCTAGCTACGATTTGTTGCTTCTTTTCCTTCCAAGATACAAGAGATAAAAGTATGAAAAATTAATAGCCTGGTGTAGAATTTCTAGAGTTAAGACATCCTACCATGGCTAGTCTACATCTGAACACCCCAACATCTGCATGTTTGATTATCTAGGAAATAATAAACCATTTCCAAAATTTTCTTTTTGGTACCTCATGACCCTACAGACTGCATGATAATGAACTTGGCTTAGATTTTGAAGGAACTGACTCAATTGTTGTGTTGCAAGTGTTATATTTATCCAAGTATTATTCAAGTACAATAATCTTCCAATAAGTCTTACATATTCAGTAATTCATCAAAAAGCTTGCTCTTATCTTGATGGAGTTTTATTGAAGGATTTAGAGGTGTATCAGCAGGCTTGAATGCAAGTAATCATGTGTTTTTCAAAAGATCTAAGCAATAATTTCTTTCAGAGATGATAATTTCTTCCTTTAGATGAGCCACCTCGAGAACAAGGAAATATTTTAAGGTTCTTTGGTCCTTGATTTTGAAAGTAGTGTGCAGAATGTGCTTGATGTGATCAAACTTGGAGATAGAATAGTCTTCTAAGATAACATCACCAACATAAACTAGTAGAACAGTGATGTGACCATCCTTTAAAAGTGTGAACATTGAGTAATCTGAATTTGATTGAGTGTAGAAAAGTTTGAGAAGTAAATATGTGAGATTCTCATACCATTTATGGCTAGCTTGCTTCAATCCATAAAGGTTCTTGACAAGTTTGCAGACTTAGTTTGGTTAGCTACGTGTAATGCCTTGTGAAACACTCATGTATAAATCTTCTTCCAAGTCACCGTGTAAGAAAGCATTATTTACATGCAACTTATGCAAACGCCAATGCTTAATGGATGACACTGCAAGTAATACTCTGATTATGGAAAACTTGGCTACATGTGAAAACATTTCAAAAACATGTCGTACCTGTTTTTTCTTATTCTTTTGGTGAGTGGAAAGACACAAATTCACAGATTCATCTTCATCACTTGAGCTTTCATCTTCGGAGGAGTCGCTATCGCTTTCCCAAGCTATATATGCTCTCCTCGACTTTGATTGCTTCTTATGTGATCTATTTGACTCTTTTTCTTTGCCTTTTTTATTCAAGGGACAATCTGGTTTATAATGACCGGTCTTCCCGCAGGTATAACATTACCCTCTTGTTTTATTCCCCTTGGTGTCATCATTTCTAGAGTACCTAGATTGCTTTCGGAAGTTGACAAGGTTCATCTCGGAGTGTTGGATGATGTTCTTTCTAACATAGCGATTGTACTGCTTTACGAACAGCCTCATGTCCTCACTCTTGTCATCTTCTTCATCGTCACTCGACGTGTAATCACTATGCTCCTTGGATTGAGACTTTGAGGAAGAAGTCTTGAGAGCAATGGATTTCTTTTCAGTTATCTTTGTTTTGTCCTTCTTATCATTCTTTTCATGTTGCTCTAAGCTTAGGAGTACTTGTTCGTGCTCTTGCAGCTTTCCAAACAATGTTGTTAGATCTAAAGTTGTAAGGTCGTTAGCTTCTTTGATGGTGATTACCTTCGACTGCCATTCCCTGTTAAGACATCTCAAAATTTTGTTAGTAGTAACATCATTGGCCACTGGCCTACCTAGTGAATATAATCTATTGATGAGATGAGTGAATCTCTTTTGCATGTCCGCAATGGTTTCCCCTTGCTCCATGTAAAAGAGATCAAACTCTTGTGTTAGCGTGTTGATTCTCGCTAGCTTAACATCATTGGTCCCCTCATGGGCAACTTACAATGAGTCCCACATATCTTTTTCCGTAAGACAATGAGAAACCCGATAATATTCATCAACTCCTAATGAGGAGATCAAAATAATTTTGGCTTTCCAATCATAGTTGTATTTCTTTTCATCATCATCAGTCCATTGTGCTTCGGGATTAGGCACAATCTAATTATTCGCATTGGTCATAGTTATTTCCATTGGACCATTGAGAATAACATTTCACACTTTTCTATCTATGGAATTTATGTGCACCCGCATACAGTCCTTCCAATAACTGTAATTTTCTCCATTAAAAACGGGAGCTCTATTATAAGCTCATTTAGGTTCGTTAGCCATTTTCTACAAACCCGATGTATGCTTACTGAGTTGCTTATTCTTGAAATTTGTAGATGAAGTTATTGGAGGTGTTTTAGTTTAGAGAATTTATCTATTCAAAGGAGATAGATTTTTGAACCTAATGTATGCTCATTGAGTAACTCATCTAAGGTTTTGACCCTTGTTATGACCTGGGTTTACGCATTCCACTCAAAGGAGATTGCGTGATAATGTTGGTCTCTTCGTGATAGCTTATGTTCATTAAAGCCATATCTTTCCTTTGTTATTTATTCTAATGCATTCTTGTTTTGTCTCAACAATGACCTTCTCTATGAACAATTGTTATGCTTCTATTAAGATCCTGAATAGGTATAATTTTAAGAAATGGAAGAAAGACTTAGATTTTTCATTAAGGATTGTTGATCTTGACATGACATTACATGAAACCAAACCTGTGATCAATGATCAGAGTACACCTGAAGAGAAATAAAAAATAGTTGTTAGACGACGGCATGGATCTAGAAGGGGGGGTTGAATAGATCCCTAATTAAAATTTCAGTCGGCGCTACCAATTAAAAATTGGTTTTAAAAATGTTTGATATGCGGAAGCGTCAGTGGAAAAATTACCGTCTATAACGGACCATTATTAGAAAACCGGATATGCGTCTAGCCTATAAATATGATAATAAACAAATAGAATCACCACGCTAGTCACCCTATCAATCGATTTATATCACTAATTGGTATGACTAGTTCCAATGCCTAAAAAATGCCAACAAATTTTATGGACAACACAAAATAATTTTGGTTCAAGAAATTTATCAAACACTTGGTGTGCGAAAAACTCCAAGTGAGTTTTAAAAATAATGTTCAGCACTTACTCAAACCAATACTAAATTTGATGAAATTGTTTGTACTAAAATTACTCAATTATCAAGCAAAAATGAAAGTGCAGAAAATAAAAGGCACAAAGATTTGTTTAGGCAGTTCCCCCGCCGTCCTCGCTTCGGGGTACATCTGCCCTCAATTCTAACAATATAATTGAGCTCGATATAATATAGATATCACCTATTGTAGTTGAAACGTTTATACAAGAATAGACAAGCAAAATATTCAAACAAACTCTCTTGTTGTTGAAGATGTTTTCTCTTCTTGTTCCTTGATTTGAGTCGAATCAAGTCCTTTGAATATTGTGGATAGACCTCTGACTATAGCCCCTTTGTTGAATAATCTTTCGTTCTTCAAACCTCAGCCCGGCTGATCTCAAACATAAACTAATCGAACCTAAACCTCTCTGTAATACCCCAAATTTTACCCTTATATGTAGTCAGTCATTTCGCATAGCATCTCATCTGTGCATCTGCTAACCACTATCAAGTCATGGAGGTGTTTGTTTTGCAGGATTGGTTCCAGGGGTATTTTGGTCATTTTACGTGGATTCTGCTAATTCTTTGAAGACGGGCCGTTACTGAGCTGTGAGACACTTGAGACACTATTTCTGAGGCGTTTATTTATCACATGGTTTGATTATATCAAGGCGTCTATCCGATGTGTTCGGTATCAAAATTTGTCGGACACAACTAGATTTAAGGTCCATTTCATCGCTCATGGTTTATTTCCAGAGCATTTCCGTTTCTGTTAATAAGGCGCAGTTTAATTGGGTATCATTGGATTGTTGCTCATATCATTTGGTCAGTGGAATTCAATTACGGGCAATGTCATCGTTGACACTGAATCTGTTGTGATTACGGCGCACATCCGCGTTTGGTTAGAAAATGAGGAGAATATTGTTGGCTAGAATCCAAATGAATGAAGTCAGGTGATGAGATTAGGACTACCAACGAGACAAGTACATGAGCAAGGATATCATTCGTGAATATTTATGGTTTATGACTAGAATAATGAATTTAAATATTTGTGGATTTATTCACGAATGTTTATAATTTATAACTAGAAATAAATATAAATAGATTCAAAGTTGAATGATCATGGAATTTTTATTTCATAAGAATATCATTTTACAAAAGGAAGTGAATCATTTCACATTTGAATTGCTGTGAGATTACATTTACAAATGTTACATCTACTCTAAAAAATCCTAAATCCTAAAAACTCCTAAGGCTTCTTCATGGTATCCTTCCCTTGAGTGTTCCTCGAAGTTCCCGATCACCTGCAAAAAATAAGAGAAACAAAACAAAACAGAGTAGAAAGATGTTAGAAAGATGAATTCGACACTCTCAGAACATCGTCATCATCGAGTGCCGGGAGTGGCACAACCGAAGCTGCGTCCTACCCCCATTACCAATCCACGCCATTAGCGTCAGATCAGGTAACATCTGTTCTTATTTAAGGGGCAACCGAGAGATGAAGAGTAAAAAGAAGTTTCGGGTCGAAATGGATTTTGCCGAAAGATTGCTTCGAAACCAATACGTAATTGGAATCTATCAAGTAAATCCGGATGCCAACAGATTGCTAATTAGATCCATGGATAATCCACAACTGAATGTAGAAAATACAAACCATACGGATGTCCCAGATCAGAGAGAGGACTTGTTTGCAAAAATCCAACAGATAATATCAGAATCAAAGTCCATATCAGAAAACTGAATCCACAGACAAACCAAATCTGAAAATGAGCCAATAAGTCCGCAAGGGATTCCTCTGCAAAAGTCAAAGCATCAGTATCCGAAAATAGAATGGCAAGTACATTAAAAGAATCAGGTTCAAGTCAATTCGAAAAAAAGAGAGGGCAGAGGTCCAGTTCACAAACCACAGCAGGAAATGCAAACTCAATTAAAATAGCAAGATAAGCTCACATAATCACATCAGCTCAGGGCAAGCCTCAATCAAAGGTTCAAGTCACAATGAAAAGCCAACAAAGCAGTTCATATCAGTGAAATCCCACGGCCAAACTACCTCAAATAGCTATGAGCATGAGGGCTCAGTTCAGAACATCATTGCCCCAAGCTATAATGGAATCAATTGAGACAAACCATCTGCAAACAGAGGAGATACCAGAAAACTGAGTCCAATGGCGAATTAGACACCATAACTCATGAAACATCAGCACACAAAGGCTCCAACGCAGGTTCAGACAAGTATCATCACTACCAACGACCTCCCTCGGCAACATTCGATCCGACCGGGACTTTAGCACCTGTTCTGAAAGAAGAAAAGGAAAATTAATGAGAACCGAGGCCAAACCATATCAGAACCATATCAGTTCACAAGCCCAGAAACCCTGTTCTGAACCAAATTCAAACAGCCAAAAGCAACTGTCGAAACATGGATAAAGGCAACCGCGGTATCATCGATTCCATCATCAGACTCAGACAGAGCATCATCATCGCCGTATACCCCTTCTCGGCAGTTTGGATTCAACCAAAGCAGCCATACCAAATCTGAAAGAAGAAAAAGAATGTTAGTGAACTCGCATCAGACAGGAATTTTGAAGTAAGATGTGATTCAAAACAAATATCAGACAAATCACAAGGGTCCGCATCCGACAAAAATCAAATCCAATCAAGTGAACCCAAAAAGGAAAGTCAACGAGCAAATCGCAAAAGCCGCGTTTGAGGATCCATCAGGGATCAAATCCACATCTGCAAATATCAAAAGGAAATCCAATCAAATCACATCAGATAAAATCATCAAATCGTACCAATAACGGAAATGCCACAATCCAAGCCCACAAGTGAAATCCAAGGGGATATAAAAGGGACGAAGCGTAAACGAAAAGGGGGTGGTGAAACCCTAATGATAAACAGAAAAACACCCCAACAACTAACATCAAGAAGATAAAACGCTCTCACCCAAAAGCGGCCGCGAGATCGAAACGAAGAAGAGGATCGCGAAACCCCAGACAACCACCATCAAATCAAATCGTACGATCGCCTTTGTCTCTCGACGGGCAATCGTACCTTGGAGCTCAGCTACAAAACATCAAACGGTAAAATGAATCAGAAGCCGCCTTCGCCGCTCATCACGCACGACGGGCAACCACCGTTCGCCGCCTCAGAATATCTTCATCATCGGCCGCCATTTTCGCCAAAACCGCCAAGAACACCGATGAAATTGTAAGCCATTGCGTGGGGATTTGATTTCTGATGATTCTTAATTGTTTTGTTGTTTTTTTCAGAAACATCGTGGAGAGACAAGAGTACGAGAGATGAAGGCGATGAAGGAGAAGAAACGGCGCCGCGAGGAGGATAATAGGGTTATGAAACCCTAAATTGGTTTTTGATACATCCTCACCAACCGGGTTGGGTCCGGAAGTGATTACCGGCCCAACCCCTTTTATTTTTCTTTTTTTCATTTTTTATATTTAGTTAGTTTGAGTTTTATTAAAAAAAATTTTAATTAAATATTAAAATTGTTTTTTTAAAAATAAATAAAAATTAAAAAACCCTTTTTTTATATAATAAATAAAAAACCTTTTTTTAATAAAATAACTTAAAATCTTTTTTAAAATATATAAATTAAAAAAAATTTTTTAGATTAAATTTAAATATTTTTTTTTTAAAATTAACATTACTCTTTCTTTTTATAAGTTCATTTAACATCTTTTTTTCAAAACAACAAAAATCTTCAACATTGCACTCTTGTCTCATGACTCGTCCAATTACCGTCTGACTTTGCCCATTAAACGCGTGTGTTCATTTTTGCAGCTTATTACGTGGTGTTTTATTTAAGTTTCATCATTATTGTAACTGCTTCTCGGTTGTAACCTCGCGAATCCTAACAATCGTGCTTTAATTTCTGTCTTTAAGTTCCTGCTTGCATGGCTTAAATTATCGACATTATTTCTCTGTTTGCATAATTCAATTATCTCACGCCGTTACCATTATTCTGTTACACTGCACACATCCGAAGGAATTAGGTCTAGCCGTTTGACCGCCGTGTCAATAGTCCTCAACCTCAAAACCTCAAAACTACACCCTTACAAACCCTAATTTTCCATAAATGTCTCGCCGCAGACAAAGTTACAATTTTACCCCTAGCATTAGGTCAAAGAGCCGCCGCGCTCATTTTAGGGTTTCCCGCCGTGGAATCCCTAATTTAACCCTAATTACAACTTAACATTTCAACGTAGAGATTTGGAGTTTCTACACTCCGCGTAAGCGTGTCCTTAAGACATGTTTATTCCCCTTGAGACCTTGACCACAGTCAAGAAGTCTCTAACCTCCCTTTTGAGGGGAACTACGATTACTCTGATTCCACTCCCGTAAGGATACGTAGGCACAAGATGCGATGTCTTGCCGAGTAAACTTAGAATTAACCAATTAGGTCTCTTTTCTCACTTTTAATCCTTTGTACATATACCTTAAGCAAATAAATAAAGCAAATAATAAACATTTGAACAAAAGGTTCCTGTAGAGTACTACAGAAGTTTAGGGTGCTAATACCTTCCCTAAATTTAATCAACCCCCGAACCCTAGATCTTTCCCCGCGTTGTGTTTACGATGCAAAATAGGTTTTCCCTCTTTTGACCTTTTCCTTCGGATAAATCAAAGAGCGGTTGTGAATTGAATTGCGATTCAAACTCATTAATAGTTTGTGATCCTATTTCCACCGCAACAGAAAATGGCGACTTCACTGGGGACTCTTAACTTTTGAGGGTTATCCCTAATTTGTTCATATTTATTACTACTTGTTTTACTATTCATTTGCATGTATATATTGTACTTTGATTTTGGGACTGTTCCTTATGTTGTGAGATAAGTCCTACGCCCGGACTAGTGACATTATTATAGGATGGGGATATATTCGATGAGGCTTATAGGGAGTTGAATCCTGACCAAGTTGATTCGAGAATCACCGCTCAGTTGAGACCTTTTCGAAAATGGTTCGGTTGAACGAGTAATCGTGAAAAATTTCTCCATGGTCGATTGGAGTCTGTGATATTGGGAACCATAGTACCTTTACACCACCTCGGCCTTATTTAGGACGTAGTGCGGGAACTATGTGGGAGTAGTCCTACAATGGTTGCTACGCGATACTACACTCAAAAGAGGTTCTCTTGAGAATATTATTAACTCCCGAGTCAGTCGGAAAGTTGATAATATCCGAAAGATGGGCTGATGACTTTGGGCACTTTTTAGAACCTTGTTCTGCAGGTACAACTAACCTATAGTACACTCCTTTTGGGATGGGTAGACCGTAACTCCGCTCACGTACCTTTAACCTAGGACTTTGTGTGTTTTCATGCATTGCATCCATAAAACATCATATCGCATTAAGATTTCATGGAATTCAAACTCTATTTATAAACATTGCAGGATACCATGGATCACTCTAGGAAGCATACTTTGAAATTTACTTTTAAGGGTTTTAATTTGGAAGTCCTAGAGAAGCTAAGAGATTTGGTTCAAGATCAAGAAAAGTTCCAAAACAGATATGGAAGGCTATTGTCTTTGTTAAAGGTTCAAGTAAGCGAAGGACTTCTTGCGACTTTGCTACAGTTTTATGATCCAGATTATCACTGCTTCACCTTTCCAGATTATCAGCTTTTACTGACCTTAGAAGAGTACTCTCAGTTGGTGGGATTACCTATCTTGGATAAGTCTCCATTCCCTTTCTTGGAGGAAGACCCTAAAGAACGAGACATCGCTAAAGCCATTTGTCTAAGGATATCCGATGTCAGAAACAATATGATCACCAAAGGGGGGACCTCCGGTTTTCTCAGGGATTTCCTAATTAAGAAAGCCCAATTTTATGCCGATCAAAAAGACATGTTTGCCTTTGAGACAATATTTGCTTTGCTTATTTATGGGTTGCTGCTTTTTCCTAGTTTTGAGGGGTTTGTGGACCTTAATGCAATCAAGACCTTAATGAGGAGAAATCCAGTTCCAACGCTATTGGGTAATACTTATCATTCAGTACATCTTCGAAACTTTCAGGGTGGAGGAATGATTACATGTTGTGCCATTACTATACAAGTGGTTTATTTCTCACTTACCCAAGTTCGGTCCGTTTTGGAGACCTAATCAAGAAGGTTGGTCGCAAAAAGTTATGGCTTTAACTCACTCTGATATTGATTGGTATAATCGCATGTACGATGGGATATCGATCATTGATAGTTGTGGAAACTTCAACAATGTGCCCTTGCTCAGTTTCCATGGAGGAATTAGCTACAATCCAGCCTTAGCTCGCCGACAGTTGGGATACCCCTTGAAGGAACCGCCTAAAGGTATTCATGTGGAGAAAATCTTTTTCGAAGACGACAAAAAGCTTCAAGGTCAGATCCTATCTTCTTGGAATCATCTGCATAGGAAAGACAAAGAAAGTTTGGGAAGACCTAATTGTGTGTCCATGGAACCATACCTTCAATGGGTCCGAGGAAGAGCTATTGAGTTGAAGATGCCCTACTCTCGCCGAGATCCTGTACCTCAAAGAGAGGAACCTGTCCAGTATTTCATGACTGAAGTTGAGACTTTGAAGATCACTTTGAAGAGATCACAATGCGAAACAGAATCATGGAAGAACAAATACCATGTGATGGTCCGCGAGTACGAAGAACTTCAAAAGCAGATTCAGTCGAAGAATGATGAGATACAATCCTACAAGAAGAGAAGGCTCTACGAATATTTATTTTCCTCCGATTCTCCGTCTGCTCACTGAAGTGGTGGAAGATGCTTCTCTAGGATTTTCTAGGCTTTTATTTAGCTATTTTGGTTGCAAGAATATTATTTGTAATTTGTCTTCAATAAATTAAAAGTTTCCTTGGTATTCCGCAATATTCGTAAATATTTGAATTCCATGAAATCTTCATTTGCATTCACATTTTAGCATCATACTTTTGCATTGCATGTGTCTCCCGATTTCTCATACTCGGTTCTCTCACCTTCTAGTTTTGTCACCCTAAGTTCTCTGCATTAATACGACCCTTCAAAAGGATGGAAGATCAAAACCAAGAGATCAACCGTGTCAGCCATGAACTCGAAGATCTTCGAGGAAGTGTAGGGCAGATTTTGGAGATGCTACGAGCTCTTAGTGTGAAGGTGGATGCTCAGTCTACTGTTGTTTCTGAGACTACTAATACCGTTATGGGATCTCAACCAGCTGTTACTGTCGAGAATGTACCTCCCCACGGTCTTCAATCCGGTTTGGTGCCTCCTAGTGCTCAACCAGTTCGACGAGCTACCCCTCCAAAGTGCAAAACCCCTAACTCCGACCATGGAAAAGGACCTGCACGTTCGAGGAACCGCAAAATGGCTACTCCTCAACCTTGGCAACATCAGCAGAATTATGTTCAAGGTTATCCGTTTCCATATGTCCAACAACCTTATGTAGCTACTGTTGCACCTCCTTTCAATCAGCAGTTTCCTACATACCAGCCTGTGCAGTCAGCTCCGGTATATCAAGCACCGATTTATCAACAGCCTTTCGGTTATCCGCCTATGCAAGTTCCTGTCAGCAGTCAACGAGTGCCCAACGCTCCTGTCCACCAACAATCACAGGATCAGGTTCCTTGTCTCCGTAAGAGTCAGTATAAGCCTTGTCCTCCAATTCCGATGACTTTCACTGAGTTATACTCCCATTTGGTACAACAAGGTCTGATTACCACCCGTGCTTTGGGTCCTCCGCCTAATCCGTTACCTGCAGGTTACAACGCTGCCGCTCATTGTTTATTTCATGAGGGTGCGCCCGACCATGATCTAGAGAATTGCTACGCTCTTAAGAAAGTTGTCAGAAATTTGCTAGAAACGAAGAAGTTGTCTTTTAGCGATGCTCAGCCGAAGATCGAGACTCCTCTCGGGGTGCCCTGCTTGTCAAGCTTAAGTTCTGCAAAGTATGTTGTCCCCTCAGCAAATCAGTCGAATCCAGTAATTATTCAAAGGCCTAGCTCGTTTCATCTCAGTAACCCTCAAGATGATATGACCGGGATCAACAAAGAATCTGGGAAAGTTATTTTGAAGCAACGACTGAAAACTGTTGAAGATGTGACCAGCATAACTGGGGCAAGCCATGACGACTCACAGTGATCATAAACCAGACGTCCTTTCCATTGAGGCTCCGCCAAAGGAAACTGTTACTCTTGAATGCAAGATTTCATAAACATTTAGAAGGATTTTTCCGACAGTTCATTTGTTTATTTATATGTGTTTCTCTTTGATTGAGCATATTTAGCATAAACGAACTTGTTTATCTTTGATTAATTAATGCAACGCATATGTTTGTCTTGAATAAATCCATTTGTTTCACTCATTCAAAGAACGTTTTCATAAATCATAATGCCAACTTTACCCGATCTCTTGTTCTGATGGAGAATTGGGAGGAGGATGACGAACCCAAAACGTCAGATTTCTTGTCATATGCTTTCAATTAAAACCTGCTGATGATGTAAGGCATTGTTTCAAATCCCAAACACTGGAGATATAAGGATGTTAATCCCTCGTTAACCTCTTTGAGCCTTGAAGTAGGAGTTTTTTTTTTTAGAACCTTCATCCTAACCTGGGGCAGGGTAGGTTTCAGTTAAACCAATCGAGCGCTTAGACTCTCAAAAAGTAAGCAAACCTTCGAGAATTTATCCTTAGCATCTTAAGAAGTCCGATACAATGACTATCCCTCGGTTACCTAAGGAGTGGGGCAGTCACGAGCCTTCCAAAAGATTTACACGACTTGTGCATAAAAGAATATTCAAAAATAAGAGCCCGCTAAGTCAAAACCTATGAAGGAGACTTAGGCAAAACTGGGGCATCCCGCTAGACTCCAAAGTCAGATCAGAAGACGTTGTCCGGGAAAAAGTTAGGGAATAAGAACAACAAAGAATAAAGTCGTGTAACCGAATTGCCATTAGAAATAGGTGAGTGACTGCCATGTCCAAAGCCTTGATAAGTTCTCGACTATAGCAAATCCGCTTGAGATATGAGCGTTCGTATCCGATTAACTGAATTAGGATTGGAGAACATCACGAAGAAGGGGTGGGTACAAGTATAACTTTGAGCCTTTATCCTTTGTCTCTTAAACCGTGAACCGAGCCACGATACAACATTTAAAAGACCTAATTGAAGTAGGACTTCGGTTGAAAGCATACTCGACAAGATCGCGTTTCCTGACTCCTACGAGCTATGCTCAGAAAAAATTCATGTTGGCATTATAATTAAAACTTATATCCTGACTAGTGATTTCAGTCACAAGTTATTGCGATATCTTTTTCAAAACAAAATTCAAGACAAATATATATGTGTACATTGACAAGCTCAGGATAGGCATTTCAGGCATGACGACTTCGCTTGATATCTTAGAGATTTACATATGGGCATAACCCGTGGAACTTGAAGATCCTGCTAAACAGGGGCAGGCAGTTTCCCAGTTTGCTTACCAACGCGAGTCTGACGTTCTTAAGAGCTATTTCTCAAAGATTTCGTCGTAACACGATTAATGTGTGCCAGTTACGTCAAGACTTGACAAACCTCTCAAAGAGTTTGAAAACAGTGGGGCAACCGGACTCCGTGTTCTCTATAAAATCCTCTTGAGATGACCATACCTCACAACGCAACTATCCTGGGGCACCGCGTTTTTTAAAAAGAAACAAATGGCGACTACTACAGGGTCCTTCAAGATCAAAACTATGTGGTTTCACAACTTTTCTTCATGCACCCGATGGATTTTACTCACGGCGGCCTTCATTCCCCAGTAAATCTCAGTGTTGCAACAGGCTCCTAAACTATTGCCTCATCACAGTCCCCAGCAAGACTATAAGGTGACAACTTTTTCTTGGGTAACTCGAAAGTGTCCCTCAGGTTCTTCTCCCCATGTGAAGACGTGAGACTATGCACCCAAGCAGATTACCTTCTCCCCAGAGAATTCAGAACTTTAAAACCAGATTTGGTTCTACCATTGATCCGTCTCACCCATGATTGATGTATTGGTTGCAGAGAATGCAGGGTATCTCCGTCGAGATGTTTATTTCATCTCTCGTCCCGTCTCTAGTCTGTTTCGTCAGCATATGCAGGGGCATAAGCATCACATGCCTATTTCATACACATACTCATTACATACTCATTACATACTCATTGCATACTGTTGCACCCCAAAATTTGACCAACATTAATTTATCCATCTAATGTTTGAAAGTTGATACCTTCATCAGAAAGTTCAAGAGATCCTTAGAAGAAGTGGTTTGAAACCAGGGTTGTATGCTTCATAGCTTGAGAGTTGTGGGTGCTCCTCAGATGATTCTGAGACTTTGAGAATGAACTTGATGTTTTGAGAAAGATTATGAGATGTCTTGATAGCCATCATGAAGCCCAGAGAAGTCATTGTGCAAGAGTTCAGAAGATTCAACCATGAATGATAGAATTAGGGTTTTGACTGGGTCAACCCTAGGATAACTGAAGATTTGGAGAAGGTTGAGACCAATCCAAGGGCCATGAGATCATGGAATGATGCATAGAGATGATATAAAGATGATTCCTAGGCCAACTCATCATGAGTGAGGAGTTTGAGAAGTTTCAAGTTAGGGTTCCTAAGGATTGTCAGTGAAAAACCCTAATTTGATCCTTATCTTCCAGGCAGTTTTAGCTCAAGATGTGATTGATATCTCACCTTCCCCATAACATGAATGTTGTAGAGCTTGTTCTAAGCTTTAATTTGAGTGGTGGAAGTCCTTGATAGGAGTTACAGAGCTCAAGTTATGGTTTTGACAAATTACAGGTCAGCAGAGGTGTGTGAATCTGGGTCCTTGAAAGTCACCCAACTTGCAGACAACTTTTGCCCTAGTAGGAGGATTCCTATGATTTCTTGGTCAACATGAATGTTGAAGAGCATCTCCTTAGCTTTAATTTGAGTGGTAGAAGTCCTTGATTGGATTTGTGGAACTCAACTTATGGTTTGAACAAGACAGGGGTATTTTGGTCATTTGTCAGTTATAGGTCATTTTAGCCAATGCCTAAAACTCCTATTTCCAAGCCTCAAATGGAAAAAATCAAAACATGAAAGTTGTTCAAAATGTGATTTTAAGTCTAGAAAGAAGGTCACAAATTGTTGGAAAAGCTCATAGCATGAGATTACATGATTGGTCAAGAATGAACTAAAAATGGCTTATAAACTTGAAAAGTTGAATTTGAAAAGTGATTTGGAAGATCCACAAATCCAAAATAGGTCATCCAATATATCATTTTGATTGGAAAAACCATTTTGAGAACATTGGTTTAGCTAGAATTTTGATTTGAAGCTTTAAAATGGGTGATGCTTTGAAAAGTTGTTACTTGAAAAAGAAGGCAATGTTGAAAAACCTTACACAAGCCAAAGATGAGCTTGTTTTTCACTCATCCCTTCTCAATATCTCATGTAAAGACATTTTAAGACCAAATGGCAAGGCATAAGGCATGGAATATGAGAAATTCAACTTGTCCCCACATGAGATTTTCAAGAAGTGTCCACCACATTCTAGATGAATCTAGAAGCATCTGAGGATCATTATAAAAAGAATGCCATGAAGAGAGTTCAAGGTTGGTGATAGCAAGAGAATTCAAGAGAGAGAGAGAGAGAAGCATCCATTGAAGCACTTTCTTCAACTTCAAGCAACTCTGAATTTCATCCACTACAAGCATTCTCCTTCCATACAAGTGCATACAGAAGATCTTCCACCATTAGAAGGGCATTGTTGAGAAGTTACAAGCTCTGAATCGTGCTCAACATCACCTCATCTCATCTTCTTGACAGGTTTCTTCTTCACCCTCTATCTCCTAAATCATTGAGCTTTAACTAGTTTCTTAGGCATAGAAAGGTTAAGCTAGGGTAGAGGACTAAATTCTGATAGTTACAGCCCATACCATGAAGTTCCATAGCAGGACCATGAATCTTTGATTTGCAAGAATTGTTTGAATTAGGAGTTTTAATCATCAAGAACTAGTGTAGAATAGCTAGGGTAACTTGTAGAAGCTCTGTAAACCATTAGATTGAAGTTTGGTGAAGGTTGATACCAGCTGATAGCAAGTGATGTTTAGTTGGACCATGACATTGAAGTCCTCTGTTGGGATTATTGAGGATGAATTAGGGAAATCCACGCGTACCATCTTGTTCCTCTCATTGAGTACTGCAATTTTCGTGTTTGGATCGTGTTAAATCGTGGCCTGAGCAGAGAGAATGAGGGAGAGGAAGGTGAGTGCATGGAGGAGAGGGTTCTGAAAACCCTAGGTATGTTTGGGACGATGAAGAGGGTCCGTTGGATTGGCTCCAAAGTTTGACAATTTAATCAGATCCAGCGGCTGTGAGTGAGTCTGAGAAAGGGAGGGAAAATTCAAAGAAATTGAAACGCGGTCGTTTCATTTAACCGCGCTTGGGCTTGCTGGCTTCTATCCACACCCCCCTTATTTCTGGCCCATCTGTTTTGAATTGGCGTGTGTTGCTGTTCATACCCCCCCTCCCTTTATTTGTTTTATTTGTTTTAATATTGTTTTAATATTTTTCTGTTTTGATTAATTCATAAATAAATGATAAAAAATGATTTTTGACTTCTTCTTTTTTCTATGATTAGATGATAATGTGTAGAAAATATTAAAAATAAAAATGGGATTTTATTTTTAAGTTTAGTATTTTTAATAGATTTTCCTTTTAAATAGCTTTTATAATGTTTAGTTTTGTATCATGATTTTGCAAGATTTGTTTTGGGACCTTCCTTTAGGTTTTTTTATCCATTCTTTTTTGTGCAATTAGATGATGAATCATAGTTCCCAATAGGATTTTTTCTAGAATTTTAGAATTAAATTTTAGGTTAGTTTAATTAGGGTAGATGTAGGGTATCCTAATTAGGGTTTAGATTGTGTTTAGGTGATGGATTCCTTTCTTTGATTGAGTTTTGTCTTGATTTTTAGGTAGAGGCCTATGTAGATGTTATGGGTATATGTTGAAGACCCTTGTGAATAATTGTTAGATTTTTCCCCCTTGGTTTAGTATTTTTAGGTATTTTCTGAAGTTGCCTATTGATTTTGTCTGCCCTGTGGTTGTCTGTTCATCTTTGGGGTTCATTGTGGGGAATTTGTTGTGGGGCTTGTGTTGCCTTGAAGACCTTGATGGAGAGCATCATGAAGTGAAGATTGTAGATCAAGATTCAGAGACCCAGAGCTTAGCTTGTTCCCTGTCTGTGAGGTTTGAGATCCTGAAGTTTGAAGGAAGTTCATGGTACTTTCCTGAGGAAGGCACTATGAATGACTTTCATTCTTTCTTCTCACCTCTTTCTTAAGTATCCAATGATGTTGGAGCCAACTTGTGAGTTTAATTTCTCCTGAGGAAGAATGTAAACTGATCACATGTTGTTGAGCCACATGGGATACAACTCCTAAGTGGAAGCCTCCTAGTACTTTCCTGAGGAAGGTCCTATGGGTCTATTCACTTAGTTCCCTTAGTTTGTCTAGGATTTCTCAAGTATCCAATGATGTTGGAGCCAACTTGTGAGTTTAATTTCTCCTGAGGAGGAATGTAAACTGATCACATGTTGTTGAGCCACATGGGATACAACTCCTAAGTGGAAGCCTCCTAGTACTTTCCTGAGGAAGGTCCTATGAGTCTATTCACTTAGCTCCACTAGTTCAGATAGGATTTCCTAAATATCCAGTGACGTTGGAGCCTGCTTGTGAGTTTAATTTCTCCTG
The DNA here is from genome assembly GCA_963859935.3 of Lathyrus sativus. Classification (NCBI taxonomy): domain Eukaryota; kingdom Viridiplantae; phylum Streptophyta; class Magnoliopsida; order Fabales; family Fabaceae; genus Lathyrus; species Lathyrus sativus. The sequence goes on along the minus strand of OZ012737.1, from coordinate 32,374,759 downwards.
AGGAGGAATATAAACTGATCACAGTGGTTGAGCCACATAGGGTATGACTCCTGAGTATACACCTCCTAGTGTTCTCCTGAGGAAGACACTATGAGCCTGCTTGCTTAGCTCCCTTTCTTTGGTAAGCTTGTTCTGAAGCTTGAAGACTGGGATTGATTTCTCCTGTTTAGGGTTTTGCTTGAGGGCTTTGCTTAGATTTGATTCAGATTCTGTGATTAGGGTTAGAATTAGAGAGTAGATTCTTTCTTTCTCAAGCATGTGTGTTTGTTTGCCTGTTGGCACTTCATTTCCTTTATCTGGTTCATTGCTTGATAGTATGTTGCTTATTCTCAGTATGATTGTTGTTATTTCATGACTGGCTTGAGGTCGAGATGAGCTTGTGGAGGCTGAAACCCCACACACATTTCCTCCCTCACTTGCATTGCATGCATTTTACTGTTAAAGCTGATGTTTTTGTCTGTTTTGGTGTATCATTGACATGATCCCTTAGGACTCTCATTTCCTTTGATAAGGATTTGATGATAGACTTTTAGGTTGAAACCTATGCATGACAACATCTAGGAGTTCCCTGTTCAAACCTCAACCATAGGATGAATCCATGGCATGATAACAGTAGGACTTGATAGTCTCCCTCCTAGTTGAGCCATTTTTCCAGTAGTTTCCCGAACTACGTTCGCTCTGATCTTTCATACCAGATGAAAGTACGTAGGCATAGGATGCGATATCCTAGCGAGCAACCTTTCCCCGTAACCCGTAGTTAGCCGAACTACGTTGACTCTGATTTCTCATTCTCTGATGGGAATACGTAGGCATAAAGCGCGACGCTTTGCCGAGTCATTTTTCTCTTCCTTTTTCAGCCAGCCTTGATAGGTAGATAGATTATAACCAACCCGTCCAAGTAAACAAACAAGCGAGGATCCCGTCGAGTACGATGGACGTGAGGGGTGCTAATACCTTCCCCTTGCGTAACCGACTCCCGAACCCAGACAATGGTTGCGACGACCTTGTCTTACCCTTATTCGTCAGGTTTTTCTGATCGTTTCCTTTCCCGCTCTGAGGGATAAATAACGAAAGGTGGCGACTCTTCTGTCATGCCGGCACCTTATTTTCGCGCAAGCGACAGCTGGCGACTCTGCTGGGGACAAATCCAGAATCTCTGGTTCTTCGTTTCCCTATGAGAGTCAATCCTATCGTTTGTGTGTTTGCTTGTTGGGTTGCGTTTATTTATCGCATTTTTACTTCCCGCATTTTATTTCCCGCATTTTATTTCCAGTTTGATATGATTATCTGTGCTGCTGTGGGAGAGGGATGTTACTGTGAGTGAAAAGCCGGACCTGGGCTTGAGTACACACCTAGATATAGTTGCGGAGAAGTAGTAGACGAACCTGTCTGCTGAGCAGGCACAGTTCCCTACGAAAATCTGCGCTCAGACGAGATTCTTGCAGAGGTGCTCCTTTCCGGTCCTGAGGATCTGAGGGGAGTCCAGACGTGAGGATTGTCGACTCTGGGGACCGATCATTTGGAAGTCAGCTAAGAGAGGCCTCTTCATGACCTGACGATGCCACTCCTTCTGGGAATCGTATTGTCACTCGTGAATGTCTGTGACGCTGACAACCGCATAGGATGTCGTACCTTTGTCCGTGGATTAGGTCCATCATACCTGTGAGTGGGGTTGGGATATTGCAGGAAACTTTGACCTCTAGACTACCCGGTTTTCTTGATAGTGAATCAGTTATGTTGGGTCTCAGTTGCAGAGATGTTCTTGATAGAGCAAGCGTTTGATCAGAGGATCTTATCATCGGGTGTTTGTCTGTTCCTGATAGAGCAGGTTCCGATCAGAGTATTGTTATCAGAGGTTTGTTCTGGATGGAGCAGATTTTTGAGTGGGGTCTGAGGATCTCGTCAGCGGTTGTTATTTGTTCTTGATAGGGCAGATTTTGAGTGGGGTTTGAAGATCTCATCAGCAGCTGTGTGTTTGTTCTAGAGAGGGCAGATTTGTGATTTGGGGTCCGAAGACTTCATCAACAGATATTCCTTGATCTAGCATCCGGGGTCTTTATTATCAGGCCTTCATTCTTGTCAGGGCAGAACGCTGATCTCGATCCTATCAGATGGTTATTCACAGCAGATCAGATCAGTGGTTTTACGCCGGGGTTTCCTTCTCATCAGTGACTGTTGACATCGAATCTCCACAGCAGCCACCTAGATATATTGTTGCATACCTGCATTTTGCATTAGCTTGCATAATCATTCCATTAGCGTGTGTCTGTGACAGGTACCATTTCCCCGATCCAAGATCTCTCGTCTCTTATTGCGTTACTGCAGCCTGTCTCAGGAAGACTGTTGCGTACGAGTTCTCGATCCTTGTTGTGTCGAATCTGACTATTGCTATGTGAGGTTACTATTTCCATGATTGGGCCTGGATTCCTCTCCTTATTATTGCCAGCAGGTGCCGGGATCGGGGGATAATCTCTCAAGCACACAGACTCACGCATGCATTTGCATGAAGCATTCTTGCATGACATACATTTTGTTACCTTTTCCTAACCTTTGATGTTGACAGGTTTTTCAGGTACTCAGGTTCCGAGCTGCTTTCGATCTCCAGGATTGATCAAAGACTCATCCACCGCTACTCAACTCGCGCTAATCAGACGAGAATCATGGACCAGGTACAGTCAGATGTTCAAGAGCTTCGTGAACGGATGGATCGTTTTATGGAGCTGATGCAAGTAGTTGCGAATGGGCAAGACCAGCTTCGTACTTTGGTTCAACCTCTCATCTCCAGGGTTGACAGTAATGGAATACTTCACGGCGGGGCCGTGCCCACTCCTCCTCAAGGGGATACTCCACAGAACGTTGTTCCTGCTGCCGGGGGCAACGGTAGTGCTAACGGCAATCTCATGACTAATCTCGGACTTAACGCGGCGGGCGCCGTCAATGGTGGTTTGGGAGCCAATGTTAACATGGGGCCGGTCAACGGCAATGTTGGTGCGGGAAATATGGTGGTGCCTCAGCCGTGGCTGGAGGACCATCAGGATGACATTTTCTCTCAGAGAGGTGCAGAGGCTGAGTTGACTGCTGAGGCTCGACTCAGGTTCAAGGCGCTGGAAGATAAAATGAGAGACATAGAAAATCAAAACACATTGGGCGTTGACATGGCCAAACTCGGGTTGATTGCTGACTTTAAAGTACCTCACAAGTTCAAGGTGCCTATCTTTGAGAAGTATAGGGGAACTACTTGTCCCCGTGTTCACCTCCGATCTTATTATAGAAAGATGTCCGCTTATTCTGACGATGAGAAGCTGCTGATGCACTTCTTTCAGGATAGTCTTTCTGGTCCATCACTCGAATGGTATATGGGTTTGGAGCCCGCTGCTGTGCGCACCTGGAAAGATCTTGCAGAAGCGTTTGTTCTCCACTATCAATATAATAGCGACTTGGCTCCCAACCGAGTCCAGCTTCAGAATCTCTCGCAGCGGGGCAATGAAAGCTTCAAAGAGTACGCCCAGCGGTGGCGTGAATTGGCTGCTCGGGTTCAACCACCGATGGTTGAGCGTGAGTTGGTATAAATGTTCGTGGCTACCCTTCCTGGAGTCTATTATGAGAAGCTGATCAGTGGCATGTCCGGAACATTCTCGGCCCTCATCACTTTGGGCGAGCATGTCGAAAACGGTATAAAGATCGGAAAGATTCAGGGCGAATCATCCTCAGCTGGAGGAGCTAGCAAGAAACCCTATACTGGCAAGCGTCGAGAGGGAGATGCCAGTGCTGTCACTAATGCTAGGAGAAAGGGCAAGGGCCCTCAGTCTCAGATCGCTAGCATAAACATCCCAGCTGCACCCCCGCAGCCGCAGCAGCAGCCCCAGCAACAGAATAATCCGGGATATAAGAGATATCAGAATCGGGGTCCCCTGGCAAACCGTCATTTTGAAACTCCTCCTATGCCGTATGCACAGCTTCTGCAGACGTTGCTTCAGCTCCAATTAGTTCATAAAAGGACAATGGCTCCCTTGACAGGGGCACCACCACCAGAGTATGATGCTAATGCTACTTGTGAATTTCATTCTGGGGCACCTGGCCATACGGTTGAGAATTGCAAAGCCTTTAAGCACAAAGTCCAGGACTTGGTCGACGCCAAGGTCATCAACTTTTCTGACAACGTGCCCAACGTCACCAAGAATCCAATGCCTCATCATAGGGGGGGCGGAGTGAATGCTGTCATCACTAAAGAGAATTCAGACCTGCTGACCGATGTCAAAGATCTGAAGACGCCGTTGAGTTTTGTTAAGGCTAAGTTGCTGAAGAAGGGCTTCTTCCCCGGATGTGGAGAGCTATGCATGGCTTGTGCTACACTTCCTGATGGGTGTGAGCAGTTGATCGAAGGTATCCAAAGTCTGATGACCGAGGGTATTTTGCAGTTCAGTCGGAGCATTGAGAATGCGTCAGGGGAAGTCGTGCTGAAGCAGGCGGACGAAGTTGCTACCATTACCATTCCTCGCCACCCTATTACTATTTCTGCGTCCCGTCCGCCTTCTATCACCATCACCAGGGCCGGACCAATCCCATTCGAGAGCACTAATGCCGTCCCATGGCATTACGGCGCCGAAGTATATTGTAATGGTCAGAGGATAGAGCTTGAGCCGTCCAGATCAACTGCGCAGAATCTTGCTGAGGTCAGTGGTATCACTAGAAGCGGAAGAGTGTTCGCACCGGCGGAGGTTGCAGCAGAGAAAGGGGTCCGAGCTGACGCTGTGGATAAGGGTAAAGGTAAAGCTGTTGAGGAGGTCCCTGCAGGGGTAGAGAAAGACTTGTTGGTTAAAGATGCTGAAGAGTTCATGCGACTGATCAGGAAAAGTGACTACAAGATTGTAGATCATCTTCACCAGACTCCGTCAAAGATCTCGATTCTTAACCTGTTGCTGTGTTCTGAAGCGCACCGCAATGCATTGCTGAAGGTATTGAATGCGGCATACGTGCCGCAGGAGATATCAGTGAATCAACTCGAGGAAGTGGTAGCCCATGTCAATGCTGGTAATGGGCTGGGATTTACAGATCTGGAGCTGACTCCCAAGGGAAGAGATCACAACAACGCCTTGCACGTCTCAATAGAGTGCAGAGGCACGATTATGTCACATGTCCTAGTAGATACGGGTTCCTCGCTTAACGTGCTTCCGAAGAAGGCACTGATGAAGTTGGATACCCGTGGACTGCTGTGCACGCCCAGTGATCTGGTCGTGAAGGCCTTTGACGGAACCAAGCGCCACGTCTTCGGAGAATTGACCCTGCCAATTCAAGTTGGTCCAGAGACGTTCAATGCGGTGTTCTATATTATGGATATCATGCCCGCCTATAGTTGCCTCTTAGGTCGGCCGTGGATCCATTCTGCTGGTGCCGTAACGTCCACGCTGCATCAGAAGCTTAAATATGCTATTGGGGGCAGCATAGTGACAGTCTGTGGAGAGGAGGACATCATGGTAAGCCACCTGTCGTCCTTTAAATATGTCGAAATGGATGGTGAGATCCATGAGACTCTTTGCCAGGCTTTTGAAACCGTCAGGGTGAAGGAGGTAGCTCCCGTTGTTGCAGCGAAGCAAGAGTTGAACCTCTCCTCGTTTAAGGAAGCTAGAGCCGTTGTCGAAGCTGGTTCCACCCCAGGCTGGGGGCATGTTTTGGATATACCAATCAAACAGGATAAGTTTGGATTGGGATATTCTCCGCAAGCTGAAGCTTCATCTTCTTCTGGCAGTTCGTCTCATGGGAAGGGGCCGATCTTATTCACCAAGGGGGGAGTAATCTTCGAGAGTATCAACGCTACGTCAGAGGACAGCGGGGACAGTGATTGTGATCTTGACGCCTGGATTCAACCGAGCAAGCCAGGCGAGTGCCTCCACAATTGGACCATCAAGGAGATTATCAAGCTGACAAGTGAAGAGTAATGATTTGCTTTTTACAATCTTTGTACAACCCTATGTCCTGCCCGAGGCATAGTGGTTTTACTGTCAGGGCCTTGTCGGATTATGTGTATGCATTTTGTTAATAAATAAAAGGCGTTTTCTTCGTAATCAAATATTGTGTTCTTTGTTATTCATGCTTTATGTTTGTTTCGAAAAACAGCAAAATGGCAACGAGGTTCGTGCTAACCTGCATATTCTTGCTTTAAACTTAACCCTTGTTATTGCAGGATTCACGTAACAGATGACATCGACTCTGGACCCTCTACGGCTCACTACGACTTTGATTGCCCGATCTATCAAGCCGAGGATGAGATTGATGAAGACGAAGACCTTCCGGAAGAGTTGGCCCAATTGTTGAGACAAGAGGAGAAGGTTATTCTGCCTCACGAGGAGGATATTGAGATCATAAATCTGGGTTCTGAGGAGCTTATCAGGAATGTCAGAGTTGGGGCTGCGCTGCAGAATGATGTCAAGCATAGACTGGTCGAGATGCTTCGAGAGTATAGTGACGTCTTTGCTTGGTCATATGAGGATATGCCCGGACTTGACACTGATATTGTGGTTCATCGCTTGCCGTTGCGAGAAGATTGCCCTCCAGTCAAGCAGAAACTCAGGAAGACGAGACCAGACATGGCTGTAAAAATCAAAGAAGAAGTCCAGAAGCAGTTGGACGCAGGATTTCTAGCCGTTACCACTTACCCTCCGTGGGTCGCCAACATAGTGCCTGTACCGAAGAAGGACGGTAAGGTACGCATGTGCGTCGATTATCGGGATTTGAATAGGGCGAGCCCTAAGGATGATTTCCCGTTGCCTCATATCGATGTGTTGGTCGACAATACAGCCCAGTTTTCCGTGTTTTCGTTCATGGATGGCTTCTCCGGTTACAATCAGATTAAGATGGCGCCGGAGGACATGGAGAAAACGACGTTTATTACCCCCTGGGGCACGTTTTGCTACAAGGTAATGCCCTTCGGTCTGAAGAACGCAGGGGCCACTTACCAGCGAGCAATGGTAACTTTGTTTCATGATATGATTCATCATGAGATCGAGGTCTATGTTGATGACATGATTGCAAAGTCCCAAACGGAGGAGGCGCATCTGGTCAATTTGCTGAAGCTGCTTGAAAGGCTTAGGAAGTTCAGGTTGAGGCTGAATCCTAACAAGTGCACTTTCGGAGTGCGGTCCGGAAAGTTATTGGGGTTTATCGTTAGCGAACGGGGTATTGAAGTTGATCCTGCGAAGATAAAAGCTATCCAAGAGATGCCAACGCCGAAAACAGAGAAAGAAGTTCGTGGTTTCTTGGGCCGAATAAACTACATTGCAAGGTTTATCTCTCAGCTCACGGCCACTTGTGAACCGATGTTCAAATTGTTAAAGAAAAATCAGGCGATTACTTGGAATGAGGATTGCCAGAAGGCATTCGATAAGATAAAGCAGTATCTTCAAGAACCTCCAATCTTGATACCCCCAGTGGCTGGACGGCCATTAATCATGTACTTGACAGTTCTGGAGAATAGTATGGGGTGTGTTCTCGGTCAGCACGACGAGACGGGCCGAAAAGAGCATGCCATTTATTATTTGAGTAAAAAGTTCACTGAGTGTGAATCTCGATACCCGATGCTGGAGAAGACGTGTTGTGCATTAGCTTGGGCTGCCAAACGTCTACGACAGTATATGCTCAATCACACCACTATGCTAATTTCGAAGATGGATCCGATCAAGTACGTCTTCGAGAAGCAGGCTCTTTCGGGCAGGATTGCCAGGTGGCAGATGGTGTTAACAGAATATGATATTCAGTACGTCTCTCAGAAAGCCATCAAGGGAAGCGTATTGTCGGATTACCTTGCCGAACAGCCAATCGAAGACTATCAGCCGATGAAGTTCGAATTCCCTGACGAGGACATTATGTTTCTCAAAGCAAAGGATTGCGATGAGCCATTGCCCGATGAGGGGCCGGATAGGAAGTCTCAGTGGAAGTTGATATTCGACGGAGCGGTTAATTCCTATGGAAGTGGTATCGGGGCTATCATCACGACTCCTCACGGATCCCATATCCCGTTTACTGCAAGACTGACGTTTTCAGTTACCAACAACGAAGCCGAGTATGAAGCATGTATTATGGGTCTAGAAGAGGCAATTGATTTGAGAATCAAGAATCTAGACATATATGGTGACTCTGCGCTTGTAATCAATCAGATTAAAGGGGAGTGGGAAACTCGTCAAGCGAATCTAGTGCCGTACATGAATTATGCCAGGAGGCTGCTTCCGTTCTTCGACCGAGTAGAACTTCATCATGTACCCCGGGCTGAAAATCAGATGGCTGATGCTTTAGCCACGTTGGCTTCAATGTATAAGGTCAATCTTTGGAATGAAGCTCCAAGCATTGTTCTTTCGCGTCTTGACAGACCAGCGTATGTGTTCGCAATCGAAGATGCCACTGACGGCAAGCCATGGTTCCACGACATCCAGACCTTCCTTGTGACCAAGGAGTATCCTGCGGGTGCGTCAACCCAAGATAAGAAGACCCTGAGGAGGTTATCTGGAAACTTTTATCTCAATCCTGATGGAGTGCTGTATAAAAGAAACCACGATCTCGTGCTGCTCAGATGTGTGGATGAGAAAGAAGCAAGTATGCTCATGGAAGAAGTCCATGAGGGCACATTTGGTACGCACGCCGGCGGGCATGCCATGACGAGAAAGATCCTGAGAGCAGGATATTACTGGTTGACTATGGAGTCGGATTGCTTCAGATTCGCGAAGAAATGTCACAAATGCCAGATTTATGCTGATAAAGTTCATGTGCCTCCATGCCCATTGAATGTCATGTCCTCCCCTTGGCCGTTCTCCATGTGGGGCATTGACATGATAGGCAAGATCGAGCCCACTGCATCCAATGGTCATCGTTTCATTCTGGTAGCTATCGACTACTTCACCAAGTGGGTGGAGGCAGCCTCGTACGCTAATGTGACCAAGCAGGTGGTAGCTAAATTCATAAAGAAGGACATCATCTGTCGCTATGGAATTCCCGAGCGGATCATTACTGACAATGGTTCGAATTTGAATAATAAGATGATGAAGGAGCTGTGCCAGAGCTTCAAGATTGAACACCACAACTCGTCTCCTTACCGGCCGAAGATGAATGGCGCTGTTGAAGCGGCCAACAAGAACATCAAGAAGATTGTTCAGAAGATGGTTGTGACGTATAAAGATTGGCACGAGATGCTGTCGTTTGCCTTGCACGGTTATCGTACGACGGTGCGTACGTCGACCGGGGCAACTCCTTTCTCCTTGGTGTACGGTATGGAGGCCGTCCTACCGCTAGAAGTGGAGATTCCCTCTTTGCGAGTTTTGGTTGATGTGAAACTCGACGAGGCAGAATGGATTACGAATCGCTTGAACCAGCTCAGCCTGATGGACGAGAAGAGGTTAGCATCGATTGCATTTGGTCGCCTGTACCAAAGCCGAATGAAGAAAGCTTATGATAAGAAGGTGCGTCCTCGAAGCTTTCAGACGGGTGATCTCGTCCTGAAGAAGATTCTTCCGCCACACTCCGATCACCGGGGCAAGTGGACTCCGAATTACGAAGGGCCGTATGTCGTCAGCAAGGTCTTCTCAGGAGGAGCTTTGTTGTTATCCACGATGGATGGTGAAGATTTTGCATCCCCGGTGAACGCGGACGCAGTTAAAAAATACTTTGCTTGAAAGAGACCCGCTGGACAAAAAAGAAAGAGTCCAGGCAAAAAAGGGGCATCCCGGCGAACCAAAAACAGAATAAAAGGTTCGGGCAAAAATTAGGGATATATTGAAAAAAATGTACACCCGCGGAGTCGAAAACCTACACTGGGCGGCTTCGGCAAAAAAGGGTATCCCGGTGAACTGAAAACCCGAAAGGGCGGTTCACGCAAAAGTTAGGGATTTGAATAAGCAAATGACTGCATTCCGCGTATGGACTTTCATTGTTTAGTGGTTCGGAAGACCTGAGGGCCGTTTATCTGAATCAATCTCTTCCAAAGCTGAAGCATCGGAGAAGTATCAAAGTCGAGTGGGTCTTAGAGGGATCAACTCATGGTGTTCGTCTACGCCTCGATTGCCGACATTTGTATATACTGATGTATATTTATGTTTTCTTTTTTGCGCGGCTTCCTCATTCCAGGAGCTTGCCTCTGTTGTAAAACATTTTTGCCCATTCAGGGGTTCATCATCAATAAAATGCACATTATTCAGCAATTCTACTTGTCTGCTTAGCATTTATCTGTTTTGTTTGCGAATGAGAACGCCGATGTGTTTTTTTGATAAAATGTGCATACATAAACTTGCGGGCCTAAGCCCTTTGATTGTTGAAACAACTAATTAACTGAATATTGTCACGAGATAACAACCTGGATAGGCCCCTTTGAGGAAGGTATCTTGTCTGTCTGTTTGTGTTGTTGCAGGTATAGTACTTTCCAGAAGATGTGCCTTGCGTATCCCCGAAGCAGGACGAGTCCTCCTTCTCCAGCAGAGTTCAGTAGTTTCTCCTCCGCAGAATCTGAGCGCAAAATGGTGAGCATTGATATGTCTTCCCCAGGTAGAGGTGATTCTCTTCCCCAAGCGGACGCATCCTGAAGGAATGTCACCTCATCGGCTGAGTCAAGCACCGAAGAATGATGTCGTCTCTCCCCAGCACCGGGTCACAAGTGCAGATTTCACAGAAATGTTTGGGTACTGGAGCTCGTGTTTTCCCCAGTAAAGTCACTGAAGCAGGATTTTCCCCCGCACCGGGTTACAAGTGCAGGTTTCGCAGGAGGCTGTTCGTATGCCGAAAGATGCAGTAACTGATGGTGCCAGACTGAAGTCTCCAGTGGAATTGGGTTTCCTCACCAGAGTCAGGCTCTCTCCTGAAGTCCGATGACTCCCTCTCCCCCAGTAGAGTGTTGGAACAGCTGAGGTTGTATTCCCCTGCAGAGTTGTACTCTCCTCCGAAGGCAGATGATCCTTTCTTCCCCAGTGGAATCAAATTCCCCATCAGAGTCGCACTCTCCAGCGAAGTAGAATGATTTCTCTCCCCGGCTGAGTCCGCAGAAAAGCAGAACCCTTGAACGTTGACCGGATCATGATTGATTTTCCCCAGCAGAGCGTGGGGCAGCTAATGCTGTGTTTCCCCAGAATCGCACTCTCTCCATCAAAGCAGAATGATTTCTCCTTCCTCAGCCGAGTTGGCAGATGTCCAAGAGATCCGAATCCTTGGAAGTTGATCAGATCATGATTGGTTTTTCCCCAGTGGAGTGTTGAGCAGCTGAAGTTGGTTCCCCTCAGAGTGGTCATCCCCAGAAGAGTAGCCGAGACGGCCGCGCAGTTCATTCTCGCGATTGATATCAGCAGATCCAAGTTCTCGTAGAGCTTCGTCCCCTGCAGCAGTCAGCTGAAGTGGTTCCCCTGCAGCAGTTCGCGGAAGATCAATTCCCCAGACAGAGCCTGATTGATATTGGCGTGTTCACGTTCTCCTCAGCAGGATGACTCCTCTACCTGAGTGGTTCTTCCTCCTTGACAGAAGGATTTCCCCCTTCGGCATTTATTTTGCTGACGAGATCGCATCATTGTGCATGATTGCATGTCATTGTGCATGATTGCATAGCATTGTGCATGATTGTATAGCATTTAGCATAGACGCATAGCATTTCCACCATGTGGGGCGTGGTGCCGAAGCATACGCATCATAAGCATGATCTAGGTCATCATCATCCTTGTTGAACAGGTGCTCCACCAAAAGACCGGTTGCTCAGGACGATTCTTGATGTTCTCCCCCAGCAAGGTTGTTTTCTTAGATGATTCTAAAGACCCCGGTGTAATCCCCGCGGTCGCTCGCTCAAGACGATTTTTGAGATCCCCAGCAAAGTCTTCGGTTCGAGATGATTCTCAAGCCCCTCAGCAGGGCCATTTGCTTAAGACGATTCTTAAGACCCCGGTACAGCTTCCCGAGTGGTACGCCTAGTATGATACTTGAGCTCCCCAATAGCGTCTCCAGCAGGAGTTGCCCAGGAAGATTTCTGGAATACCCAACAGAATGTTTGCTCCGGAAAGGTTGTCAGTTCAGGACGATTCTTGAAGATGCCCGACGGATCTGTTTGGCCAAGATGATTCTTGAAGTCCTCAGCAGCATGATATGTCTGCTCCAACAATGATGTCTAATCTGAAGATGGATTTCGTAAGCGCCCGAAGGCGATATCAGAAGGTTCCTGTGAGTTCAGATTTCCGTGTTGATGGATCAACGGGTGGCTGAAGACAAGGTTCCAGAGTTTGTGGATATAACAGAGTGATTCGTGTGGGTCTGAAGACCAAGTCAGTTATCCTGAGGTGATGATTGATTGCGATCAAGTGAATGATATTTCTTCTGACTGAAGTCGAAGATGTTTCTCCAGCGGTGATGCGGGGTATTTTGATTGTCCGACGGTGATGTCAGATTTAGTTCTCCAGCGGCGATGCGGGGTATTCTGTCAGATGTGTTTCTCCAGCGGCGATGCGGGGTACTTTGTTCAAAGATGTATGTTCTCCAGCGGCGATGCGGGGTATTTTGTTCATTGTTGTATTTTCTCCAGCGGCGATGTTGGGTATTTTGGTGATTCAGGGTTTAGTCTTCCAGCGACGATGTTGGGTGTTTTGGTTGTTTGATGACAATGTCAGAAGAATTTAATGTGGATAACTGACGGTGACGTCAGATCGATATTTCTCCAGCTAGTTTCCGTGCGGCTAGTGTTGCAGTATTCAAAGATTTGTTCCCCGCAGAGTACCGTGTGCTCGTGCAGTTGGCAAATTTTCGGGTTTACCGATATTCAATCGTCTCGCACCTTGATTGGTTGAGAGCCGTTCGCTTCTCACCCAGTCAGGTTCAAGCCGTTTGAATAGGGGCAGCTGTTGCACCCCAAAATTTGACCAACATTAATTTATCCATCTAATGTTTGAAAGTTGATACCTTCATCAGAAAGTTCAAGAGATCCTCAGAAGAAGTGGTTTGAAACCAGGGTTGTATGCTTCATAGCTTGAGAGTTGTGGGTGCTCCTCAGATGATTCTGAGACTTTGAGAATGAACTTGATGTTTTGAGAAAGATTATGAGATGTCTTGATAGCCATCATGAAGCCCAGAGAAGTCATTGTGCAAGAGTTCAGAAGATTCAACCATGAATGATAGAATTAGGGTTTTGACTGGGTCAACCCTAGGATAACTGAAGATTTGGAGAAGGTTGAGACCAATCCAAGGGCCATGAGATCATGGAATGATGCATAGAGATGATATAAAGATGATTCCTAGGCCAACTCATCATGAGTGAGGAGTTTGAGAAGTTTCAAGTTAGGGTTCCTAAGGATTGTCAGTGAAAAACCCTAATTTGATCCTTATCTTCCAGGCAGTTTTAGCTCAAGATGTGATTGATATCTCACCTTCCCCATAACATGAATGTTGTAGAGCTTGTTCTAAGCTTTAATTTGAGTGGTGGAAGTCCTTGATAGGAGTTACAGAGCTCAAGTTATGGTTTTGACAAATTACAGGTCAGCAGAGGTGTGTGAATCTGGGTCCTTGAAAGTCACCCAACTTGCAGACAACTTTTGCCCTAGTAGGAGGATTCCTATGATTTCTTGGTAAACATGAATGTTGAAGAGCATCTCCTTAGCTTTAATTTGAGTGGTAGAAGTCCTTGATTGGATTTGTGGAACTCAACTTATGGTTTGAACAAGACAGGGGTATTTTGGTCATTTGTCAGTTATAGGTCATTTTAGCCAATGCCTAAAACTCCTATTTCCAAGCCTCAAATGGAAAAACTCAAAACATGAAAGTTGTTCAAAATGTGATTTTAAGTCTAGAAAGAAGGTCACAAATTGTTGGAAAATCTCATAGCATGAGATTACATGATTGGTCAAGAATGAACTAAAAATGGCTTATAAACTTGAAAAGTTGAATTTGAAAAGTGATTTGGAAGATCCACAAATCCAAAATAGGTCATCCAATATATCATTTTGATTGGAAAAACCATTTTGAGAACATTGGTTTAGCTAGAATTTTGATTTGAAGCTTTAAAATGGGTGATGCTTTGAAAAGTTGTTACTTGAAAAAGAAGGCAATGTTGAAAAACCTTACACAAGCCAAAGATGAGCTTGTTTTTCACTCATCCCTTCTCAATATCTCATGTAAAGACATTTTAAGACCAAATGGCAAGGCATAAGGCATGGAATATGAGAAATTCAACTTGTCCCCACATGAGATTTTCAAGAAGTGTCCACCACATTCTAGATGAATCTAGAAGCATCTGAGGATCATTATAAAAAGAATGCCATGAAGAGAGTTCAAGGTTGGTGATAGCAAGAGAATTCAAGAGAGAGAGAGAGAGAGAAGCATCCATTGAAGCACTTTCTTCAACTTCAAGCAACTCTGAATTTCATCCACTACAAGCATTCTCCTTCCATACAAGTGCATACAGAAGATCTTCCACCATTAGAAGGGCATTGTTGAGAAGTTACAAGCTCTGAATCGTGCTCAACATCACCTCATCTCATCTTCTTGACAGGTTTCTTCTTCACCCTCTATCTCCTAAATCATTGAGCTTTAACTAGTTTCTTAGGCATAGAAAGGTTAAGCTAGGGTAGAGGACTAAATTCTGATAGTTACAGCCCATACCATGAAGTTCCATAGCAGGACCATGAATCTTTGATTTGCAAGAATTGTTTGAATTAGGAGTTTTAATCATCAAGAACTAGTGTAGAATAGCTAGGGTAACTTGTAGAAGCTCTGTAAACCATTAGATTGAAGTTTGGTGAAGGTTGATACCAGCTGATAGCAAGTGATGTTTAGTTGGACCATGACATTGAAGTCCTCTGTTGGGATTATTGAGGATGAATTAGGGAAATCCACGCGTACCATCTTGTTCCTCTCATTGAGTACTGCAATTTTCGTGTTTGGATCGTGTTAAATCGTGGCCTGAGCAGAGAGAATGAGGGAGAGGAAGGTGAGTGCATGGAGGAGAGGGTTCTGAAAACCCTAGGTATGTTTGGGACGATGAAGAGGGTCCGTTGGATTGGCTCCAAAGTTTGACAATTTAATCAGATCCAGCGGCTGTGAGTGAGTCTGAGAAAGGGAGGGAAAATTCAAAGAAATTGAAACGCGGTCGTTTCATTTAACCGCGCTTGGGCTTGCTGGCTTCTATCCACACCCCCCTTATTTCTGGCCCATCTGTTTTGAATTGGCGTGTGTTGCTGTTCATACCCCCCCTCCCTTTATTTGTTTTATTTGTTTTAATATTGTTTTAATATTTTTCTGTTTTGATTAATTCATAAATAAATGATAAAAAATGATTTTTGACTTCTTCTTTTTTCTATGATTAGATGATAATGTGTAGAAAATATTAAAAATAAAAATGGGATTTTATTTTTAAGTTTAGTATTTTTAATAGATTTTCCTTTTAAATAGCTTTTATAATGTTTAGTTTTGTATCATGATTTTGCAAGATTTGTTTTGGGACCTTCCTTTAGGTTTTTTTATCCATTCTTTTTTGTGCAATTAGATGATGAATCATAGTTCCCCATAGGATTTTTTCTAGAATTTTAGAATTAAATTTTAGGTTAGTTTAATTAGGGTAGATGTAGGGTATCCTAATTAGGGTTTAGATTGTGTTTAGGTGATGGATTCCTTTCTTTGATTGAGTTTTGTCTTGATTTTTAGGTAGAGGCCTATGTAGATGTTATGGGTATATGTTGAAGACCCTTGTGAATAATTGTTAGATTTTTCCCCCTTGGTTTAGTATTTTTAGGTATTTTCTGAAGTTGCCTATTGATTTTGTCTGCCCTGTGGTTGTCTGTTCATCTTTGGGGTTCATTGTGGGGAATTTGTTGTGGGGCTTGTGTTGCCTTGAAGACCTTGATGGAGAGCATCATGAAGTGAAGATTGTAGATCAAGATTCAGAGACCCAGAGCTTAGCTTGTTCCCTGTCTGTGAGGTTTGAGATCCTGAAGTTTGAAGGAAGTTCATGGTACTTTCCTGAGGAAGGCACTATGAATGACTTTCATTCTTTCTTCTCACCTCTTTCTTAAGTATCCAATGATGTTGGAGCCAACTTGTGAGTTTAATTTCTCCTGAGGAAGAATGTAAACTGATCACATGTTGTTGAGCCACATGGGATACAACTCCTAAGTGGAAGCCTCCTAGTACTTTCCTGAGGAAGGTCCTATGGGTCTATTCACTTAGTTCCCTTAGTTTGTCTAGGATTTCTCAAGTATCCAATGATGTTGGAGCCAACTTGTGAGTTTAATTTCTCCTGAGGAGGAATGTAAACTGATCACATGTTGTTGAGCCACATGGGATACAACTCCTAAGTGGAAGCCTCCTAGTACTTTCCTGAGGAAGGTCCTATGAGTCTATTCACTTAGCTCCACTAGTTCAGATAGGATTTCCTAAATATCCAGTGACGTTGGAGCCTGCTTGTGAGTTTAATTTCTCCTGAGGAGGAATATAAACTGATCACAGTGGTTGAGCCACATAGGGTATGACTCCTGAGTATACACCTCCTAGTGTTCTCCTGAGGAAGACACTATGAGCCTGCTTGCTTAGCTCCCTTTCTTTGGTAAGCTTGTTCTGAAGCTTGAAGACTGGGATTGATTTCTCCTGTTTAGGGTTTTGCTTGAGGGCTTTGCTTAGATTTGATTCAGATTCTGTGATTAGGGTTGGAATTGGAGAGTAGATTCTTTCTTTCTCAAGCATGTGTGTTTGTTTGCCTGTTGGCACTTCATTTCCTTTATCTGGTTCATTGCTTGATAGTATGTTACTTATTCTCAGTATGATTGCTGTTATTTCATGACTGGCTTGAGGTCGAGATGAGCTTGTGGAGGCTGAAACCCCACACACATTTCCTCCCTCACTTGCATTGCATGCATTTTACTGTTAAAGCTGATGTTTTTGTCTGTTTTGGTGTATCATTGACATGATCCCTTAGGACTCTCATTTCCTTTGATAAGGATTTGATGATAGACTTTTAGGTTGAAACCTATGCATGACAACATCTAGGAGTTCCCTGTTCAAACCTCAACCATAGGATGAATCCATGGCATGATAACAGTAGGACTTGATAGTCTCCCTCCTAGTTGAGCCATTTTTCCAGTAGTTTCCCGAACTACGTTCGCTCTGATCTTTCATACCAGATGAAAGTACGTAGGCATAGGATGCGATATCCTAGCGAGCAACCTTTCCCCGTAACCCGTAGTTAGCCGAACTACGTTGACTCTGATTTCTCATTCTCTGATGGGAATACGTAGGCATAAAGCGCGACGCTTTGCCGAGTCATTTTTCTCTTCCTTTTTCAGCCAGCCTTGATAGGTAGATAGATTATAACCAACCCGTCCAAGTAAACAAACAAGCGAGGATCCCGTCGAGTACGACGGACGTGAGGGGTGCTAATACCTTCCCCTTGCGTAACCGACTCCCGAACCCAGACAATGGTTGCGACGACCTTGTCTTACCCTTATTCGTCAGGTTTTTCTGATCGTTTCCTTTCCCGCTCTGAGGGATAAATAACGAAAGGTGGCGACTCTTCTGTCATGCCGGCACCTTATTTTCGCGCAAGCGACAGCTGGCGACTCTGCTGGGGACAAATCCAGAATCTCTGGTTCTTCGTTTCCCTATGAGAGTCAATCCTATCGTTTGTGTGTTTGCTTGTTGGGTTACGTTTATTTATCGCATTTTTACTTCCCGCATTTTATTTCCCGCATTTTATTTCCAGTTTGATATGATTATCTGTGCTGCTGTGGGAGAGGGATGTTACTGTGAGTGAAAAGCCGGACCTGGGCTTGAGTACACACCTAGATATAGTTGCGGAGAAGTAGTAGACGAACCTGTCTGCTGAGCAGGCACAGTTCCCTACGAAAATCTGCGCTCAGACGAGATTCTTGCAGAGGTGCTCCTTTCCGGTCCTGAGGATCTGAGGGGAGTCCAGACGTGAGGATTGTCGACTCTGGGGACCGATCATTTGGAAGTCAGCTAAGAGAGGCCTCTTCATGACCTGACGATGCCACTCCTTCTGGGAATCGTATTGTCACTCGTGAATGTCTGTGACGCTGACAACCGCATAGGATGCCGTACCTTTGTCCGTGGATTAGGTCCATCATACCTGTGAGTGGGGTTGGCATATTGCAGGAAACTTTGACCTCTAGACTACCCGGTTTTCTTGACAGTGAATCAGTTATGTTGGGTCTCAGTTGCAGAGATGTTCTTGATAGAGCAAGCGTTTGATCAGAGGATCTTATCATCGGGTGTTTGTCTGTTCCTGATAGAGCAGGTTCCGATCAGAGTATTGTTATCAGAGGTTTGTTCTGGATGGAGCAGATTTTTGAGTGGGGTCTGAGGATCTCGTCAGCGGTTGTTATTTGTTCTTGATAGGGCAGATTTTGAGTGGGGTTTGAAGATCTCATCAGCAGCTGTGTGTTTGTTCTAGAGAGGGCAGATTTGTGATTTGGGGTCCGAAGACTTCATCAACAGATATTCCTTGATCTAGCATCCGGGGTCTTTATTATCAGGCCTTCATTCTTGTCAGGGCAGAACGCTGATCTCGATCCTATCAGATGGTTATTCACAACAGATCAGATCAGTGGTTTTACGCCGGGGTTTCCTTCTCATCAGTGACTGTTGACATCGAATCTCCACAGCAGCCACCTAGATATATTGTTGCATACCTGCATTTTGCATTAGCTTGCATAATCATTCCATTAGCGTGTGTCTGTGACAGGTACCGTTTCCCCGATCCAAGATCTCTCGTCTCTTATTGCGTTACTGCAGCCTGTCTCAGGAAGACTGTTGCGTACGAGTTCTCGATCCTTGTTGTGTCGAATCTGACTATTGCTATGTGAGGTTACTATTTCCATGATTGGGCCTGGATTCCTCTCCTTATTATTGCCAGCAGGTGCCGGGATCGGGGGATAATCTCTCAAGCACACAGACTCACGCATGCATTTGCATGAAGCATTCTTGCATGACATACATTTTGTTACCTTTTCCTAACCTTTGATGTTGACAGGTTTTTCAGGTACTCAGGTTCCGAGCTGCTTTCGATCTCCAGGATTGATCAAAGACTCATCCACCGCTACTCAACTCGCGCTAATCAGACGAGAATCATGGACCAGGTACAGTCAGATGTTCAAGAGCTTCGTGAACGGATGGATCGTTTTATGGAGCTGATGCAAGTAGTTGCGAATGGGCAAGACCAGCTTCGTACTTTGGTTCAACCTCTCATCTCCAGGGTTGACAGTAATGGAATACTTCACGGCGGGGCCGTGCCCACTCCTCCTCAAGGGGATACTCCACAAAACGTTGTTCCTGCTGCCGGGGGCAACGGTAGTGCTAATGGCAATCTCATGACTAATCTCGGACTTAACGCGGCGGGCGCCATCAATGGTGGTTTGGGAGCCAATGTTAACATGGGGCCGGTCAACGGCAATGTTGGTGCGGGAAATATGGTGGTGCCTCAGCCGTGGCTGGAGGACCATCAGGATGACATTTTCTCTCAGAGAGGTGCAGAGGCTGAGTTGACTGCTGAGGCTCGACTCAGGTTCAAGGCGCTGGAAGATAAAATGAGAGACATAGAAAATCAAAACACATTGGGCGTTGACATGGCCAAACTCGGGTTGATTGCTGACTTTAAAGTACCTCACAAGTTCAAGGTGCCTATCTTTGAGAAGTATAGGGGCACTACTTGTCCCCGTGTTCACCTCCGATCTTATTATAGAAAGATGTCCGCTTATTCTGACGATGAGAAGCTGCTGATGCACTTCTTTCAGGATAGTCTTTCTGGTCCATCACTCGAATGGTATATGGGTTTGGAGCCCGCTGCTGTGCGCACCTGGAAAGATCTTGCAGAAGCGTTTGTTCTCCACTATCAATATAATAGCGACTTGGCTCCCAACCGAGTCCAGCTTCAGAATCTCTCGCAGCGGGGCAATGAAAGCTTCAAAGAGTACGCCCAGCGGTGGCGTGAATTGGATGCTCGGGTTCAACCACCGATGGTTGAGCGTGAGTTGGTACAAATGTTCGTGGCTACCCTTCCTAGAGTCTATTATGAGAAGCTGATCAGTGGCATGTCCGGAACATTCTCGGCCCTCATCACTTTGGGCGAGCATGTCGAAAACGGTATAAAGATCGGAAAGATTCAGGGCGAATCATCCTCAGCTGGAGGAGCTAGCAAGAAACCCTATACTGGCAAGCGTCGAGAGGGAGATGCCAGTGCTGTCACTAATGCTAGGAGAAAGGGCAAGGGCCCTCAGTCTCAGATCGCTAGCATAAACATCCCAGCTGCACCCCCGCAGCCGCAGCAGCAGCCCCAGCAACAGAATAATCCGGGATATAAGAGATATCAGAATCGGGGTCCCCTGGCAAACCGTCATTTTGAAACTCCTCCTATGCCGTATGCACAGCTTCTGCAGACGTTGCTTCAGCTCCAATTAGTTCATAAAAGGACAATGGCTCCCTTGACAGGGGCACCACCACCAGAGTATGATGCTAATGCTACTTGTGAATTTCATTCTGGGGCACCTGGCCATACGGTTGAGAATTGCAAAGCCTTTAAGCACAAAGTCCAGGACTTGGTCGACGCCAAGGTCATCAACTTTTCTGACAACGTGCCCAACGTCACCAAGAATCCAATGCCTCATCATAGGGGGGGCGGAGTGAATGCTGTCATCACTAAAGAGAATTCAGACCTGCTGACCGATGTCAAAGATCTGAAGACGCCGTTGAGTTTTGTTAAGGCTAAGTTGCTGAAGAAGGGCTTCTTCCCCGGATGTGGAGAGCTATGCATGGCTTGTGCTACACTTCCTGATGGGTGTGAGCAGTTGATCGAAGGTATCCAAAGTCTGATGACCGAGGGTATTTTGCAGTTCAGTCGGAGCATTGAGAATGCGTCAGGGGAAGTCGTGCTGAAGCAGGCGGACGAAGTTGCTACCATTACCATTCCTCGCCACCCTATTACTATTTCTGCGTCCCGTCCGCCTTCTATCACCATCACCAGGGCCAGACCAATCCCATTCGAGAGCACTAATGCCGTCCCATGGCATTACGGCGCCGAAGTATATTGTAATGGTCAGAGGATAGAGCTTGAGCCGTCCAGATCAACTGCGCAGAATCTTGCTGAGGTCAGTGGTATCACTAGAAGCGGAAGAGTGTTCGCACCGGCGGAGGTTGCAGCAGAGAAAGGGGTCCGAGCTGACGCTGTGGATAAGGGTAAAGGTAAAGCTGTTGAGGAGGTCCCTGCAGGGGCAGAGAAAGACTTGTTGGTTAAAGATGCTGAAGAGTTCATGCGACTGATCAGGAAAAGTGACTACAAGATTGTAGATCATCTTCACCAGACTCCGTCAAAGATCTCGATTCTTAACCTGTTGCTGTGTTCTGAAGCGCACCGCAACGCATTGCTGAAGGTATTGAATGCGGCATACGTGCCGCAGGAGATATCAGTGAATCAACTCGAGGAAGTGGTAGCCCATGTCAATGCTGGTAATGGGCTGGGATTTACAGATCTGGAGCTGACTCCCAAGGGAAGAGATCACAACAACGCCTTGCACGTCTCAATAGAGTGCAGAGGCACAATTATGTCACATGTCCTAGTAGATACGGGTTCCTCGCTTAACGTGCTTCCGAAGAAGGCACTGATGAAGTTGGATACCCGTGGACTGCTGTGCACGCCCAGTGATCTGGTCGTGAAGGCCTTTGACGGAACCAAGCGCCACGTCTTCGGAGAATTGACCCTGCCAATTCAAGTTGGTCCAGAGACGTTCAATGCGGTGTTCTATATTATGGATATCATGCCCGCCTATAGTTGCCTCTTAGGTCGGCCGTGGATCCATTCTGCTGGTGCCGTAACGTCCATGCTGCATCAGAAGCTTAAATATGCTGTTGGGGGCAGCATAGTGACAGCCTGTGGAGAGGAGGACATCATGGTAAGCCACCTGTCGTCCTTTAAATATGTCGAAATGGATGGTGAGATCCATGAGACTCTTTGCCAGGCTTTTGAAACCGTCAGGGTGAAGGAGGTAGCTCCCGTTGTTGCAGCGAAGCAAGAGTTGAACCTCTCCTCGTTTAAGGAAGCTAGAGCCGTTGTCGAAGCTGGTTCCACCCCAGGCTGGGGGCATGTTTTGGATATACCAATCAAACAGGATAAGTTTGGATTGGGATATTCTCCGCAAGCTGAAGCTTCATCTTCTTCTGGCAGTTCGTCTCATGGGAAGGGGCCGATCTTATTCACCAAGGGGGGAGTAATCTTCGAGAGTATCAACGCTACGTCAGAGGACAGCGGGGACAGTGATTGTGATCTTGACGCCTGGATTCAACCGAGCAAGCCAGGCGAGTGCCTCCACAATTGGACCATCAAGGAGATTATCAAGCTGACAAGTGAAGAGTAATGATTTGCTTTTTACAATCTTTGTACAACCCTATGTCCTGCCCGGGGCATAGTGGTTTTACTGTCAGGGCCTTGTCGGATTATGTGTATGCATTTTGTTAATAAATAAAAGGCGTTTTCTTCGTAATCAAATATTGTGTTCTTTGTTATTCATGCTTTATGTTTGTTTCGAAAAACAGCAAAATGGCAACGAGGTTCGTGCTAACCTGCATATTCTTGCTTTAAACTTAACCCTTGTTATTGCAGGATTCACGTAACAGATGACATCGACTCTGGACCCTCTACGGCTCACTACGACTTTGATTGCCCGATCTATCAAGCCGAGGATGAGATTGATGAAGACGAAGACCTTCCGGAAGAGTTGGCCCAATTGTTGAGACAAGAGGAGAAGGTTATTCTGCCTCACGAGGAGGATATTGAGATCATAAATCTGGGTTCTGAGGAGCTTATCAGGAATGTCAGAGTTGGGGCTGCGCTGCAGAATGATGTCAAGCATAGACTGGTCGAGATGCTTCGAGAGTATAGTGACGTCTTTGCTTGGTCATATGAGGATATGCCCGGACTTGACACTGATATTGTGGTTCATCGCTTGCCGTTGCGAGAAGATTGCCCTCCAGTCAAGCAGAAACTCAGGAAGACGAGACCAGACATGGCTGTAAAAATCAAAGAAGAAGTCCAGAAGCAGTTGGACGCAGGATTTCTAGCCGTTACCACTTACCCTCCGTGGGTCGCCAACATAGTGCCTGTACCGAAGAAGGACGGTAAGGTACGCATGTGCGTCGATTATCGGGATTTGAATAGGGCGAGCCCTAAGGATGATTTCCCGTTGCCTCATATCGATGTGTTGGTCGACAATACAGCCCAGTTTTCCGTGTTTTCGTTCATGGATGGCTTCTCCGGTTACAATCAGATTAAGATGGCGCCGGAGGACATGGAGAAAACGACGTTTATTACCCCCTGGGGCACGTTTTGCTACAAGGTAATGCCCTTCGGTCTGAAGAACGCAGGGGCCACTTACCAGCGAGCAATGGTAACTTTGTTTCATGATATGATTCATCATGAGATCGAGGTCTATGTTGATGACATGATTGCAAAGTCCCAAACGGAGGAGGAGCATCTGGTCAATTTGCTGAAGCTGCTTGAAAGGCTTAGGAAGTTCAGGTTGAGGCTGAATCCTAACAAGTGCACTTTCGGAGTGCGGTCCGGAAAGTTATTGGGGTTTATCGTTAGCGAACGGGGTATTGAAGTTGATCCTGCGAAGATAAAAGCTATCCAAGAGATGCCAACGCCGAAAACAGAGAAAGAAGTTCGTGGTTTCTTGGGCCGAATAAACTACATTGCAAGGTTTATCTCTCAGCTCACGGCCACTTGTGAACCGATGTTCAAATTGTTAAAGAAAAATCAGGCGATTACTTGGAATGAGGATTGCCAGAAGGCATTCGATAAGATAAAGCAGTATCTTCAAGAACCTCCAATCTTGATACCCCCAGTGGCTGGACGGCCATTAATCATGTACTTGACAGTTCTGGAGAATAGTATGGGGTGTGTTCTCGGTCAGCACGACGAGACGGGCCGAAAAGAGCATGCCATTTATTATTTGAGTAAAAAGTTCACTGAGTGTGAATCTCGATACCCGATGCTGGAGAAGACGTGTTGTGCATTAGCTTGGGCTGCCAAACGTCTACGACAGTATATGCTCAATCACACCACTATGCTAATTTCGAAGATGGATCCGATCAAGTACGTCTTCGAGAAGCAGGCTCTTTCGGGCAGGATTGCCAGGTGGCAGATGGTGTTAACAGAATATGATATTCAGTACGTCTCTCAGAAAGCCATCAAGGGAAGCGTATTGTCGGATTACCTTGCCGAACAGCCAATCGAAGACTATCAGCCGATGAAGTTCGAATTCCCTGACGAGGACATTATGTTTCTCAAAGCAAAGGATTGCGATGAGCCATTGCCCGATGAGGGGCCGGATAGGAAGTCTCAGTGGAAGTTGATATTCGACGGAGCGGTTAATTCCTATGGAAGTGGTATCGGGGCTATCATCACGACTCCTCACGGATCCCATATCCCGTTTACTGCAAGACTGACGTTTTCAGTTACCAACAACGAAGCCGAGTATGAAGCATGTATTATGGGTCTAGAAGAGGCAATTGATTTGAGAATCAAGAATCTAGACATATATGGTGACTCTGCGCTTGTAATCAATCAGATTAAAGGGGAGTGGGAAACTCGTCAAGCGAATCTAGTGCCGTACATGAATTATGCCAGGAGGCTGCTTCCGTTCTTCGACCGAGTAGAACTTCATCATGTACCCCGGGCTGAAAATCAGATGGCTGATGCTTTAGCCACGTTGGCTTCAATGTATAAGGTCAATCTTTGGAATGAAGCTCCAAGCATTGTTCTTTCGCGTCTTGACAGACCAGCGTATGTGTTCGCAATCGAAGATGCCACTGACGGCAAGCCATGGTTCCACGACATCCAGACCTTCCTTGTGACCAAGGAGTATCCTGCGGGTGCGTCAACCCAAGATAAGAAGACCCTGAGGAGGTTATCTGGAAACTTTTATCTCAATCCTGATGGAGTGCTGTATAAAAGAAACCACGATCTCGTGCTGCTCAGATGTGTGGATGAGAAAGAAGCAAGTATGCTCATGGAAGAAGTCCATGAGGGCACATTTGGTACGCACGCCGGCGGGCATGCCATGACGAGAAAGATCCTGAGAGCAGGATATTACTGGTTGACTATGGAGTCGGATTGCTTCAGATTCGCGAAGAAATGTCACAAATGCCAGATTTATGCTGATAAAGTTCATGTGCCGCCATGCCCATTGAATGTCATGTCCTCCCCTTGGCCGTTCTCCATGTGGGGCATTGACATGATAGGCAAGATCGAGCCCACTGCATCCAATGGTCATCGTTTCATTCTGGTAGCTATCGACTACTTCACCAAGTGGGTGGAGGCAGCCTCGTACGCTAATGTGACCAAGCAGGTGGTAGCTAAATTCATAAAGAAGGACATCATCTGTCGCTATGGAATTCCCGAGCGGATCATTACTGACAATGGTTCGAATTTGAATAATAAGATGATGAAGGAGCTGTGCCAGAGCTTCAAGATTGAACACCACAACTCATCTCCTTACCGGCCGAAGATGAATGGCGCTGTTGAAGCGGCCAACAAGAACATCAAGAAGATTGTTCAGAAGATGGTTGTGACGTATAAAGATTGGCACGAGATGCTGCCGTTTGCCTTGCACGGTTATCATACGACGGTGCGTACGTCGACCGGGGCAACTCCTTTCTCCTTGGTGTACGGTATGGAGGCCGTCCTACCGCTAGAAGTGGAGATTCCCTCTTTGCGAGTTTTGGTTGATGTGAAACTCGACGAGGCAGAATGGATTACGAATCGCTTGAACCAGCTCAGCCTGATGGACGAGAAGAGGTTAGCATCGATTGCATTTGGTCGCCTGTACCAAAGCCGAATGAAGAAAGCTTATGATAAGAAGGTGCGTCCTCGAAGCTTTCAGACGGGTGATCTCGTCCTGAAGAAGATTCTTCCGCCACACTCCGATCACCGGGGCAAGTGGACTCCGAATTACGAAGGGCCGTATGTCGTCAGCAAGGTCTTCTCAGGAGGAGCTTTGTTGTTATCCACGATGGATGGTGAAGATTTTGCATCCCCGGTGAACGCGGACGCAGTTAAAAAATACTTTGCTTGAAAGAGACCCGCTGGACAAAAAAGAAAGAGTCCAGGCAAAAAAGGGGCATCCCGGCGAACCAAAAACAGAATAAAAGGTTCGGGCAAAAATTAGGGATATATTGAAAAAAATGTACACCCGCGGAGTCGAAAACCTACACTGGGCGGCTTCGGCAAAAAAGGGTATCCCGGTGAACTGAAAACCCGAAAGGGCGGTTCACGCAAAAGTTAGGGATTTGAATAAGCAAATGACTGCATTCCGCGTATGGACTTTCATTGTTTAGTGGTTCGGAAGACCTGAGGGCCGTTTATCTGAATCAATCTCTTCCAAAGCTGAAGCATCGGAGAAGTATCAAAGTCGAGTGGGTCTTAGAGGGATCAACTCATGGTGTTCGTCTACGCCTCGATTGCCGACATTTGTATATACTGATGTATATTTATGTTTTCTTTTTTGCGCGGCTTCCTCATTCCAGGAGCTTGCCTCTGTTGTAAAACATTTTTGCCCATTCAGGGGTTCATCATCAATAAAATGCACATTATTCAGCAATTCTACTTGTCTGCTTAGCATTTATCTGTTTTGTTTGCGAATGAGAACACCGATGTGTTTTTTTGATAAAATGTGCATACATAAACTTGCGGGCCTAAGCCCTTTGATTGTTGAAACAACTAATTAACTGAATATTGTCACGAGATAACAACCTGGATAGGCCCCTTTGAGGAAGGTATCTTGTCTGTCTGTTTGTGTTGTTGCAGGTATAGTACTTTCCAGAAGATGTGCCTTGCGTATCCCCGAAGCAGGACGAGTCCTCCTTCTCCAGCAGAGTTCAGTAGTTTCTCCTCCGCAGAATCTGAGCGCAAAATGGTGAGCATTGATATGTCTTCCCCAGGTAGAGGTGATTCTCTTCCCCAAGCGGACGCATCCTGAAGGAATGTCACCTCATCGGCTGAGTCAAGCACCGAAGAATGATGTCGTCTCTCCCCAGCACCGGGTCACAAGTGCAGATTTCACAGAAATGTTTGGGTACTGGAGCTCGTGTTTTCCCCAGTAAAGTCACTGAAGCAGGATTTTCCCCCGCACCGGGTTACAAGTGCAGGTTTCGCAGGAGGCTGTTCGTATGCCGAAAGATGCAGTAACTGATGGTGCCAGACTGAAGTCTCCAGTGGAATTGGGTTTCCTCACCAGAGTCAGGCTCTCTCCTGATGTCCGATGACTCCCTCTCCCCAAGTAGAGTGTTGGAACAGCTGAGGTTGTATTCCCCTGCAGAGTTGTACTCTCCTCCGAAGGCAGATGATCCTTTCTTCCCCAGTGGAATCAAATTCCCCATCAGAGTCGCACTCTCCAGCGAAGTAGAATGATTTCTCTCCCCGGCTGAGTCCGCAGAAAAGCAGAACCCTTGAACGTTGACCGGATCATGATTGATTTTCCCCAGCAGAGCGTGGGGCAGCTAATGCTGTGTTTCCCCAGAATCGCACTCTCTCCATCAAAGCAGAATGATTTCTCCTTCCTCAGCCGAGTTGGCAGATGTCCAAGAGATCCGAATCCTTGGAAGTTGATCAGATCATGATTGGTTTTTCCCCAGTGGAGTGTTGAGCAGCTGAAGTTGGTTCCCCTCAGAGTGGTCATCCCTAGAAGAGTAGCCGAGACGGCCGCGCAGTTCATTCTCGCGATTGATATCAGCAGATCCAAGTTCTCGTAGAGCTTCGTCCCCTGCAGCAGTCAGCTGAAGTGGTTCCCCTGCAGCAGTTCGCGGAAGATCAATTCCCCAGACAGAGCCTGATTGATATTGGCGTGTTCACGTTCTCCTCAGCAGGATGACTCCTCTACCTGAGTGGTTCTTCCTCCTTGACAGAAGGATTTCCCCCTTCGGCATTTATTTTGCTGACGAGATCGCATCATTGTGCATGATTGCATGTCATTGTGCATGATTGCATAGCATTGTGCATGATTGTATAGCATTTAGCATAGACGCATAGCATTTCCACCATGTGGGGCGTGGTGCCGAAGCATACGCATCATAAGCATGATCTAGGTCATCATCATCCTTGTTGAACAGGTGCTCCACCAAAAGACCGGTTGCTCAGGACGATTCTTGATGTTCTCCCCCAGCAAGGTTGTTTTCTTAGATGATTCTAAAGACCCCGGTGTAATCCCCGCGGTCGCTCGCTCAAGACGATTTTTGAGATCCCCAGCAAAGTCTTCGGTTCGAGATGATTCTCAAGCCCCTCAGCAGGGCCATTTGCTTAAGACGATTCTTAAGACCCCGGTACAGCTTCCCGAGTGGTACGCCTAGTATGATACTTGAGCTCCCCAATAGCGTCTCCAGCAGGAGTTGCCCAGGAAGATTTCTGGAATACCCAACAGAATGTTTGCTCCGGAAAGGTTGTCAGTTCAGGACGATTCTTGAAGATGCCCGACGGATCTGTTTGGCCAAGATGATTCTTGAAGTCCTCAGCAGCATGATATGTCTGCTCCAACAATGATGTCTAATCTGAAGATGGATTTCGTAAGCGCCCGAAGGCGATATCAGAAGGTTCCTGTGAGTTCAGATTTCCGTGTTGATGGATCAACGGGTGGCTGAAGACAAGGTTCCAGAGTTTGTGGATATAACAGAGTGATTCGTGTGGGTCTGAAGACCAAGTCAGTTATCCTGAGGTGATGATTGATTGTGATCAAGTGAATGATATTTCTTCTGACTGAAGTCGAAGATGTTTCTCCAGCGGTGATGCGGGGTATTTTGATTGTCCGACGGTGATGTCAGATTTAGTTCTCCAGCGGCGATGCGGGGTATTCTGTCAGATGTGTTTCTCCAGCGGCGATGCGGGGTACTTTGTTCAAAGATGTATGTTCTCCAGCGGCGATGCGGGGTATTTTGTTCATTGTTGTATTTTCTCCAGCGGCGATGTTGGGTATTTTGGTGATTCAGGGTTTAGTCTTCCAGTGACGATGTTGGGTGTTTTGGTTGTTTGATGACAATGTCAGAAGAATTTAATGTGGATAACTGACGGTGACGTCAGATCGATATTTCTCCAGCTAGTTGCCGTGCGGCTAGTGTTGCAGTATTCAAAGATTTGTTCCCCGCAGAGTACCGTGTGCTCGTGCAGTTGGCAAATTTTCGGGTTTACCGATATTCAATCGTCTCGCACCTTGATTGGTTGAGAGCCGTTCGCTTCTCACCCAGTCAGGTTCAAGCCGTTTGAATAGGGGCAGCTGTTGCACCCCAAAATTTGACCAACATTAATTTATCCATCTAATGTTTGAAAGTTGATACCTTCATCAGAAAGTTCAAGAGATCCTCAGAAGAAGTGGTTTGAAACCAGGGTTGTATGCTTCATAGCTTGAGAGTTGTGGGTGCTCCTCAGATGATTCTGAGACTTTGAGAATGAACTTGATGTTTTGAGAAAGATTATGAGATGTCTTGATAGCCATCATGAAGCCCAGAGAAGTCATTGTGCAAGAGTTCAGAAGATTCAACCATGAATGATAGAATTAGGGTTTTGACTGGGTCAACCCTAGGATAACTGAAGATTTGGAGAAGGTTGAGACCAATCCAAGGGCCATGAGATCATGGAATGATGCATAGAGATGATATAAAGATGATTCCTAGGCCAACTCATCATGAGTGAGGAGTTTGAGAAGTTTCAAGTTAGGGTTCCTAAGGATTGTCAGTGAAAAACCCTAATTTGATCCTTATCTTCCAGGCAGTTTTAGCTCAAGATGTGATTGATATCTCACCTTCCCCATAACATTAATGTTGTAGAGCTTGTTCTAAGCTTTAATTTGAGTGGTGGAAGTCCTTGATAGGAGTTACAGAGCTCAAGTTATGGTTTTGACAAATTACAGGTCAGCAGAGGTGTGTGAATCTGGGTCCTTGAAAGTCACCCAACTTGCAGACAACTTTTGCCCTAGTAGGAGGATTCCTATGATTTCTTGGTCAACATGAATGTTGAAGAGCATCTCCTTAGCTTTAATTTGAGTGGTAGAAGTCCTTGATTGGATTTGTGGAACTCAACTTATGGTTTGAACAAGACAGGGGTATTTTGGTCATTTGTCAGTTATAGGTCATTTTAGCCAATGCCTAAAACTCCTATTTCCAAGCCTCAAATGGAAAAACACAAAACATGAAAGTTGTTCAAAATGTGATTTTAAGTCTAGAAAGAAGGTCACAAATTGTTGGAAAATCTCATAGCATGAGATTACATGATTGGTCAAGAATGAACTAAAAATGGCTTATAAACTTGAAAAGTTGAATTTGAAAAGTGATTTGGAAGATCCACAAATCCAAAATAGGTCATCCAATATATCATTTTGATTGGAAAAACCATTTTGAGAACATTGGTTTAGCTAGAATTTTGATTTGAAGCTTTAAAATGGGTGATGCTTTGAAAAGTTGTTACTTGAAAAAGAAGTCAATGTTGAAAAACCTTACACAAGCCAAAGATGAGCTTGTTTTTCACTCATCCCTTCTCAATATCTCATGTAAAGACATTTTAAGACCAAATGGCAAGGCATAAGGCATGGAATATGAGAAATTCAACTTGTCCCCACATGAGATTTTCAAGAAGTGTCCACCACATTCTAGATGAATCTAGAAGCATCTGAGGATCATTATAAAAAGAATGCCATGAAGAGAGTTCAAGGTTGGTGATAGCAAGAGAATTCAAGAGAGAGAGAGAGAAGCATCCATTGAAGCACTTTCTTCAACTTCAAGCAACTCTGAATTTCATCCACTACAAGCATTCTCCTTCCATACAAGTGCATACAGAAGATCTTCCACCATTAGAAGGGCATTGTTGAGAAGTTACAAGCTCTGAATTGTGCTCAACATCACCTCATCTCATCTTCTTGACAGGTTTCTTCTTCACCCTCTATCTCCTAAATCATTGAGCTTTAACTAGTTTCTTAGGCATAGAAAGGTTAAGCTAGGGTAGAGGACTAAATTCTGATAGTTACAGCCCATACCATGAAGTTCCATAGCAGGACCATGAATCTTTGATTTGCAAGAATTGTTTGAATTAGGAGTTTTAATCATCAAGAACTAGTGTAGAATAGCTAGGGTAACTTGTAGAAGCTCTGTAAACCATTAGATTGAAGTTTGGTGAAGGTTGATACCAGCTGATAGCAAGTGATGTTTAGTTGGACCATGACATTGAAGTCCTCTGTTGGGATTATTGAGGATGAATTAGGGAAATCCACGCGTACCATCTTGTTCCTCTCATTGAGTACTGCAATTTTCGTGTTTGGATCGTGTTAAATCGTGGCCTGAGCAGAGAGAATGAGGGAGAGGAAGGTGAGTGCATGGAGGAGAGGGTTCTGAAAACCCTAGGTATGTTTGGGACGATGAAGAGGGTCCGTTGGATTGGCTCCAAAGTTTGACAATTTAATCAGATCCAGCGGCTGTGAGTGAGTCTGAGAAAGGGAGGGAAAATTCAAAGAAATTGAAACGCGGTCGTTTCATTTAACCGCGCTTGGGCTTGCTGGCTTCTATCCACACCCCCCCTATTTCTGGCCCATCTGTTTTGAATTGGCGTGTGTTGCTGTTCATACCCCCCCTCCCTTTATTTGTTTTATTTGTTTTAATATTGTTTTAATATTTTTCTGTTTTGATTAATTCATAAATAAATGATAAAAAATGATTTTTGACTTCTTCTTTTTTCTATGATTAGATGATAATGTGTAGAAAATATTAAAAATAAAAATGGGATTTTATTTTTAAGTTTAGTATTTTTAATAGATTTTCCTTTTAAATAGCTTTTATAATGTTTAGTTTTGTATCATGATTTTGCAAGATTTGTTTTGGGACCTTCCTTTAGGTTTTTTTATCCATTCTTTTTTGTGCAATTAGATGATGAATCATAGTTCCCCATAGGATTTTTTCTAGAATTTTAGAATTAAATTTTAGGTTAGTTTAATTAGGGTAGATGTAGGGTATCCTAATTAGGGTTTAGATTGTGTTTAGGTGATGGATTCCTTTCTTTGATTGAGTTTTGTCTTGATTTTTAGGTAGAGGCCTATGTAGATGTTATGGGTATATGTTGAAGACCCTTGTGAATAATTGTTAGATTTTTCCCCCTTGGTTTAGTATTTTTAGGTATTTTCTGAAGTTGCCTATTGATTTTGTCTGCCCTGTGGTTGTCTGTTCATCTTTGGGGTTCATTGTGGGGAATTTGTTGTGGGGCTTGTGTTGCCTTGAAGACCTTGATGGAGAGCATCATGAAGTGAAGATTGTAGATCAAGATTCAGAGACCCAGAGCTTAGCTTGTTCCCTGTCTGTGAGGTTTGAGATCCTGAAGTTTGAAGGAAGTTCATGGTACTTTCCTGAGGAAGGCACTATGAATGACTTTCATTCTTTCTTCTCACCTCTTTCTTAAGTATCCAATGATGTTGGAGCCAACTTGTGAGTTTAATTTCTCCTGAGGAAGAATGTAAACTGATCACATGTTGTTGAGCCACATGGGATACAACTCCTAAGTGGAAGCCTCCTAGTACTTTCCTGAGGAAGGTCCTATGGGTCTATTCACTTAGTTCCCTTAGTTTGTCTAGGATTTCTCAAGTATCCAATGATGTTGGAGCCAACTTGTGAGTTTAATTTCTCCTGAGGAGGAATGTAAACTGATCACATGTTGTTGAGCCACATGGGATACAACTCCTAAGTGGAAGCCTCCTAGTACTTTCCTGAGGAAGGTCCTATGAGTCTATTCACTTAGCTCCACTAGTTCAGATAGGATTTCCTAAATATCCAGTGACGTTGGAGCCTGCTTGTGAGTTTAATTTCTCCTGAGGAGGAATATAAACTGATCACAGTGGTTGAGCCACATAGGGTATGACTCCTGAGTATACACCTCCTAGTGTTCTCCTGAGGAAGACACTATGAGCCTGCTTGCTTAGCTCCCTTTCTTTGGTAAGCTTGTTCTGAAGCTTGAAGACTGGGATTGATTTCTCCTGTTTAGGGTTTTGCTTGAGGGCTTTGCTTAGATTTGATTCAGATTCTGTGATTAGGGTTAGAATTGGAGAGTAGATTCTTTCTTTCTCAAGCATGTGTGTTTGTTTGCCTGTTGGCACTTCATTTCCTTTATCTGGTTCATTGCTTGATAGTATGTTGCTTATTCTCAGTATGATTGCTGTTATTTCATGACTGGCTTGAGGTCGAGATGAGCTTGTGGAGGCTGAAACCCCACACACATTTCCTCCCTCACTTGCATTGCATGCATTTTACTGTTAAAGCTGATGTTTTTGTCTGTTTTGGTGTATCATTGACATGATCCCTTAGGACTCTCATTTCCTTTGATAAGGATTTGATGATAGACTTTTAGGTTGAAACCTATGCATGACAACATCTAGGAGTTCCCTGTTCAAACCTCAACCATAGGATGAATCCATGGCATGATAACAGTAGGACTTGATAGTCTCCCTCCTAGTTGAGCCATTTTTCCAGTAGTTTCCCGAACTACGTTCGCTCTGATCTTTCATACCAGATGAAAGTACGTAGGCATAGGATGCGATATCCTAGCGAGCAACCTTTCCCCGTAACCCGTAGTTAGCCGAACTACGTTGACTCTGATTTCTCATTCTCTGATGGGAATACGTAGGCATAAAGCGCGACGCTTTGCCGAGTCATTTTTCTCTTCCTTTTTCAGCCAGCCTTGATAGGTAGATAGATTATAACCAACCCGTCCAAGTAAACAAACAAGCGAGGATCCCGTCGAGTACGACGGACGTGAGGGGTGCTAATACCTTCCCCTTGCGTAACCGACTCCCGAACCCAGACAATGGTTGCGACGACCTTGTCTTACCCTTATTCGTCAGGTTTTTCCGATCGTTTCCTTTCCCGCTCTGAGGGATAAATAACGAAAGGTGGCGACTCTTCTGTCATGCCGGCACCTTATTTTCGCGCAAGCGACACATACTCATTTCATAACATCCTGCACATTTAACTACATACATAGACATTAACATACATTCACATTAACATACGCAGTAACATATGCATTAGCGTTCACAGGTTCATTGTGTTTCGCCGTCATTGGTTGTTACCGCCGAGTAACTGGGTTGGTCCATTCTCTCCAAATAGATTGTCAGCCATAAGCATAAAATACCTACTTGTTTCCAGTTTCCCCACAGAGCTCGATCCTCGTGGATGACGGCTACTTCAGCTATCTTTCCTCGCCAGGATTAGATATTTACCCTTCGAGATCCTTCCCTCGATGGAGTCTTGATTACCAGTCTTCTTTCTAGCTCGATCCTAGATTGAATCTCAGTCTTGTCGGTCGTCGAGCCCAACCGGACATGCATTTATATTGCACCGTCTAAAATTTTCACCCTACCTTGGCAGATACACGACTGTTCTCGCCCGAGAAGTTTATCACTGTATCGGACGTGCATTTATTTTGCACTATCTTTCAAGAAAACCAATCAACAATCCTTTACAGATACACGCCAGTTCACGCCTGGAAAATCTATCGGTACAACACTTTACATCTTACAGCATCGGTATGCGACATTTCTCGCCTGAGAAGCCTATCGATATAACAATCCTACATCTTACAGCATCGGTATGCGATATTTCTCGCCTGAGAAGCCTATCGATATAACAACCTTACACACCAAGATACGCACCTGTTCTCGCCAAGAGAAGCTTATCACAATCGATCAGCGACATTTCTCGCCTGAGAAGCTTATCATCGATCAACACCTGTTCTCACCTGAGAAGCTTATCATCGATCAGCACCAGTTCTCCGCCGAGAAGCTTATCATCATCTGTTATCACCTCTACAAGCAGTTCTTACATGAGAAGCTTATTATTGCCACTCTTGCAAAATAAGCGACATTTCTCGCCTGAGGAGCTGATCCTATCTTCGTTATGACTCGCAGCAAATGGCCATCTCCATTGAGCAGTTGGGCTTCCATTTTCCTTGTCGTCTTGAAGTATGGGGAGGTTTGAACCGAATCATATTCAGGAGAGCACGATCTTGAAGTATGAAGAAGTTCATTTACCCTTTAGTAAAAGAAGGAGCGGAATCATATTCAGGAGAGCACGATCTTGAAGTATGAAGAAGTTCATTTACCCTTTAGTAAAAGAAGGAGCGGAATCATATTCAGGAGAGCACGATCTTGAAGTATGAAGAAGTTCATTTACCCTTTAGTAAAAGAAGGAGCGGAATCATACTCAGGAGAGCACAGATCTTGAATTATGAAGAAGTTCATTTTATCCTTTAGTAAAAGAAGAATCAGAATCGTATTCCAGGCGCCGACCTTAAATATGAGAAGATTTATATATCAGATAAGCAGCAGCCTCTTTATTTGAGTGCTTATCCATTTTGGCATGTAAGTCCCTTCTGTCGCTACTGCGAAAATCGGCGCCGGCTGAACAGAAGAGTCGCCACCGTGCGTTATTTATCCCACGGGAGGGAAAGGGAACGCTCAGAGTAAACCTCGCAAAGACGGGAAAGGTATGGTCGTCGCAACCAAAACCTGGATTCGGGAGTCGGTTACGCAAGGGGAAGGTATTAGCACCCCTCACGTCCGTCGTACTCGACGGGATCCACGCTTGTTTTCGGGTATGGATTGTTATTCTATCTACGCTAAAGGTCAAGGGTTAAAAAGAAAATAAAATGAAAATAAAAATGACTCGGCAAAGTATCGCACTTTATGCCTACGTATTCTCGCCTGGAACGAGAAATCAGAGTCAACGTAGTTCGCCTACCTACGGGAAAGGAGGGGAAGGTTGCTCGCTAGGATATCGCATCCTATGCCTACGTACTTTCATACAACATGAAAGATCAGAGCAAACGTAGTTCGGGCCACGCACGACACAAGTCTGTCTTGATTGATTTTATTCCTTCTGAAAAAGGTTTTCTGATTAGCGGTCCAAGCGGACAAAAAATAACGTCTTGATGAGTTCACATTCTTTTACGGAAGAAGTGTCTTTTATTGTGTTTGAAATCTTTATGTGTTTTTCTGTTTGTTTTGAGAAAGAAAGAGACAGAAATCTAACCTACGGTTGCGAAGGGAATCAAACTAACCTAATGTTATCATGCATGGGTTAAGACCTAGTGTCCATCATGCTCCTCTCTTGCACAGAGAGAAACAGAGATCCTACGGGATAGGCAGAAGCAGAAACAATAACAGATATGATAAAGCGGTAAAATGCATGGATGCAACAGCACAAGCGAGGCAAGGGAGTCCCACTCAACCTCGAACCTAGAAAACAATAGGCAAAAGTGAACAGGCTTCACTTTCAACCCAGCAGGGTAAACAGCAAACAATACAGTCCAGAAAACCAATCAATACATCAGCAAATGAAATACAGCAAAAGAAACAAACAGCTTCAGCAGCTCTGAATCAACATCTGGCTTCAAGTAATCTCCATCTTCATGGCCTTCAGGCAAGGGCTTTAATCATCAGTCTTCCATCTGCAATGGCTTTTCTTCATGCTCAGACCTCCAGGATGAGGGATTAGTCACAAGAGTGAATTGGGTGTTTAAGCAATCAGTTGACTACCAAGGGTGGTGAACAGACTGCTTCTAACACAAGAGACATTTTCTCTCAAGAGTTCTATCTCATAGACACTATCACCAAGCCTTCCAAAGGAAGGGGGTGAGTGTCTTAGAGAGACTCTGAATCACAGAGAAGAATGGATGCAGACAAGGCAATCCATGTTTGAGAAACAAACTTTCTAACCTAGAGCTCTGCCTAGCTCCTAAACCCTAGTCTCCTCAGCATCTGCTAGCAAGAAACTCCTATTCAACTCTGGCAGTTGATCTTCAATCTCTGGATCTCCAATGGCCTTCATCTCCTCAAGTCTTCAGCTCTCCCAGGTCCCCAGACAATCCCAATACCCAAGCAAGCAAGCAATAATCCCCAGAGGGCACACCACACCAGTCAATCAGATATACAGACAGTATTAATAGCAGTAGGGGAATCCTGACTTTTTCTAAGGGATCTAGTAACTACCCATAGACCCTATAGTCCCATAACTAATCTATTCAAACCCTAAGTCCTAAGGGAAATGAAATCAAACTTCCTAAGTCATCACCTAAAAACCCTAATT
Source organism: Lathyrus sativus (assembly GCA_963859935.3). NCBI lineage: Eukaryota > Viridiplantae > Streptophyta > Magnoliopsida > Fabales > Fabaceae > Lathyrus > Lathyrus sativus. Next base: position 32,337,661 of record OZ012737.1, on the reverse strand, counting down.
TGTTCATGTTGTTCAAGCCTACATTAATCACCTAAAATTAATTCCTAAAAATGGGCACTAAATTGTTTCTACAAGTTCAATATCTCATCTAAACACCCTAAAAAGAATGAACAAAAAATATGAAAGCATTTAATAGAACAAAAATTAGTAAAATCATGCATGAAATGGATCTATTTAAAATGACATTTATTAAAAAAATATGAAAAAAATATGAAATAAAAATAAAAATGCAATTTTATTTTTCTATAATTTTCTAGACACTCTAATGAAAATGATGTAAAAAGAATGAAGTGAAAATGATTTTCTATGAATTTATTATGAATTTTTGAAAGTGCATAAAAATTAAAGTGGAATTAAAAAATTAAATTGAATTAAAATGAGGGAGGGGGGTTAGAATATCAATTCGCTCCAGTTATATCCAGGATGGGCCAAGCAGGGTGGGGTGCGCGTAGCACTTTGAGTTAGGCCCAGAAAACAATTCAGAATCAATTGAAAATAAAAACATGCAGGGGGTGAAAAAAGAAACAAAATCACGTTCAGAATTGATTTGGGCTTGGTATTGGGGGTGGGGATAGCATTCTCACTCAGGCCCGCCCGTTTCAATTAATGAAACGGTGCGTTTGGCACCAAACTAATCTCCCTCCAAATTCTGAATTGAATAAGAGCCATAGGATTACTCTCCAAGTCAAAAGTCTCACACGAATTGGACCGCTCAGATTATGTCTTCTCCAATGGATCATGAGACTTAGGGTTTGGACTCCATGAATGCCATGCACGAGCAGAATTGAACCTCTCAGTTCTCCCTCTCCAAGCCATGAAATGCCACGATATAAACATGAAAACTACTCAGAATTCTTCCCTCTACAATCCTATGGTCTTAGATTACTCTGAAATTCACCAAATCATTCAACCCGAGCACAACAGGTTCTGGTTACCATGGAAGCACTCTGAGATGCATCACAACAATTCTCAATCAAACTTACACTAACCTAATCTATGCATAATGGTTATCATTCTGATCCATCAAGCTAAGCTTATGATGCATTCTACTACAAGTTTCAAGCCCTAACAGTTTCTACCACCTGCTAACAATCATCACTAATCTACTCCAAATTCATCCTAATTGCTCTACTAACCTTCTACATTACATCTAAACTAACAAAATCATGCTAACCTAATTGAATCAAGCTGTGGCAGAGCAAATGTACCTGGTGTGAAATCTTGAAAACAGCTATGGAGACTCGTGGATCTGAGGCTTCCAAGGCTTGGATCTAGATCAATTAACTCAGTGATTGATTCTGTATGCAATACCTTGATGATTCTTGACTTGAATTGTGCTATCCACTTGCAATTGTAACTTTGATGTTGATGATGGAAGTGCTCGAAAATGGAGTAATCACACCTTGTTCTTGATTGAATTATGATCTATGATGATGAAACAGTATAATGAAGTTGATTTTGATGATGATTTGGTGAATAATTTGAGGAATTGAAGTGAAAATTCAATGAAAAAAGAATGAGAGAATTTGGGAGATTCTTGGTGAAAAATGAAGCCAACCCTTGATCAATCTTCATTTCATGAATATATAGTGTCCACATGAACATTCTAGATCCATCTCACACATTCCCTTGCCTTCCAACTTTGATCCATTTTTGAAATGTTTCTTAAAAGGCAAGTAACCATGAATATCTTTCTTTTTTCCTTCTAAACTCAAAAAAGTGTTTGAACCATTGTTCTTAGAATTGCTTTTCCATTCAAAATCATATATTGGAAGTCTCCATTTGGACTTGTAAATCTCCCAAACCATTTTTCACTTTGAATTTCTTTAAATTATAAGCCATTTTAGTTCAAATTTTGACCAATTATGCAACTCCATGTTATGAGCTTTTCCAACAATTTGTGACCTTCTTTCTAGGCTTAAAATCCCATTTGGAGCAAGTTTTATGTTGTAAGTTTTTCCATTTGAGGCCTCCTTGTATGAGTTTTGGACATAGGTTAAAATGACCTGTAATTCACAAATGCCCAAAATACCCTTTGCTTGCCAAGACCATAAGTTGAGTTCCACACATCATATGAAGGCATGCTATACCATTATAGAAAGCTAAGACAATGAGGAACAATTCTTATGTTGACCAAGAATTCATTTGAAATCTCCTTGAGGGGTAAAAATTGCTTGGAAGTCAAGTCACTTTCACAGACAAAAATTCAGATACCTCAGATGACCTGTAACTTGCAAGGACCATAACTTGAGTTCTATAAATCTCCTTGATGTCTTCCACCACTCAAATTAAAGGTATTGAGATCCTCTACAAGTTCCATGTTGGCCAAGAAGCCATTTGAAGCTAGCATTTTGACTTATCTTGCTTGGAAATTTGACCTAAACTAGGGGATTTTACACAGAAACCCTAATTTAGAAACTCCTCTTCTCCTTGATTTCTCTTGAATTCTTCTTGGCATATCTCCATATCCTCTTTTATATGTCTAATGATGAACCCCACATCTCTCCACTAGACTTGAATTCCCCTTAAATCAGTCAATTGACCTAGGGTTGACCTAGGGTTGACCCAGATGAAACCCTAGTTGACTGTCTTCAACTATAGCTCTTGTGCTCTCATCAATGACTTGTCTCCTTCTCCAAATGACTTTCTAAGTCTCTCATAATGTCTAGATACTCTCCATGCCTTCAACTCACAGCTCACAACCCTCTTGTTGACCCTCAGATGCCCTCAGCTAGGAGATGGACTCAAGGCTTGATCTGATGAACTCTTTGCTTTCAAAATCTTTCCTGATGACTTGAGTGAGATTGAATTGGGATAATAACCTCTTGATAGGCTTCTAAAGATGAGAATAATGATTGGTCCCCCTGTTGTATGACTTGCTATGCTTATGCTATGCAGATGATTAGTCTATGTACATGACTCTATATGCAAATGCTAATGATGTTAAAACATAAACCAAGTGAATAAGGTTGAGCAAATTTTAGGGTGCAACAGCTGCCCCTATTCAAGCGACTTGGACCCGATTGGGTGAAGAGCCCGGAGCCTTCAGACATTCGCGGTACGAGACGGTTGAATACTAATGAAACCAAAAATTTGCCAACCGCAAAGCCAAATTGCGCTCCTGCTTGGGGAACGACATTCATCAGCTGAATCTGACTGTTACAGCAACCCACTGATCTCGCGCGACCGTGCTGGGGATTATCTTCATCGTTCTGAAAAGGATTCTGTCATAACAGATTGCTTGCTTGTCCACGTTAGGACTCCGTCTGTCATCAACACAAAGAAATCTCAACTAGAACCTGTCCACGTTAGGACTCCACTTGCTATTGACCCAGAAAAATCTCGGCAACTCCGCTGGGGATAATTCGAATAAATCGTCCACGTTAGGAATAGACTCTTCCACGTTAGGAGTAACACCTGTCCACGTTAGGAATAACATCGTCCGCGTTAGGAATCATTTCTTCTGTATCTGTCCATGCCAGGACTAACCCTTTCATCTTTCCACGTCAGGAAGCAATCTTCTTTCCACATCAGGAGAACTATATCAATCTGTCCACGTAAGGACTCCAATACCACTCGACATGTCCGCGTCAGGACTCCAATTTTTCCACGTAAGGAATTCAACCTTGATTCTGAACCTGTCCACGTCAGGACTCAACTTTCCACATAAGGGGTACATCATTCTTCCACGTCAGGAATCTTGAATTTATCCACGTAAGGAGAAGATCTTCTTTTTCCATGCTAGGAATAACTTCTTTGATCTGTCCGCGTCAGGACTAAACTCTTCCACGTCAGGAATAATCTCTTTCTTTCCACGTCAGGAATCAATCTTGATATGTCCGCGTAAGGACTACATCTTTCCACGTCAGGAATGCTGTTATTTCCACGTAAGGAAACTATCTTTTTCCACGTAAGGGATGCTCTTAATATGCCCACGTAAGGACTCTGATCTTTCCACGTAAGGAATATCAACTTCTTTCCGATTTGTCCGCGTCAGGACTACATTTTTCCACGTAAGGAATGCCATCTTAATCTGTCCACGTAAGGACTCCACTCTTTCCACGTTAGGAATCACCTCTTTCCACGTAAGGAATCCAACTTCTGATATGTCCGCGTAAGGACTGCATCGTCCACGTTAGGACCCACTTCTCCACGTTAGGAATAATACTTTCTTTGATTTGTCCACGTCAGGACACTGATCTCGTCTTGATTTGTCCACGTTAGGACTCAGGCGTCTTCGACCCGCTGAGGAAATAAGACCTGTCCACGTAAGGACTCACACTGGTCTGATCTGTCCACGTCAGGACACCACCACAAAGAGTAATCACTTTCGTCAACGTCATGACCTCACATTCCACCAATATCGAGAACCTGAATCTGCCCACGATAGGACTAACACACCTCACCAATTCAGGGAAATAAACCTGTCCACGTTAGGACGCCCTCTTCTGAAGAAATCCCGTCAATATAGGAATAAATTGTCCGCGCCAGGACTTAGTTCTCCAATGATCCTCACCCACAAACTTCTTAGCACTGCCGTGACAGCGACTTTGAGACGGACTCTACTGGGGATGTCTGGAAACCAACTATCGGACGCCTGCTCTGATAACCGGCGGTGGCCTCTGAAATTCTGATCCATGGAACCTGTTGATGACAAACAAACTCTGCTTGGGGATAAGGAGACATTCTGCCTACTGTCTCTGGCGGGAAAACACGAGAAATTCATAAAGAAGACTTCATCATGATAACCCTGTGGGGAATACTGCCGAAACTGACATTGGATGTCCCATGCCGAGATCTTGAATGTTTGATTGTTCATTTGAGCAAGAGCTCTCTTCGCCTGAACTATTAGAGTACAGAGCTGCTTCAGCAAAATAAACGCTGGAAGGATAATGCCGACTCCGCCGGGGATAGCCAGATGCTACAGAATTATTCCAGCAAAATAAATGCTGGAAGGGTGAAGTCGACCCTGCTGGGAAATTGGGAACTCAAACCGAACGCCTTGTTGAGGTAACCCCCTGCTGGGGAATAGCAGATGTGCATAGTTCGATCGGACTTTCTGCTGGAACGTGAACTGATATCACCAGTATCCTTGACAAAATAAATGACAGGTACCACGATCAACTCTGCTTGGGAGAGTCATAATCTTCGAATTCCACTGGAAGGAAAGAACACTTGCTGAAAAGAGAACTCCGCTGGGGATGGGATGATTCTCTCGGGGAAAATCCACTGGCTCCGCTAGGGGAGAGTGCATGACCCTGCGGGAAAGATGAACCTGTCTGAATACAGCCTTATGATCTTGGAATCGCCAAACTCTGCTGAGGACGAATAACTTTTCTGGAGCACGTCCTTTGGATAAGCTACGGCTAGCTGGGGAATTCTATCCTTCTTCAGGAAGAACATGCATGACCTGCGTGGGGATCAAGTCTTTCGTTATCGCAATCTTTTGATCACCTTCTTCGTATGGTTATGAAACCTGCAACAGCACAAACAAGACACGACAAGCCTATGCAATCAAATCAATTCAGGTTAGTGACGTTACACTCAGTTAATTCAAAGCTTTAGCAACTGTCGGCAAGGGCCAGTGATGTTATACTCATGCTAGCTTCAATAAACTTAGGCGTTAATCATGCACAAAACAGTAAAGAACAGGCATCAAGTACTGAATCACATATTTTCATTGATCGGGCCCCTGAATGGGCGGAGTTTTATACATGGGATGTAACTCCTGAAAAGAGGAAGCTACGCAAAGCAAGTACATAAGTATGCAAGTATGCACAAGAAGCATAAATATTTTGACAAAATTAAATTTTGTACACATGTCGGCAACGGGATGCAGATGAACACCACGAACTGATCCTCCCATGACTCATCCGACTCCAATGCTTTCCCGATATCCCCACTTCTGAAGAGATTGTATCCGATAACTGGCTCCTCAAATGTATTCTCCCGCATTGATGCTCATTGTAATATCAAATTCGGACCGCAGTCATTTGCTTTTCAAATCCCTAACTTTTACGTGAACCGCCCTTTACGGGTTTTCAGTTCACCGGGATACCCTTTTTTGCCGAAGCCGCCCAGTGTAGGTTTTCAACTTCGCGGGTGTACATTTTTTCAATTTTATCCCTAATTTTTGCCCGAACCTTTTTATTCTGTTTTTGGTTCGCCAGGATGCCCCATTTTTGCATGGACTCTCTTTTTTCTGTCCAGCGGGTCTATTTCAAGCAAAGTATTTTTTAACTGCGTCCGAATTCACAGGCGACGCAAAGTCTTCTCCGTCCATGGTGGACAATAATAAAGCCCCTCCTGAAAAGACATTACTGACAACGTATGGCCCTTCGTAGTTGGGGGTCCACTTGCCCCGGTGATCTGCTTGCGGCGGGAGAATCCTTTTCAGCACAAGGTCGCCCGTCTGAAAGCTTCGCGGAAGTATCTTCTTGTCGTACGCTTTCTTCATTCGTCTTTGGTACAAACGACCGTATGCCAGAGAAGCTAGCCTCTTCTCATCCATCAAACTCAGTTGGTTCAGTCTATTTGTTACCCATTCTGCCTCGTCCAGCTGAACGTCTCGCAATACCCTCAGAGAAGGGATCTCAACCTCTAATGGTAATACCGCTTCCATTCCGTATACCAACGAGAACGGAGTTGCCCCGGTTGATGTGCGTACCGTCGTACGATAACCGTGCAAAGCAAAAGGTAGCATCTCGTGCCAATCCTTATAGGTCACCACCATTTTCTGAACGATCTTCTTGATATTCTTATTGGCCGCTTCGACAGCGCCATTCATCTTGGGTCGGTAAGGGGAGGAGTTGTGATGTTCGATCTTGAAATTCTGACAGAGCTCCTTCATCATTTTGTTGTTCAGATTTGAACCATTATCTGTGATTATCCGCTCGGGAATCCCATATCGGCAAATGATATCTCTCTTGATGAATCTGGCCACCACTTGCTTCGTTACATTTGCGTAAGACGCCGCTTCCACCCACTTGGTGAAATAATCGATTGCTACTAGGATGAACCGATGCCCATTGGAAGCCGTCGGCTCGATCTTTCCAATCATATCGATTCCCCACATCGAGAATGGCCATGGAGATGACATCACATTTAGAGGACTCGGAGGCACGTGTATTTTGTCGGCATAAATTTGGCACTTGTGGCACTTCCTCGCGAACTTGAAACAATCAGTTTCCATCGTTAGCCAAAAATAACCTGCCCTCAGCAGCTTTCTCGTCATAGCATGCCCACCAGCATGCGTACCAAAGGCACCTTCGTGAATTTCCTCCATGAGAAGCTTTGCCTCTTTCTCGTCTACACAACGCAACAACACCAAATCGTGGTTCCTTCTATATAAGACGCCATCCGGATTCAAGTAGAAATTGCCCGCTAATCTCCTGAGAGTCTTCTGATCTTGACTGGATGCCCCAGTCGGATACTTTTTATTCTTCAGGAAATTAAGGATATCAAAATACCACGGTTTGTCATCAGACGCTTCATCAATAGCAAATACATAAGCTGGCCTGTCCAACCGAGAGATAGTGATTCGGGGAGCCTCATTCCAGAAGTTGACTTTGTACATGGAAGACAAAGTGGCCAGGGCGTCAGCCATATGATTCTCGGCCCGTGGCACGTGATGCAATTCAACTTTGTCGAAGAAAGGCAACAATCTCCTTGCATAATTCATGTAATGTATCAAATTGGGCTGACGTGTCTCCCCTTCCCCTTTGATCTGATTCACCACCAGAGCTGAGTCTCCGTATACGTCTAGATGTTTGATTCGCAAATCAATGGCTTCTTCAAGCCCCATTATACAAGCTTCGTATTCGGCCTCATTGTTGGTAACGGCAAAGGTCAATCGGGCAGTAAACGGGATGTGCGACCCGTGCGGCGTAGTGATAATTGCCCCTATTCCGCTACCGTAAGCATTCACAGCTCCATCAAATATCATCTGCCATTTGGAGCCCAGCTCTGGTCCCTCGTCTGGTAACGGCTCTTCGCAATCCTTCATCTTTAGGTACATGATATCCTCGTCAGGAAAATCAAACCTCATCGATTGGTATTCTTCAATAGGCTGTTCCGCCAGATACTCAGACAGCACACTCCCCTTTATAGCCTTTTGCGAGACGTATTGAATGTCATATTCAGTCAAGACCATCTGCCACCGGGCAATTCTACCTGACAACGCCTGCTTTTCGAATATATATTTGATAGGATCCATCTTCGAGATGAGCATGGTTGTATGATTCAGCATGTACTGCCTCAAACGCTTGGCGGCCCAGGCTAGCGCGCAACAAGTTTTCTCCAGCATTGAATATCGAGATTCACAGTCTGTAAATTTCTTACTCAAATAATAAATCGCATGCTCTTTTCTCCCCGTCTCGTCGTGCTGACCGAGAACACAACCCATGCTTCCCTCAAGAACCGTCAAATACATTATCAAGGGTCTACCTGCCACTGGGGGTATCAAAATAGGAGGCTCCTGCAAATACTTCTTTATTTTATCGAACGCCTTTTGACAATTTTCGTTCCACGTTACAGCTTGATCTTTCTTCAACAGCTTGAATATTGGTTCACACGTGGCCGTTAGGTGAGATATGAACCGGGCAATGTAGTTCAATCTCCCTAAAAACCCGCGCACCTCTTTCTCTGTTTTAGGCGTCGGCATTTCTTGAATCGCTTTTATTTTAGCAGGATCGACCTCTATTCCTCTTTCGCTTACGATAAACCCCAGCAGTTTACCCGATCTCACCCCGAAGGTGCATTTATTAGGGTTCAGCCTCAGCCTGAACTTCCTAAGTCTTTTAAACAACTTCAACAGATTCACCAGATGCTCTTCCTCCGTCTGGGATTTGGCAATCATATCGTCAACATAAACTTCGATCTCTTTATGCATCATGTCATGAAAAAGAGTCGTCATCGCACGCTGATATGTTGCCCCAGCATTTTTCAAACCAAAGGGCATCACTTTGTAGCAAAATGTTCCCCAAGGCGTTATGAAAGTAGTCTTCTCCATATCCTCTGGCGCCATTTTAATTTGATTATAGCCTGAAAAGCCATCCATGAAGGAGAATACGGAGTATTGAGCGGTATTATCAACTAACACGTCAATGTGAGGAAGTGGAAAATCGTCTTTTGGGCTTGCTTTATTCAAATCTCTATAATCCACGCACATTCGAACCTTGCCATCTTTCTTTGGCACTGGTACGATGTTGGCAACCCATGAAGGATACTTCGTCACAGCCAGGAAACCAGCGTCCCACTGTTTCTGCACCTCCTCTTTGATCTTCATTGCCATATCTGGTCGAGTTCTGCGAAGTTTTTGTTTGACCGGCGGGCAATCTTCTTTCAGTGGCAAGCGATGCACAACCATGTCAGTATCGAGCCCCGGCATATCTTCATATGACCAAGCGAATACATCATTATACTCTCGGAGCATTTCAACCAGTCTTCGCTTGATATCACTCTGCAATGCGGCTCCGATACGAATATTCTTCTCAACCCCTTCCGACCCCAAATTGATAATTTCGATGACCTCGTCGTGAGGCAGAATGGCTCTTTCCTCTTGCTTCACCAACCAAGACAGTTCCTCAGGAACGTCGCTATCTTCGACAACCTCTTCTTCGGTCTGGAATACCGGGTGCTCGAAGTCGGGACGAGTCATAAGTGGTTCAAGGATGTCATCTGAAAATGTTATCCTGCAAAAGGAATGGTTAAGTGCTTCAAAATGCGTATAAAGCGAATAACCACGTTGCCATTTTATTGAAAATATAAAACAAGAAAGACAGGGATTACAGTATTTGCACATGAAAAAACGCCATTTATTTAATGATTAACGCGCAATGTTTATAACAACACAGCCCTAAGCAAATCCTGATGCCCCGGGCAAGACATCAGATTATTCAACAATTAATAAAGCAAAGCATTACTGTTTAAAAGTCACAGGAACAAGCTCCTGAATAGACCAGTTGCACAGTCCTTGTCCTGGCGTGCTTGGCTGAATCCAGGCATCCATATCACAGTCGCTGTCTCTTTCATCAGACTCTGAGGCAGCATTGACAGTTTCATGACATACTCCACTGGCAGAGATGGTGATTGACTTTCTGAAATGGGGGGCCCCCACGGAAGGAGTTGATGACGACGGTCGGTACCCCAGTCCGAACCGGTCCATTTTCACAGGAATGTCCAGCACTTTGCCCCAGCCCTTGGCTTCTCCTGCTTCCACTAGAGCTTGAGCTTCCTTATACGATGAGACAGCTATCTCTGGCACTTTGCTCGGCCCGGGACCTTTGTCCTTGATGCGCAAACCTTCGAATGCCTGGCATGGCGTCTCGTGGATCTCTCCGTCGACTTCCACATATTTAAACGAAGATAGATGGCTGACCAGGATGTCTTCTTCTCCGTACACGGTGACTACGCTGTCTCCGACCATATACTTTAACTTCTGATGCAGGGTAGACGTGACTGCCCCTGCCCCGTGAATCCAGGGTCTTCCAAGCAAGCAGCTGTACGCAGGCTGTATATCCATGATATAAAACTCCGTTGCAAACACTTCCGGCCCCACTTGCAGAGGCAAAGTAATCGATCCGAAGACTGTTCTCCGCGTGCCGTCAAACGCTCTGACTACCAAATCGCTGGGTGTACACAAAATCCCTCGAACATCCAGCTTCATCATCGCCTTCTTGGGCAACACATTCAAAGATGACCCGGTGTCAACCAATACGTGCGACATTACCGATCCTCTACACTCCACAGACACGTGTAATGCCATATTATGATCTCTCCCTTTCGGAGTCAAGTCGAAATCGGTAAAGCCCAGACTGTGGCCTGCATTTACATGCGCCAATACTCCTTCTAGCTGATTTACGGAGACGTCCTGGGGTACAAAGAAGTGTCCAGGACTTTCAGCAAAGCATTTCGGTGAGCTTCCGAACATAACAGCAATGACAAGATAGATATTTTGGACGGTGTCTGCTGCAGATGCTCCACAATCTTATAATCACTTTTCCGAATCAAGCGCATGAATTCTTCTACATCCTTCGATGCTGCTTCTTTTTCACTTGCTTGTACCGGAACATTCTCAACCGCTTTCCCTTTTCCTTTCGCTAGTCTTTCAGCCTCCACTTCAGGGGATATAAATATCCTGCCACTCCTCGTCATGCCTCCTGAACCAACAACATTATCCACAATCTCCGCTGGCTGCTTATTAACATCAATTTTTATCCCGTCACAATACACCTCTAGCCCATATGACCATGGGACTGCTTTCGTGTTCTCATACGGGATTGGCCCGGCCTTAGTTATGGTAATCGGTGGTCGCTGAGCTGGTGCTGCAATAGTGATCGTCTTCCGAGGAATCGTGACCGTGGCCACATCACTCTGATTATCCACCACTGCCCCTGCAGGCTCGTCAGTTGCCGCTCGATCAAACTGCAATATACCTTCATCAATTAAAGCCTGAATGCCTTTCTTCAAATCCTCACACCCCCCAGCTAGGGTCCAACAGTCTAAGCAATACTCGTTACATCCCGGGTAAACACCTCCTTGTAACAGTCGGCTCTTTATCTCGCTCAGCGGCGTCTTTAAATCTTCAACATTCATAACAAGATTCAGACCTTCCTCAATCAGAATGGCGTTCGCCCCATGATTAGGCATGGGTTTCTGGACTATATTCGGCCCTGCCGTTCCGAAATTGATAGTCTTGTTGTCCAAAAGATCCTGCACAACATGCTTAAAAGCATGGCAACCTTCTATATCGTGGCCCGGGGCCCCAGAATGAAACTCACAGTGCCTGCTTGCATCATAGCCGAATGGGGGAGCTCCCGTTATCGGTGCCAGAGTTCTCTTCTCTACCAGATTCAATCCCAACAATGTCTGCAATAGATCAGCATAGGTTGAGGGAGGCTTCTCAAACACTCTTCTCGGTTTACTACCTTGGAATCTTCGCTGAGCCTGCTGTGCCCCCTGCTGAGGCTGCTGCTGCTGTGGCATTGGTTGCTGCTGAACCGGTTGTTGTTGCTGGAGTGGTTGTTGTTGATATGGGATAGTAACACTCGACACCTGCTGCGGCTGACGATATTGACCTCTTCCCCTGCCTCGACCTCGGCCTCGGCCTCCAAATACCGCGCTTGCTTCGCCCTGACGGCGCCCACCATAAGCTTTCCTATTACTGCCAGATGCAGTTGATTCATCGACTTGGAACTTTCCTTGCTTAATATTACGCTCAATCTTTTCCCCCATCAGAATCAGGTCTGAAAAACTGGCCAGAGACGTATGAAACAGCATATCATGAAACAGCCCTGTGAATGTGCCGACAAACATATCATTCATTTCCTTATCTTCTACAGGAGGACGGACCCTGGCAGCCATATCGCGCCACCTTTGCGCGTACTCTTTAAAACTCTCCCCCTTCTTCTGCGAAAGCCCGGCCAACTGGACCCGATTGGGTGCCAGGTCGCTGTTATACTTGTAATGGGCTACAAACGCCTCCGCTAATTGCTTCCATGTCTTGATATCAGTTGGCTCCAACCCCATGTACCACTCTAGGGAAGGGCCAGATAGACTATCCTGAAAGAAATGCATTAGCATTCTTTCGTCAGTGGAGTATGCAGACATCTTTCTGTAATAAGCTCGTACATGCACTTTCGGACATGTGTCTCCTTTGTACTTATCGAACGCAGGAGCTTTGAATTTAATTGGCACCCTCAAACCAGGTACCAAGCCCATGGTTGCCATGTCCAATCCCACAGCACTCTGATTTAGGACTCCCTTCATCTGCTCTTCCAGCATTCTAATCTTTTGGGAATCATCCATCGGCCCCTCAAAACCTCCTCCGGAGAAGGCGTCATCCTGCTGATCTTCTTGCCACATACCGTTTCCAGCCCCGTACCCATCATACGCATTATTACGTCCAGCTCTGATCTGATTCATTCCCGGACCTCGGCCTCTGTTGCCGTACCCTTGAACACCTCCAGCAGGACCAAAACCCATAAATCCAGTACCATTTCCGTTTCCAAAGCCTCCGTAACCCTGATTGACCATACCATAACCATCTTGCCCAAAGCCTTGAGCATTAAAGCCATACTGTTGCACCCTAAAATTTGACCAACTAATTCTCCTATCTGACTCATGGTTTAATTTCATATTCACAGCTCAGATGTATGATTTTTGTGCACAAGCAGGAGGATATCAGAGTTTACAGCTTGATTTTTGTCTATCAGATATGGCAGACCCAGTCCAGATCACCAGGGTTTTATTTTCAGGAAATTGTGCGCTCCTCGGTGATTTTTTAGCTTGCACAGTGATTTTGATGATATTCTGATGCCCGGGGATCTCCGTTCGATTCGATCTGGTCTCGTGCGCTTTTATGGGGGTCATTTGCATTCATCTGCATTTTTAGGGTTTAATAGGCTTTTGTGAATTTTTAGCAGGCTTTATAGATTTTTCTGGAATTTAAATAGGGTTTTTGTATTTTTTAATAGTTTAATGCTCTTTTTAGGATTTTATGGAATTTTTAAAAAGGTTTTTAGAATAAATAAGATTTTAATTGGTTTTATCTTTTTTTAGAATAATATAGCTTTTCTTTTATTAATAATAATAGATTTTAATAGACATTAAATAATATTAGAATTTTAATAGAAAATTAGTAGAAGTTTAGAGTTAATTAGAGCATTAATCTCTTTTTAGAGTTTAATTAGATCTTAATTGTGTTTTAGATTTAATTAGGATAATGTAGGATTAATTAGACTTTTAATCACTTTTTAAAGTTTAATTAGGTTAACTAGATTTGTTAGAGTTAATAAGGATTTAGTTTAATTTCCAGATTAGTGGGTTTATTAGTTTAGTTAACTAGTCTTTTTTAATAGTATTGTTTTGCAGTTTTTCTGATTTTTATGTTGAGTTCGTTGGGCCCAATTGGGGAGGCCCAGTATTGCTTTCTTTTTTGTCCAGAAAAAATGACTCAGCATGTCCAAAAAGTCCAGCAAAAAAGGTCTATTTCGTCCAGGAGCTTCTAGAGAATTCTAGCATTTTCAGTGGTATAAAAGCGCCACGTGTTGGCCAAGCAAGGGTCCCACGCGTTTCGTAGAGAGCACGCCACCACCCACTCCCAGACTCTCACACGTGTTACACAGTTGTCCCCATTTCCCTCTCTCTCTGCGCATGCACGCCACTTGGCGCCCCCACATCACTCACCGGAGATTCACCAGAACACCACCGGCGGCCATGCATCAGCCGTAACTACCCACCGTCGGCAACCCAACCAACTCCGGCCACCACCTGAACATCCAAAATTTCCAGAAATCATCCTATCTTCTTCTTTCTCCCCAGACCTCCTCTTCCACCTTCATCAGTGCCTCGCCGGAAAGATCAAGCCTCACCGGAAACCTCAAGTCAATCCCCAGAATCCATCCAATCCTCTCCTCTTTCTTCTCCGTTCTTCATCCACCATTCAAATCGCCAACAATCTTCATCCAATTTTTTCCAGACATTCATCAACCTTCAAGCAGATTTCCAGAAGATCCTCAGACGTTCATCAGTCCTCCATCAAGATTTTTCCAGAACAACATCAATCCTCCATCAATTTTTTCCAGAACACTCAAACCTTCAACAATCTGCATCAGGATCCTCAGAACTCAATCTAACGTCCCACGCGCCATCTTCGTCCTTCATTCCTCGTCCAATCTTCAAGAATCTACGAGGTTTTCTCCAGAAATCTTCAAAGATCCCAGCGAACTCCTTCAACATTCTTCAGTTCCAGGATCTTCGTCATTCCTCCAGGTTTGTTCATCCTCCTTGCAATTTGTTTACTCGTGCGTGGTTAGGGTTTAGTGGAATCATTGGTGATATGATTCTAGCATGGACTGTTGAAGCCTGATTTCGATCTGGGAGTGTTAGATGAAGGTTGATTTCATGTGTGATAGTGGATTAAAGTGTGATTTTCGTTCATGATGTGTGAGGATTTGAGATCGTTTGAGAGTCTTCGAGAGTTGCAGAGGGGAGATTTGGGGGATGAGCGCAGTTAGGGTTGGGTTGGTGAACAGTACCAGGGCGTTTGAGGAGGGAGATGGTTTTTGTTTAGGGTTTGTTCAGATTAGGGTTTGGACGTTGGGCTTAGGCCCAAGCGTGTTCTGCTAACACTACACCCCGTTTACTTCCCCCAACCCCCTGGCGTATGAGAGACTGAGTAGTTGGTGTGGGCCTTAGGCCCTATTGCTAATAACACCCCCTGGGCGTAAGCCCAGTAATGGAAATCAACTGGAAAGTCTGCTAGATGCACCCCCATATGTGTTCTTGTCTGATTGTTTGATTTCAACTTGGGCCCTGCGCCCTATGGCTTTTGGCACCCCCCAATCAGGGCCCAGCTAGAAATAGCTCATAATACCATTGCTGTTTAGACCCCCCATTTCATTTTCTTCTATTTTTGTTTTTTTATATTTTCATGGTTTGTAAATAATTCATAAATAAATGAAAATAATTGTTTTTTTCAATAATTCTTTTTCTACCATTTCATTATAATTCCTAGAAAATTAAATAAAAATAAAAATGTCATTTTATTTTTATTTCCTAGTTCTGTGTATATTTTCCATTTAATTGATGTTTTAATATTTTCAATGCATGCATATCATTAGAAAATTCATAAAAAATGGTAGATTTAGTCAAATAATTCCGTTCTTTTTTCTGTAGACTCGTAATTCAGCGTAGAATTTTATAGTACAAAAATATTAGCTTAATCATGCATTTTCATTTTAATTGCATTTTTTCACTGTTATTGATGTTGAATAAATTGGTTTGTGGATATGTCTGTGTTGCTGATTTTAGTTCTTTCACCTGGTGTTGAATTCTGTTCTGATTTTTCAGTATGTTGTCATAGAGTCATGTAGGTTTCCCATAGATTTTTGATAGATTTTTGTAAGGTGTTCTGATATGATTTGTCTGAGCCTGAAGATAGGGGAAGTCTTGATGACTTCTGACTTTGAAGTTCAACTGTGGTTGAACTTCAGAGATAGTTCCTTGAGGATTGTTGGCCTGTGGTTTCTTCTTGAAGGTGGGAGCTGATGGAGGTCCTGCTGGAGCTTGCAGAGATGCAGTGGATTGAGGCTTAGTCTAGGAGCTTGTTGTCTGTTTGTGAGGTTCGAGATCCTGAAGTTTGAAGGGAGTTTATGGTACTTTCCTGAGGAAGGCACTATGAATGACTTTCATTCTTGCTTCTCACCTCTTTCGTAAGTATCCAATGATGTCGGAGCCGACTTGTGAGTTTAATTTCTCCTGAGGAGGAATGTAAACTGATCACATGTTGTTGAGCCACATGGGATACGATTCCTAAGTGGAAGTCTCCTAGTACTTTCCGGAGGAAGGTCCTATGGGTCTATTCACTTAGTTCCATTAATTTACCTAGGATTTCTCAAGTATCCAGTGATGTTGGAGCCAACTTGTGAGTTTAATTTCTCCTGAGGAGGAATGTAAACTGATCACAGTTGTTGAGCCACGTAGGGTACAATTCCTAAGTGTCAGCCTCCTAGTACTTTCTTGAGGAAGGTCCTATGAGTCTGTTCACTTAGTTCCCCTAGTGCATATAGGTATTTCTTAAGTATCCCGTGATGCCGGAGCCTTCATGTGAGTTTAGTTTCTCCTGAGGAGGAATGTAAACTGATCACAGTTGTCGAGCCGCATAGGATATGACTCCTGAGTAGTAACCTCCTGGTACTTTCCTGAGGAAGGCACTATGAGCTTGTCTGCTTAGCTTCCTTTCTCTGGTAAGCTTGTTCTGAAGCTTGGAGACTGGGATTGATTCCTCTTGCTTAAGGTTTGGATTAATTTTTGCTTAGATCTTGGCTTAGGGTGCTGTATAGAGTTTTGTTTAGAGATAGATTAGGAGATTGTTTCAGGTTTGTTAGAGGCCCTGCTCAGGGTCAGTCTCTTTGGGTTGTTTGACTTGTGTGATGTTATGTTGCATTAGACTTAGGTATTCATCTAGATAGTTCTGAATAAGTGCATCTTAGAAGTAGACTTTGTGTGCATAAGAAGTTGAGGTGGTCCTCCTTCTGCTTGTTTGTTATTGCGTGGCTTTGCTTGTTGGTATTTGGTAGAGCTGAGCTCCCTTGCCTCTGTGGTTCGCGGCCTTTGCGCTTTGTTTGTCTAGTTGTTGCATTCATGCATATTTTCAGTATTCCTTTACTTTGCAGTTTCTTGTTTGTGGTTTAGTCCTGTTGCCATGATCCCTTAGGAGCTCTGACTTCTCCGCTGCGGAGTTGTTATGATAGACATTAGGATGATCAACCAGGTGTGATAGCAGTAGGTAGATTCCCCTGTTTCTCAGCTATAGTTCTAGGGTTTCCCTTTCCTTTCTGTAGGAGCTTTTGAGTAGCTTGACCCGTAGTTAGCTGAACTACAGCTGCTCTGATTCTTCGTTCCAGACGAAGATATGTAGGCATAGGATGCGATATCCTAGCGAGCACACTAACGACTAACCTTTAGTTCTCTCGCGGCTGTGCGATCGAGACTTCCCCGCTAACGACTAATTGCTATCCCTTTCTCTTGCCCGAGTGCACTTGAGACCAGATCGTATTTGTAGGTTCCCGAGCCTTAGAGACCAGTTTGTTTTCTCACTGCTGTGTGAGAGCCCCTGTTTACCCGTAGTTAGCCGAACTACGTTTGCTCTGATCTTTCATACCAGATGGAAGTACGTAGGCACAGGACGCGATGTCCTGGCGAGCAACCTTTCCCCCGTTTAGACGTAGGTAGTCGAACTACGTTGACTCTGACTTTCCCATTGCACGAGGGAATACGTAGGCCTAGAACACCGTATGTTCTGTCGAGTCCTGTCCTTTTATTTTCTTTTCAGACCAGCCAGTAGCGTAGATAGATAACACACCCTTTTACCTATAAACACCAAGCGTGGATCCCATCGAGTACGATGGACGTGAGGGGTGCTAATACCTTCCCCTTGCGTAACCGACTCCCGAATCCAGGTTTTGGTTGCGATGACCATACCTTTTCCCGTCTTTGCGAGGTTTACTTCGAGCGTTTCCTTTCCCGCTCTGAGGGATAAATAACGCACGGTGGCGACTCTCCTGTCAAGCCGGCGCCGATTTTCGCAGTAGCGACAGCTGGCGACTCTGCTGGGGATTTATAGCATCTAGGGACTTTCCCATCCCTTATGCTGGGACCGTTTCCCATCCCCTACGCGAGTCAATCCTAGCGCTTGGGTGTTTATTTGTTGGGTGTTATGCATATTGTGTTTTACTTTTCTGCACTTTACTTTTCTGTACCTTTACCTTTCCGCATTTATTTTCCAGCATTATATTATCATGATTATTGCTGTGGGCAAAGGGAGGTTACTGTGAGTGAAAAGCCGGACCTGGGCTTGAGTACACACCTAGATATAGTTGCGGAGAAGTAGTAGACGAACCTGTCTGCTGAGCAGGCACAGTTCCCTACGAAAATCTGCGCTCAGACGAGATTCTTGCAGAGGTGCTCCTTTCCGGTCCTGAGGATCTGAGGGGAGTCCAGACGTGAGAGTTGTCGACTCTGGGGACCGATCATTTGGAAGTCAGCTAAGTGAGGCCTCTTCATGACTTGATGATGCCACTCCTTCTGGGAATCGTATCGTCACTCATGAAAGTCTGTGACGCTGATAACCGCATAGGATGCCGTACCTTTGTCCGTGGATTAGGTCTATCCTACCCGTGAGAGGGACTGGGTTATTGCAGGAAAACCGGCTTTCAGAAACCATGATTCATTACCTTTGTCAAATGGTGTTCTTGATTCATCTCCAGGTGTGTTGTCTGGGTCAGATGGGTTTCTTATCTGAGGTTGAGGCTATTATCAGATGGTATTCTCGTCAGATACAGAGGTTCAGATGGTTTTCTTACCAGGGGATTGATATTTTGAGTATCAGATGATAGTTAGTGGCATGAGGTTCTGATGACCGTGTTGGTTTTCTGTCCTCGATCACAGAGATATTCCTCTTCAGGCTACAGCATAGCCCCTGTGTTCGCAGATTGCATTATTTATCATATTGCATCATTGCATTACCATCTGCATTCAACTAACGTGTGTGTATTGCAGGTACATATTTTCCCTTCCAGTTCTGGTGTTTGTTCCTAGCAAGACATGGAAAACCTGAAGAGAGTATTGCCCTATAAGTTTCCGTCGCCGAATATCAGTCTATTGTTAGAGTTGATTGCTATTGCTAAGAAGAGGGGAATGGGTGATTTCAGAAAGAGATATGGGAGGATTCTGACCTACGTTTATCAGCCATCTGCCTACGAGACCAGCGGCATCTATACTCTGTTACAGTTTTACGACGCGGAGCTCAGGTGTTTTGTATTTCCCGACTTTGTTTTGGCTCCTACCCTGGAGGAGTACTCTGCACTTCTGGATATACCGATCCGTGAGCAGATGCCTTTTTATCGTACGGACGCTGAGCCTAAGCTGGCTGAGCTTTCTACCATCCTGTGCTTGAAAGAGTCTGAGCTGTCTGGGAAGATGATCAGAAGAGGAGATGTATGGGGATTTCCGTTGGATGTCTTAGTGGAGAAGGCTCGGGAGTATGCCCAGAAGGGTAGCTGGGGTGTTTTTGACGTTATCCTTGCTGTATGTGTGTATGGCATCGTATTGTTCCCGAACATTCCTGATTTTGTTGATTCAGATGCCTTCTATATTTTGGCTGCGGGAAACCCAGTTCCTACTTTGCTGGGGGATATCCACCATTCAACTCACTACCAGAATGAAAAGCGACGAGGAAGGAATGTGTCTTGCTGTGTACCTCTCCTATGCAGGTGGTTCACCAGTCATTTGCCTAAGTCAGGCCCTTTTGTCACATCTATCAATTCTCTAGGATGGCCCGAGCGCTTAATGGGATTGACTGCTGAGAACGTGGTATGGACCAATAAAGAGGTATTTGGAGCTGAAGTCATACTCAAAGGCGAAGGATTCCCGAATGTTCCGTTAATAGGAAGGAAAGGTTGTGTCAACTATAACCCTTCCTTATTGATCAAACAATTTGGGTACATACCTCAAGGAGCGCCAAAGCCCGAGGAGATACAGGAATCTCTGTACCTCACTGGGGCAATTGGGAAAGAGATGCTGACCAAACTTGAGAAAGCCTGGAAAAACTTGCACAAGAGAGGGAAGCTTTCAGGTAGCAGAGGGGATACTCGAGGTCCTAGCCCATATGAAGAATGGATTCGTGAGCGAGCTGTGAAGTTCCTTATGCCGTATCCAGCGGTTCAGCCATTGCATCCTCCTCCGGTAGAGGAGCCTACCACTGTGGACATGCAGGTTTACAAGCAGCTGATGGCGGAGAAAGAAGAGCTAGCAAGGGCTAAAGAGGCTTTAGAGCAGGAGAACGCCCAGCTTTGGCATGAAAAGATTGAAACAGGATATATTTCTAAGCAACAGGCTGAAACTCTGAAGCATCTGAAGACTACGCTATTGGAATTGACTGAAACTAAGAAGCGTCTAGAGTTAGATGTCGACTCAGTTAGTAGTGTGCTGGCCACCAAGAAGCAAGAGCTGGAAAGGGCCTACACAAAGCTAGCCAAGTTCAGAGAACACTGGGATCTCACTATGACCAAGCGCAAGGAGCGAGAAGAAGGGCTGAAGACACAGATTGCTCAGTTAGAAGAACGGGTCAAAGTGAAGAACGAAGAGCTTGAAGAAGAAGCCTGTCGCCGATACGAGGCCGAGCGCAAGTTGACAGATGCCATGAAGAATTTGGAAGATTTCCAGCATAGAGCAGATGCCAAGAGACCCAAACCTGGGAATGGTGCTAATGATAAGGCTTGGGAAGACTTTGTCAGAGACATCCAGGGGACGGTCAGGAAGAGGGATCGACTGATAGAAGGTTTGATTTATCAACCAGATCATGCAGAGACAAAGAAGATGGTCGAGGACTTCCGCAACCGTACCCGTATTTGATTTCTCTCTTGTATTCTGTATGTTGAGATCACCACCAGGCATGTTGGCTGGGATCCTCCTTATCATATCAGCTGAATGGAGCATAGTTATGTAACTTCTTGACAAGACAGTTATTCTAATCAATATATGAGGGTTTTTTCCAAATATTGTCTCTATGGTTTATCTCGTCTTGCTACCACTGACACTGGAATTGGAGGGAAAATATCTCCAATGCACACATGCACGTTAGCATTTTTTGTATTTCTGTTTGCATAAATCATATTGCATAGCATTTAGCAGGTCAGAGCACTTATCCAACCTTTGTTTTCACCAGAAAGTGATTCTCGGGGAATTGTTTGAGGCAAGAGTAGAGTGTTGAAGACGACCAAGGGGCTGAAGCGGATTTGAGCAGAATCAAGCGGCATAGTCGGTTACAGGTAATTGGTGGCTATGTCTGAAGGCAATTTCCAGGCTCCTAACACTTTGGCAGGGTTCGCCACGACGCCCAACCATCAGTATGATCCTATGGAAGGCTTCCCGCAAGCGAACAATCTTACTGCAGCCCAAGTTGTGCAGCCTGCTGTTGAGAACAGAGATCGGCATGAGCAGTTTCTTGCCCAAAATGAACGTTATCCTCCTGTTAACAATCAATGTGTTGCTTTCCCTGTGATGAATTACCGGAGAGATATTCCAATGACCGGGGTGGTAGATCCAAGAAGACTCCGAGTGTTGGAAGAGCAAATGAAAGCCTTGGAAGCGAAAGATGCCGTTAACCTGGATGCTGTGGCCATGTGCTTGGTCCCTGACCTCGTGTTGCCGTACAAGTTCAAAGTGCCGGAATTTGAAAAATACACGGGAGATAGCTGTCCAAAGCTGCATTTGATGATGTTCTGTCGGAGGATGACTTCGTTTGTGCGAAATGACAAATTGATGATCCATTGCTTTCAGTATAGCCTGACTGGGGCATCTCTGAGATGGTATGTGCAATTAGAAAGTAATCAGATTCGATCATGGGTAGATTTAGCCAGAGCTTTCATAAAGCAGTACGATTACAACCTGGATTTGACTCTTAGTCTTGTAGATCTGCAAGAATTGTCTCAGGCAGAGAATGAATCATTCAGAGCGTATTTGCGAAGATGGAAAGAATTGGCTGCTAGTGTTCAACCACCGCTGCCGGAAAGGGAACTGGTTGACATCTTCTTGGGTACTCTGAAAGGCCATTATTTCGACAAATTGTTCAGTTGCACAAGCTTTGTGGGCCTGATGAGGCTGGGAGAGATTGTTGAGAGAGGACTCAGGAGTGGAAAGTTTCGAGGTGTTCCTTACGTCCCAGTTAATAAGATTGAGTCAGTTGTCAGTTCTCAAGAAGAGTGGGAAGGAGATGATGCCACCTCAGAATCTCTAGCATCTCAGGATCAGTTTTCAGACACTTCAAGTCAACGATCATCCTATCGCCGATCGCGCCAGCATGCTCCACGCAGACCAAGGAAGCCTGAGAGGCAGTTTACTCAGCTACCGGTGTCGTACAGACAGTTGTTGCCAGATCTGGTCAGAAGTGGGTTAATAGTACCGAAAGAGACTAAGCCGGTGATTCCACCGTATCCTCCAGGTTTTGATGCCAGCGCCCGCTGTGAGTACCATGTTGGGACACAGGGGCATTCCACCAATGATTGTAAAGTGCTTAGAAGTCAGGTTCAAGATCTGTTAGACTCCAGCCGTATTTGCATCACTCCTCAGGGTGGTGTTCAGATTAATGATTTTCCATCTTCCAGTTGTGGGGGTTCGTCAGTTAATGTCATGGGAGACTCCACAGGAAGTGTGTGCTCAGAAGATTGTCAATCAGAAAGTTCAGTTGAATATGGGGGAAGTTTCTAGAGGTTTCTATGCCGGGTGTCGCATCTGTTTTCTCTGCCTAATCCGTTTAGCTTTTTGTGCATCAGTATTTGTCGACCACCACCAGGATTGTTGGCTGGGGTCATTGTATTCGTACTCGTTTGTGATTACCCGCTGATTTTGTTGGTTGTACATATGTGGGAGATGTTTGTCTGTGTGCTTATAGCTTGAGTTTCTCTTTGTCTCGTTATGAATATGTGTTTGTTTGCTGCGCTGCATTATCATTTAACAGGTATATCAGAACCGTGGGTCTTATTTCCTCATCGTCCAGTTTATTGCAGGAATTCCTTCAGAGATATGGAACAGAATCAGTTTGAATTGATTGAAGTCCGAAGCCAGCTGGGGCAGATGATGAGAGACATGCAAGAGATGCGTCTAGAGCAGAAGATTCTCAAAGAGGAGAACAGTCAGCTGAAGACCCAAATGAGCTTGATCATGGAGGTAGTCAAGAATGTGCTTAGGAAAGAAGACGATCAGCTATTGGAAGCAGCAATGAAGAAGCTCGCGCCACCTGTGCATGTGGAACTTGAGCAGCAGCAACAGAAGATACATCCGGTTCAGCGGAGAATCCAGGAAGGGAAACCAAAGAGAATGTTTGAGGCACCACCTATGACCTATGCTGAGCTCTTGCAGATATTATTGAGGTTTAATCTGGTCGAGAAGAGAACGTTGGAACCACCAACGAGAGCGTTTCCTCAAGGGTACGATGCCAGTAAGCAATGTGAATTTCATTCCGGGGCATTCGGACATGACATCGAGGGTTGTCATGCTTTCAAGCACAATGTTCAAGACCTGATTGACTCGCACGATATTGAATTCACGCCGAGCGGCGTAGCTGTGCATATTGCTCCTGTCTCAGTCGATGCTAAGATGACAGATGTTTCTAAAGCTGCAGTGGGTCAGAAGCGTATCCTGGACTCCCTGGTGTCAGAATCTCCAGGCCCACAACTGTTGCCTATTCCTGGGGCAGATCTAAGAAAGAAAATGGTTAAGCATAAGGAGAGCGTTAATCAGTACGTTGAAGGTCAAGAAACCGATGTTGCATTTGCTACAAAGGGTGTTCAAGGGTCAACCCGATACCAGCAGCAGCAGCCTCAGCAGGGGGCACAGCAGGCTCAACGAAGATTCCAGGGTGGCAAACCGAGAAGAGTGTTTGAGAAGCCTCCCTCAACATATGCCGAGTTGTTGCAGACATTGTTGGGATTGAAACTGGTAGAGAAAAGAACTCTGGCACCAATAACGGGAACTCCCCCGTTTGGTTATGATGCAAGCAAACACTGTGAGTTTCATTCTGGAGCCCCGGGTCACGATATAGAAAATTGCCATGCTTTTAAGCACCAAGTGCAGGATTTGCTTGATAGTGCAGCAATCAGCTTCGGGCCAAGAGGTCCCCCAAATCATCTGAATGAAGGAGGAAGAGCTCTATAATTTGTTTGAGTCATTGAAAGCAGATCAGGCAGCATCAAATTGCCTCTAATAAAGATAGCTGGTTCAGCAGCAGGGCAGATATGAAAGCCCGGTTCTCAGAAGCTAGCATATTTTCTTTGTTTTAGCTTGTCATTGCTTTACATTTGTAGTTGCTTTCCTGTTTGAATTCGTAAGCTTGTTTGTAAAACTTGTTGTTTTCATTCAAATTGATGATAATGAAATAAATATGCATGTTTTGATTGAATCCAGTCGTGTTCACTAACTGTTTTTGCAAATGTCCAACGTTTGGTTAAGAAGAATTTGGGGAGGATGACGAAAATGACCGACATGCAACTACCGATATTGTATGCTTTTGAAATAAAACCTGCTGATGATGTACAGGCATTGTTTCAAACCCCTAAACACCGGAGATATAAGGAAGATAATCCCTTGTCAACCCCTTTGAGCCTTGTAGTAGGAGTTTATTTCTGTGAACGAAAAAACCTCAATTTTAACCTGGGGCAGGGTAGGTGTTAGCTAATTTGACCGAGCGTCTAAATTGCAAAAGGAGCGTCCGTTCGAGGATCAATCACATCCCTAGAGGTCGTGCCTAAAAGACCACAATGGTTCAATCAAGAGTGGGGCAGCCACATCATTCCCAAAGAGCCAGGCAACCAGTGTCACACGACTTGTTCGAAAGAAAAAATGGAAAAGAAATCAAAAGCCCGCTAAGTCAAGAAAACTTCAAAACAAATGACTTAGGCAAAAATGAGGGCATCCCGCTGGACTTAAAAAAAATCAAAAGAAACTCGAAAGGGGTCAGTCCAGGCAAAAAGTTAGGGATATGAAAAGAAAAAGATGAAAAGGATCAAAAGAAAAATCCTCGATGGAAATACGAGTCGTGTGACCTCAAGTGTCAAAGATGAAAGGTGAGTGGCGGTCACTCCAAAATCTAAAAGTTTCTCGAGCTACCTCTCCTATCTTTCAACCTCTGAGAGGTGAGCGCTAAGGTCAAATTAGCTGAACGTAGGATGGGAGAACATCAAGGAGAATGGGTGGGTTAAAGTAAACTTTGAGCCTTTATCCTTTCTTTCAAAACCATGAACCTGACCACGTTACAACCTTCAAAAGTCCTAATTGAAGCAGGTTGTTTCGAAAGCATACTCCGGTAAAGGTCGCGTCGATTCTGACTCCTAAAAAGGGTTCCTCTTACCATGATGGTACTGATGTTGATAAATGTTTTACGCATCATATGCTATAAACTGTTTTCCTTTTCCCAGTGAACAGATTGGATGTCAAAGCTGTCATATGTGTTGCATTAATACATCTTTTATGCAGAACAACTTGTTTTACTTGCGAGTAAGCGCTTGACAGCAGAAAAGTTTCCTACAATGGAAAGTATGGTCAAGATAGAATGAAGAACGCCCGAATGTTCCAAGAGCAGGGGCAAGCTTTATTGTGATTCCCAGTCAGGTCAGCCCTTCGAAATCAGTTATCCTGGGGCAATCAGGTTGAGATTCAGGTGAATACGTCGTAGTCAGGAGGCACTACTCTGAATCAGATAATCGGGGCAAGGTCGTTGCAGTCAGGGGGCAGACCATCTTAAGCACGCAGAAGTTATTCAAGGAGCATTTGAGGTGAAGTGTCTCTCAGAAGTTCAGAACGCTGAGGCATGTTCTATCAGACCATCGAGGAACAGATTTGCAGATTTCCTTTCAGGGACTATCCCCACAGAGGTCCTGTAGGCTGGGGCATATCAGAAGCAAAAGGATTGTTGTTCTCCGTACCTACAGGGTCATTCAGAGTTATTCGAGCAGATGCAGTCGATTTTCGAGAGCGAGATGAATGCGGGAAGTCGTGTCGCTATCCCTTGACTCTTCACTAAAAGGCTGTGTATTCAGGAAGAATATTTTCCAGCGTCAGTTGTGCCTGACCCAGTAAGATAGTTTAAGAGCTCAAATCCATGTTTGCGATTACTGTGAAGCCCATCTGTGTTGGCACATCAATTTCCAGATCCGAGCGTCGTCAGTACGCGGGAAGCCTCCCTTGCCTCCAGCAAAGTCCAATTCACCATTGGCATGGATAAGCTATTCCCAGAGAAGTCTAATCATATTCAGCACGTCTGCTATTTCTCCAGCGGAGCCATATTCCCCAGCAGGGTATTACTTCGTTGATGGTGTTCGGTTAAGTTCCCAATATCCCCAGCGGAGTTGATTTCACTCTCCCAGCATTTATTTTGCTAGGACGATTCAGTGATATCCAGTTTATCCCCAGCAGAGTTGATTTCACTCTCCCAGCATTTATTTTGCTGGGATAATTCAGTGATATCCAGTTTATCCCTAACAGAGTTGGCCTCGCCTTCAGCATTTATTTTGATGAAGTGGTTCTGTACCCGGCTTCTCCGGCAGCTCGAGCCTGCTAGCATATTGCATGCATCATCATACTTGCATCATACTTGCATATCATCGTCAGAATGCGTAGCATTTCCATCTAGAATGGAGCATTACGCTGCAGAAAGACTAAAGCATCTGCATAGGCATACGAAGCATAAGTCAGATTTTCTATCAGCCTCATATGGCGCGTGAATTACTCTGTGATCAGTTCAGGGGCATTTATCCAGCAGCAGTATTCAGACGATTCAGCAAATTATTTGTATCAGATCTTATGATAGTTGTGCTTTGACGATTCAAGCAGTCATCTGATATCGACAGGCTTTTCTTCCCGTCAATTCATATTGACGATGTGTTCCTCCAATAAGTGGATTTCTCAGTCTATCATTAGACGTCTTGAGTATGAATGTGGTTTTCTTTCCGTCTATCCATAGACGATGTGAAGTTGCGGGTGATCACAGTAAGGCTTCAAGAAGGGGTTTCCCCCAGGATATGCCTTCCTTCCCGTCTATCAGTAGACGATGTGAGGTTTGTTTGATTTTTAATAAGGTTCAAAATAGAGTTTTTCTAGCAAGTGGCTTTCCTTTCCGTCTATCAGTAGACGATGTGAAGTTTCGAGCTACTGTTCAGCGGGTTTCTTATTGCCAGATCATACATATGATGAGGTGTTTCCCCAGCGAGCCTTCTCCGGCTATCTTTGGTTGTTGAGGGGTTTCAAAACAATATTTCGGATAGTGGTTTTCTTTCTGGTTATTGGATGAGATGATGTTTCAAGAGGGACTTTTCTGACCATCAATCCTTATTGATGGCGAAGCTCTTCGAAGAATGTTCAGTTTTCGTGATCGTTGATTCTTATTGACGACATGATTCCTTAAAAGGTGGTTTTCTTCCCGTCAGTCCATACTGACGATGTGGCCCCTTCAAAGATATTGATCTTTCCATCAATTTCCGTAGACAGAAGAATTCTGAAATTCAAGGGTTGGTGTTGAATATGGAGATTATGGTGACTTTCCGTCTATCCTTAGACGATGTGCATATGGAAATTAACGGTGTCTTTCCGTCTATCCTTAGACGATGTGTGTATGATTAAGAATGTGATCCCGTCTACTCTTAGACGATGAGAATATTGATTTGTTTCATCAATCAGGATGATCCCGTCTATCCTTAGACGATGAGAATATTGATTTGTTCATCGATCAGGATGATTCCGTCTACCCTTAGACGATGCAAGTACAGAGATTATTCCTTTCCGTCTACCCTTAGACGAGGTGAATTGTTTTGTTTCATCAATCAGGATGATCCCGTCTACCCTTAGACGATGTGCATATGGAGATTAATGGTGTCTTCCCGTCTACCCGTAGACGATGTGAATTTGGAGATTATGTCTTCCCGTCTACCCTTTAGACGATGTGAGTATGCGATCAGGCTTTGTTCCCGTCTATCCTTAGACGATGTGAATATTGATTTGTTTTATCAATCAGGATAATGCCGTCTACCCTTAGACGATGTGAATATGGAGATTATGGTGGCTTCCCGTCTATCCTTAGACGATGTGAATTCAGAGGTTATTGATCCCGTCTATCCTTAGACGATGTGTGTATGGAGGTTAAGAAGATGATCCCGTCTACTCTTAGACGATGTGAATATTGATTTGTTCATCGATCAGGATGATGCCGTCTACCCTTAGACGATGTGAATATGGAGATTATGGTGATGCCGTCTACTCTTAGACGATGCAAGTACGGAGATTACTTCTTCCCGTCTATCTTTAGACGATGTGAATATTGATTGTTCATTGATCCGGATGAGGCCGTCTATCCTTAGACGATGTGAATTGGGAGATTAATGTTGGCTTTCCGTCTATCTTTAGACGATGTGAGTATTCAATCAGGATGTCTTCCCGTCCATCTTTGGGCGATGTGAGTATATTTCTCTTCCTGCCTATCAGTAGGCAATGTGAAAGAATCAGGTATTTTGTTGCAGCTCTCGGGTTTGTTACATGGGGTATCACAAGCAACGGGTATTCAATCAGGAGTTCTTTATCAGATGATTAATCAGTTTGGTGCCGCAATACGGGACTCGGTTTTCTGGACTTTATTCCCCAAGCAGTTGACAGTATATGCTCGCGGTTGGCAAATTTTCGGGTTTCATTTGTATTCAACCGTCTCGTACCTCTGAATGTTTGAAGGCTGAGCGCTCTTCAAACCCTTCAGGTCCAAGTCGCTTGAATAGGGGCAGCTGTTGCACCCTAAAATTTGACCAACTGATTCTCCTATCTGACTCATGGTTTAATTTCATATTCACAGCTCAGATGTATGATTTTTGTGCACAAGCAGGAGGATATCAGAGTTTACAGCTTGATTTTTGTCTATCAGATATGGCAGACCCAGTCCAGATCACCAGGGTTTTATTTTCAGGAAATTGTGCGCTCCTCGGTGATTTTTTAGCTTGCACAGTGATTTTGATGATATTCTGATGCCCGGGGATCTCCGTTCGATTCGATCTGGTCTCGTGCGCTTTTATGGGGGTCATTTGCATTCATCTGCATTTTTAGGGTTTAATAGGCTTTTGTGAATTTTTAGCAGGCTTTATAGATTTTTCTGGAATTTAAATAGGGTTTTTGTATTTTTTAATAGTTTAATGCTCTTTTTAGGATTTTATGGAATTTTTAAAAAGGTTTTTAGAATAAATAAGATTTTAATTGGTTTTATCTTTTTTTAGAATAATATAGCTTTTCTTTTATTAATAATAATAGATTTTAATAGACATTAAATAATATTAG
The DNA here is from genome assembly GCA_963859935.3 of Lathyrus sativus. Taxonomy (NCBI): domain Eukaryota; kingdom Viridiplantae; phylum Streptophyta; class Magnoliopsida; order Fabales; family Fabaceae; genus Lathyrus; species Lathyrus sativus. The sequence continues at coordinate 32,308,294 of OZ012737.1, read as the reverse complement.
AATTTTAATAGAAAATTAGTAGAAGTTTAGAGTTAATTAGAGCATTAATCTCTTTTTAGAGTTTAATTAGATCTTAATTGTGTTTTAGATTTAATTAGGATAATGTAGGATTAATTAGACTTTTAATCACTTTTTAAAGTTTAATTAGGTTAACTAGATTTGTTAGAGTTAATAAGGATTTAGTTTAATTTCCAGATTAGTGGGTTTATTAGTTTAGTTAACTAGTCTTTTTTAATAGTATTGTTTTGCAGTTTTTCTGATTTTTATGTGGAGTTCGTTGGGCCCAATTGGGGAGGCCCAGTATTGCTTTCTTTTTTGTCCAGAAAAAATGACTCAGCATGTCCAAAAAGTCCAGCAAAAAAGGTCTATTTCGTCCAGGAGCTTCTAGAGAATTCTAGCATTTTCAGTGGTATAAAAGCGCCACGTGTTGGCCAAGCAAGGGTCCCACGCGTTTCGTAGAGAGCACGCCACCACCCACTCCCAGACTCTCACACGTGTTACACAGCTGTCCCCATTTCCCTCTCTCTCTGCGCATGCACGCCACTTGGCGCCCCCACATCACTCACCGGAGATTCACCAGAACACCACCGGCGGCCATGCATCAGCCGTAACTACCCACCGCCGGCAACCCAACCAACTCCGGCCACCACCTGAACATCCAAAATTTCCAGAAATCATCCTATCTTCTTCTTTCTCCCCAGACCTCCTCTTCCACCTTCATCAGTGCCTCGCCGGAAAGATCAAGCCTCACCGGAAACCTCAAGTCAATCCCCAGAATCCATCCAATCCTCTCCTCTTTCTTCTCCGTTCTTCATCCACCATTCAAATCGCCAACAATCTTCATCCAATTTTTTCCAGACATTCATCAACCTTCAAGCAGATTTCCAGAAGATCCTCAGACGTTCATCAGTCCTCCATCAAGATTTTTCCAGAACAACATCAATCCTCCATCAATTTTTTCCAGAACACTCAAACCTTCAACAATCTGCATCAGGATCCTCAGAACTCAATCTAACGTCCCACGCGCCATCTTCGTCCTTCATTCCTCGTCCAATCTTCAAGAATCTACGAGGTTTTCTCCAGAAATCTTCAAAGATCCCAGCGAACTCCTTCAACATTCTTCAGTTCCAGGATCTTCGTCATTCCTCCAGGTTTGTTCATCCTCCTTGCAATTTGTTTACTCGTGCGTGGTTAGGGTTTAGTGGAATCATTGGTGATATGATTCTAGCATGGACTGTTGAAGCCTGATTTCGATCTGGGAGTGTTAGATGAAGGTTGATTTCATGTGTGATAGTGGATTAAAGTGTGATTTTCGTTCATGATGTGTGAGGATTTGAGATCGTTTGAGAGTCTTCGAGAGTTGCAGAGGGGAGATTTGGGGGATGAGCGCAGTTAGGGTTGGGTTGGTGAACAGTACCAGGGCGTTTGAGGAGGGAGATGGTTTTTGTTTAGGGTTTGTTCAGATTAGGGTTTGGACGTTGGGCTTAGGCCCAAGCGTGTTCTGCTAACACTACACCCCGTTTACTTCCCCCAACCCCCTGGCGTATGAGAGACTGAGTAGTTGGTGTGGGCCTTAGGCCCTATTGCTAATAACACCCCCTGGGCGTAAGCCCAGTAATGGAAATCAACTGGAAAGTCTGCTAGATGCACCCCCATATGTGTTCTTGTCTGATTGTTTGATTTCAACTTGGGCCCTGCGCCCTATGGCTTTTGGCACCCCCCAATCAGGGCCCAGCTAGAAATAGCTCATAATACCATTGCTGTTTAGACCCCCCATTTCATTTTCTTCTATTTTTGTTTTTTTATATTTTCATGGTTTGTAAATAATTCATAAATAAATGAAAATAATTGTTTTTTTCAATAATTCTTTTTCTACCATTTCATTATAATTCCTAGAAAATTAAATAAAAATAAAAATGTCATTTTATTTTTATTTCCTAGTTCTGTGTATATTTTCCATTTAATTGATGTTTTAATATTTTCAATGCATGCATATCATTAGAAAATTCATAAAAAATGGTAGATTTAGTCAAATAATTCCGTTCTTTTTTCTGTAGACTCGTAATTCAGTGTAGAATTTTATAGTACAAAAATATTAGCTTAATCATGCATTTTCATTTTAATTGCATTTTTTCACTGTTATTGATGTTGAATAAATTGGTTTGTGGATATGTCTGTGTTGCTGATTTTAGTTCTTTCACCTGGTGTTGAATTCTGTTCTGATTTTTCAGTATGTTGTCATAGAGTCATGTAGGTTTCCCATAGATTTTTGATAGATTTTTGTAAGGTGTTCTGATATGATTTGTCTGAGCCTGAAGATAGGGGAAGTCTTGATGACTTCTGACTTTGAAGTTCAACTGTGGTTGAACTTCAGAGATAGTTCCTTGAGGATTGTTGGCCTGTGGTTTCTTCTTGAAGGTGGGAGCTGATGGAGGTCCTGCTGGAGCTTGCAGAGATGCAGTGGATTGAGGCTTAGTCTAGGAGCTTGTTGTCTGTTTGTGAGGTTCGAGATCCTGAAGTTTGAAGGGAGTTTATGGTACTTTCCTGAGGAAGGCACTATGAATGACTTTCATTCTTGCTTCTCACCTCTTTCGTAAGTATCCAATGATGTCGGAGCCGACTTGTGAGTTTAATTTCTCCTGAGGAGGAATGTAAACTGATCACATGTTGTTGAGCCACATGGGATACGATTCCTAAGTGGAAGTCTCCTAGTACTTTCCGGAGGAAGGTCCTATGGGTCTATTCACTTAGTTCCATTAATTTACCTAGGATTTCTCAAGTATCCAGTGATGTTGGAGCCAACTTGTGAGTTTAATTTCTCCTGAGGAGGAATGTAAACTGATCACAGTTGTTGAGCCACGTAGGGTACAATTCCTAAGTGTCAGCCTCCTAGTACTTTCCTGAGGAAGGTCCTATGAGTCTGTTCACTTAGTTCCCCTAGTGCATATAGGTATTTCTTAAGTATCCCGTGATGCCGGAGCCTTCATGTGAGTTTAATTTCTCCTGAGGAGGAATGTAAACTGATCACAGTTGTCGAGCCGCATAGGATATGACTCCTGAGTAGTAACCTCCTGGTACTTTCCTGAGGAAGGCACTATGAGCTTGTCTGCTTAGCTTCCTTTCTCTGGTAAGCTTGTTCTGAAGCTTGGAGACTGGGATTGATTCCTCTTGCTTAAGGTTTGGATTAATTTTTGCTTAGATCTTGGCTTAGGGTGCTGTATAGAGTTTTGTTTAGAGATAGATTAGGAGATTGTTTCAGGTTTGTTAGAGGCCCTGCTCAGGGTCAGTCTCTTTGGGTTGTTTGACTTGTGTGATGTTATGTTGCATTAGACTTAGGTATTCATCTAGATAGTTCTGAATAAGTGCATCTTAGAAGTAGACTTTGTGTGCATAAGAAGTTGAGGTGGTCCTCCTTCTGCTTGTTTGTTATTGCGTGGCTTTGCTTGTTGGTATTTGGTAGAGCTGAGCTCCCTTGCCTCTGTGGTTCGCGGCCTTTGTGCTTTGTTTGTCTAGTTGTTGCATTCATGCATATTTTCAGTATTCCTTTACTTTGCAGTTTCTTGTTTGTGGTTTAGTCCTGTTGCCATGATCCCTTAGGAGCTCTGACTTCTCCGCTGCGGAGTTGTTATGATAGACATTAGGATGATCAACCAGGTGTGATAGCAGTAGGTAGATTCCCCTGTTTCTCAGCTATAGTTCTAGGGTTTCCCTTTCCTTTTTGTAGGAGCTTTTGAGTAGCTTGACCCGTAGTTAGCTGAACTACAGCTGCTCTGATTCTTCGTTCCAGACGAAGATATGTAGGCATAGGATGCGATATCCTAGCGAGCACACTAACGACTAACCTTTAGTTCTCTCGCGGCTGTGCGATCGAGACTTCCCCGCTAACGACTAATTGCTATCCCTTTCTCTTGCCCGAGTGCACTTGAGACCAGATCGTATTTGTAGGTTCCCGAGCCTTAGAGACCAGTTTGTTTTCTCACTGCTGTGTGAGAGCCCCTGTTTACCCGTAGTTAGCCGAACTACGTTTGCTCTGATCTTTCATACCAGATGGAAGTACGTAGGCACAGGACGCGATGTCCTGGCGAGCAACCTTTCCCCCGTTTAGACGTAGGTAGTCGAACTACGTTGACTCTGACTTTCCCATTGCACGAGGGAATACGTAGGCCCAGAACACCGTATGTTCTGTCGAGTCCTGTCCTTTTATTTTCTTTTCAGACCAGCCAGTAGCGTAGATAGATAACACACCCTTTTACCTATAAACACCAAGCATGGATCCCATCGAGTACGATGGACGTGAGGGGTGCTAATACCTTCCCCTTGCGTAACCGACTCCCGAATCCAGGTTTTGGTTGCGATGACCATACCTTTTCCCGTCTTTGCGAGGTTTACTTCGAGCGTTTCCTTTCCCGCTCTGAGGGATAAATAACGCACGGTGGCGACTCTCCTGTCAAGCCGGCGCCGATTTTCGCAGTAGCGACACATACTTGCCAGTGTTGTCGAATCCTTGATCGTTGAATCCGAACCCAGTATTGACAAAGCCATTGCCTCCTAGATTATCTCCCAAATTGACATCACCCAGCCCAGCGTTATGGACAGCAGTTTCATTCCCCACTCCGACGTTACCGTTCACAGCAGCGGTAGCGTTGTTGATATTGGCAGCAGGTATATTGACCACAGGCGGAGCCACTGGCGTAGGAGTGCCGTCCCCATGAGCAGTATCAACCCGGACAGACTGATGATCTTCATTACCATGACCAGTGTTGCGAGCCAACAGAGGCTGGACCATGGCCTGCAAATTCTCTTGCCCTTTTGCTATAGCTTCCATGGTTTGCATGAAGAGAGCGAGCTTCTCGCGCACATCTTGCATCTCGTTCTGAATTTGGTCCATGATTCTTCGACAATTGGAGCGTGTAGAATAGCGGTGCGGATGTTGATCTGGAATCCTGTTAAGTACCTGGGGTAGAGCAAGAAATAAGACACCATCCAAAGATTACCTGTAATGCAATATGAATATGAATGCAATGCAATGTGTCTGTGCATTAGGGAAGTTCATTCCCCCAGTTCTAGTGCGAAGGTGCCGGTGCAGTGACAGTGCTGACAATAGGAATATCGGAGTTGAATCATAGAAAGCCTCATATATTGCAGAGAGAATCAATAAGCCCAGGGTACAATATCACTGAGAGTACAAAGAAGGCATGACCTCAACCAACAATCCTGGTGATGGTCAGCACTATGCAAATAAAGCATACAAGTTACTACATGAAATGATCAAATCCTCCCAAAAGTCTGGTACTCCTCTATCAACTTTCTGGTCTCCGGATGACCTGGTCGATCAAGCAGCCCTTCGACAAGCTGATTTCTCCTCTTAAGGACACGGCGTACGTCTTCAGCAGTTTCTTCCCATGTTGCTTCTCCGAAGCAATCTTCTAGCTTTCGCTTCTGAGACACCGCTTCATCTCTGGATTTGATTGCCTTGTTCAGTGCATGCTGGACACTATACCGGGTCATCACTTCTTCCTCACACTTCTTGATGCTAGACTTCAACTTCTCTTCGAGGTCGGAAATTTGCTGCTTCAGCTTATCTTCCCTCTTCTTGTTATTGGTGAGCGTAGCATTCCAAGTCTTATTGCAAGAAGATATCTCTCGGTGTGCCGCGTCGAGCGCTTTCTTTTTTGATTCCAGCATGTCATGGGAGCTTCTGAACTCTTGCCCCAGACGTTCGCGCTTTTTCTTTTCTTCAGTCAACTCAACCCTTAACCTGTTTACCAGCTCGATTTGTTGCTGGAAAGCATATACGGCCTTGTTTTTCTCATTGCGTACCTGAGCTAGCTCTTGCTCTAACCCTTCATTAATCTTCATCAAGGCTTCTTTTTCTTTCACAACTTGTTCGTAGGCTTCTCTAGAAACAGTAGTCGGCTCTGCTACCGGAACGGGAACAATGACGGGTGCATCTGGAAATGGCATCTTCAACTGACTAGCCCTCTCCTGAATCCAAACTCTATAAGGTGCATAGGCCTGACAGTCATTCTTTCCTAACAACGGCTTCCCTCTGCGGTTAATACGCGTCCAGGCATGTTGCAGCTTGGCTAATAACTCCCCCTTCACGTCACCTGTGAAGTACAGAGATTCCTGTACTTCTTCCTCCTGAGGTGGATTCTTCAGCGCATATCCGAACTGGCGAATGAATAGAGAAGGGTTGTAATTGATACACCCTTTTCTTCCTATCAACGGCACATTAGGGTACCCAGAACAACTGAAGATAAGCTCGGATCCCAACAGGTCTCGATCAAACCACTCCATATCTTCCGACGATAGCCTCATCAGGCGCTCTGGCCAACCAGCTGGAACTGTAGTCTCTGCAACAGATCCTCTCTTAGGAAGGTGACTCTCAAACCACATACTCAACAAGGGCACACACAGATGAACATTCTTCCCTCTTCCCTTCTCATTCTTGTAATGCAGTGAGTGGTAGAGATCTCCGAGTAAAGTAGGTACAGGATTACCAGCGGCAAACAAGTAGAAGGCGTCGAAGTCCACAAAATCCGGTATATTAGGGAACAGTACTATGCCATAAATGCACAAGGCCAACACAGCATTGAAAGCAACCCAGCACCCGCTCTTGGCATACTCTTGGGCTTTACCAACTAAGAACTGAAATGAGAAGCCTGGAACTCCACGGGAAACAGTAGTCACAAGTTCAGAAGCATCAACATGCAAGGCTTTTGCCAATTCCTCAGGCTTGGGTTTGGCGTCATAATGAATGAATGAAACCTGGTTCTGCACGGGCAGCTCAACATGCTCAGCGTATTCCTCCAGGGTTGGTCCCATAATAAAGTCAGAGAACGTAAAGCACCTCAAAGCAGGGTCATAGAATTGCATCAAAGCATACAGCCCATCTAACTCTACCTCTGTAGGTTTGCACACTAATCTCAATAATCTACCATAGCTCATCCGGAAACTCCTACGAACACCCTCATCAGCCAGAGAGATCAACCCCAGTAAAGGAACAATATCAGGCGTAGGCAATTTGTAAGCAACCGTTCTCCTTAAGCTAGTCATGATCAAACACTCAGAAGTCTGGGCACTAGAACTAGGGAAATACAAATGCACCTGCAGCACAGACACACGTTAGTGAAATGCAAATGGTAATGGATATGCAGGCACTGCAATGCAAGTAACATGCAACAGGGACCAAAGTTGTAGCTGAATAGCCTGAACCCAATCAAGAAAGGTCTCAGATAGACCATCCAGAAGTCCTCAAGCCCTGGTCTCAGATAGACCTAAAATAAAACTCCAACACTGGTCTCTGACAGACCTCAAATCACATCTCTAATTGGTCTCTGACAGACCTCAGAACACATCTCCAAACGGTCTCTGACAGACCTCAGAACACATCTCCAAATGGTCTCTGACAGACCTCATAACTCTCCATAAATAACCAGGATCTCTGATCAAGAAATAACCGGTATCTGAAGGTCTGGTTACCTGCATAACCCAAAATCCCCTCACAGGTGGGTGGCCCTATAACTGGCACAAGGTACGGCATCCTATGCGGTCGTCGGCGTCACAGACTTTCAGGGTTGATGATACGATTCCCAGAAGGAGTGGCATCATCAATTCCTGAAGAGGCCTCACTTAGCCAACTTCCAAATGATCGGTCCCCAGAGTCGACAATCCAACTAACCAGCAACCCACGCCAACCAAAGGAAGGGGCAGGAGGCCAACCAGAGGAACCTCGTCTGAGTGTAGATTTCATGGGACACCAAAGCAAGCAAAGCAAGCGGGCGCCCACTAATTTCTACTCTAATTCTAGGTGCACTCAAGCCCAGGTCCGGCTTATCTCTCAATATCAGAACACCCGTCACACCCCAAATACAGCAATAATAAACAATATACAAAGCTGAAAATACAAGGTTAGAACTATACAATAACTCCATACAAAATCCTCGACGGGAAAACAAGCGTTAGGATTGACTCTCTCAGGGGACGTTGGATCCCAAATGCATAAGAACCATCGCGGTCCTTAGCAGCCAGGGGACGTTGGATCCCCAGCAGAGTCGCCAGCTGTCGCTACTGCGAAAATCGGCGCCGGCTGAACAGAAGAGTCGCCACCGTGCGTTATTTATCCCACGGGAGGGAAAGGGAACGCTCAGAGTAAACCTCGCAAAGACGGGAAAGGTATGGTCGTCGCAACCAAAACCTGGATTCGGGAGTCGGTTACGCAAGGGGAAGGTATTAGCACCCCTCACGTCCGTCGTACTCGACGGGATCCACGCTTGTTTTCGGGTATGGATTGTTATTCTATCTACGCTAAAGGTCAAGGGTTAAAAAGAAAATAAAATGAAAATAAAAATGACTCGGCAAAGTATCGCACTTTATGCCTACGTATTCTCGCCTGGAACGAGAAATCAGAGTCAACGTAGTTCGCCTACCTACGGGAAAGGAGGGGAAGGTTGCTCGCTAGGATATCGCATCCTATGCCTACGGACTTTCATACAACATGAAAGATCAGAGCAAACGTAGTTCGGGCCACGCACGACACAAGTCTGTCTTGATTGATTTTATTCCTTCTGAAAAAGGTTTTCTGATTAGCGGTCCAAGCGGACAAAAAATAACGTCTTGATGAGTTCACATTCTTTTACGGAAGAAGTGTCTTTTATTGTGTTTGAAATCTTTATGTGTTTTTCTGTTTGTTTTGAGAAAGAAAGAGACAGAAATCTAACCTACGGTTGCGAAGGGAATCAAACTAACCTAATGTTATCATGCATGGGTTAAGACCTAGTGTCCATCATGCTCCTCTCTTGCACAGAGAGAAACAGAGATCCTACGGGATAGGCAGAAGCAGAAACAATAACAGATATGATAAAGCGGTAAAATGCATGGATGCAACAGCACAAGCGAGGCAAGGGAGTCCCACTCAACCTCGAACCTAGAAAACAATAGGCAAAAGTGAACAGGCTTCACTTTCAACCCAGCAGGGTAAACAGCAAACAATACAGTCCAGAAAACCAATCAATACATCAGCAAATGAAATACAGCAAAAGAAACAAACAGCTTCAGCAGCTCTGAATCAACATCTGGCTTCAAGTAATCTCCATCTTCATGGCCTTCAGGCAAGGGCTTTAATCATCAGTCTTCCATCTGCAATGGCTTTTCTTCATGCTCAGACCTCCAGGATGAGGGATTAGTCACAAGAGTGAATTGGGTGTTTAAGCAATCAGTTGACTACCAAGGGTGGTGAACAGACTGCTTCTAACACAAGAGACATTTTCTCTCAAGAGTTCTATCTCATAGACACTATCACCAAGCCTTCCAAAGTAAGGGGGTGAGTGTCTTAGAGAGACTCTGAATCACAGAGAAGAATGGATGCAGACAAGGCAATCCATGTTTGAGAAACAAACTTTCTAACCTAGAGCTCTGCCTAGCTCCTAAACCCTAGTCTCCTCAGCATCTGCTAGCAAGAAACTCCTATTCAACTCTGGCAGTTGATCTTCAATCTCTGGATCTCCAATGGCCTTCATCTCCTCAAGTCTTCAGCTCTCCCAGGTCCCCAGACAATCCCAATACCCAAGCAAGCAAGCAATAATCCCCAGAGGGCACACCACACCAGTCAATCAGATATACAGACAGTATTAATAGCAGTAGGGGAATCCTGACTTTTTCTAAGGGATCTAGTAACTACCCATAGACCCTATAGTCCCATAACTAATCTATTCAAACCCTAAGTCCTAAGGGAAATGAAATCAAACTTCCTAAGTCATCACCTAAAAACCCTAATTTGTTCATGTTGTTCAAGCCTACATTAATCACCTAAAATTAATTCCTAAAAATGGGCACTAAATTGTTTCTACAAGTTCAATATCTCATCTAAACACCCTAAAAAGAATGAACAAAAAATATGAAAGCATTTAATAGAACAAAAATTAGTAAAATCATGCATGAAATGGATCTATTTAAAATGACATTTATTAAAAAAATATGAAAAAAATATGAAATAAAAATAAAAATGCAATTTTATTTTTCTATAATTTTCTAGACACTCTAATGAAAATGATGTAAAAAGAATGAAGTGAAAATGATTTTCTATGAATTTATTATGAATTTTTGAAAGTGCATAAAAATTAAAGTGGAATTAAAAAATTAAATTGAATTAAAATGAGGGAGGGGGGTTAGAATATCAATTCGCTCCAGTTATATCCAGGATGGGCCAAGCAGGGTGGGGTGCGCGTAGCACTTTGAGTTAGGCCCAGAAAACAATTCAGAATCAATTGAAAATAAAAACATGCAGGGGGTGAAAAAAGAAACAAAATCACGTTCAGAATTGATTTGGGCTTGGTATTGGGGGTGGGGATAGCATTCTCACTCAGGCCCGCCCGTTTCAATTAATGAAACGGTGCGTTTGGCACCAAACTAATCTCCCTCCAAATTCTGAATTGAATAAGAGCCATAGGATTACTCTCCAAGTCAAAAGTCTCACACGAATTGGACCGCTCAGATTATGTCTTCTCCAATGGATCATGAGACTTAGGGTTTGGACTCCATGAATGCCATGCACGAGCAGAATTGAACCTCTCAGTTCTCCCTCTCCAAGCCATGAAATGCCACGATATAAACACGAAAACTACTCAGAATTCTTCCCTCTACAATCCTATGGTCTTAGATTACTCTGAAATTCACCAAATCATTCAACCCGAGCACAACAGGTTCTGGTTACCATGGAAGCACTCTGAGATGCATCACAACAATTCTCAATCAAACTTACACTAACCTAATCTATGCATAATGGTTATCATTCTGATCCATCAAGCTAAGCTTATGATGCATTCTACTACAAGTTTCAAGCCCTAACAGTTTCTACCACCTGCTAACAATCATCACTAATCTACTCCAAATTCATCCTAATTGCTCTACTAACCTTCTACATTACATCTAAACTAACAAAATCATGCTAACCTAATTGAATCAAGCTGTGGCAGAGCAAATGTACCTGGTGTGAAATCTTGAAAACAGCTATGGAGACTCGTGGATCTGAGGCTTCCAAGGCTTGGATCTTGATCAATTAACTCAGTGATTGATTCTGTATGCAATACCTTGATGATTCTTGACTTGAATTGTGCTATCCACTTGCAATTGTAACTTTGATGTTGATGATGGAAGTGCTCGAAAATGGAGTAATCACACCTTGTTCTTGATTGAATTATGATCTATGATGATGAAACAGTATAATGAAGTTGATTTTGATGATGATTTGGTGAAGAATTTGAGGAATTGAAGTGAAAATTCAATGAAAAAAGAATGAGAGAATTTGGGAGATTCTTGGTGAAAAATGAAGCCAACCCTTGATCAATCTTCATTTCATGAATATATAGTGTCCACATGAACATTCTAGATCCATCTCACACATTCCCTTGCCTTCCAACTTTGATCCATTTTTGAAATGTTTCTTAAAAGGCAAGTAACCATGAATATCTTTCTTTTTTCCTTCTAAACTCAAAAAAGTGTTTGAACCATTGTTCTTAGAATTGCTTTTCCATTCAAAATCATATATTGGAAGTCTCCATTTGGACTTGTAAATCTCCCAAACCATTTTTCACTTTGAATTTCTTTAAATTATAAGCCATTTTAGTTCAAATTTTGACCAATTATGCAACTCCATGTTATGAGCTTTTCCAACAATTTGTGACCTTCTTTCTAGGCTTAAAATCCCATTTGGAGCAAGTTTGATGTTGTAAGTTTTTCCATTTGAGGCCTCCTTGTATGAGTTTTGGACATAGGTTAAAATGACCTGTAATTCACAAATGCCCAAAATACCCTTTGCTTGCCAAGACCATAAGTTGAGTTCCACACATCATATGAAGGCATGCTATACCATTATAGAAAGCTAAGACAATGAGGAACAATTCTTATGTTGACCAAGAATTCATTTGAAATCTCCTTGAGGGGTAAAAATTGCTTGGAAGTCAAGTCACTTTCACAGACAAAAATTCAGATACCTCAGATGACCTGTAACTTGCAAGGACCATAACTTGAGTTCTATAAATCTCCTTGATGTCTTCCACCACTCAAATTAAAGGTCTTGAGATCCTCTACAAGTTCCATGTTGGCCAAGAAGCCATTTGAAGCTAGCATTTTGACTTATCTTGCTTGGAAATTTGACCTAAACTAGGGGATTTTACACAGAAACCCTAATTTAGAAACTCCTCTTCTCCTTGATTTCTCTTGAATTCTTCTTGGCATATCTCCATATACTCTTTTATATGTCTAATGATGAACCCCACATCTCTCCACTAGACTTGAGTGCCCCTTAAATCAGTCAATTGACCTAGGGTTGACCTAGGGTTGACCCAGATGAAACCCTAGTTGACTGTCTTCAACTATAGCTCTTGTGCTCTCATCAATGACTTGTCTCCTTCTCCAAATGACTTTCTAAGTCTCTCATAATGTCTAGATACTCTCCATGCCTTCAACTCACAGCTCACAACCCTCTTGTTGACCCTCAGATGCCCTCAGCTAGGAGATGGACTCAAGGCTTGATCTGATGAACTCTTTGCTTTCAAAATCTTTCCTGATGACTTGAGTGAGATTGAATTGGGATAATAACCTCTTGATAGGCTTCTAAAGATGAGAATAATGATTGGTCCCCCTGTTGTATGACTTGCTATGCTTATGCTATGCAGATGATTAGTCTATGTACATGACTCTATATGCAAATGCTAATGATGTTAAAACATAAACCAAGTGAATAAGGTTGAGCAAATTTTAGGGTGCAACACCTTCCAACGATAAGTAACAGTTCTCCCTCGAGGAGCTTATCAGGGCATTTCCTATCAAAGTCCATTTATTTTGGCATACAGCGGGTCTTTACCCTGTATATTTGATACGGATTTCCGAAAAGTCCGTCCGATCCCATCACGAAGGATAGTTTATAGAAGCTTGGATGTTATTCTTTGCTCAATGCTCCAGCATTCTGTGATCGATCTTGCAATCGTGTGGATCCAGTTTTATTTTTAGACATTCCCAAGTAGAGGTCATCTCATAGGTGCCATCTCCATTTAAGGATCTTATTCTTAAAAGTCCATTTATTTTGGCATACAGCCGGTTTTTACCCTGTATATTTGCTACGGATTCCCGAAAAGTCCGTTTGATCCTGTCACGAGGGATAGGTTACAGAAGCTTGGATGTTATTCTTTGCTCAATGCTCCATGCATTCTGTGATCGATCTTGCAATCGTACGTGATCCAGTTTTATTTTTAGATTCCCTAGTGGAGGTCGTCTCATAGGTGCCATCTCCATTTGAGAATCTTGTTCCCGTTCTAAAAATGACAATTGGTCGTATTCGCACCAGTTGACCATCATTTTAGAATTCCCCAGGTTGTACTGTGTCCCAGCGCGTCGTTTTCCCCAGTGTGTTCTTCTCGTAACATCTGTCCTATGTCGTCGTATTCGTCAGCATTTTCGCATTCATCATTCCAGCATACGCATCATATCATATTCATGGCATCGTCTGCATTAGTCTGTTCTCGTTTGGTCCATAGCATTGCATATCGCCACATATAAGGGCAAAATTTTCGGTTATCTATATTTAAATCCCTCCACCATGATTCCTCGAGTCTCCGCCACTCAAATCATCTGGTGTAGCTATTTAAATAGGGGCAACTGTAATACCCCAAATTTTACCCTTATATGTAGTCAGTCATTTCGTATAGCATCTCATCTGTGCATCTGCTAACCACTATCAAGTCATGGAGGTGTTTGTTTTGCAGGATTGGTTCCAGGGGTATTTTGGTCATTTTACGTGGATTCCGCTAATTCTTTGAAGACGGGCCGTTACTGAGCTGTGAGACACTTGAGACACTATTTCTGAGGCGTTTATTTATCACATGGTTTGATTATATCAAGGCGTCTATCCGATGTGTTCGGTATCAAAATTTGTCGGACACAACTAGATTTAAGGTCCATTTCATCGCTCATGGTTTATTTCCAGAGCATTTCCGTTTCTGTTAATAAGGCGCAGTTTAATTGGGTATCATTGGATTGTTGCTCATATCATTTGGTCAGTGGAATTCAATTACGGGCAATGTCATCGTTGACACTGAATCTGTTGTGATTACGGCGCACATCCGCGTTTGGTTAGAAAATGAGGAGAATATTGTTGGCTAGAATCCAAATGAATGAAGTCAGGTGATGAGATTAGGACTACCAACGAGACAAGTACATGAGCAAGGATATCATTCGTGAATATTTATGGTTTATGACTAGAATAATGAATTTAAATATTTGTGGATTTATTCACGAATGTTTATAATTTATAACTAGAAATAAATATAAATAGATTCAAAGTTGAATGATCATGGAATTTTTATTTCATAAGAATATCATTTTACAAAAGGAAGTGAATCATTTCACATTTGAATTGCTGTGAGATTACATTTACAAATGTTACATCTACTCTAAAAAATCCTAAATCCTAAAAACTCCTAAGGCTTCTTCATGGTATCCTTCCCTTGAGTGTTCCTCGAAGTTCCCGATCACCTGCAAAAAATAAGAGAAACAAAACAGAACAGAGTAGAAAGATGTTAGAAAGATGAATTCGACACTCTCAGAACATCGTCATCATCGAGTGCCGGGAGTGGCACAACCGAAGCTGCGTCCTACCCCCGTTACCAATCCACGCCATTAGCGTCAGATCAGGTAACATCTGTTCTTATTTAAGGGGCAACCGAGAGATGAAGAGTAAAAAGAAGTTTCGGGTCGAAATGGATTTTGCCGAAAGATTGCTTCGAAACCAATACGTAATTGGAATCTATCAAGTAAATCCGGATGCCAACAGATTGCTAATTAGATCCATGGATAATCCACAACTGAATGTAGAAAATACAAACCATACGGATGTCCCAGATCAGAGAGAGGACTTGTTTGCAAAAATCCAACAGATAATATCAGAATCAAAGTCCATATCAGAAAACTGAATCCACAGACAAACCAAATCTGAAAATGAGCCAATAAGTCCGCAAGGGATTCCTCTGCAAAAGTCAAAGCATCAGTATCCGAAAATAGAATGGCAAGTACATTAAAAGAATCAGGTTCAAGTCAATTCGAAAACAAGAGAGGGCAGAGGTCCAGTTCACAAACCACAGCAGGAAATGCAAACTCAATTAAAATAGCAAGATAAGCTCACATAATCACATCAGCTCAGGGCAAGCCTCAATCAAAGGTTCAAGTCACAATGAAAAGCCAACAAAGCAGTTCATATCAGTGAAATCCCACGGCCAAACTACCTCAAATAGCTATGAGCATGAGGGCTCAGTTCAGAACATCATTGCCCCAAGCTATAATGGAATCAATTGAGACAAACCATCTGCAAACAGAGGAGATACCAGAAAACTGAGTCCAATGGCGAATTAGACACCATAACTCATGAAACATCAGAACACAAAGGCTCCAACGCAGGTTCAGACAAGTATCATCACTACCAACGACCTCCCTCGGCAACATTCGATCCGACCGGGACTTTAGCACCTGTTCTGAAAGAAGAAAAGGAAAATTAATGAGAACCGAGGCCAAACCATATCAGAACCATATCAGTTTACAAGCCCAGAAACCCTGTTCTGAACCAAATTCAAACAGCCAAAAGCAACTGTCGAAACATGGATAAAGGCAACCGCGGTATCATCGATTCCATCATCAGGCTCAGACAGAGCGTCATCATCGCCGTATACCCCTTCTCGGCAGTTTGGATTCAACCAAAGCAGCCATACCAAATCTGAAAGAAGAAAAAGAATGTTAGTGAACTCGCATCAGACAGGAATTTTGAAGTAAGATGTGATTCAAAACAAATATCAGACAAATCACAAGGGTCCGCATCCGACAAAAATCAAATCCAATCAAGTGAACCCAAAAAGGAAAGTCAACGAGTAAATCGCAAAAGCCGCGTTTGAGGATCCATCAGGGATCAAATCCACATCTGCAAATATCAAAAGGAAATCCAATCAAATCACATCAGATAAAATCATCAAATCGTACCAATAACGGAAACGCCACAATCCAAGCCCACAAGTGAAATCCAAGGGGATATAAAAGGGACGAAGCGTAAACGAAAAGGGGGTGGTGAAACCCTAATGATAAACAGAAAAACACCCCAACAACTAACATCAAGAAGATAAAACGTTCTCACCCAAAAGCGGCCGCGAGATCGAAACGAAGAAGAGGATCGCGAAACCCCAGACAACCACCATCAAATCAAATCGTACGATCGCCTTCGTCTCTCGACGGGCAATCGTACCTTGGAGCTCAGCTACAAAACATCAAACGGTAAAACGAATCAGAAGCCGCCTTCGCCGCTCATCACGTACGACGGGCAACCACCGTTCGCCGCCTCAGAATATCTTCATCATCGGCCGCCATTTTCGCCAAAACCGCCAAGAACACCGATGAAATTGTAAGCCATTGCGTGGGGATTTGATTTCTGATGATTCTTAATTGTTTTGTTGTTTTTTTTCAGAAACATCGTGGAGAGACAAGAGTACGAGAGATGAAGGCGATGAAGGAGAAGAAACGGCGCCGCGAGGAGGATAATAGGGTTATGAAACCCTAAATTGGTTTTTGATACATCCTCACCAACCGGGTTGGGTCCGGAAGTGATTACCGGCCCAACCCCTTTTATTTTTCTTTTTTTCATTTTTTATATTTAGTTAGTTTGAGTTTTATTAAAAAAAAATTTAATTAAATATTAAAATTGTTTTTTTAAAAATAAATAAAA
This sequence comes from Lathyrus sativus, assembly GCA_963859935.3. Lineage (NCBI taxonomy): Eukaryota > Viridiplantae > Streptophyta > Magnoliopsida > Fabales > Fabaceae > Lathyrus > Lathyrus sativus. The sequence goes on along the minus strand of OZ012737.1, from coordinate 32,291,535 downwards.
ATTAAAAAACCCTTTTTTTATATAATAAATAAAAAAACCTTTTTTTAATAATAACTTAAAATCTTTTTTAAAATATATAAATTAAAACTTTTTTTTTAGATTAAATTTAAAATATTTTTTTTTTTAAAATTAACATTACTCTTTCTTTTTATAAGTTCATTTAACATCTTTTTTTCAAAACAACAAAAATCTTCAACATTGCACTCTTGTCTCATGACTCGTCCAATTACCGTCTGACTTTGCCCATTAAACGCGTGTGTTCATTTTTGCAGCTTATTACGTGGTGTTTTATTTAAGTTTCATCATTATTGTAACTGCTTCTCGGTTGTAACCTCGCGAATCCTAACAATCGCGCTTTAATTTCTGTCTTTAAGTTCCTGCTTGCATGGCTTAAATTATCGACATTATTTCTCTGTTTGCATGATTTAATTATCTCACGCCGTTACCATTATTCTGCTACACTGCACACATCCAAAGGAATTAGGTCTAGCCGTTTGACCGCCGTGTCAATAGTCCTCAACCTCAAAACCTCAAAACTACACCCTTACAAACCCTAATTTTCCATAAATGTCTCGCCGCAGACAAAGTTACAATTTTACCCCTAGCATTAGGTCAAAGAGCCGCCGCGCTCATTTTAGGGTTTCCCGCCGTGGAATCCCTAATTTAACCCTAGTTACAACTTAACATTTCAACGTAGAGATTTGGAGTTTCTACACTCCGCGTAAGCGTGTCCTTAAGACATGTTTATTCCCCTTGAGACCTTGACCACAGTCAAGAAGTCTCTAACCTCCCTTTTGAGGGGAACTACGATTACTCTGATTCCACTCCCGTAAGGATACGTAGGCACAAGATGCGATGTCTTGCCGAGTAAACTTAGAATTAACCAATTAGGTCTCTTTTCTCACTTTTAATCCTTTGTACATATACCTTAAGCAAATAAATAAAGCAAATAATAAACATTTGAACAAAAGGTTCCTGTAGAGTACTACAGAAGTTTAGGGTGCTAATACCTTCCCTAAATTTAATCAACCCCCGAACCCTAGATCTTTCCCCGTGTTGTGTTTACGATGCAAAATAGGTTTTCCCTCTTTTGACCTTTTCCTTCGGATAAATCAAAGAGCGGTTGTGAATTGAATTGCGATTCAAACTCATTAATAGTTTGTGATCCTATTTCCACCGCAACACTCTCCTTCACAATTCACCGATTACCGCTACTAGATTGACGGAACCCACCGCTCCTCAATCACCTTCGCTCAGCTGAATGTATGTTGAGAAGATTCGTACCAAAAAACCCCAAATTCGGAGAATCTTGGAGGACAAAACCCTCAAGGTTTTATTCAAGAAAAACCTGCCAAAAACTCAACCCGAACCGGATTCCAAATCGAAGGCTTCGAACGTTATCACCTTGAACACTCCATAATGCACAATAAGAATTATTGTATGTAATTGTTGTGGTATGAAATGTAAAGGATGAAGATGATGAGAACTAGTGGCACCTATTTCACTTTTCTTGTTTATGCAATTGACTCAATGTTTCAATTTTTGTCTTTGAAGAATGAGCAATAATCTATTTATAGTAAGCCAAACATAACAGACACAACCACTTTTCAAAATAAGTTGAAAGACTTCAAATTATGCAGAAAATGAAGCGAACGGTCGACCATACTAGGACTGTGCGTCGACGCATAGTCTGCAGTTTTAGACAAACAGAAAATATCATCAATATGTGTCGACCATAGGTCGGCATGCGCCAACCAGTGGAAATTTCACTTTCTAGGCACCTTCTATGAGTCGACCGGGACCCTGGAGTGGTTGACTCAAACCCTATTATTTTGCAAAAATGCTTATTTTTGTGATTTCGACACTTCTAGACACAATCCATGATCTACCAAATATGTTGGACTCAATATAGCTAGTTAGATTGACATGACATGCACACAAGAGAGATATAAGAGATGTGATATGCATTTGCCTTGTGGTGATAGTGCCAAATACCGATTCTTCCATGTGATTGCGTTTTAACATCATCGAAACACACATATGTATGGTATATGAGGATTTACCCTTACAATAGCTAAGTGGGAGAGGAGTGACTGACTTAGCTTGTATGCTATTAAGAGGACTAGTTATGTAAATTTGACGTTGAAATCTCAAGTTGTTGGTAATAGTATCTTATTAGATGGTCTATATGAGTTTTCTTTGGATTGTGATAATATTTTCTCATCCTTGAATGTTGAGAGCTTCATTGCTAAAAGGTATAAAATTAAAGAAAATTCCTCCTTATTGTGGTATGTTATGACCGTGGTGGAAAGTATTATGGTATATATGATTCTACTGGGTAACACATGGGGCCTTTTGCAAAATACTTGCAAGATTGTGGAATCGTTCCACAATACACCATGTTTGATACTCCTAAACAAAATGGTGTAGCCGAAAGGCGAAACTGCACCCTTAAAGATATGATGAGAAGCATGATGAGTATGTGTAATTTACCAGAATTTGTACGGGGTGATGCTTTGAAAACAACCCTTTATATACTTAATAGAGTTCCTAGTAATTCAATTCCAAAAACACCTTTTGAGCTTTGACAGGTAGAAACCCCAGTTTGAACCATCTTCATGTCCAGAGTTGCCCTGTAGAGGTTTAAATATATTATCCTTTTGAGACAAAGCTTGACCCAAAAACAATTCGTTGTTTTTTCATTGGATATCCAGAAGATCTAAAGGATACAAATTCTTTTGTCGTGGTAGAGGTAATAAAATTGTGGAGTCTATTCATGCAAACTTCATTGAGCTTGATATTGTTGAGCCTGTCATTGCAACAAATAATATTGATTTTGTTATGCCTGATGTTGTTACTTTGTCACTGCCTAATTTTGATAATGTTAGATCATCCACTTCTCATGGAGGTTTTGCTCCAAATGAGAATGTGGTTGAACATCCAGTTGAAGATGTGGTTGAATCACTTGTTAGAAATGTAGTGAATCCTTCTATTATAACTGAGGTTGCACAAAGTTGAGCAAATTCATGTTAGAAGGTCAGTAAGACAAAAGTGACCTGCTATCCCGGATGATTTTGTAGTTTATCTTAGTGAGGATGCTTATGATGTTGGTATTGTTATTGATCCTAAAAATTATCTAGAAGCTATTACTTATTCTCAATCTAGCATTTGGACAGATGCAATGCATGATGAAATAAAATCCATGGTAAATAATGATGTTTGGGAACTAGTGGAGTTACAAGGAAACTGTAGGGCGATTGGGTGCAAGTGGATATTCAAAACAAAGAAGGACTAGAAAGGTAAAATTGAGAGGTTTAAGGCAATACTTGTGGCTAAATGTTTCACACAAATTGAGGGGATTGATTTTAATGAAAAAATTTCTCCTGTTTCCATTAAAGACTCTTTTAGAATCGTTATGGCCCTTGTAGCACATTTTTACTTAGAATTGAATTAGATGGATGTTAAAACTGTTTTTCTGAATAGTGATCTTAATGAGGAGGTGTACATGCAACAACTTGAGGGTTTTGTGACAAGTGGTAATGAACATTTGGTTTGTAAATTAAGAAAATCTATTTATGGTTTGAAATAGGCTTCTAGACAATGGTACTTGAAATTTGATGAGGTGGTAACTTTATTGGATTTTAAAGAAAATAAAATTGATCAGTGCATCTATCTTAAGGTCAGTGGGAGCAAATTCATCTTTCATGTGTTATATGTTGATGATATTTTGCTTACAAGTAGTGATCTTGGTCTACTTCATGAGACCAAACTTATGTTAACCAAGTTCTTTGATATGAAAGATCTTGGTGAAGCATCCTTTATGTTGGGAATTGAAATACATAGAGATAGATCACATGGTATGCTTGGTTTGTCATAGAGGGATTATATTGATAGAGTTCTAGAGAGGTTCAATATGCAGAATTGTCAGCCAGGAGATGTTCCAATTGCTAAAGGATATAAATTTAGTAAAGGTCAATGTCCTAAAAATAAGATTGAGCGGGCAGAGATGAAGGGAAAACCCTTTAATAGTGCATTGGACAACCTGATGTATGCTTAAGTATGCGCTAGACCTGACATTGCTTTCAGAGTTGGTGTCTTGGGATGATACCAGGCTAATCCTGAGAATAATCATTGGATTACTGCCAAAAAAGTGATGAGATATTTGCAGAGAACTAAAGAGTATATGCTTGCTGGGTATGTTAATTGTAACACCCCCTTCTATACCCCCAATAATTAATAAATCACTTAGGCATATATAAAAAAATTTCATCAGAGTTTAATTAAAATATGATATAAAAGAAGTATGTCACATCATCACGAATTAAAACATTCAACACCTGCTCTTTAAAAGACATGTAACAGTGGGGTAGTTTTTAAATAGAGGAACTTCGTCCTTACACCCACATCTCAACATTTAAAACTAAAGCGGAAGATTAAACATTGAATCACTTAAGACATGTTATCATATAAATATATATCATTCAGTTTGTTTCACCACATCATTCAAGTTTTACAAAACATTTGCCATCAGATACATATACAAGATGTATCACAAAAGAATGCTATACAAGCCTAACTACCCGGTGCTACATATCAGAGCTGACCGACAAAAGAATGAAGTTATACTTCACAAAAAGAAACCTCCAGCAACCTAATCTGCAATGTCTCATAGAGAATTATAAAATAGCATAAGGGTGAGAAATATCATCATAATAATCAATGCATATAATCATATATAAATGCACAAGTACAGAATACATATATTCCACATTTCTCACCACAATCCATTATAATTCATCACTATGTATTTATAATTAAGTATGGATAATTATCAAGCATATTTCATCATGCCTACATCCAAAATTCTCAATCCAACGATTCATACACAAGCATACTTTCACATAACAATGGTATCTATACCATGTGACTCATATACAACTCCTCAATTCTCACCAATCCCCATTTAGGATTATGGGTACATCGCCTATACCCCACCAGGAATAACATCTCAGTTATTCTACCCCGATGATTATTCCACTAGGAACGAAACATTTCCATTCTACCCCAGTGTTCATTTCACTAGGAACGACACATTGCCATTCTACCCCAGTGTTCATTTCACTAGGAACGATATCTCATCATTCTACCCCAGTGATTACTCCACTAGGAACGATATCACATCATTCTACCCCAGTGAGTACGACCATAACACTATACATCACTAGGAACAACATCCTGTTATTCTACCCTAGTGACAACTCCACTAGGAACAACATCTTGTCATTCTACCCTAGTGACATGATTTTTACACACATACATATTTTTCAACATCATCATCACCTTTACCAAGCAATGCACATATATTCACGATATATTCTCATGCATTCTTTACACACAATCGCACACAATCAATATGCATTCACAATGTCGTGCCAAATAGCAACAACTTCATCACAAGTCATCATGCATATTTAATTCAATTTAAACAATGCATACATACGCCAAAAGGCCACATTTTAACTCAAATTCACAATCTAGGATTCACGCCATACGGCTACCCACAACATATATTTCACAGCACACAATTACTCATTCCAACAAGGATCGAACATAATCGAGCCAAGAAATCAACATGGAATGGAATCACAGAGAAAACAAAATGTTGTGACACTCGCTAGCATGCTCGCCTAGCGAGTGCTCGCTATCTGTTCGCCTAGCGAACAAGCTCGCGAAGGCAAACAGAAGCTATTGTCTTACTTCGCTACCCAGCTCGCTCCAGCGAAGTCCTAGAGAACCTTCACTACCCCATTCGCTACCATCAAAGATCACCAATTCCATTCTGCCCAAGTCTGGGACCTCTCGCTACAGCTCACTGCAGCGAACGCTCGCGACCAGCTCGCCTAGCGAACAAGCTAGCGAGTGTCTGCGAACTCAAAACCCTCACTGTCCAACTTTCATAAATCTCCACAAAATCAACTGATTCTCCCCGAACCAGTTCCCATAACCTTAGTCTAACATCCCTCGACTAAACTACACCACTCATTCTCATTTTTAACCGTTAAAATTCGGTTTCTACCGATTAAATCTACTTCTGCCCTAAAATGGAAGTTGTAGAAAATCATCCAACAATCTAACCCAAGCATACATAACCATATACATTGACAAGATAATGATATTTCACACCCTTACCTTGATTAATTCGATTCTTGAGAGTTGTTCTTGAGCTTTTCCAAGTTTTCCTTCTTCTCCTTCTCTTTTTCTCCTCTTCCTCTTCTTTCTATATTCTTTCTCTTATGTTTTTATCTTTCTCCTTTCTTTCCAATATCCTTATATTTCTTTCTCTTCTAATTCTCTCCAATATTTTCTCTTAAAATATCTACCAATAATGCAATTAATCCAAATAATTCAATTAATTAACATAAATAATTAATTAATGAAAATTGGGTTGTTACAACCCTCCCCCACTTTAGGAATTTTCGTCCTCAAAAAATGTTACCTGATTCAAACAGCTCGGGATAAGACTCCTTCATCTGGCTCTCAAGTTCCCAAGTCACATTTCCACCAGCTGGTCCTCCCCAAGCGACCTTCACCAAAGTAATATCTTTACCTCGAAGTTGCTTCAACTTCCAATCCTCTATCCGCATAGGTGATGTCTCCACAGTCAGGTTATCCCTTATCTGTACATCATCTACTTGGACTACATGAGACGGACCTGCAATGATTTCCTCAACTGAGATACATGGAACACGTCATGGAGATTAGCAAGCGACAGCGGCAATGCAACACGATAGGCTACCTCTCCTATCCTCTGCAAAATATGATAAGAACCAATGAAATGCGGCGTCAACTTACGCGACTTCAATGCCCTACCAACACCAGTCATCGGAGTGACTCGAAGAAACATATGATCTCCCTCCTGAAATTCAAGTGTTTTCCTCCTCTTGTCATGATAACTCTTCTGACGACTCTGAGAAATCCTCATCTTATCTTGAATCATCTTAATCTTATCAGTAGTCTACTGGACTATCTCGGGTCCAACTACAGAACTCTCTCCCGACTCATACCAACATAATGGTGTCCTACAATGTCTACCATACAATGCCTCAAACGGTGCCATACCAATACTCGAATGAAAACTGTTGTTGTAAGTAAATTCAATCAAAGGCAAGTAGCTATCCCAAGCTCCTCCCTTCTCCAATACACAAGCTCTCAAAAGATCCTCAAGTAATTGAATCGTTCTTTCAGTCTGACCATCGGTCTGCGGATAATAAGCTGAACTCAAACGCAACTTCGTATCCAAAGCACTTTGCAAACTCTCCCAAAATCTCGAATTAAACCTCGAATCTATATCTGACACAATGCTAGACGGAATACCATGCAAACTGACAATCCTCTCAATGTACAGCTTTGCCAATCTCTCCAACGAGTAGTCCATTCACATAGGAAAAAAGTGAGCAGATTTGGTCAATCTATCCACAATAACCCATATAGCTTCAAAATTACTCGGAGTCCTCGGTAAACCAGACACAAAATCCATAGAAATGCTATCCCATTTCCACTCAGGAATAAACAACGGATGCATCAAACCCGACGGTTTCTGATGTTCAATCTTTGACTTCTGGCAAGTCAAACAAGAATACACAAACTCGGCAATGTCCTTCTTCATACGAGGCCACCAAAATACTTTCCTCAAATCTTGATACATCTTAGTAGAACCCGGATGAATACTCAATCCACTACGATTCCCTTCCTCAAGAATACTCTTCTTCAGATCAACAATATCCGGAATACAAACTCTGTCACAACACCTCATGATACCATTCTCATGAATCCGAAAATCACCACCTTGGCCTTGATTGATCAAAGTCAACCGATCCATTAAACCCAAATCAGATTTCTGTCCTTCTCGAATATCGTCAAGAATACCACTAGTAAGCTTTAACATACCAATCTTAACTCCGTAAGAAGTCCTTTCACACACCAAACTCAAATCACGAAATTGCTCAATCAGTTCCAACTCTTTTACCATCATCGTCGACATATGCAATGATTTCCTACTCAATGCATCAGCTACCACATTTGCTTTACCCGGATGGTAATTCAACCCAAAATTATAATCTTTCAGAAGTTCCAACCATCTTCTTTGCCTTGCATTCAATTCCTTCTGATCAAATAGATACTTCAAACTCTTATGATCACTAAACACCTTAAATCTTGAACCAAACAAATAATGCCTCCAAAGCTTTAGCATAAATACCACGGCGGCCAACTCTAAGTTATGTGTCGGATAATTCTTCTCATGCACTTTGAGTTGCCTCGAAGCATAAGCTACAACTTGGTTATTTTGCATCAACACACCTCCCAAACCCATCAAAGAAGCATCACAATACACAACGAATGGTTCTTCCAGATTTGGCAAAATCAAAACAGGAGTTGTCGTCAATCTTCTCTTAAGCTATTGGAAACTTTCTTCACACTTTGCATCCCAAACAAAAGCTTGACCTTTCCGAGTCAACTGCATCAACGGTAATGATAATTTGGCAAATCCCTCAATGAATTTTCGATAATATCCTACCAAACCAAGAAAACTTCTAATCTCAAAAACTGATTTCGGAGTCTCCCATTGCAATACCGCTTCAACCTTTGACGGATCATCTGCAATACCTCTACTAGAAATCACATGACCAAGGAAACTCACTTCCTTCAACCAAAATTCACACTTAGAAAGCTTAGCATACAGCTGCTTCTCTTTCAACACAGATAACACAATATTTAGATGCTCGACATGCTCTTCTTCACTCTTCGAATAAACTAAAATGTCGTCAATAAACACAACCACAAACTTGTCCAAATAAGGATAGAAAATCCTATTCATGTACTCCATAAATACACCTGGCGCATTAGTTACACCAAATGGCATCACGGAATACTCATAATGTCCATACCTCGTTTTAAAAGCAGTATTCGGAATATCCTCAGCCTTCACACGAATCTGATGATACCCAGATCTCAAATCTATCTTACTGAACACACTTGCACCAACCAACTGATCCATCAAATCGTCAATCCTCGGAAGTGGATAATTATTCTTGATAGTCACCTTGTTCAATTGTCTGTAATCCACACAGAGTCTCATAGAACCTCTTTTCTTCTTAACCAATAACACTGGTGTACCCCACGATGACACACTCGGACAAATAAACCTTTTCTCAAGAAGATCTTCAAGTTGACTCTTCAACTCTTTCAATTCCGACACGGACATACGATATGGAACCATCTATATTGAACTAGTTCTAGGAATCAAGTCGATCGTAAACTCCACTTCTCGTTCCGGCGGTAAATCTTTTATCTCCTCAGGAAAAACTTCCGGAAAATCACGGAAAATTGGTAAAGTGTCAATTGCTCCACTTTCACCAATACTCAAAGTTGCCATCAACATAAATACCTTCGCACCATCTTGTACGATTCCTTCACTTGCTTAGCAGTCATAAACAAGTCTCTTTCCTCATTAGATTCAAGAAAAATAACCGTTTTGTCAAAACAGTTAATATAAACACGATTGAATTCCAACCAATTCATCCCAAGAATAACCTCAAGTTGATCTAAGTGAAAACACACTAAATCAACTCCAAAATCTTTACCAAAAATACTCAACGGACAATTCAAACACACATACGGGGTAGTTACCGAACCCATAGCAGGAGTATCAATAACCATACTACCGCCCATAACAGACAACTCAAGACTCAATCTCTTAACACAATCTAAAGAAATAAAAGAATGTGTAGCTCCAGTATCAATTATAGCGACCATTAATGAAGCACGTACCTCGGATCAATCGATCTTCATAAGTAGTCTCCGATCCTGATAGAGCAAACACTTTCCCGCTTCCTTGAGTCTTCTTAGGCTTGTCACACTTGGTACTAATGTGCCCTTGCTCACCACAGTTGTAGCAAGTCACATTTGCACCGCTTCTGCACTCAAAAGCCTTGTGGCCTGGTTTGCCACACTTGAAACATTTCTGCTCAACACTCGTGCACTCAGGAGCACGATGTCCTTCAACACCACATTTAAAACACTTCACTGGAGTGGAAGCTCCTCCCCCACTCGGCTTCTTGCCATAACTAGCTTTCTGTTTCCCCTTATCCGCAGGAGTCACATACGACTTTCCTCTGAATTGCCCTTTTCCTTTCTTATCATTCAAACTCTTGTAGTGGCTAGACCGAGCCCTACTATCTTCATCATAAATTCTACTCTTGTTCACCAACTCAGAAAATCGCCTAATTTCCTGATAACCAACGACTTGCTTAATTTCAGGCCTCAAACCATTCACAAATTTGAGACACTTAGATCTCTCAGCATTAACAGTGTTGTAATGAGGACAAAACTTAATCAGCTCCTCAAACCTTGCCACATACTCGGATACAGTTGAGTTACCCTGCTTCAACTCAAGGAACTCAATTTCCTTCTTACCATGCACATCTTTTGGAAAATACTTCTCCAGAAATGTATCTCTAAAAAGATCCCAAGTAACCACAATCCCATTCTCTTCAAACCTTTGGCGAGTATTACCCCACCAGTCCTCAGCTTCCTCTTCAAGCATATGAGTGTCAAACTGCACCCTCTGTGCATATGAACAGTTCATAACTCGAAAGATCTTCTCAATTGCTTTCAACCAAACTTGTGCTTTGTCAGGCTCATGGGTTCCCTTGAAACTTGGAGGATTATTCCTTTGGAACCGTCCCAAAGCACGAAACTCATCATCAGCATTGTTTCTAGCATTCACATTGGCTTGAGGATTCTGCTCAATCGCCCCAGTCAACCTCGTCAAAGCCTCAGCAATCGCTTCATCATTCCTACCGGCAACCATCATTCTGTATCTCAACAACAGAACTCCATAAGAACAAACAATATCGATAGTGTCACACACACAATCAGATATAAATAGGGAATAAACACATTAACAACTTGGCCAACTAGCCGACCTGCTCTGATACCACTTAATGTAACACCCCCTTCTATACCCCCAATAATCAATAAATCACTTAGGCACATATAAAAAAATTTCATCAGAGTTTAATTAAAATATGATATAAAAGAAGTATGTCACATCATCACGAATTAAAACATTCAACACCTGCTCTTTAAAAGACATGTAACAGTGGGGTAGTTTTTAAATAGAGGAACTTCGTCCTTACACCCACATCTCAACATTTAAAATTGAAGCGGAAGATTAAACATTGAATCACTTAAGACATGTTATTATATAAATATATATCATTCAGTTTGTTTCACCATATCATTCAAGTTTTACAAAACATTTGCCATCAGATACATATACAAGATGTATCACAAAAGAATGTTATACAAGCCTAACTACTCGGTGCTACATATCAGAGCTGACCGACAAAAGAATGAAGTTATACTTCACAAAAAGAAACCTCCAGCAACCTAATCTTCAATGCCTCATAGAGCATTATAAAACAGCAGAAGGGTGAGAAATATCATCATAATAATCAATGCGTATAATCATATATAAATGCACAAGTACAGAATACATATATTCCACATTTCTCACCACAATCCATTATAATTCATCACTATGTATTTATAATTAAGTATGGATAATTATCAAGCATATTTCATCATGCCTACATCCAAAATTCTCAATCCAACGATTCATACACAAGTATACTTTCACATAATAATGGTATCTATACCATGTGACTCATATACAACTCCTCAATTCTCACCAATCCCCATTTAGGATTATGGGTACATCACTTATACCCCACCAGGAAAAACATCTCAGTTATTCTACCCCGGTAATTATTCAACTAGGAACGAAACATTGCCATTCTACCCCAGTGTTCATTTCACTAGGAACGATATATTGCCATTCTACCCCAGTGTTCATTTCACTAGGAACGATATCTCATCATTCTACCCCAGTGATTACTCCACTAGGAACGATATCACATTATTCTACCCCAGTGAGTACGGCCATCACACTATACATCACTAGGAACAACATCATGTTATTCTACCCTAGTGACAACTCCACTAGGAACAACATCTTGTCATTCTACCCTAGTGACATGAGTTTTACACACATACATACTTTTCAACATCATCATCACCTTTACCAAGCAATGCACATATATTCACGATATATTCTCATGCATTCTTTACACACAATCGCACACAATCAATATGCATTCACACTGTCGTGCCAAATAGCAACAACTTCATCACAAGTCATCATGCATTTTTAATTCAATTTAAACAATGCATACATACGCCAAAAGGCCACATTTTAACTCAATTTCACAATCTAGGATTCACGTCATGCAGCTATCCACAACATATATTTCACAGCACATAATTACTCATTCTAACAAGGATCGAACACAATCGAGCCAAGAAATCAACATGGAATGGAATCACAGAGAAAACAAAATGTTGTCACGCTCGCTAGCGTGCTCGCCTAGCGAGTGCTCGCTATCTGTTCGCCTAGCGAACAAGCTCGCGAAGGTAAACAGAAGCTACTGTTTTGCTTCGCTACCCAGCTCGCTCCAGCGAAGTCCTAGCGAACCTTAGCTACCCCATTAGCTACCAGCGAAGATCATCAATTCCATTTTGCCCAAGTCTGGGACCTCTCGCTACAGCTCGCTGCAGCGAACGCTCGCGACCAGCTCGCCTAGCGAACAAGCTAGCGAGTGTCTGCGAACTCAAAACCCTCACTGTCCAACTTTCATAAATCTCCACAAAATCAACTGATTCTCCCCGAACCAGTTCCCATAACCTTAGTCTAACATCCCTCGACTAAACTACACCACTCATTCTCATTTTTAACCGTTAAAATTCGTTTTCTACCGATTAAATCTACTTCTGCCCTAAAATGGAAGTTGTAGAAAATCATCCAACAATCTAACCCAAGCATACATAACCATATACATTGACAAGATAATGATATTTCACACCCTTACCTTGATTAATTCGATTCTTGAGAGTTGTTCTTGAGCTTTTCCAAGTTTTCCTTCTTCTCCTTCTCTTTTTCTCCTCTTCCTCTTCTTTCTATATTCTTTCTCTTATGTTTTTATCTTTCTCCTTTCTTTCCAATATCCTTATATTTCTTTCTCTTCTAATTCTCTCCAATATTTTCTCTTAAAATATCTACCAATAATGCAATTAATCCAAATAATTCAATTAATTAACATAAATAATTAATTAATGAAAATTGGGTTGTTACAACCCTCCCCCACTTTAGGAATTTTCGTCCTCAAAAAATGTTACCTGATTCAAACAGCTCGGGATAAGACTCCTTCATCTGGCTCTCAAGTTCCCAAGTCACATTTCCACCAGCTGGTCCTCCCCAAGCGACCTTCACCAAAGTAATCTCTTTACCTCGAAGTTGCTTCAACTTCTAATCCTCTATCCGCATAGGTGATGTCTCCACAGTCAGGTTATCCCTTATCTGTACATCATCTACTTGGACTACATGAGACGGACCTGCAATGATTTCCTCAACTGAGATACATGGAACACGTCATGGAGATTAGCAAGCGACAGCGGCAATGCAACACGATAGGCTACCTCTCCTATCCTCTGCAAAATATGATAAGAACCAATGAAATGCGGCGTCAACTTACGCGACTTCAATGCCCTACCAACACCAGTCATCGGAGTGACTCGAAGAAACATATGATCTCCCTCCTGAAATTCAAGTGTTTTCCTCCTCTTGTCATGATAACTCTTCTGACGACTCTGAGAAATCCTCATCTTATCTTGAATCATCTTAATTTTATCGGTAGTCTACTGGACTATCTCGGGTCCAACTACAGAACCCTCTCCCGACTCATACCAACATAATGGTGTCCTACAATGTCTACCATACAATGCCTCAAACGGTGCCATACCAATACTCGAATGAAAACTGTTGTTGTAAGTAAATTCAATCAAAGGCAAGTAGCTATCCCAAGCTCCTCCCTTCTCCAATACACAAGCTCTCAAAAGATCCTCAAGTAATTGAATCGTTCTTTCAGTCTGACCATCGGTCTGCGGATAATAAGCTGAACTCAAACGCAACTTCGTATCCAAAGCACTTTGCAAACTCTCCCAAAATCTCAAATTAAACCTCGAATCTATATCTGACACAATGCTAGACGGAATACCATGCAAACTGACAATCCTCTCAATGTACAGCTTTGCCAATCTCTCCAACGAGTAGTCCATTCACATAGGAAAAAAGTGAGCAGATTTGGTCAATCTATCCACAATAACCCATATAGCTTCAAAATTACTCGGAGTCCTCGGTAAACCAGACACAAAATCCATAGAAATGCTATCCCATTTCCACTCAGGAATAAACAACGGATGCATCAAACCCGACGGTTTCTGATGTTCAATCTTTGACTTCTGGCAAGTCAAACAAGAATACACAAACTCGGCAATGTCCTTCTTCATACGAGGCCACCAAAATACTTTCCTCAAATCTTGATACATCTTAGTAGAACCCGGATGAATACTCAATCCACTACGATTCCCTTCCTCAAGAATACTCTTCTTCAGATCAACAATATCCGGAATACAAACTCTGTCACAACACCTCATGATACCATTCTCATGAATCCGAAAATCACCACCTTGGCCTTGATTGATCAAAGTCAACCGATCCATTAAAACCAAATCAGATTTCTGTCCTTCTCGAATATCGTCAAGAATACCACTAGTAAGCTTTAACATACCAATCTTAACTCCGTAAGAAGTCCTTTCACACACCAAACTCAAATCACGAAATTGCTCAATCAGTTCCAACTCTTTTACCATCATCGTCGACATATGCAATGATTTCCTACTCAATGCATCAGCTACCACATTTGCTTTACCCGGATGGTAATTCAACCCAAAATTATAATCTTTCAGAAGTTCCAACCATCTTCTTTGCCTTGCATTCAATTCCTTCTGATCAAATAGATACTTCAAACTCTTATGATCACTAAACACCTTAAATCTTGAACCAAACAAATAATGCCTCCAAAGCTTTAGCATAAATACCACGGCGGCCAACTCTAAGTTATGTGTCGGATAATTCTTCTCATGCACTTTGAGTTGCCTCGAAGCATAAGCTACAACTTGGTTATTTTGCATCAACACACCTCCCAAACCCATCAAAGAAGCATCACAATACACAACGAATGGTTCTTCCAGATTTGGCAAAATCAAAACAGGAGTTGTCGTCAATCTTCTCTTAAGCTATTGGAAACTTTCTTCACACTTTGCATCCCAAACAAAAGCTTGACCTTTCCGAGTCAACTGCATCAACGGTAATGATAATTTGGCAAATCCCTCAATGAATTTTCGATAATATCCAACCAAACCAAGAAAACTTCTAATCTCAAAAACTGATTTCGGAGTCTCCCATTGCAATACCGCTTCAACCTTTGACGGATCATCTGCAATACCTCTACTAGAAATCACATGACCAAGGAAACTCACTTCCTTCAACCAAAATTCACACTTAGAAAGCTTAGCATACAGCTGCTTCTCTTTCAACACAGATAACACAATATTTAGATGCTCGACATGCTCTTCTTCACTCTTCGAATAAACTAAAATGTCGTCAATAAACACAACCACAAACTTGTCCAAATAAGGATAGAAAATCCTATTCATGTACTCCATAAATACACCTGGCGCATTAGTTACACCAAATGGCATCACGGAATACTCATAATGTCCATACCTCGTTTTAAAAGCAGTATTCGGAATATCCTCAGCCTTCACACGAATCTGATGATACCCAGATCTCAAATCTATCTTACTGAACACACTTGCACCAACCAACTGATCCATCAAATCGTCAATCCTCGGAAGTGGATAATTATTCTTGATAGTCACCTTGTTCAATTGTCTGTAATCCACACAGAGTCTCATAGAACCTCTTTTCTTCTTAACCAATAACACTGGTGTACCCCACGATGACACACTCGGACGAATAAACCTTTTCTCAAGAAGATCTTCAAGTTGACTCTTCAACTCTTTCAATTCCGACACGGACATACGATATGGAACCATCGATATTGAACTAGTTCTAGGAATCAAGTCGATCGTAAACTCCACTTCTCGCTCCGGTGGTAAATCTTTTATCTCCTCAGGAAAAACTTCCGGAAAATCACGGAAAATTGGTAAAGTGTCAATTGCTCCACTTTCACCAATACTCAAAGTTGCCATCAACATAAATACCTTCGCACCATCTTGTACGATTCCTTCACTTGCTTAGCAGTCATAAACAAGTCTCTTTCCTCATTAGATTCAAGAAAAATAACCGTTTTGTCAAAACAGTTAATATAAACACGATTGAATTCCAACCAATTCATCCCAAGAATAACCTCAAGTTGATCTAAGTGAAAACACACTAAATCAACTCCAAAATCTTTACCAAAAATACTCAACGGACAATTCAAACACACATACGGGGTAGTTACCGAACCCATAGCAGGAGTATCAATAACCATACTACCGCCCATAACAGACAACTCAAGACTCAATCTCTTAACACAATCTAAAGAAATAAAAGAATGTGTAGCTCCAGTATCAATTATAGCGACCATTAATGAAGCACGTACCTCGGATCAATCGATCTTCACAAGTAGTCTCCGATCCTGATAGAGCAAACACTTTCCCGCTTCCTTGAGTCTTCTTAGGCTTGTCACACTTGGTACTAATGTGCCCTTGCTCACCACAGTTGTAGCAAGTCACATTTGCACCGCTTCTGCACTCAAAAGCCTTGTGGCCTGGTTTGCCACACTTGAAACATTTCTGCTCAACACTCGTGCACTCAGGAGCACGATGTCCTTCAACACCACATTTAAAACACTTCACTGGAGTGGAAGCTCCTCCCCCACTCGGCTTCTTGCCATAACTAGCTTTCTGTTTCCCCTTATCCGCAGGAGTCACATACGGCTTTCCTCTGAATTGCCCTTTTCCTTTCTTATCATTCAAACTCTTGTAGTGGCTAGACCGAGCCCTACTATCTTCATCATAAATTCTACTCTTGTTCACCAACTCAGAAAATCTCCTAATTTCCTGATAACCAACGACTTGCTTAATTTCAGACCTCAAATCATTCACAAATTTGAGACACTTAGATCTCTCAGCATTAACAGTGTTGTAATGAGGACAAAACTTAATCAGCTCCTCAAACCTTGCCACATACTCGGATACAGTTGAGTTACCCTGCTTCAACTCAAGGAACTCAATTTCCTTCTTACCATGCACATCTTTTGGAAAATACTTCTCCAGAAATGTCTCTCTAAAAAGATCCCAAGTAACCACAATCCCATTCTCTTCAAACCTTTGGCGAGTATTACCCCACCAGTCCTCAGCTTCCTCTTCAAGCATATGAGTGTCAAACTGCACCCTCTGTGCATATGAACAGTTCATAACTCGAAAGATCTTCTCAATTGCTTTCAACCAAACTTGTGCTTTGTCAGGCTCATGGGTTCCCTTGAAACTTGGAGGATTATTCCTTTGGAACCGTCCCAAAGCACGAAACTCATCATCAGCATTGTTTCTAGCATTCACATTGGCTTGAGGATTCTGCTCAATCGCCCCAGTCAACCTCGTCAAAGCCTCAGCAATCGCTTCATCATTCCTACTGGCAACCATCATTCTGTATCTCAACAACAGAACTCCATAAGAACAAACAATATCGATAGTGTCACACACACAATCAGATATAAATAGGGAATAAACACATTAACAACTTGGCCAACTAGCCGACCTGCTCTGATACCACTTAATGTAACACCCCCTTCTATACCCCCAATAATCAATAAATCACTTAGGCACATATAAAAAAATTCATCAGAGTTTAATTAAAATATGATATAAAAGAAGTATGTCACATCATCACGAATTAAAACATTCAACACCTGCTCTTTAAAAGACATGTAACAGTGGGGTAGTTTTTAAATAGAGGAACTTCGTCCTTACACCCACATCTCAACATTTAAAATTGAAGCGGAAGATTAAACATTGAATCACTTAAGACATGTTATTATATAAATATATATCATTCAGTTTGTTTCACCATATCATTCAAGTTTTACAAAACATTTGCCATCAGATACATATACAAGATGTATCACAAAAGAATGTTATACAAGCCTAACTACTCGGTGCTACATATCAGAGCTGACCGACAAAAGAATGAAGTTATACTTCACAAAAAGAAACCTCCAGCAACCTAATCTGCAATGCCTCATAGAGCATTATAAAACAGCAGAAGGGTGAGAAATATCATCATAATAATCAATGCGTATAATCATATATAAAAGCACAAGTACAGAATACATATATTCCACATTTCTCACCACAATCCATTATAATTCATCACTATGTATTTATAATTAAGTATGGATAATTATCAAGCATTTTTCATCATGCCTACATCCAAAATTCTCAATCCAACGATTCATACACAAGTATACTTTCACATAATAATGGTATCTATACCATGTGACTCATATACAACTCCTCAATTCTCACCAATCCCCATTTAGGATTATGGGTACATCACTTATACCCCACCAGGAAAAACATCTCAGTTATTCTACCCCGGTAATTATTCAACTAGGAACGAAACATTGCCATTCTACCCCAGTGTTCATTTCACTAGGAACGATATATTGCCATTCTACCCCAGTGTTCATTTCACTAGGAACGATATCTCATCATTCTACCCCAGTGATTACTCCACTAGGAACGATATCACATTATTCTACCCCAGTGAGTACGGCCATCACACTATACATCACTAGGAACAACATCATGTTATTCTACCCTAGTGACAACTCCACTAGGAACAACATCTTGTCATTCTACCCTAGTGACATGAGTTTTACACACATACATATTTTTCAACATCATCATCACCTTTACCAAGCAATGCACATATATTCACGATATATTCTCATGCATTCTTTACACACAATCGCACACAATCAATATGCATTCACACTGTCGTGCCAAATAGAAACAACTTCATCACAAGTCATCATGCATTTTTAATTCAATTTAAACAATGCATACATACGCCAAAAGGCCACATTTTAACTCAATTTCACAATCTAGGATTCACGCCATGCAGCTATCCACAACATATATTTCACAGCACATAATTACTCATTCTAACAAGGATCGAACACAATCGAGCCAAGAAATCAACATGGAATGGAATCACAGAGAAAACAAAATGTTGTCACGCTCGCTAGCGTGCTCGCCTAGCGAGTGCTCGCTATCTGTTCGCCTAGCGAACAAGCTCGCGAAGGTAAACAGAAGCTACTGTTTTGCTTCGCTACCCAGCTCGCTCCAGCGAAGTCCTAGCGAACCTTAGCTACCCCATTAGCTACCAGCGAAGATCATCAATTCCATTTTGCCCAAGTCTGGGACCTCTCGCTACAGCTCGCTGCAGCGAACGCTCGCGACCAGCTCGCCTAGCGAACAAGCTAGCGAGTGTCTGCGAACTCAAAACCCTCACTGTCCAACTTTCATAAATCTCCATAAAATCAACCGATTCTTACCGAACCAATTCCCATAACCTTAGTCTAACATCCCTCGACTAAACTACACCACTTATTCTCATTTTTAACCGTTAAAACTCGGTTTCTACCGATTAAATCCACTTTTGCCCTAAAATGGAAGTTGTAGAAAATCATCCAACAATCTAACCCAAGCATACATAACCATATACATTGACAAGATAATGATATTTCACACCCTTACCTTGATTAATTCGATGCTTGAGAGTTGTTCTTGAGCTTTTCCAAGTTTTCCTTCTTCTCCTTCTCTTTTTCTCCTCTTCCTCTTCTTTCTCTATTCTTTCTCTTATGTTTCTATCTTTCTCCTTTATTTCCAATATCCTTATATTTCTTTCTCTTCTAATTCTCTCCAATATTTTCTCTTAAAATATCTACCAATAATTCCAATAATGCAATTAATCCAAATAATTCAATTAATTAACATAAATAATTAATTAATGAAAATTGGGTTGTTACATTAATGATAGGTAATCTACTACTGGTTACATTTTTATGTTGGCTGGAGGTGCGATATCATAGAAGAGTAAAAAGCAAACTCTTTTCGCCTCTTCTGTTATGCAGACATAGTTTGTTACTTGTTATGTTGCTGCCACTCATGCTGTTTGGTTGAGAAATGTACTGACTGGACTTCATATTGTTGATTCCATTATAAAGCCACCAAATCTTTATTATGATAATAGTGCAGTTGTATTCAACTCTAAGAAAAATAAAACTTCTAGTGGTTCTAAGCATTTAAAATTAAAGTATTTGACAGTCAGAGACCTTGTAAAAAAAATGACATTATTGTTGAGTACATTGGTACTTATTTCATGCTAGTTGATCCCTTACCTAAGGACCTTAGTCCCATTGTTTTCAAAAACCATGTTGAAAGTATGGGCATTGTGAGTTCTTTTGATGTACTTGGTTAGTGAGAGTTTGTTCTTTATGTCATTTTCTTATCATGATGTATTTTATTTTGGACACTTTAAGTGTTGGATTTTTTAAGTACTTTCAATTTTAGGCAATTGATATTACAATGAATATTTTTATTATTACTTGTCATTGTTTTTTTATAAGTCAATTGTTAAAATTAGGACTCAGTGTCATTTGGACCACAATTCCTATGGTCGACACTAGTTTGGAGTTCGAGGTATGCTTATAATTTTGAGCTTGATATCTTCGGGACCATTATACCGGTGGTCGATGCCACATTAGAACTGAGGTATGATTTTAAGCTCGGCATTGTCAGGTCCACTATGTCGGTGGTCGACGTCATATTAGATCTGAGACATTATGGTTTGTAAAACCATACAATTTCTTTGGTTTTAATGCATTTAAGAGAAATTGTTAAGGACTGACAAAGAAAATAGCAGTTGGCTGGTGGATCACATTAGCATGTTATTTCCTTGTCACACTCCATACTGATGACTAGTTGATGGAGTACGTAGTATTTGTAACCACATAAAGTTTTATGTCAATGAAGGATATAATAATCTTTGTGATTCAATACTGCTTAACTTAATTTAATTTCTCACTCCCTAACAAACCTTGTTTAGCAAAATCAACTAAAACTCTTCCACTAACATGTCCTAATCTCAAATGCCGTAACTTATATTTATCAAGAAGGTCTTAGATAGCTACTGGTGCATGACCAATAATAGTGGAACAAACCAAAATATACAACCCACACATTTTGGACCCTATAGCCATTATCAATACATCATGCAAAAAAATTCAGCACCCCACATTCAATTTTAGTGCAGTAGCCTAGATCATTAAATATGACTATGGACAATAAAGTTTTCTTAAGTTCAGGAACTTAGCTCACATTGCATAGAAGGACTTCACATTCATCCCACAATTTTCGCCTGACTATACCAAAACCATGAACTTTTCACACTTTATCATTTCCAAGTCGAACGACGTTATTCTTTTCTTAGACACATGTGATAAGACTAACCTGAGTCCATAATCCGACTTTTTCTCTTTTTCTAAACTTGTTACACTAGTGCGCCATCACTTTTATAAGCATCTTCGTCCAAGGCAATCATAATGTAAACATAATCATCATTGTTCTCTCTTTCGAGACAATCCTTCTTAAAATGGCAAATTTTGTGACAAGTGAAACATTTGAACTTTGACTTGGATCTCTTTCCATTTTGGTTTCCTCTATTCTCATGCCTTCCTCTTAAGACACTTAAGTCTTAACCACTATCTTCAACCTTTAAATCTTTCAACTTTGATAAACTTCTTTAATCTTATAGTTGTCTGGACTTCATCCAAAGTGATGGTATCTTCCTTACCAAAAGTATGACATTCTTAAAGTGTTTAATAGATCGAGGTAATGACCCTAACAAGATTAGATCATTGTCCTCATCTTCTATTTTTACCTCAATATTTTGAAAATCATCAACGATCTTGTGAATTCTTCTATATATTCTACGATAAATTTATTCTCCGCCATAGATAAAGAACACAATTATTATTTAAGACACAATCTATGAATTAATGACTTGGTCATATATAATGATTCAAACTTGACCCACATCTCAACCACGGTCTTCTCCCTCGCGACTTCCCTTGATACCTTATCTCTGAGGCACAAGATAATGAAACCTCTAGTCTTATCCAATATCTCAGTCTTCCCAACTCGTGTTAGGCTTGTAGGCATTAATGCCTCTCTTTTCAATGCTTCTAGGAACATTTGCTTAATTAGTATTGCTTGCATATTCACCTTCCATAATCTGAAGTTATTGTTTCTAGAAAACTTCTCAACGTCTCATTTGGAACCCATGATGCTCACTTGTAAACTTAACCTCTTTTCTTCACAATGGGCAAGACTTGTTGAAAAAATAAGTACAAATGATTTTTAACACACCTGTACTTTGAAGTGTGGGACAAAAAACAATGACAACCAACCAAATACATTCAAGCAACTAAAAAAATGCGAGAACATAAAGAAATTGTTTACACAATTTGATCAAATCGGTCTACATTTAGGAAATATGTCAACTCTCTAGTTCATTATATTTCAAAAAATTATCATAAAAGATTACAATATGAGTTATAAGAAAAAAGTCGTTGAAATTTTTAAACAAGCCTTCTATAACTTGTGTTAACAACAAATAAGAGAAAATCATATTTATAACTAAAAAAACTTTAATAGATCTAGATATAACTCATTAGAAAACGGAACCGCAAACCCGTTTAAAAACTAACAATACCAAAAGTATAATTATTTTTATCTTTTTTCAATTGAAACTTTAAGACCTATTAGATTTACAAATTGTTAAAATTTAAAATTAAAATAAATAAATAAATAATCCAATACACATGTACATACTATACCTAACCATAAAGGAGGGGACAATAACAAATACCTTGGTCACGTGCTTGACTATTATTTGCGGAATTTCCTTGTGATTCACTCTACCACATGTGTTGTTTATATACAAGTAAGACTCAATCATTGGCTCAAATTGTTACCTAATGAAGTAAATTCCAACAAAACTTATAAAATGAGAAAAACAAAAACTTTATTATGATGTAAAGTGAAAAGTCTGCAAAAAGAATATCTTAATACACAAGTGATTCAAGTAAGGAGGAGCCCACTTTAAAAATGGTTAGTGTAAACAAATTAAAACACAACTAATAATTTTAGAAATATTTATAATTAAAATCAAATTATTTTTATTATTTACCTATTATATATAATTAATTAACAAACTAAAAAAATTTATAAATTAAATTTTCTATATTTAATTATTGTTTAAAAAGCTCTAAAGCAAGTTGAGTAGCACAGTTTAACCAACTAACAACTCTAACACTAATGACATATACCCACTCCACTATAATTTAATTTAAACTTTATATCTCACATACCAAACTTAGATTAAAAATAATTTATTAATTCCCCACATTAATCATTCTAGCTTGCTTACAAAGACAAATAGGAACCTAAATATAATAACACCAACTGTAGGTTCTCTATTCATTAATCATAGCTAGGATATTATTCTATTCTCTCTCAAACTATAGCATTTGAATTTGCTATATGCAAAGAAATATTTGGGATTTATAAGAAATTATGAGAAATTATATGGAAAGATTTGTTGTTCTTCCTTTCTCTTTGAGGTGTGCTTCACATTCAAGTGTGGAATTAGGTGAACCCAAAGAATCAAAAGAATATTCAAAAGACTCCATTGTTTCAAGTATCTCTCTTTTTCTTTATTCTTTCATTTTTCTTTTCTTAGGTGATTGAACTTCTAAATGTGTAAATTTGAATTATTATTATTATTTTTGCAAGGAAGAAAAGAAGGACAAATAGTTGCAACTAAAATGGAGAAAAAAAGATCTTCTGGATTTTTTGTTCTACCAAAGGCTCATGTAGCTGCTGGCATTCAGAGATTGATCAAGGGTATCAAGAATTTTTCTCAATTATTTTGTGAGTTTATAACAACTTCTATTTTATTTTATTTTATTTGCAAAGTTTTTGTTGTTGGAATTATAAATTGTGGATTACCTGTTTTTGTTTGTAGTTGGATTTTTTTTTTATTTCTTCAAATACCGAATATCAAGTTATGAAGCATATTTAAAAATCAATTTTCTATTATTATTATTATTATTATTATTATTATTATTATTATTATTATTATTATTATTATTATTATTATTATTATTATTATTATTATTATTATTATTATTATTATTATTATTATTATTATTATTATTATTATTATTATTATTATTATTATTATTATTATTATTATTATTATTATTATTATTATTATTATTATTATTATTATTATTATTATTATTATTATTATTATTATTATTATTATTATTATTATTATTATTATTATTATTATTATTATTATTATTATTAAAATGATGTGGCAAATATGTTTTCATAGGTGGACCCTTAACATTTTATTAAGTTGTCATAAAATATTAAAACACTATCCTTTTTATTATTAAAAATTTTGATTTTGTTTATTAGAATTAAAAAAATCATTTTTGAATCTTGTTTGAGAGTTAAGGTGGAATAAATTGGGTTGAGTTAAGTTAAATCTAACTTGTTAAATAATTTAAAATTGTAGTTTAATTTTATTTTTATTGTGTCATAAACTTAGTTTTAGATTTGAGATTGCCCTTTTCAAAATTTTGGTTGGCTTAATAGTTTATTTAAAAATTTATTTTATTTAAATATATATAAATAAAAAATCCAGTTAATATTTAAATAGAATAACAAATTAAAATATATATGTGATTAAATATTTATATATATATATTGATTTATCTAAGCATAGCTAATAATATAAGCTTTTTGAAATTATTTGTTTTAGAGAATTTATGAAAATAATTTATGACATTATTTAAAATATTTTTTTCAACTTTTTTCATAAATTTTTTAAGATATTTAAGCTTTATTTTTTTATTTTAACTTTATTTTAAAAATATAATATAATAATAATAATAATAATAATAATAATAATAATAATAATAATAATAATAATAATAATAAATAAAATTATTCATATTTATTTAAATAAATTAATCATACAAGTTTTAAAAGGTTTTATATGATATGTAGTACAGTCTTTTTAATTAAGATACTTATAAAAAAACCTAATTTTTGTGCTAAAAAAAAAAAACTAATTTGACTTAAATTTGTGTAGGATAAACCATAAGTCTTAAATTGGTATAAGATACCATAGGTTTCTATTGGTTGTTCTAACATATTCTCATTTCTATTGAAAAAAACATAGTAGAGGAAACAACTATTTATTGTTATTATTATATGATTTTGCTAATGTAGACCCTTATCTTTTTAGAATGAGTATTTTATCAAACTATAACTAAAATAGTAAAAAATTCACTCTAAAATTTATCAATATCATTCCACTATCATCACATGCATCTGTTATGTTGCTATAACTCTTCATATTAAATATGTAACACATTTTGAATATTCTCTTGACTTTTGAATTGATATAGTTTACAAAGATCCCATTGAAGAGATAGAGCAAGACATGGAAATTGGGTATCCAACAGATGTGAAGCATGTAACACATATTGGACTTGATGGCTCAACAACCACGAATAATGTTAAGGGTTGGGACAATCTTAAGCCACCTGAATTACTTTCTTTAAATCCAATTACTTTAAAGCAATTTGAATTGGCCATGGCTACTCAAGCTCAACAACCACTTATAGATGATTCTTTTCCAAAATGTGATTAAAAATAGTACTTGTGGGACTCATTATTGTTGCCATTATAATAAGTCTCTTCTAATTGTAGATTAATATTGATCATGCTTGGTAACGATGTATGTGTAAAAATTTACATGGTGCATAAAATTTAATTTCATTAATATTTGTAATTTTTGTGTTTGGACTCTCACTTGTTTTGATTGATTTTTGAAATTACATAGGAGTTTCCTTGTTTTTATCACGCTAAACTAGCATAATACTCGTGCATGATAAAAAATAAATTAAAATTTTGATTGTGATCATGCATAGTAAAGAAATAAATTAAAATTTTGATTTTTATATATTGTATACATTAGTTGAGAACTATAATGGTTTTAGACCAATCAAAGTCGGAAGTTTACTTTAGGTATAAGTCGTATGCAAAAAATTTGTCATTTGTGTTTAGTGATTATTAGCTTATATAAGGTCTTCTTTGTTATGAGTCATTTATAATCAATTTATCCTTTATTATGATACATGCCTCATTGTCTAACTCAAAGCATTAAAAGGGAATCAAGTGTCATGTTTCTTTGTCTGAGACTATCCATTTAAGATTATTTAAAGGTTTATATGTTTGTATACATGTATAAAGGGCATTGTTAAAAAATGTCTAACCTGGCCTAATAAGAGTAACCCGGTTTGATCCTTCCCCGTAAAGGAATTAAGTTGATGTATGTTATGTTACTTAGAGTTTGGATCCGACCCTGATCGTTGAAAAGTACACATTCCCTCGGAGCATGAGGCATGTAGGGGCGAGATGTTTTGAGTGAAAGACCTAAATGTATATATTCCCTCAAACATGATACATGTAGGAACGAGATGCTTTTAGTAAGAGACTATAATGTACAGAATCCTTAAGCATGATGCTTGTATATGAGAGATGTTTTTTTTTTTATGAAGAACCATGATGCATATTATTTCTGATCTATGGGGAATAGATGTCCACCTTTTTATAAGGGGTATCTAAAGTCGCTCTCGACCCTATAGCAATTTTTCCTGCCTCTTGACCTTCCAATTTTTTTAGGGGTTTACCTTTAATTATTACTGGCTGCCTTGGGACTCACATAGAAGTCAGGTCACTATTAACTCTATATCCATAGGCTTCTAATCTTAAGTTTCGCCACTTTTTTGTCTACCACTTACGCCTTTAAGTAGACATTGTCGCTTCCCATTCCAAGTTTGTTCACCATTTTCTTTACACAATTTTTTTGTATTTTGTACTCAAATCTCTTTCCCTTCTCCCCATCACCATTCGCTAGCAATTGTACGTAACATCTCGATCATTTTCTCTTGTTTACTTTAAGTTATGGTTTTTATTTGAGAGTGGGATGCCTTTGGAAAAGTCATGGAACCCCAAAACATTTTAGAAACAATTGAGTTAGGGATTTGATGCTTGAAATCTTCAAAACATAGAATAGAGGAAGTAGAATGAAAATTTTTAGAGAGGGAGATGTTTGTATTTTTCAATAGTTTGTCTAATGATAGTGACACTAATTTGGTGTATTCTTCATCAGGTTCTGTAGAATTCATCACGGTGCTTTCCACCTCTCCTCCAAGTTCCTTCTGTAAAGAGGTTCTGAGTCTAGATTCCCTTTGTCATGAAGATGATTGGGTGAAATCATTTTGAGAGGGGTTGAACATGACCAATATTGATAGCAAAACCACGTCATTTTATAACCATGTATTCAAGATGAAAGGGTTTGCATGCGATAACCCTCCTGGGTGGAAATGAGTTCTTTTATTTCTATATTGATGTATTTGAATAGTTTAGGTTTGAAATCCCTTTTACTCCCTTTAAATTTAACATTCTCCAAATGCTCAATGTCGCCCCTTCTCAGCTACATCCAAATAGTTGAGTGTTTGTCTAGAGTTTTATATCCTTTGTTGGGGTCTCGATCTTACTCCCATGGTTGGGATCTTCTTCTCTTTTCATGAAACGAAAGGTGTATCCTAGGGGTGGGTGGCTCTCAATGAGCTCCAACCTAGGGAAGGCTTTGCTTTCTCCCTATACCTCAACTTAAAAGAATTGGAAGGAAAATTTTGTTAGGGTTAGAGGCAGGGCCCAATGTTATAAAGTTATATTTGAGGATGACAGGTTGTGTAGGTTTCTCTTTTATATGATGTATGGGTCTACCATAATCACGGGTTTTCTTCTAGCAAAACTTAGTGAGACAAATAGGGAGGCGGTAGAATTCTTTAAAAAATTATGCACCATATGGGTGAGGGATTTATTTAGATATGAAATAGACAATCCCATGTTGATGAGTTTTCTAGGTAAGGTGTTCATCTTCTGAAAGTTTTATTGTTTATTTTTAGTCAATCTTTACATAATTACTTTTAGACAATCAGACTTTGTTGACATGTGCATCATAGCAATTTTGTTGGCTTACAAACTCTAATGGCCAAGAAAAGGAAGAATTCAGTTGAGGGGGAAATAGTGAAGGTTGTTCCTTTTAACACTATAATGTATGTTCTTACTGTGGAGGGTTCAAAGTACCTCAAGCAAAAAAAAACAAGGTCGATCCTATAAATATGCTAGTTGATGTGGATGTTGCTACTTCAATTGATTTGGAAGCATTGGCTGTTATGGCAGGTAATGGTGGTTGTCAACATGGATGTTCCTTTTCTTCCTCTAGTGCGAGGAAATTTCACTTTTTGGATCAAATTTTTTATGGGACGGGGTTCCTTTATGACCATCTTAATGCCAATGAGGATGTTGAGAAGAAGAGTTTGACAGGGTGTGGCACCCCAAGATTTATCCATCTCTCCTATTGTGTTTTAGCTTATATTTCATTGCATTTTCATCTTCATTTTTGCATAGTATTATCCTAAGACAATGGGATCAAGGTATCGTGGTTTGTTTCTCAAGAAAGAGGAACATGTTTCTTCAACCTCAAGAAAGGTTTTCTCCTTTCCTTTGCGGCATTCTCAAGCCCCAAAGACCCCTCATCATCAAGTGCGATTCAAGGTAACATCATTTCAAGATCATATGTGGTTCATCATGTCTTAATTTGCAAGAAATTCAAAGTTGGTTCAAGGTGGTTGGCCTAATTTAGCAATTTGTGGATGCTATGATCAAATGAGCATAACATCTTCAATTTTCAACATTTTGAGGTGGTTCTTTTTCTAATGAACTCTTATCATCATCCCCAACAAGTTCCCTTTGCAAGGAAAGATCCAATTATGCTTGGAATGTCATCAAAAGATTGAAGATATTATAGGTCATTTTGAGTTTTGGAAGGATTTTATAGTCAACTTCAAAAGATAATAACTTGGTCAATTTTCATCATTTGGAGCCCATTCTTTTCCTAAAATGAACATGAAGATGTCCTCTACAACTGTGATTTAATGAGGAAGTGCAAAAAACCTATGGAAGGCTTTGAATTTTATCAAAACATTATAGGTCATTTTTGGTCCCTAAAAAGACTTGAAATTTTTCCAAGTGTTTTGTAATTTTGAACCTTTTAATGCAAGCTACTTTGAAGAATTATATCTCTCAACTCATATTTCCAAATCAATACTTTCTTTTCACATTGCAAAGATTTTACCACCCTCTATCTAATGCAAGAAGGATCACCTCATAAATCCTACTACATTGTGAGAACCATGGTGGCAAATTTTGAATTTCAAAGCTGAAATTTCACTTCAAGGCAGAATTGGATTTGGTTGAAATGGCTTCTAATCATCAAATTAATCCATGAATTCTGTCTAAACATGATTAATAAACTTTCTTGGGTTGATTAGAGCATTGAAATGTAAGTTTTGAGTGAGTTTTGATAAGTTTCAAGTCACACTTTGCTCATGATGCAGGTGTGCACGAATTTGCTCCAATTTGCATCATTCACCCTCCCTCAACATTCAAAATACTTCTCCTATAAATAAGGGACTCATTCCACCCATTTCTAGAAGCTTAAATAGCCATAATCGCCCTGCTGAGATCCCATTTGAACTTTTAAGCTTGAACTTCGTATTTTTATTTCCACACCCTAATCATTCAAATTCTCCATTTAGTTAGCTTCACCAACATTCAGTGATGCTAACCAGCCCAAGAACTTGAAGAATCGTGGCCTGAATCAAGCTAGAGGACTCCATTTTCAAAGCTTCAAAGTTG
The DNA here is from genome assembly GCA_963859935.3 of Lathyrus sativus. Classification (NCBI taxonomy): domain Eukaryota; kingdom Viridiplantae; phylum Streptophyta; class Magnoliopsida; order Fabales; family Fabaceae; genus Lathyrus; species Lathyrus sativus. The sequence goes on along the minus strand of OZ012737.1, from coordinate 32,261,589 downwards.
AACTTCAACAGGTACAATTTGTCGCGGTGAAATTTGGATACCAAACTATTGATTAGTTTGAATCTTTAATTCATTTTGCAACCGAACTTTGATTTGTCCAAAGGAAGGGATAAAGATTGAAATTCCCACAATGCAATGCAAATGCAAGCTAGAGAGTTATAGGTTTGGGGGTTGGTTAAACTTAGGGAAGGTGCTAGCATCCTAAGTTTCTGTAGTATTCTACAGGAACCTCTTGTTTTATGTTTGTTTATTGCTAAGTGTTTATCTGCTTAAGGGATTAAAGACCCTAGTGGTTTATATCTAAGTATACTCGATAAGATATCGCATCTTATGCCTACATATCCTTACGGGAGTGGAATCATAGTATTTTGTAGTTCTCCTAAAGGGTTTGAGGATTTCTTTGACTGTGATCAAAGTTTCTACGGGTTTAGGGTAGTTGATTGATTGATTTTAGGAGAAAAGGTGAGTTGTCATTCTAAGGGAGATTTAACCGCCACAAATTGTAGGAAAATAGTCTTTGCATCGTCTTAAGAGAAGGGCTCAAGTACTCAGGTAGGGATCGACGAGGTACGCCTCTATCTCTCTTAAGGCAAAGTTCCTACGGTATTGATTGTATTGATATGTGTCGCGGTGAAATTTGGATACCAAACTATCGATTAGTTTGAATCTTTAATTCATTTTGCAACCGAACTTTGATTTGTCCAAAGGAAAGGATAAAGATCGAAATTCCCACAATGCAATGCAAATGCAAGGCTTAGAGAGTTTTAGGTTCGGGGTCGGTTAAACTTAGGGAAGGTGCTAGCATCCTAAGTTTCTGTAGTACTCTACAGGAACCTCTTGTTTTATGTTGTTTACTGCTATGTGTTTATCTGCTTAATGGTTTAGAAACCCTAGGGGTTTATTTCTAAGTATACTCGATAAGGCATCGCACCTTGTGCCTACATATCCTTACGGGAGTGGAATCAGAGTATTTTGTAGTTCACCCTAAAGGGTTAGAGGAGCTCTTTGACTGTGGTCAAAGTTCCTACGGGTTTAGGGTAGTTGTTTTGGTTGGGTCTAGGAGAAGAGATGAGTCTTCATTTTAAGGGAGAGATAACCGCCACAAGTGTAAAAGGGGAATTGTAGGAAATGGTCTTTGCATCATCTTAAGGAAAGGTCTTACATACTCGGATGGTCGCCAAGTATGCCTTTATCACTCTTAAGGCAAAGTCCCTACATGTTTGATTGTGTTGTTTGTGGGGTGGAGATTATATCTCACTTAAGATGATTAACATCTATTCTCTGTTTGTGTTTGAAGAGATTGTTGTATTGTGTGGTATTGTTTGTTTCTATGTTGTAGAAAGATAAAGACAAGGTCCTTCCTATGGGGTAGGTCCTAAACTTAAGGATCGACTTGAATGGGATCAAGGATCATGTGGGGAGAATGATGCAAATGATGTGCAACTACACACAACGTTGAATTATGTGTAGGTTTTTCCTTTGGACGGAATGCGATGCAATGATAGTAAATAAAAAAATTGCGGAAAGTAAATTGCGGTAATGTAAAGCCATACACACGCATGAAAGCGCTGAAATGTGTGAGAGTGAATGTGTCGTGAATGTGAGCGATTGTTTACGATGTTGGTTCATTTTAGTCGAGATTGGTTTAAAAGGAGAAGTTGAATTAGGAAAATGGTTGAATTAATTTGGTGAGATTGTTTTTTACGAAAATATTGTTATTTAAATTATAGAAACGACCTTATTATAAAATTGTTTTCTCTTACTTAAGTTGTTATAAAAATGTTTTATTTATTATTATTTTATATTAAAGCAAATTAGTTAATGGCTAAATAAAATGCGATTTATTATAAAATATTTTATTAAGATAAAAGGCTAATTGTGTTAGTTAAATAGAAAAGGGGAGTGACCAATTTAAATAAAATAAAATACTTAGACCTAAAAAAAACTATAATTAAATTAAATAATAGGGTTGATTATTAAAAAAAAAAAGATTAAATAAACAATTCCTAAAATGGGTGAATTAATACTAATTGATTAATTATTTGGAAAAAAATAAAAATGAAACTAATTATAAGATTAATTATTTTAAAAGAGGGGTGGTTAATTAGAGGATGTTTAATTAAAGTTGTTGGTTAGTACTGATAAAAACGATTAATCGGTGGATTAGTGCGGTTAGTGGTGATTAGTGTGTGGTTAGTGGTGATTATGATTACAACAAATAAGCAAAATAAGAAAACAAAAAGAAATTAAAACCCTAATCCCTTTCCCCCAAATCGATCTCGTCCTCTTCTCCCCTCTCTCGCCGTCGATCGTTTTTTTTTTATCCATCTTCTTCTCCGTTCCGCCTTCATCTTTCACTCTTCTCCTTTTCGTTTTCACGATCTTCCTTCCGTGCTCCTCGCCTTCATCTCCTTCACCTACATCCGAAAACAAAATAACAACAACATTCAAAAGATAATTGACTCTCACTGTAATGTAATCGGAGGAAATTGTTGAAGTTGGCTGCGATTCAAGGTGGAGGTTCTCCGGCGATGGCCAAGACGGTGTACGGCGGTGATTCTGAAAGGATAAGTTTCTTTCCTCCTCTTGTGACCTTCAAATTCTAGGGTTTCCGTTTTGGGGATTCCTTTTGAACGTTGGGAGTTTGTTGTGGATTTCTCGGAATGGTTGTTAGGGTTTCCAATCGGTGGTTGTATATGTTCTAATGCTGTTGAATGAAAATTACAGGTTCTTGAGGTTGGAGTCAAATGGAGATTCAGAATGGTGGTTTTTTTTTTGTGTGTGGTGTTCTTCGTTGGATTCCTCTCTGATTTTTCTTCTGCCCCCATTCTCCTTTTATAGGTGAGTTTCGAATCCACAATAAATATGATAGAATAATGCTGATGATTATGCGATGATGAGATTTCCTTATTTGTTCAGACATGTCGGAAGTTGTTTTGGAAAGAGTTTATGTGATGTTGGGAACATATTCTAGCTTGTTTATGATTTGCGATTCCTTGCCCTGTCTTCACCATCTCTTAGGATTGTGTGATTTAATGGATTTCCATTTTGGTACAAATCTGTCTCAAACGTGTCTGTCTTTCCTTCTGAATTTGTTATTTTGAAATTGTGCTGACATGTCGTAATGTATTATTGCAGAATGAAGACAACTTGGATGCAATGAATTTCTTGTTGTTTTCGACTCAACATGTCGGTAACCATTTGTGGTAATCAATGCTCTGATTCGTATTTCTTGGTGGCTTATTTTTCGTTCCTGTATAACAGGTTTTAGCATGAAGCCTCAAACTGACTCGTGGTACTGCTGTATTGTTGGCTTGTTACTCAAGTGTTCTAGAACTCAAACCATGGTCCAGATTCAGAAGTCTTAGCATTGTATTGGTCATGAGGGTGACTTTGTTGCTTCTTCATGTAAGGTATGCACTGTTAACTTAAACAGAAGATTAAGCACTTATATGAAATTCGTTGTCTTACAAATCCATCATGGCTAGCTCTATTGCCGAAATTTCTACATTATTTGGCAATTGTTAAATGGATAGTTATGCATTGCAGGCGCAATCTACTGTTGTGGCAGAGGTATGGCTTTGGCAGGTCGGTTCATGGAAAGCAGTTGGTCGCTTGCAATCTCACAGTTTAACAGTAACACAGATGGAATTCTCACACGATAATAATTTTCTTTTGACTGTCTCAAGGGATCGTCAGTTCTCCATTTTTACAATCACAAGAACAGGTAGATAGTTATCATTCTTCTCAGGATGCAAACATTTGTATTACTATTATTATTTCTCTTTTGTGACTCTAAAATACTAATTGCTCAAATGGTTTGTAGGAACTGGTGAAATTAGTTATAGCCTTCTTGCGAGACAGGACGGACACAAGCGGATCATCTGGTCATGCTCATGGAAAGATGAGTATACTCAATTTTAACTCCCTTTAATTAAATTCGTTGATCGTCTTGGTGAACATGTGGTTTTTTGATGCTTTCAGAAACTTGAGATTGTTCTGTGATTTCTGCAATGCTATAGCTTTCTACTAGTTCTTTCACCAGTTCTCCATGTTCATCAAGCTGGCGTCGGCGCAGGTAAGACTTCAGCTCATCTTGTAATTTCTGGAAGGGCTCGCATCCTGCCTCCAAGGCTAATTTGAAGGAACCAAGTGAAATGCTGTGCATGGCAGCATTTTCAGATAGCTTAATTTGGTTCAACCAAAAGGAAGCCGAAGACAAGGGACTAAACTTCCGAGCAGTTGATCTAAGAATGTCAGAAGCAGGTGTTTGGATTCTGGTTCCTTGGCTTGTAAACTGATGAACCTTAGGTTGGTTACTCTAAATATGCTTGCAAATGGTCTTGTTTTTCACTGTTAGTGATCACTTGTAGGAAATGGTTATTGTAGTTTAGGCTTATGCAATTTGCTATCTGAACTGACTGTTGGTCTTGGTATACTAGCTGCCAGAGATTTGCTTGTAAAGCCATCATGAATGTGAGCTGTTGGTGCTGAATTTTCCTCAAAAGCTGTTGTGAGTTTACTATGCTCCCTTCTTGGTTTGAAAACTTCTCAATAGGTAACTTCTAAAATGCTCCACACGGTTTCGGTTTAAGCTTTGAATTGGTGGCACTGGTGTTTACTATTTGTAGCAGCTTCGGAACTTAATCAGGATGTTCCTTTCGAATTTATTTGGACAACTTCCGTAGCGGCTTCTCCGACCAACTGCTAGCAGATTTAAGAAATTCTATTGCATGTTACCTTTGAGCACATGTCTGAGATGCACCAGAATAATTTCAGCCAGCTTGTGCAGTTTAATGGTGGTCTGTGCATCAACAAGATCCTCCACTTTCTTTGCTAACGAGAGACGAGACGGCACCATTAATAAGCTCCAAGTTAACATTACTGATATCGTCCAATGCCGTGATCCTTGATACTCTGCCATATGTGTATAGTTTTGAAATCTCAGATCGTCGATGCTCTCAGCCACCGCCAATGCTGATCAAACAGATAGGTAGTTTATGCTCCTTCAACAACTTGAGAGATTGGTCCTGTTCTTTGATCTGCAACAACTATCCTACCAATTTCTTTTCTCCTTTTCTTAAAATTAATTTGTTCTATTTGTCGTGACTGCTCATAAATTGGAGTGTTTCTTGAACACAGGTGCAACTGCAATTGAAGTGCACGAGGGGTATGGCACGAGATAGTATCGTAATTGTAATATTGTTGTGAATGAGTTCTAATTAAATGTGATTGTTGGAGGTCAATCTGTAGCATAATCATCAAGTGTTGCTTTAATGCCCTTCCATATTTGATCCTCCCTTCTGGTGTTTTGTATGTGAATCTGCATGTGTTTATATCTCTGTGTTTGGAGAATCTATTGGTGCAAGAATGGTAAGTCCATTTAATTATATTACTGCTATAAAATGGATGGACAAACCAAGATGGAAAGTCTATCAAAGTGAGATTTGAGCTGTCAAAATAACACTGTCTTTGGCCAGTTAGAATTTGTGTCCTGCATTCTGCTAATGATCCTAATGACGCAGCCACAGAGATCTCACAAATAATGTAGGAAATTTGGGAACTTTGGACTCTTAATTCCAATTACCGTCCGCTTCGGTTTTATCCGCCTGACTGTTAAACTTTCCTAATGCAGGTGCTTTCGCATGAGCCGGCACGAATGCCGCCGTCATTCCCTCTGCTGCGGGTGATCTAGTGACTGAAGCAATCTTGATACGCTCCCCTTTAGGCGTATGCAGCTGGAAGAAGCTTGAAGCAAGGTTCCGGTACAAACAAGTGTGTTATTGTCCTTTCAAAACAAGTCAGAGTTATGGCAACGAAGACAGGGATGCCGGCGAAGAAATTGTATGCCACACGTACAGTAGCGAAATGTAATAAGGCTTTATGCAGCTAGTGAAAATTAGCCAAAATATTTCTGATCGTTTAGGCTTTGTAATTCCGAGACAAAAAATGTAACGAAGCTTTCACCGCTTTGACTTTTAAACTTTCATATCCATGGCACATATTTGAATTAATCTTGAGTAGTGATTTTCCTGATATAGGTTTGAAACAGGCTAAGAACATAACCCCGTCACTCTTGAAAAAATGCTTCAAAATGCAATTTGAGGCCTGGCCTAGATTCAACTCAACCTTGAACGGTTATAAATGAAGCTACAATATTCTTTGAGGCTCCATTCACCTGCCTTTGGGCTTTGATAAACCCTTCCTCTATTCACTATTGTACCACTTGGGGGAAGCTCTACAGGATCTTGATTAAGTTGAATACATACTGAATAGCGGCCATGCCAAATCCATCGGTTGGTTAATGATTCCGTTAAGGAAACCAAAAAGCAGAGTGCACTATTAGCAGCTTAGCAAAAATGAAATTTGGGCACCAAAAGAGTGGAGTTCAACCCTGACTCCAAGATATCTCGCGTGGGAAAGCAATGAGGCCTTAAATACCACAAATCCACGTGGTATAGTATTTTGATTACAAAAAAAATCCAAGGATGATTTTAACGAGATAAAACCGGGAAGCGCATCCAAAGAGAGTCTTCGGTGTATTGGTCCAATAACAGCTCGAGAGTGAAAATAACGTTAGTAATAAAGTAGATAACATAATAATATTAAATACGATAGAAATAAATATAATATTAGTAATAATAGTCGTAAAAACATAAATAAAGTCAAATAAGAGAAAGAAAAACGCAAAAAGGGGCGGCATCTTAGGGTCGAAAATTAGGGTGCAACAGATGCCCCTATTTAAGTTACTCCTATTCGGAGGTATGGAGATTGAAATCTCCGTCTCGACGAGATGGGAGGGACTTAAATACAAACATTGCACGAATTTTTGGCCATAAGAAACCACCGAATGCATATGATATGCAATGATATGAAAATGCAGGGCGGACAAAACCTGTAAGGAAAAGATCATAGGGGATGAACTGGACGCAACATGCTAGACAGAAAAGCAACAAATCCAACAAGGCGGGACCCTACGAGGACATGAACAATCACTCACGGGAAATCTCCAAACGTGTAGCGGTAACTCATGCATCAAGGATGCGGTGATTTTGACGATTTGTGATCGAAAGATACTTTTGCTACCGAGGTGATGGTCAATGGTAACTCAAAATGGATCTTTTTTATTATTATTTTATATTTTGTAACTCAGCTGAAACGGTAAAATGTATACCCTCTCCTGGCATCATGGTACGGGGACCATGAGCTAGTCTCGGTCTTTGATGTCATTGTAGTTGTAGATATTGTTGTAGTTGTTGAGCTTCCCCGAGCATCATGATATGGGAGTCATGCGCCGGTCTCGGTCTCTAATGTCAAACTTCCCCTTGCTCCATGGTATGGGAACCATGAGCTGGTCTCGGTTTCTGATGTCAAACTTCCCCTTGCTCCATGGTATGGGAACCATGAGCTGGTCTCGGTTTCTGATGTCAAACTTCCCCTTGCTCCATGGTATGGGAACCATGAGCTGGTCTCTGTTTCTGATGTCAAACTTCCCCTTGCTCCATGGTATGGGAACCATGAGCTGGTCTCGGTTTCTGATGTCAAACTTCCCCTTGCTCCATGGTATGGGAATCATGAGCTGGTCTCTGTTTCTGATGTCAAACTTCCCCTTGCTCCATGGTATGGGAACCATGAGCTGGTCTCGGTTTCTGCCCAAAATGATGGAAACTCGTGAGAGCGTCTTCAAAGAAGGGTTGTAAATTTGTTGATTGTAGATGTAACTGTAGTTGTAAATTGTAATGTTGATGTAGATATTCGGCTGTGAGCCATAGTGTCATTGTAGATTGTATGTTGCAAACTGTAGAACTGTAGAATTGTTGACGTAAATGTTGTCGATGTCATTTGTAGATGTGATCTTGTATTTGTAATTGTAGATGCAATTTGTATTGTATTGGCAATTTGTAGAATATGCACCGGGGATTCTCAAAAGAGTTATAAACCGGTTGATACGTGGAGTGTCCTCTTGTAAGGAGATACGTCATTGATTGTACTCGTAATGAACTCTCTGAGGAAGATCATTCTTGAAGTACCTCTGCTGTAATTGTAAAAGAAATGTGAAATTGTAGTAGCAGAAATCCTCAAATGGGGAAGTATCTGTAATAATCTTGAGATAATCCACTGGGGATAGACAGATTGTCTTGAGGAAGTTGTTGTTTGTCGTTTTGAGAATAGATCTGCCCAAAACGAGTTGCTCAAGTAAAGAGATCTTCTGTCATTTAGTTGTAAGTTGTTGAGTGGATCTTGTAATGTTGTTGAAGAAACGTTGTGTCTTCAAATGGTGATCCTGATAATGTCAAAGCGCAAAATAAATGCACTTTTGACCCATGCTTAAAAGCTGGAGATGTTCATAGTGTGATTGTCAAAGACCGAAGTTCAATTCGGGGAACAACCGAAGAGAAACTGTCAAGCAAGACTCAACCATAGAGGCATAAACTCCAATGGGAATGTACTGAAACAACTGTCTTCCACGAGGATCGAACTTCGTGGGGAGATAGGAATATTGTGTTTTTTTTTTTTTTGCTTAGGGCTGACAACTCTATTTGGAAGGAATAAGGCACGCCCAAATACCCAAGGGTAACCGCAATCGAAGAGCAAACAAAAGATGCACAAAATGCAAATGTTATGCTATCTATTTATATGCTATGTGTATGCTTATGCTGACAAGACAGAAAAAGGCAAACAGAGATGAGACAAACATCTCGCAGTAGACATCCGACCAATCTCTGAAGGTAGAAGCACCAATGGGGATAGGTGGAGAACCATATATGGGATCACAATCCTGCTTCAGAGTTTCAAAATTCCTCTGGGGAATAGAAAACAATCCACTTGGGGATATAACATCTTGATCTTTGAAGAATTTGTCAAGATGAATCTCAATTCAGAGGAACCTTCGCGGACAACTAATCTACTTCACTGGAGGGATTCTTGTTGGAGTTGTAGATGAAGATACCCGACTTGAAGTCTCATAGGGGATAAATATCCACTTCAATGGGGAAACCTGGGTAACAAAGCTGCTTGAATATATCAGAGTTGAAATTTTATGGGGATGAAATAAACATCCGCTTAGCTGGGGGAAACTGGCGTTGTAACAGATCCACTGAGGAGGGAAATAACGTTCACTTCATTCGGGAAGGCGAAGTCAAGCAAATCTCCGGAGAAACAAACAGGTCGCCCACTGCTTAAAATAGAGATCCATCGGAGAAATCATGGCCAATAAAACTCACCAGGGACATGAAGAATGTTGTGAAAACAAAGTAGTTTTGTAATAGTCACCATTTTGAACAATGAGTGTTGGGAGTGGACGACGTAATCCTCGTCTTTCAGATGCCCCATAGTGCATGCTCCGCGAGAAAAAGTTGTTCCAAGAGGATTTTACAGAGAACATGGAGTTCAATTGCCCCACTGTTTTCAAACTCTTGGAGAGATTGTCGAATCTCGACGTAACTGGCTCTGATTGATGGTGTCATGACTGAGTCTTCAAAGCTTGCTTCTGAGAACAACTAGACTCACATTAGTAGACAACTTGGAAACTACTTGCCCCTGTTCAACACGATTTTCAAGTTTCATCGTTGGTGCCTATATGTAATCTTTCTAAGATATCAGGCAAAAATCCACACGCATGAAATGTTAATCCTGAAACTGTTAATGCAACATGTATGTTTGTCTTGAAGTTTTTTCTTTATTTATTTAGTTATTTTGAATAAGGATATCACAATAACTCATGACCGAATCATTAGTTTAATTTATAAAGCCAACATCAAATTGAGCATAGCCCATAGGAGTCGGGAAACGTTATCTCATCGAGTATGCTTTCAAAATGAACCCTACTTCAATTAGGTCTTTTAAAGGTTGTATCGTGGCTCGGTTCACGGTTTAAGAAACAAAGGATAAAGGCTCAAAGTTTATTTGTACCCACCCCTTCTTCGTGATGTTCTCCAATCTTACATTCAGCTAAACTTGATACGAGCACTCATCTCTCAAGAGGATTTTGATATGGTTGAGAACTCAATCGAGGCTTTGGACATGACAGTCACGACTTTATTTTTTATCAAGGATATTTCTTTGTGATCCTTTGTTTTTTCTTTGCATTTTCTTTATTCCCTAACTTTTGCCTGGACGGAGTCTTTTGGATTTGACTTTGAAGTCCAGCGGGAAGTCTTAATTTTACCTAAGTCTCCTTCATAGGTTTTGACTTAGTAAAGTTTTCTTTTCATTCATTTTTCATCATTTTGAACAGGTCGTGTGACCCTAAGTCATTTTGACCTTTTTGAAAGGATCGTGACTGCCCCACTCTTTGGATAGCTGAGGGATATTCGTTTGTGTCTTTTGACTTCTAGCCTCCTGATATGTTAGGAATAGATAAAATGGGTTCTCGAAGGTTCACTCTTCTTTTGAGAATCTGATTGCTCGATCAACTTAACTGAAAACTACCCTGCCCCAGGTTAAAATTGTGGGTTTTTTTTTGGAAAAGAAAACTCCTACTTCACGGCTCAAAGGGGTTAAAGAGGGATTATCTTCCTTATATCTCCAGTGTTTAGGATTTGAAACAATGCCTTACATCATAAGCAGGGTTTCCTTTAAAAGCATACGACGAGAAATCTTTACGTTTTTGATTCGTCATCCTCCTCCCAATTCTCTGTCAAAGCAAGAGATTGGATAAAGTTGGCATGATTTTGTGAGTGAAACGAATGGATTTATTCAAGACAAACACGTTTAATGCATTATCGCTCAAGGAAAACAAGTTCCTACATGCTAATTATGCTTTTATAATCAGAGAAATAAAATACATATAAGCAACCAAGATGAACTGCATGACAAGCCCTTCTAAAGGATTTCGTTAATTTTTGTATTCCTTAACACAACAGTGTTTTATTCAAGACCGAGCTTTCTCTTTTGAAGGTCAAGAAATTATCATGGATCATCTCTTGAACGTTTCTTGGAGAACTTTTCGTTCTTCAACCGAATTCCCCACTATTCCATCATGGAATTTACAGCTGATGTTCGAGTTGTTCATCTCAGTATGAACATTTTTGGTATGCACTGTGGAAATGGGGAATCCCTTTCATCAACTTGAACAAACAGGTTATCTTACACAGGTTGAGATTGGTAAGATCATCATCTTGAATTTGGTCATGGGATCCATATCCTTTGTTCTTTTTACTATCCTTCAATGATTGCTTCGAGTTTGGTCAGACGATCAAGATGTCACTGACAAGACAAAGACAGAAGACCAGATGAGCCACAACAGAGAAGAGACACATGCACATGCAAATGCTAAATGAAGGGTGCAAAATGCAGAATGCAGGATGTAGATGAAAGGTTTCATGGAATTCGTGTATTTACAAACATCACAGAGTAACGAAGAAAATTCATTTATTATTTTTTGATATCGGATTTTGTAGGAACATTCTTACAAGAGTCCTAACATAAAAGCTAATAAAGTCCTAAGGAAGTCCTTCCTCATGCTTGTTGATTTGTTCTTCCACTTGGATCTTCTTGAATATAAGTTGTCCATGGTCAACGTCTAAAGATTAGTTTGATAGAGGAAAATAAATCCTCCATCTCTTCTTTTGAGAAATGGATCCCTTGTTTACTTGGATCTTTGATGATGAGAGTCTTTCGAACTTCTAATGATCCTCCATGTTAAGGGAAGCCTTCTATTGACCTTCAATGATAAGGAAGTCTCTTGTATCTGTCCTTTGGAGTTTCTTGAATCTTCAATTGATGCCCCTTACTTCCTTAGGTCATCCAAGCTAGGACTCTTAAAAGAATATTTCAAAAATATTTTCTATTTGTAATCTATGTTGGTTTTGTAATGTTTATAAATAAACTAGGAATTCCATGAAACTTAATGTAATATGATGCTTAAATGATGCAACAAACACAGGTAAGCACATAAGGACACAAAGAATGAACAAATAAGGGGAACCCTAGGTTTGCAACGAGCATGGAGTAAGGGTATACCCAATCCCAAAGGTTGATGGACTAGAAGTTGATTGTACCTGCAGAACAAGGTTCTAATGAGGTTCCCAAAGTCATTAGCCCATCTTTCGGATATTATCAACTTCCCAAGTACTCGAGGGTTAATAATATTCTCAAGAGAACTTCTTTTGAGTGTAGCATCGCGTAGCACTATTTCGGGGGTACCCCCTCATAGCCTCGCACTACATCCTAATAAAGGCCAAAGTTGGGTTAAGGTAACTATGGTCCTCAATATCATAGGCTCCAACATCGAATGTAGTGCATGTTTTCACGATTAAAGACTCGTTCAACAATACATCTTTCGAGAGGGCCTCAATTGAGCGTGATTTTCAAGTCAGCTTGGTCGGGATTCCACCCCCTATAAGCCTCTTTGAACATATCACTATCCTATCTTAAGTTCACTCAAGTCCGGGTGTAGGACTTTGTCTCACCACTCAAAAGTATCAACCCAAAGGCAATAAATAACAAGTAAACAATCAAGCAAATATAAGTAAATATAAAAAGCAATAAAGAAATAAAACAAGATAGGGAGACCCACTGAGAGGGTCCCCAGTGAAGTCGCCATTTCTGTCGCGGTGAAATTTGGATACCAAACTATCGATTAGTTTGAATCTTTAATTCATTTTGCAACCGAACTTTGATTTGTCCAAAGGAAAGGATAAAGATCGAAATTCCCACAATGCAATGCAAATGCAAGGCTTAGAGAGTTTTAGGTTCGGGGTCGGTTAAACTTAGGGAAGGTGCTAGCATCCTAAGTTTCTGTAGTACTCTACAGGAACCTCTTGTTTTATGTTGTTTACTGCTATGTGTTTATCTGCTTAATGGTTTAGAAACCCTAGGGATTTATTTCTAAGTATACTCGATAAGGCATCGCACCTTGTGCCTACATATCCTTACGGGAGTGGAATCAGAGTATTTTGTAGTTCACCCTAAAGGGTTAGAGGAGCTCTTTGACTGTGGTCAAAGTTCCTACGGGTTTAGGGTAGTTGTTTTGGTTGGGTCTAGGAGAAGAGATGAGTCTTCATTTTAAGGGAGAGATAACCGCCACAAGTGTAAAAGGGGAATTGTAGGAAATGGTCTTTGCATCATCTTAAGGAAAGGTCTTACATACTCGGATGGTCGCCAAGTATGCCTTTATCACTCTTAAGGCAAAGTCCCTACATGTTTGATTGTGTTGTTTGTGGGGTGGAGATTATATCTCACTTAAGATGATTAACATATATTCTCTGTTTGTGTTTGAAGAGATTGTTGTATTGTGTGGTATTGTTTGTTTCTATGTTGTAGAAAGATAAAGACAAGGTCCTTCCTATGGGGTAGGTCCTAAACTTAAGGATCGACTTGAATGGGATCAAGGATCACGTGGGGAGAATGATGCAAATGATGTGCAACTACACACAACGTTGAATTATGTGTAGGTTTTTCCTTTGGACGGAATGCGATGCAATGATAGTAAATAAAAAAATTGCGGAAAGTAAATTGCGGTAATGTAAAGCCATACACACGCATGAAAGCGCTGAAATGTGTGAGAGTAAATGTGTCGTGAATGTGAGCGATTGTTTACGATGTTGGTTCATTTTAGTCGAGATTGGTTTAAAAGGAGAAGTTGAATTAGGAAAATGGTTGAATTAATTTGGTGAGATTGTTTTTTACGAAAATATTGTTATTTAAATTATAGAAACGACCTTATTATAAAATTGTTTTCTCTTACTTAAGTTGTTATAAAAATGTTTTATTTATTATTATTTTATATTAAAGCAAATTAGTTAATGGCTAAATAAAATGCGATTTATTATAAAATATTTTATTAAGATAAAAGGCTAATTGTGTTAGTTAAATAGAAAAGGGGAGTGACCAATTTAAATAAAATAAAATACTTAGACCTAAAAAAAACTATAATTAAATTAAATAATAGGGTTGATTATTAAAAAAAAAGATTAAATAAACAATTCCTAAAATGGGTGAATTAATACTAATTGATTAATTATTTGGAAAAAAATAAAAATGAAACTAATTATAAGATTAATTATTTTAAAAGAGGGGTGGTTAATTAGAGGATGTTTAATTAAAGTTGTTGGTTAGTACTGATAAAAACGATTAATCGGTGGATTAGTGCGGTTAGTGGTGATTAGTGTGTGGTTAGTGGTGATTATGATTACAACAAATAAGCAAAATAAGAAAACAAAAAGAAATTAAAACCCTAATCCCTTTCCCCCAAATCGATCTCGTCCTCTTCTCCCCTCTCTCGCCGTCGATCGTTTTTTTTTTATCCATCTTCTTCTCCGTTCCGCCTTCATCTTTCACTCTTCTCCTTTTCGTTTTCACGATCTTCCTTCCGTGCTCCTCGCCTTCATCTCCTTCACCTACATCCGAAAACAAAATAACAACAACATTCAAAAGATAATTGACTCTCACTGTAATGTAATCGGAGGAAATTGTTGAAGTTGGCTGCGATTCAAGGTGGAGGTTCTCCGGCGATGGCCAAGACGGTGTACGGCGGTGATTCTGAAAGGATAAGTTTCTTTCCTCCTCTTGTGACCTTCAAATTCTAGGGTTTCCGTTTTGGGGATTCCTTTTGAACGTTGGGAGTTTGTTGTGGATTTCTCGGAATGGTTGTTAGGGTTTCCAATCGGTGGTTGTATATGTTCTAATGCTGTTGAATGAAAATTACAGGTTCTTGAGGTTGGAGTCAAATGGAGATTCAGAATGGTGGTTTTTTTTTTGTGTGTGGTGTTCTTCGTTGGATTCCTCTCTGATTTTTCTTCTGCCCCCATTCTCCTTTTATAGGTGAGTTTCGAATCCACAATAAATATGATAGAATAATGCTGATGATTATGCGATGATGAGATTTCCTTATTTGTTCAGACATGTCGGAAGTTGTTTTGGAAAGAGTTTATGTGATGTTGGGAACATATTCTAGCTTGTTTATGATTTGCGATTCCTTGCCCTGTCTTCACCATCTCTTAGGATTGTGTGATTTAATGGATTTCCATTTTGGTACAAATCTGTCTCAAACGTGTCTGTCTTTCCTTCTGAATTTGTTATTTTGAAATTGTGTTGACATGTCGTAATGTATTATTGCAGAATGAAGACAACTTGGATGCAATGAATTTCTTGTTGTTTTCGACTCAACATGTCGGTAACCATTTGTGGTAATCAATGCTCTGATTCGTATTTCTTGGTGGCTTATTTTTCGTTCCTGTATAACAGGTTTTAGCATGAAGCCTCAAACTGACTCGTGGTACTGCTGTATTGTTGGCTTGTTACTCAAGTGTTCTAGAACTCAAACCATGGTCGCAGATTCAGAAGTCTTAGCATTGTATTGGTCATGAGGGTGACTTTGTTGCTTCTTCATGTAAGGTATGCACTGTTAACTTAAACAGAAGATTAAGCACTTATATGAAATTCGTTGTCTTACAAATCCATCATGGCTAGCTCTATTGCCGAAATTTCTACATTATTTGGCAATTGTTAAATGGATAGTTATGCATTGCAGGCGCAATCTACTGTTGTGGCAGAGGTATGGCTTTGGCAGGTCGGTTCATGGAAAGCAGTTGGTCGCTTGCAATCTCACAGTTTAACAGTAACACAGATGGAATTCTCACACGATAATAATTTTCTTTTGACTGTCTCAAGGGATCGTCAGTTCTCCATTTTTACAATCACAAGAACAGGTAGATAGTTATCATTCTTCTCAGGATGCAAACATTTGTATTACTATTATTATTTCTCTTTTGTGACTCTAAAATACTAATTGCTCAAATGGTTTGTAGGAACTGGTGAAATTAGTTATAGCCTTCTTGCGAGACAGGACGGACACAAGCGGATCATCTGGTCATGCTCATGGAAAGATGAGTATACTCAATTTTAACTCCCTTTAATTAAATTCGTTGATCGTCTTGGTGAACATGTGGTTTTTTGATGCTTTCAGAAAACTTGAGATTGTTCTGTGATTTCTGCAATGCTATAGCTTTCTACTAGTTCTTTCACCAGTTCTCCATGTTCATCAAGCTGGCGTCGGCGCAGGTAAGACTTCAGCTCATCTTGTAATTTCTGGAAGGGCTCGCATCCTGCCTCCAAGGCTAATTTGAAGGAACCAAGTGAAATGCTGTGCATGGCAGCATTTTCAGATAGCTTAATTTGGTTCAACCAAAAGGAAGCCGAAGACAAGGGACTAAACTTCCGAGCAGTTGATCTAAGAATGTCAGAAGCAGGTGTTTGGATTCTGGTTCCTTGGCTTGTAAACTGATGAACCTTAGGTTGGTTACTCTAAATATGCTTGCAAATGGTCTTGTTTTTCACTGTTAGTGATCACTTGTAGGAAATGGTTATTGTAGTTTAGGCTTATGCAATTTGCTATCTGAACTGACTGTTGGTCTTGGTATACTAGCTGCCAGAGATTTGCTTGTAAAGCCATCATGAATGTGAGCTGTTGGTGCTGAATTTTCCTCAAAAGCTGTTGTGAGTTTACTATGCTCCCTTCTTGGTTTGAAAACTTCTCAATAGGTAACTTCTAAAATGCTCCACACGGTTTCGGTTTAAGCTTTGAATTGGTGGCACTGGTGTTTACTATTTGTAGCAGCTTCGGAACTTAATCAGGATGTTCCTTTCGAATTTATTTGGACAACTTCCGTAGCGGCTTCTCCGACCAACTGCTAGCAGATTTAAGAAATTCTATTGCATGTTACCTTTGAGCACATGTCTGAGATGCACCAGAATAATTTCAGCCAGCTTGTGCAGTTTAATGGTGGTCTGTGCATCAACAAGATCCTCCACTTTCTTTGCTAACGAGAGACGAGACGGCACCATTAATAAGCTCCAAGTTAACATTACTGATATCGTCCAATGCCGTGATCCTTGATACTCTGCCATATGTGTATAGTTTTGAAATCTCAGATCGTCGATGCTCTCAGCCACCGCCAATGCTGATCAAACAGATAGGTAGTTTATGCTCCTTCAACAACTTGAGAGATTGGTCCTGTTCTTTGATCTGCAACAACTATCCTACCAATTTCTTTTCTCCTTTTCTTAAAATTAATTTGTTCTATTTGTCGTGACTGCTCATAAATTGGAGTGTTTCTTGAACACAGGTGCAACTGCAATTGAAGTGCACGAGGGGTATGGCACGAGATAGTATCGTAATTGTAATATTGTTGTGAATGAGTTCTAATTAAATGTGATTGTTGGAGGTCAATCTGTAGCATAATCATCAAGTGTTGCTTTAATGCCCTTCCATATTTGATCCTCCCTTCTGGTGTTTTGTATGTGAATCTGCATGTGTTTATATCTCTGTGTTTGGAGAATCTATTGGTGCAAGAATGGTAAGTCCATTTAATTATATTACTGCTATAAAATGGATGGACAAACCAAGATGGAAAGTCTATCAAAGTGAGATTTGAGCTGTCAAAATAACACTGTCTTTGGCCAGTTAGAATTTGTGTCCTGCATTCTGCTAATGATCCTAATGACGCAGCCACAGAGATCTCACAAATAATGTAGGAAATTTGGGAACTTTGGACTCTTAATTCCAATTACCGTCCGCTTCGGTTTTATCCGCCTGACTGTTAAACTTTCCTAATGCAGGTGCTTTCGCATGAGCCGGCACGAATGCCGCCGTCATTCCCTCTGCTGCGGGTGATCTAGTGACTGAAGCAATCTTGATACGCTCCCCTTTAGGCGTATGCAGCTGGAAGAAGCTTGAAGCAAGGTTCCGGTACAAACAAGTGTGTTATTGTCCTTTCAAAACAAGTCAGAGTTATGGCAACGAAGACAGGGATGCCGGCGAAGAAATTGTATGCCACACGTACAGTAGCGAAATGTAATAAGGCTTTATGCAGATAGTGAAAATTAGCCAAAATATTTCTGATCGTTTAGGCTTTGTAATTCCGAGACAAAAAATGTAACGAAGCTTTCACCGCTTTGACTTTTAAACTTTCATATCCATGGCACATATTTGAATTAATCTTGAGTAGTGATTTTCCTGATATAGGTTTGAAACAGGCTAAGAACATAACCCCGTCACTCTTGAAAAAATGCTTCAAAATGCAATTTGAGGCCTGGCCTAGATTCAACTCAACCTTGAACGGTTATAAATGAAGCTACAATATTCTTTGAGGCTCCATTCACCTGCCTTTGGGCTTTGATAAACCCTTCCTCTATTCACTATTGTACCACTTGGGGGAAGCTCTACAGGATCTTGATTAAGTTGAATACATACTGAATAGCGGCCATGCCAAATCCATCGGTTGGTTAATGATGCCGTTAAGGAAACCAAAAAGCAGAGTGCACTATTAGCAGCTTAGCAAAAATGAAATTAGAGCACCAAAAGAGTGGAGTTCAACCCTGACTCCAAGATATCTCGCGTGGGAAAGCAATGAGGCCTTAAATACCACAAATCCACGTGGTATAGTATTTTGATTACAAAAAAAATCCAAGGATGATTTTAACGAGATAAAACCGGGAAGCGCATCCAAAGAGAGTCTTCGGTGTATTGGTCCAATAACAGCTCGAGAGTGAAAATAACGTTAGTAATAAAGTAGATAACATAATAATATTAAATACGATAGAAATAAATATAATATTAGTAATAATAGTCGTAAAAACATAAATAAAGTCAAATAAGAGAAAGAAAAACGCAAAAAGGGGCGGCATCTTAGGGTCGAAAATTAGGGTGCAACAATATGGGGTGGAGATTCTATCTTGCTTAAGATGATTTGGCATCTTTCTCTGATGTGTTTGAATATTTTGTATTGAGTTGATATTTGTTTTTTTCTATGTTGTAAAGTAAAGACAATGATCCTCCTATGGGGTAGGATCTATCTTAAAGATCAACTTGAATGGGATCAAGGATCAAAGGGGATTATGATGCAAATGATATGCACTACACACAAGTGTTGACTCATGTGTAGGTTTTTCCTTTGGACGGAATGCAATGCGAGAATATAAATACGATAATGTAAATTGCTCGTAAAATAAATTGCAGAAATGATAAAGCATACACATACGCATGAAAGCGCTGAAGTGTGTGAGAGTGAATGTGTCGTGAAGTGCACGGTTAGATTGATTTGATTAATGGGGTGTTGATTTAAGCTGCAGGATATTTATAAATTTGGGCGAGATTGATTTTGTAGAGGTTGAATTGATTTTTTAAGGAAATGTATTATTTGTTTTAAGTGAAAGTTACTCATTTTAGACTTAAAATAATACTTTAAAATTTTTTTTATAGAAAAGATTTTTATTAATGTAAATTTTGAGGAAAAGGTTTTAATGAATAAGATGGATTTTTTTATTATAAAAAAGTTGTTATTATTATTTATTTTAAAAGTTATTTGTTATTATTTTCATAAAAAAATAAATATATAACTAAAAGATAAGAGTTATATTAAAAAAAAGGTGTTTATTATTTACTTGTAAAGTTACTTAGACATAAAGCATTGTTTATTTAGAAAAGAGATTGTTTATAAAAAAGGATGATTAGAGAATATCTGATTAAATAGTTAATTGACTAACCAAAAAAAGATTTAGTTTAATTTTTATAAAGAAAACTGATTAGGGTGTTAATTACTGATTAGTTGAAGGGTTAAAGTATGGTTAGGATTGAAGGTGTACGGTGAGTGGGTTTGTGTGGAATCATATTGCAACAGGACGATAAAAGAGAAAAAAACATAGGGGAAAACCCTAATCGCCCAAATTCCCCCCCCCCCCAATTCCCGAAATCAATCGCTTAGCCTCCTCTCGATTCATCTCTTCCATCGCTCATTCTCATCCATCCCTTCATCGTTCTCCATTTTGAACCTGAAAAACACAAACAAAGCGTCAAAAGTTCATATAATTTTGGCGTAAACCGAAGGTTTACCGAATGTTGATGATGGCGCGCTTGAGGTGATGAGGTAGAAGTTTCGTCGGTTTGGATTCTCAGCAGCTGATGATGGCTTCGACGACCGAAGAGATAAGTCCCTTCCTACAATATCCTAAGTTTACGAGACCTTGTTTTTTTCTGGTAATGATTTTCGAATTCGATCCCCTTTTTCGTCTCAAACTTCTCCCTTTTATAGACTTCACAGAGAATCCTTTGTTTTAAAACCTGATTAAAATGCTTTGAGTGCCTGATTGGGCCTTCCTTTTTGGGCGTAGGTTAGATTTGAAAAACTTCCTCTTTCGTCCAATTTGTTTGATGCTTGTTAAATGGAAATTCAATCTCTGATATTTTGTATCTAATCTGTTTAATATTTATCTGTCCAGATTCAACGTCCTGACAACTAGATACGATCTTTTCGAAACTTTTTTTCACATGGGTATATTCCTCAAAGAGATTTGCTGATTTGGATTTACAACTTTGACAGGTGTGGATAGTGAATGATTTGGGCCAGAAGATGGACAACCCAGGGTGAGTTTCAAGTAGCTGGTGCAAAGAAGTCTGGTGCGTCCAAAGCTCAATTATTGGTAACAGTCTGTTGTTTTAATTTCCTGTTGAATATGCTTGCGGTTCTTCTTCTCTAACTTGTTCTCAATTCTTCTCATGCATCTATCCAAGATTAATGCAGACTTGACAATTCACGCAGAATTTGGTATAAATGACTTTTACAACGTAAGTTCTAAACCTGTGCAATTGTATTGCTTTGACACAATTACTGGGATTTTAATCCAAAGCTGACAGTTGAGTGCTTCGATTGCGTTTTATCATAGACTGAACCTTTCATTTGGCATCTTGACTTTCAGGGAGAACTGTCACTTTGGAGTGTAGTCTTCGAATCGCCCGCGGGAGGAACCTTTGCGCTAGTTAATGGAAGCTTTTGAATTGGTGCCAAGAATGTGTCTTTCAAAGCCCTGATGCATATTCCAGTAGACGTGCTTATGACGAAGTGGAAGATGCCATGGTCCAATTTACAAGACACAAATTGCGGGGCAGCAACGTTACCGAGAAACGGGACACCACGTGATCAATTTCTGGCCATCGAAAAAGGGACTTATAGGTCTTATGGTGGTGGATCCCAATTTGCTTGATTTTATTGTTCTCATATCATGCACATCTATTTCCTCATTAGCATAGTATTTCCTTTTCATATGTCTACCTGAATGGTTATGAATGCCAACATCCTGATTCATTTCCTGCACTTTGGCAGCTTGTCTGTAGGTTTCAAAATCATGCTTAGACAGAGGTGAACTTTGATACCTTTCTTGTTGAAGCCCTCGAGCACCATCTCTTCCAAATTTATATTCTGTTCTTGATATTTTATGATCATCTTCTGGTGCATCCTGATATGAAACCTCATAATCAGTTGGCGTTCTTTTCCCAATTTCAGTATGATTATATCCAGAATGCAAATAGGCATCTCCCTGCTTTGATGCAACTGATGTTCTTCTCTTATCATGATAGTCTACATATTTTGGATTCTCTGATGTATTGTTGGAGGTATCGTCATATAATACAGTCTGGAGTAATCATGTTTCATAATGTTAAGTTATTCTCAAATCTGTGACTGCATATCTGTTTCAATAATTTCTTCTGATTTTGTTGCAGATCATCGAAGAGGAGCAGTGGCATAAGTGACTTTCTAACTGTTCTCTTATGTTCAACAAAGCTTATGTTAGAATGCCTCAATTAGGTTGATTCATCTTGGTATTGAAATCAGATTGATATGCATGGAGCCTTTGTATGTATCTTCTCGCTTCTGCTTGTGGTTTGGTTTGACAGCAGCCCAACCGGTGTGGAGATTATAAATGCTGAATTCTGCAGGAGTTCCCTGGTGAATACTCTGCTCTGTGCTTGGGGTACGATTGGCGCGTGTGTATTAGAGGCTAAAGCGGAAACAAAGTTCACCTGAAACATTCATGTTTGTTTTGTTTTTATTGAGTTGTGTTTCACTCTCGTAAACAAAATTCAATCTCTATATGTTGAGGAACCTGGTGTTTCTGCAGGTTCAAATGCTCAACCATGGAATTAATGCATGATTCGACGAAACGTGATCTCGACTAAAACTGTATACAGGGACAACTATCACCGTGACCATTTCGAGACCAATGACCTTCTCGCAGGGATCAAAAGGAGGATAATTCCCGGCTCTTGGCTTTGAAGTGATTTTGACGGCAAAGTCTCTCATTTTGACCGAATCATGTTTGTGATAGCTAATACTTCTTTAAATTGTTCTTGGTATAGATGAATTAATGTTGCACTTTATCTGTGGATTGCAGGTTCTGCTAATTTGAATTAATAACAGATGGTAAGGATGATCACATGCTATCTGTAGTAGGGCTAGCTGTTCTAGAAGAGGCAGTGTTTATGTCGTCGATTTTTAGACTCCCAGTCTGAAGGTCAGGAATCGTGCCTCCTTCAGTATTGCCATCCTCGTCCATCTTTTTGAAAACTTTTCATGATTTCATGTGACGGGATATAAGCTGCTGATTATGTAATTTCTAGTTTCGAACAGGAGAAGGCGACGTCGTGTTTATTCACACTGGCTAGCGTCCCGTATGTGATCTCGCGAAAAGGATAGCTGATATGCACACAGCTTGTAGAAAGTCTTCAAGTTGTATACGAGGGAGACTTAGAAAACTCATTTTGAATGTAACTTGTAAAGGCCTTGTGATATGAAACGT
Organism: Lathyrus sativus; assembly: GCA_963859935.3. Taxonomy (NCBI): domain Eukaryota; kingdom Viridiplantae; phylum Streptophyta; class Magnoliopsida; order Fabales; family Fabaceae; genus Lathyrus; species Lathyrus sativus. The sequence continues at coordinate 32,239,014 of OZ012737.1, read as the reverse complement.
GGCCTGAATATTTCTTTTGTCTTGTAATGGGCTTCCACTTTTGTATAAAATAAAATATAACCTTGCTTGGGGTTTAAGTTATAAGTATTGAAATGTGATTTAATGCTAGATATTCATGATGAACTTTGAGCTTTCAATGAGGTTGAAAAACAACTAACACCATAGAAATGCAGGATACCAGACCAATCATATGAACATTTGAAATTGGCTCATGATCCTGGGAGTTTGCAACAACACTTTGATCTTGTGATAATTAAAATATGGGAATTAGAATCATGCCGTATATGGATTCAAATATCTTAATATAGGTCCACCAGAGTAGTTCGGGAACTTCATTCAAAATAAAACATGGTCCGTTGAAAGTAGTTGGGACTTAAAACGAATTTATGAACCATTTTGTAGTCCTTGAATTTGAAGCTTGAAAGGAAAACGAATGGGTTTCATTCGAACACTTCTCATAATAGTTGTGTAGAGTAATACCAACAGGAATTTCACCCGCATAACCTTCGAACTTGTAGCTTTGGGCTTATATCTTGGATTTGAACTCTTTAAGAAACTTGACCCACGACCTGAGAGGTCGTCTTTGAGTGTTCTAATTGTGATAATGAATGTTATTTCTATTTGAAGTCACTGCATCTGCACAAATTAGTTAGTCACAGTAAACATGCATACAGAAGTATAAAGATAACATACAAGGAAAAACAAAAGGAAGTGGAATCTTAAGGTCAAAAATTAGGGTGTGACAGATGCCCCTATTTAAGTTACTTCTATCCGAAGATATGGAGATTGAAATCTCCGTCTCGACGTGATAGGAGGGACTTAAATACAAACATTTCACGAATTTTTTGCCTTAAGAGGCCACCGAATGCAAATGATATATGATGATATGAGAACGCAAGACAGAGGTCATGTGGAGAAAAGATGTCACAGGGGATAAACGAGAAACCAAGGGGTAGCAAACCTGATGAAGCTGGATTCCACGGGGACAGGAAACAAACAACAATGAGGAATCTCCAAACGTATAAAAGTGTAGCACATACACCAAGTACGGTGATTTAACAGTAGGTGAGAAACTTGTAATCGAAAGGGTAGATTTATCACCAAAATGTAGGGGTCGGTAAAAATCCGAATGAATTCTCTTGATCGAGTCAATAATTCAGTTTTGTTTTGCATTCTTTCTTCTTTTCTCTTCTTGTATTATTATTTTTTTGTTGTCTTTAAAAGTAAAATGTGTAGACCTCCCCACGCCTCATGGTCGGGGTACCATGAACGGGTCTTAGTTCTGAAAAACGCCTCCCCACGCCTCATAGTTTGGGTACCATGAACGGGTCTTAGCTCTGAAAAACGCTTCCCCACGCCTCGTGATTTGGAATCCACGAACAGGTCTTAGCTCTGAAAAACGCTCCCCACGCCTCGTGATTTGGAATCCACGAACGGGTCTCGGCTGCTAAAAGTTCACCTCCCCACGTCTCGTGATTTGGAATCCACGAACGGGTCTCGGCTGCTGAAAGTTCACCTCCCCACGCCTCGTGATTTGGAATCCATGAACGGGTCTCGGCTGTAGATTGTAGATGTCGTTGTAGATGTTGTAGATGTAACTGTCAATGTAGATGTAGAACTTCTTGGCTATGAGCCATAAGGTGTTGTAAATTGTAAAATTTCTTGGCTGTGAGCCATAATGTGTTGTAAATTGTAGAATTTCTTGGCTGTGAGCCATAATATGTTGTAAATTGTAGAACTTTGTAGATGTAACTTGTAATGTATTGGAGGTTGTGAAACTTCACCGGGGATCTTCAGGAGAGATGCGGGCCGGTTGTGTTGTAAAGTATGTCTCCTCGCATAAAGGGAGACTAATGTGATGAACTCCTTCGACTCCTCTGGGGAGATGCCGCTTGATGAAATAAATTCGTGTGATGAACTCACAGGGGAATATGTTCCTGGGGAGTACCTTTGTTGTAGCTGTAGGAGTGTATATCATTGTAGGCTCTCAACTAAAGAGAAATATTTGTGGTGGGAATTCTCAAATAAAGAGAAATGTCTTGTAATGTCTTTGGCGGACTTCTTTGATGGATTTGCGAAGCAATGCCGTTTGACAAATTGATGATGCTGAAGAACCCACTGGGGACGGACAGATTGTCCTGAAGAGACTGTTGTTTGTCGTTTTGAGTAAGATCCTAGTCAAAACGAGTTGCTCAAATAAAGAGATGTTTGCAGTCCAAATGTAGGTGGTTGGAAAAAAACCTGTGACATTGTTGGAGTAATATCTGTCTTTGTAGAGATTCTTCGAAAATATTCTTCCTGGGAAATAAAGTGCAAAATAAATGCACACTTAGTCCATGTTCAAACATCGAAGATTATCCACACTGTGATTGCCGAGGATTCAATTCAGGAAGTAGCCAAAGAGAAAACTATCAAGTAAGACTCAACCATTGAGGTATGAACTCAAATGGAATGTACTGGAATAACCATCTTCCATGAGGGTCGAACTTCATGGGGAAAGTAGAAATATCGTGCTTTTTCTGCCTAAAGTTGACAAATCTACTTGGAGGGAGAAGACAAACACAGTCACTTGGGGATGACCACGACCAAGATGACAGAAGAAAATAAACATAAAGAAAACAAAAATGCACATGCCATGCTGTCTACTTATATGGTATGCGTATGCTGACGGACCGGGAGAGACGAAAATAATGTCTCAAACGGAAGGGTACCCAAGCCAAATCTCCACAGACCTCGTCTCCGGATAAAGATAAATATCCTTTGCTTGTGGAATCATATGTGGTTGACGTTCTTCCATGGATGAAATGAACGTCCATGGTCATCCCTTTGTTATTCATATACCGAGTAAAACACGAAGTAGTAAAAAAGTTTAAATCAATTTGGATTTTGCTATCGAGAAAAAGATTTTGATAAATGAGAAACTTTATTGAATGGTGGCCAGCAGAAAGACGTGACCCCAATATTACAGTGTTGGAAAATAATAGAGATTACATCAAGGGAATAACAAATTGCTCTCCCTAGGTGAATGAGAACTTCCTTAAGCGAAATACTTTTTGACAGCGTCTGTATTCACAGGGCGAGTGATTTCTTCTCCATCCATTGTTGCTAACATCAAAGCACCTCTTGACAAAACCTTTCTTACCACGTACGGTCCATCATAGTTCGGGGCCCATTTTCCTCTGACATCGGTGAGGAAGGACTGAATCTTCTTGAGCACGAGGTCACCTTCTTTGAACACACGGGGTCGAACTTTCTTGTCAAATGCCTTCTTCATCTTCTGCTGATACAACTGCCCATGGCATAGCGCTGCCATCCTCTTTTCTTCGATCAATTTCAATTGATCATACATGTTCTGGCACCATTCTGCTTCTGATAACTTTGCATCCATCAAAATCCTCATAGAAGGAATCTCAACTTCTATCGGGAGCACTGCTTCCATACCGTAGACGAGTGAAAATGGAGTTGCCCTAGTCGATGTGCGTACCATCGTATGATACCCATGCAAGGCGAACGGGAGCATTTCATGCCAATCTTTGTAAGTAACAACCATTTTCTGAATGATCTTCTTGATATTCTTATTGGCGGCTTCAACAACCCCATTCATCTTTGGTCTGTAAGGAGAAGAATTATGATGCTCTATCTTGAATTCTTCGCATAGTTCTCTCATCATTCTGTTATTCAAATTGGATCCATTATCTGTAATAATCCTGCTTGGCACACCATATCGGCAGATAAGCTGATTTTTGATAAATTTGACAACCACATGTCGAGTTACATTAGCGTAGGAAGCCGCCTCGACCCACTTGGTGAAATAATCAATGGCTACCAGGATGAATTGATGTCCATTAGATGCTTTCGGATCTATCATACCAATCATGTCAATTCCCCACATAGAGAAGGGCCACGGGGACGAGATAATGTTCAACAAAGTCGGAGGCACATGGATCTTATCTGCGTAAATCTGACACTTGTGACATTTTCTGGCAAACTTCTAGCAATTTGATTCCATCGTGATCCAATAATAACCAGCTCTTAAAAGTTTCTTAGCCATAGCATGTCTGTTGGCATGAGTACCAAAGGATCCTTCGTGAATTTCCGACATCAACACATCTGCTTCTTGTTTATCAATACACCTCAGCAAGATCATGTCAAAATTTCGCTTGTATAACACATTGTTACTTAAAAGAAAATTTCCAGCCAACCTTCTCAAAGTTTTCTTATCCTTGTTGAAAGCTCCCAAAGGATATTCTTGACTTCTAAGGAAAACTTCAATGTCATGGTACCAGGGTTTGCCATCTTCGACTTCTTCGACGGCAAAGATGTAGGCAGGTCTGTCAAGATGTTTTATTTCAATCCGAGGACATTCATTCCAAAAGTTTACCACAATCATTGAGGCCAGAGTTGCCAACGCATCTGCCATTATGTTCTCATCATGAGGAATATGATGAAATTCGACCCTATCAAAGAACGGTAATAGTCTTCTAGCATAATCTCTGTATGGGACCAAATTATCATGTCGAGTTATCCACTCTCCAGTGATTTGATTGATTACTACTGCAGAATCACCAAACACGTCCAAATTCTTAATTCTCAAATCGATTGCTTCCTCAAGACCCATAATGCATGCTTCATACTCAGCCTCATTATTAGTACGCTGGAATGTTAATCTGGAAGTAAATGGGAAGTGGGTCCCTTGAGGAGTCACAATAACAGCGCCTATCCCCTTTCCATGAGCGTTGACAGCTCCATTAAAAACTAAACCCAATTGGGAACCTGGTTCTGGCCCTTCACCATGCACGGGTTCCTCACAATCCTTCATCTTTAAAAACATAACATCTTCATCGGGAAAGTCATCGTTTGAGGGTTGATAATCCAAAATAGGCTGGTGAGCCAAATGATCAGCCAAAACACTTCCTCTGACCGCTTTCTGAGTATGGTATTCGATATCATATTCAGACAACAACATCTACCATCTAGCAATTCTCCCAGTCAAAGCGGGCTTTTCAAAAATATACTTGATAGGATCCACCTTTGAAACTAACCAAGTGGTGTGATTCAAAATATACTGGCGCAAACGTTTGGCGGCCCACGCCAAAACACAACAAGTCTTCTCTAACATAGTGTACCTTATTTCACAATCAGTAAATTTCTTGCTCAAGTAATAAGTGACATGATCTTGCTTTCCTGTTTCATCTCGTTGACCGAGTACACAACCCATTGAATCTTCTAAAACAGTCAAATACATAATCAAAGGTTGACCTTCAACTGGTGGTATCAGGATAGGTGGTTCAAGCAAATACTCTTTGATACTATCAAAAGCCTTTTGACAATCTTCAGTCCAAACATACCCTTGTTCTTTCCTCAGAAGCTTGAAAATAGGTTTACATGTAGCAGTCATGTTGGATATAAACCTGGAGATATAGTTCAAACGTCCCAAGAACCCTATGACTTGCTTCTCGGTGGTAGGATCTGGCATTTCCCGGATAGATTTCACTTTGTTGAGGTCCACTTCAATCCCTCTTTGACTGACAATAAAACCCAATAGTTTCCCTGATTGTACTCCAAATGTGCATTTGTTGGGGTTCAGACGGAGCTTGTATTCTCTCAAACGGCCAAACAGCTTAGACAAATGTTTAACATGATCATCCTCAGTCTTCGAATTAGCTATCATATCATCCACGTAAACCTCGATCTCTTTGTGCATCATATCATGGAACAAAGTAGTCATAGCTCTCTGATATGTTTCCCCTGCATTCTTTAATCCAAACGGCATAACTCTGTAACAAAAGGTGCCCCAGGGTGTGATGAATGACGTCTTTTCTCTGTCCTCGGGAGCCATTCTAATCTGATTGTAACCTGAAAAACCGTCCATAAAGGAGAAAACCTCATATCTTGCGGTACTGTCAACCAAAATGTCAATGTGAGGTAACGGGAAATCATCTTTCGAACTGACTTTATTCAAATCCCTATAATCTACAAACATGGAACCTTACCATCCTTCTTCGGAACGGGCACAATATTAGCCAACCAAAGCGGATATTCGGCAGTGACAAGAAAACCTGATTCAATCTGCTTTTGTACCTCTTCCTTAATCTTTAGAGCCATGTCGGGTCAAGTCCTTCTGAGCTTCTGTTTTACTGGCGGGCACTCTGGCTTCAAAGGTAGATGATGTTCAACTATAGCAGTGTCCAATCCAGACGTATCTTGATATGACCAAGCAAACACATCACCAAACTCTCCAAGCAAATCAATCAGTTGTTTCTTCACATCAGGTTTGAGAAGAGCTCCGATTTTCACTTCTCTATGGATTTCTTCTGATCCCAAATTGATTACTTCTATTGGCTCCTGATGAGGTTGTATAACTTTCTCTTCTTTCTCAAGCAGTATGGAAATCTCTTTTGGGATATCATCTTCTTCGTCCTCGGCTTCGTACACAGGAAACCCGAAATTCAGAGAAGGCAGTGGATCATTATTCCCAGGATGTAATTTATGTAGCAATTTAGATATATGAACGACAGCAGGGGCTTCAACCGCACTCCAATTCTTAACCAAAATGCCTGGGGTCACAAAGTTTGGAATATCCTCATCTGAATCTTCCTCGGTGACAGCATAAACTCCAAAGGTATAGTCAAATTCATCTGAAACATAGCCTGGATCTTCCATATAGGGCTCATAGTCTTCGTAAGGAATGGAGGATCTTGCAGAACCATCTGATATGTAGCCTTCCAGCTCATCCTCTGACACAACATTAACCTGAGGATGATGGACGACTCCTTCACTACGGAACACTTCATTAATCAACGGAAACCCTGGACTTCTGGTAGTTTGTTGAGCAGAACTGCTGGTGAAACCGAGACCTTTATTTCTGTTTTCTGGCAAAGACAACACCTTTCCCCACATTGTCTGATGACCAATGTTCACTACTCGCTGCGCGTCTTTAAATGATGACATAGATGCCTGAGATTTTCGGACACCCTCGCCCACAATAAACAAAGCTTGAAATTGCGTGCCAACCTCTTCCTCAGCTTCGACATACGAGAATGATGACAAGTGACTTACCACCAAAGCTCTTTCCCCACAAACTGTAACTGTTTTTCCCTCAAAAGCATATTTCAACTTCTGATGCAGAGTGGAAGTAACTGCCCCAGCTTCATGTATCCATGGCCTCCCTAACAAACAGCTATATGCGGCACGAATGTCCATGACCTGAAACGTGATCATAAAAGTCTGTAATCCAATAGTCATCGACAAATCCACCTCACCAATTACTATTTTCCTTGACCCATCAAAAGCTTTGACAATAACATGACTTGGCCTCATCGGCGGTCCTTGATAGGATAGCTTTGATAGAGTAGTTCTAGGCATCACATTTAGAGAAGATCCAGTATCGACCAACACACTGGACAGAGAGTCGTTTCCGCAGTTCACAGAAATATGTAAAGCCATGTTATGTTTCCTTCCTTCCTCTGGGATATCATCCTCATTAAAACCCAGATTGTCACATGAAGTAATATTACCAATGATATTATCAAACTGCTCCATAGTCACATCTTGTTCAACATACGCCTGTTCTAATATTTTCTGGAGTGCTTCCCTATGAGCCTCAGAACTCATCAGCAATTGCAACACAGAAATCTTTGACGGGGTTTGCAGGAGCTGATCTGCAACCTTATACTCGCTCCTCTTAATCACTTTTAGACATTCATCTGAATTGGATAAATTGGATCCACCGGGTTGCCCCACAATCGGATCCTTTGAGCCTGGTTGTTCCAATGAGACCTCTTTTTCTTTCGGTGGTACAGTCGGGTAGACTCGACCACTCCTTGTTACTCTGCTGACATCTGCAATGTTAACTACTGAAGGTATAGTGGGCAAAGGCACTTCCTTTCCATTCTCTAACATTGTAGCGTTATATCTATAGGGGATAGCCTTACTGGAAGTATAAGGGACAGGTCCAGGCACGTTGATTACCAACGGGGTGGCAGCCGGTTTTCTGCTATTATACACGATTTCGATACGCTCCACTTCTTTAAACTGAGGCACTATAACACAAACCTCTTCGGCCCTTTCAACTTAAACTTTCTGATCATCATTTGCCAAACAGTCTTGAATCATGTTAACAGAGGGTGAACCATGTGGGGGTAACGGGTTAACTTGCACATTAGGGTCGGAATCCTTGAAGGACAGGATTCCGCATTTAATGAGCCTCTGAATATCTGCTTTCATACCAAAACAGCTCTCAATATCGTGCCCTGGAGCACCTTGATGGTAGGGACAAAACTTGTCAGCTCTATAGGAAGGAGGAGGATTTGCATGAACCATAGGTGGAGCTTTCGTCTGAATATGGCCCTTTTGAACCAAAGCTGGAAACAAATCAGCATATTTCATAGGGATAGGCTCAAAATTTATCCTTCTATACATATGACCTTGATTGTTGAACGACCGATTCTGCTGAGAATATTGTGGATTTTGCTGAGGCTGTGACTGTTGAGCATTGGTGGATTGAGATGGTTGGCTCGGTTGCGGAGACTGTTGAGGTTGATAAGCGGGAGCATTAAACACTGGCTATACTGCCGCAACTTGGTATGATGGTGAGTACCTCCTTCTAAGTCTTCCTTCCTGTACGGCGTTCACCCCCTGTTCCTTTTTCTTCATGAAACCACTCCCATATTTCTTAACATTGCTAGGAGCATTCTCTTCCTTAGCCAATCTTCCTTCACGGACACCTTCTTCCAAGCGCATTCCCATATTGACCATTTCAGTAAAGTCACTGGGTGCACTGGCTACCATCTTCTCATAAAAGAAAGGACCAAGGGTCTTTAGAAAAATCTTGGTCATCTCCTTTTCTTCTAATGGTGGTGTGACTTGTGCGGCCAACTTGCGCCAACGTTGAGCATATTCCTTGAAACTCTCTTTGTCTTTCTGGGCCATAGCCCTCAATTGGTCACGGTCGGGAGCCATGTCCACATTATACTTATACTGCTTGACAAAGGCTCCCCCTAGATCATTGAAAGTTCGAATCTTCGTACTATCCAGCCCCATGTACCACTTGAGTGCAGCGCCTGTCAAACTGTCTTGGAAGTAATGAATGAGAAGTTGATCATTATCAGTTTGGGCAGACATCTTCCTGGCATACATAATAAGATGACTCTGAGGGCAAGTGTTCCCCTTATACTTTTCAAAATCAGGGACCTTAACATTTGGAACCAAGTACAGCTCAAAATCAGGAATCTAATCAATTTTACAAATTCTAAGAAAATTCCTGGGGAAACCTATGGATGTCCTCTAAATCATATCGAAAGAATCAGCTCAAAAGCATAAAGCATCAAAGAGAACGAAATTAAACAAACAGCAATATCAATTATGCATAACAATGGATATTAGCACAAATGAAAATTCGCAACTAATTCAAATAAAATCCTAAAAATGCAAACTCAACTCCTACAGTTTTTTAAGACAATCAAGATCTACAGAAAAAAATTTCATAATTTTTCGATCATTTTTACTATTTTTAACGCAATTAATCCAAACAGCTATTAAAACAGGAAAAAAAGGACGAAAATGAATTAAATTAAATTTTGCATACCGGCTTCGGAGCGTCGAAACGGAGTAGTTGGAGCTCGTTTTTTCTTGCCAAAAAGTGTGGAAAACCTTTGTTGAAGTTTGTTGGAGAAGATTAAATTCTTGATAACTCTTGAAAATGCTTTGATCTCTCACTTTTTCTCTTCCAAACTCCAATGTCAATCCATGGTTTTTGCACAAATGAATCACCAACCCTTGCTTTGAACCTCTTCACAAGTATATATAGAATGTATTTGAAGACCCTAGAAAGTTCTAGATTGATCCAAGGAGAATGTATTTGAAGACCCTAGAAAGTTCTAGATTGATCCAAGGAGAAAATCAACTTCTCATGTCATGAGATCTCATATCATGCTATGTGCTCATATTAACTCATGTTTTTGGCTTGCAATTCACTTGGTTATGAGTTTAAATTCTCTCCAAATGAGATATTGGAGGTGTATGGATGGAAAGGAGCCTTGCATTTGCTTGGAAGTGAGGTTTTGCAATTGTACCTTATGGTTCAAGTAACCAATTTACAAAGAAAGTCCTTGAAATAACCCTCAATTCAAAATTGTGGCAATTCCATTGTCTTTAAAATGCACTTTACAATCAAATTGGTATGTCATATGGCTTGTTTGTGACCTCTAACTCAAAATTTGATTTTTTTTACCAAACTTTATTTGACTTATTCCCTTTTTTAGGTCATTTTAAGTGACTTTTTTGAAATAAGCCGATCAATCCACCATGATGACTTATTTGACCTAAAAACATCATTTTAAGCACATTCCATGTTGAACAATTTTCCATTTGAGAAGTGGAACATGGAGATTTTGACCTATGCTAAAAAATGACCTGTAATTCAACTTTCCCAAAATACCCCTGGGTTGCCAAGACCATAACTTGAGTTCTACAAATCCTCTTGAGGACTTCTAGTACTCAAATTAAATCTAAGATCAAGATCTACAACTCTTATGTTGGCCAAGAATCCATTTGAAAACTCCTTGATGGGCAAAAGTTGCTTGGAAGTCAAGTGACGTTCACCGATAAATTTCAGTATCCTCTGGGGACCCATAACTTGCAAGAACCATAACTTGAGTTCTTTAAATCTCCTTGAAGACTTCTAGTACTAAAATTAAAGCTATTGAGATGTTCTACAAGTTTCATGTTGATCAAGACTTCATTTGAAACTTGCATTTTGACTTATCTGGCTTGGAAGTTAGGCCTGAATTAGGGTTTTTTACACTGAAACCCTAATCTAGTAACTCCTCTTCTTCTTGATTCCTTTTGATTTCTCCTTGGCACAACACCACACATGCATCCACATACCAATTCATGAATTCCACAACCCTAAGTAGGCCTTGATGCTCTTCAATCAATCATTTGACCTAGGGTTGACTTAGGGTTGACCCAGATGAAACCCTAGTTGACTGCATTCAACTGTAGCTCTGGTACTTGTATTAATGATTTGTCTCATCTTTAAAATGACCCTCTATGTCTTCCATGATCTTTGTGCACATTCCATACTCTCAGTCATAGCTCATACTCCCATTGGTGATCTTCAACCTATCCCCAAGATTGGGAGAGAAATCTATTGGCTGACCTTCAAACTTCTCAAAGCTTCAACTCATTTCTTGATTACTTGGATGATCTTGAACTTGAATAAAACCCCTTGATGGGAATCTTTCTGATAAAAATGGCACTTGATCCCCTGTTAGATGACTTGTTATGTTATGTTATACAAATGATTAGACTATGTACATGACTTATTATGCAAATGCCAATGCAATTGAAACATAAACCCAGTGAAATAGGTTGAGCAAATTTTAGGGTGCAACAGCTGCCCCTATTCAAACGGCTTGGACCTGAAGAGTTGAAGAGCGAACAACCTTCAAACATTCAAAGGTGGAAGACGGTTGAATACAAAATAAACCCGAAAATTTGCCAACCGCTGAAATAAACTGCACACTCGCTTGGGGAAAAATATCCAGAGAACTGAATCCAATTATTATGGCAACAAACTGATCAATCACCTGATAAAGAGATTTGACTTTAGCCCCAATTACTTGTGTGACACCACAGATAACAAACCCGAAGGTTGGATCAACATGCACTTGATCACCTCACATCGTCTAATGATAGACGGAAGACACCATCCCGCAGGAAAACAATATCCATACTCACATCGTCTAAAGATAGACGGAAAGACACCATCCCGAAGGAAAATAACATCCATACTCACATCGTCTAAAGATAGACGGAAAGACACCATCCCGAAGGAAAACAATATCCATACTCACATCGTCTAAAGATAGACGGAAATACACCGTCCCGAAGGAAAATAACATCCATACTCACCTCGTCTAAAGATAGACGGAAAGACACCATCCCGAAGGAAAATAACATCCATACTCACATTGTCTAAAGATAGACGGAAAGACACCGTCCCGGAGGAAAATAACATCCATACTCACATCGTCTAAAGATAGACGGAAAGACACCATCCCGAAGGAAAATAAAATCCATACTCACATCGTCTAAAGATAGACGGAAAGACACCATCCCGAAGGAAAACAATAATCCATACTCACATCGTCTAAAGATAGACAGAAAGACACCATCCCGAAGGAAACCGTCAGTGAGAACTAGCGGAAAGAGAACCAGATGAACTTCATCACCACCCATCAAATTTCATAATCCTCTCATCTACAGGAATTGATGGAAAGAACAATATCTTCAAAGGGGCCTCATCATCAATAAGAACCGACAGGAAGAAAAACCAACCTTCAAAGAGCCATGTCGTCGATAGGGGTCAACAACTAGGAAAACCAAACATTCTTCGAAGAGCCTCGACGTCAATAAGGATCAACGGTCAGAAAAACCTTCTTGAAATGTCATCTCATCCAATAAACAGAAAGAACGCCGATATCTGAAAGATCGCCTTGGAACCTCTCAACGTCTAAAGATAGACGGAGAAAACCATATCCAAACTCACGATGTCTAATGATAGACGGAGGAGACTCGCTGGGGGAAACGCATCGTCAAGGTGAACTGACGGTAAGACCTGCTGAAAAATCACCTGTTCAAACTCCCAACGTCTAGAGATAGACGGAGAAAACCATATCCAAACTCACAACGTCTAATGATAGACGGAGAAGACCACTTGTTGGAGAAACACGTCGTCAATAGGAATTGACGGGAACCAAATAAACCACTGAGCTGTCTGAATAAAGCTGCTGGATAAATGCCCCTGAACTGATTACAGAGTGATTCACGTTGCCACATAAGGCTGATAGAAAAAACTGGTTTATGCTTCGTATGCATATGCGTATGTTTGAATTTTTCTATGGCGTAATGCTCCATATAGAATGGAAATGCTACGCATTTGAGGATGAAATGCAGATATGATGCAAATATGATGATATATGCAATATGTACATGCAGGCTCGGGCTGCTAGAGAAATTGGATACAGAGAATCGCTTCAGCAAAATAAATGCTGAAGACGAAACCAACTATGCTGGGGATAACCGGGTATCACAGAATTATTCCAGCAAAATAAATGCTGGAAAGGTGAAGCCAACACCGCTGGGGATAACCAAATGCTAATCATGATCGGACTTCCTTGGGAATAGCTTACACGTGCCAATGACCGTTGGACTTTTGCTGGGGAAAACAGACAGAGTTTTCCTACATACCAATAAAGATTGGATTTTGAAACTGATGTGCCAACCTGGATGGGCCTCATAGTGATAGCCAATATGGATTGGGCTCTTGGGATATCCGGGATGGGTCAGGCACGACTGACTTTGGAAAACATCCTGTCTGAATTCACAGTTTCTGATTGCAAGGTCAAAGGATAATACAACTTCCCGACATTCGTCTCATACTTGAAGATCGGCTGAATCTGTTCAAGTAGCTCTGAGTAACTCTGATGACACGGAGAAGAACAATTCCTTCGCTTCTGATATTGCCCCAGCCTGTGGGTCCTCTGTTGGGATAGTCCTCAAAAGGAAAACTGAAAATCTGCACCCTGATGGTCTGATATGAAATGCCCCAGCATTCTGAACCTCGGCAAAATACTTCAAATCAAATGCCTCTTGAATGAAAAAATAAATTCTGCGCTCTTAGGATGGCCTGCCCCTGTCTGCAATGACTTTGCCCCTGATTGGCTGATTCAGGGTAGTGCCTCTAGCTACGAGAGATTTACCGAACCTCGACCTGATTGCCCCAGAATAACGACTTCAGATGGCTAACCTCACTGGGGATCACTTGATAATAGCTTGCCCCGGCTCACGAAACATTCAGGCATTCTGCATTCTATCCTGATCAGACTTTCCACTGTAGGAAACTTTCCTGCTGTCAAGCGCTTACTCGTAAGTAAAACAAGTTGTTCTGCACAAAAGATATATTAATGCAACGCATATGATAGTTTTGACATCCAATCTGTTCACTGGAAAAATGAAGAAAAAAAACAGTTTATGGCACATAATGCACAAATCATTTATCAGAATATCAACACAGTACCAACATGGTAAGAAGAACCGTTTTAGGAGTCAGTTTCGACGCGATCTTTACCGAAGTATGCTCTCGAAACAAACCTGCTTCAATTAGGACTTTTGAAGGTTGTAACGTGGCCAGGTTCACGGTTTTGAAGGAAAGGATAAAGGCTCAAAGTTTATTTTAACCCACCCATTCTCCTTGATATTCTCCGGTCCTATGTTCAGCTAATTCGACCTTAGCGCTCACCTCTTAGAGGTTGAAAGATAGGAGTGATAGTTCGAGAAACTATAATTTTCGGGAGTGACAGTCACTCGCTCTTCGTCTTTGACACTTGGGGTCACACGACCTGATTCTCGTTTCTGAATTTTCTTTTGTAATCCTTTTCATCTTTTTCCTTTTTTCTCTTTCCCTAACTTTTGCCTGGACTGATTCTTTGAAGTTTCTTTTGATTTTCAAGTCCAGCAGGATGCCCTAATTTTTGCCTAAGCCACTTGTTTTGAAGTTTCGACTTAGCGGGCTTTTTTTTTCTCTCTTTTTTTTTTGAACAAGTCGTGTGACACTGGTTGTCTGACTCTTTGGGGAATACTGTGACTGTTTCACTTTTGAAATTTAACCCTTGTGGTTTTTTAGGCACGACCTCTAGAGGTGTGATTGATCCTCAAACGGACACTCTTTTTTTGTAATTTGGACGTTCGGTCAAATTAGCTAACACCTACCCTGTCCCAGGTTAAGATTGAGGTTTTTTCGTTTTCAGAAAGAACTCCTACTACTAGGCTCAAAAGGGGTTGACAAGGGATTATCTTCCTTATATCTCCGGTGTTTAGAGATTTGAAACAATGCATGTACATCATCAGCAGGTTTTATTTCAAAAGCATACAATATCGGAAGTTTGCATGTCGTTCATTTTCGTCATCCTCCCCGGATTCCGCTTAACCAAGCGTTGGATATCTGTAAAAATCAATTAGTGAACACGAATGGATTTAATCAAAACATGCATACTCATTTCATTATCATCAATTGAATGAAAACAACAAGTTTTACAAACAAGATTGCAATTTAAACAAGAAAGAAACTTCAAACATAAAGAAATGACAAGATGAAACACAGGAAAATGTCAGCTTCCGAGAACCGGGCTTTCACATCTGATTCGCTGTTGAACCAACCATCTTCAAAGTTGCCTATTGAAACCATCCCGCTTAAAACGGATACCGGGGGAATTGCCTTTCTGACTTCACTGGGCTTTGTCTAGCACGCATGTTTGACCGATAACGATAAGGTTGTTGACTCTGGAAAGGAGTTGACGTCTGTCGCGAAGACTGGACCGATTGTTGACCTCGAACAGTTGAACCACTTGGAGGTCGAGTCTGGATTATCAGGGGTTCTTTTTGTTCAAGCGATTTCATTCTCAGGCCTGGTCTAGGCACAGGCAGCAACTGAGGACAGGGGGATTCTGACACCAATGATTGCAGAATATACTTCTGATCTACGGCAGCTTCGGGAACGTCCATCATTTTAGCACCAACTGGGATAAGACCATTAGGTACAATTACGCCGCCCGGCGTGAGTTCAATAACTTTTGCGTCAATCAGGTCCTGAACATTGTGCTTAAAAGCGTGACAACTCTCGATATCATGTCCGGGTGCCCCGGAATGAAATTCACACTGCTTACTGGTATCATACCCGTAAGGAATCGTCGTTCCCGTGAGTGGGGCCAATGTTCTTTTTTCAACCAGCTTCAAACCTAATAAAGTCTGAAAGAGCTCAGCATACGTTGAAGGTGGCGCTTCAAATACCCTCTTTGGCCTCCCCTCCTGAATTTCTTGCGGAGCCGGATGCATCCCTTGTTGTTGTTGCGGGCGTTGATCAACACGTTTTTTAAGCTCAGTTTCCACAGGCACGGGTTCCACAGTCACAGGTGGAACAAACTCCTTTACCGCGGCTTCAGCTAGCTGATCACCCTCTTTCCTAAGCACATTCTTGACGACTTCCATGATTAAGCTCATTTGGGTCTTCAGCTGATTATTGTCCTCTTTGAGTATCTTCTAATCCAGACGCAACTCTTGCATGTCCTTCATCAACTTCCCTAGCTGGCTTCGGACTTCAATCAATTCAGCCTGATTCTGTTCCATATCTCTGAGGTAATTCCTGCAACAAACTGGTGATCAGGAGATAAGACCCACGGTTCTGATGTACCTGGTATGTGAGAATGCAATGCAGAAATCAAACACATATTCACGACAAGACAAAAAAACACCTCACACCACTATGTAAAGCCAACAAGAGCAGTAAACAAGCACACCCAAGTACAAAATACAATGACCCCAGCCAACAAGCCTGGTGGTGGTCAGCAAACAACAATGCACGAAAGCTACATAGGTCAGTAGAGAAAGACAGATGCGACACCCGGCGCAGAAACCTCTAGCAACTTCCTCCATATTCAACTGAGCTCTCAGTTGGACATTCTTCCAAACATACACTCTCAGTGGAGTATTCCATGCCATTGACTGACGAACCCACACAACTGGATGAAGGAGAATCAATAATCTGAACAAAACCCTGAGGTGTGATGAAGATCTTGTTTGAGTCTAGCAGGTTCTGAACTTGGCTTCTAAGCACCTTACAATCATCTGTCGAATGCCCCTATACCCCAACATGGTACTCACAGCGGGCGCTGGCATCGGAACCTGAAGGATAAGGCAGGATCATGGGATTAGTCTCTTTCGGCACTATTAATCCACTTTCGACCAAATCTGGCAACAACTGGCTGTACGACACCGGTAGCTGAGTAAAATGCCTTTCAGGCTTCCTTGGTCTTTGTCGGGCGTGTTGACGCGGCTGACGATAATATGACTGCTGGTTTGAAGTGTCTGAAAACTGAGCCTGAGACGCTAGAGGTTCTGAGACAACATCACTTCCTTCTTCCCATTCCTCTTGAGAACTGAGAACTGATTCATTCTTATCAACTGGGATATCAGGAGCCTCTCGAATCTTTCCATTTTTGAGTCCTCTCTCAACAAGCTCTCCCATTCTCATCAAGCCCTCAAAGCTTGTACAACTGAACATCATGTCATAATAACGGCCCTTCAGAGTACCCAAAAAGAGGCTAACCATTTCTCTCTCCTGAATCGGTGGTTGAACACGAGCAGCCAATTCTCTCCATCTTTGCACATACCCCCTAAAGGATTCATTCTCCGCACGAGATAATTCTTGCAAATGCACGCGAAAAGGAGCCATTTCTAGGTTGTAGTCGTACTGCTTCACGAAGGCATTGGCTAAGTCCGACCATGATTTAATACTATCACTCTTCAAGTGCAGGTACCAGTCCAAAAATGCTCCGATCAAACTATCTTGGAAACAGTGAATCATGAGCTTGTCATTGGTGATATGTGAAGTCATTCTTCTGCAGAACATAACCAAATGTAGCTTCGGACAGCTATCCCCTTTGTACTTCTCAAAATTGGGCACCTTGAACTTCGGAGGCAACACAAAACCTGGAACCAAACACATGCTCGCAGCACTCAGGTCAAGAGCATTCTTATTCACCAGGGCAGTAATCTGATCTTCCAACGTCTGAAGTCTTCTCATATACTCAGCAGTCCTTGGGTCCTGAATATTAACCTGCGGAACAACTCTTGGATATGGAATAATCCTTGGAGAATCTGACGTAGAGAAAGCGAAATTGTGATACTCTGTGTCATTGAAGGAATATAGACCTCTGACAAGGGTTTGCACGGGCTGAGCAACGTTGTTCATCTGAGCTCTTTGACTATTGTTTCCTCCTCCATTTATAGCTGTTATGGCTTCCATGACCTGACTCACCTAGTGCTTCAACAATTCAAACTCCGCCCGAGTAACAACCAAGTTCTGCTCTCCTGAAGCCATGATCTTTCCAGATGCTAACTCAAGTCTAATGCGAATGTCGGGAACTCAACTGGCGAAGCGGACAAAAACGGGTAAGCTCCCTGTTCCGGCTGAGGATGAATATGCAAAATGAAATGCAAATGCAAACAGTCATGCAAACTGCCAAATGCACACACAAGGGACCAAGTGTGCTGTTGAGAAGCCCAATCCACCATACTGGTCTTAACCAGACCCATAACACTGCTCAAGCCTGGTCTCAACAAACCAAAACAATACTCCAACCTGGTCTCCAACAGACCCCATAACACTGTCCTCAAATATCAACATCACTGAATCTCAATCAAGAAACTGGTAATCTGGAGGTCAAGTTACCTGCATGCCCCAACCCCTCTCACAGGTAGGTGTCCTATCGACTGACACAAGGTATGGCATCCTATGCGGTCGTCGGCGTCACAGACTTTCGAGACTGATGATACGATACCCAGAAGGTGTGGTACCATCCTGTCCCGAAGAAGCCTCACTTAGCCAACTTCCAAATGATCGGTCCCCGGAGTCGACAATCCAACTAACCAACAACCCCCTCAACCCAAAGGGTTGAAAAAGAAGTCAACCAGAAGAACCTCGTCCGAGCGCGGATTTTGCAGGACACTGGTACATGTAAAGCATGCACGTGCCCACTATTTTCCACAACTAATTCTAGGTGCACTCAAGCCCAGGTCCGGCTTATCTCTCAATCATAGAACCCCCTCATACCCATAGCAATAATAACAATATAAAGCTGACAATAAAATGCGGAAAAGTAAAGACAGAAATGTAAATCCATATAAAACCCACGACGGGAAAACAAGCGCTAGGATTGACTCGCGTAGGGAACCGTTGGAATCCCCAGCAGAGTCGCCAGTTGTCGCTACTGCGAAAATCGGCGCCGGCTATGACAGAAGAGTCGCCACCGTGCGTTATTTATCCCAAAGGAGGGAAAGGAAACGCTCGAAGTAAACCTACCGCAAAGACGGGAAAGGGATGGTCATCGCAACCAAATCCTGGATTCGGGAGTCGATTACGCAAGGGGAAGGTATTAGCACCCTTCACGTCCGCCGTACTCGACGGGATCCACGCTTGTTTTCTAGTACGGATTGTTATTCTATCTATTCTACAGGTAAAGGGTTAAAAGAAAATAAAATGACTCGGCAAAGTATCGCACTTTATGCCTACGTATTCCCGTCTGGAACGAGAAATCAGAGTCAACGTAGTTCGCCTACCTACGGGAAAGGAGGGGAAGGTTGCTCGCTAGGATATCGCATCCTATGCCTACGTACTTCCATACAGCATGAAAGATCAGAGCAAACGTAGTTCGGGCTACGGAAGACACAAATTTGTCTGACTGTTTTTTATCCTTCTGAAAAAGGTTTTCTCCTGATTACGGGTCCAAGCGGACAAAAATGACACTTTGATTGGTTTTCAGTCTTTTACGCAAGAACTGTTTTTTATTGATGTTTGAAATCTTATTACTGTGTTTTGAATGATTTTGAGGTAGAAGAGAAAGAACTCTAAAAACCTATGGTTAAAATGGGAATCAAAACTACCCTAATGTTGTCATGCATGGATTAACACCTAATGTCTGTCATATTTCTCTCTTGCGCAGAGAGAAACAGAGATCCTAGGGGATAAACGGAAAAGAAACAACATATATACAGTAAAGCAGTAAAATGCATGAGATGCAGCAATACAAGCGAGGCAAGGGAGCCCCACTCAACCTCGAACCTGAGAAAACAATAGGCAAAGTAAAACAGCTTCACTTCAAACCTATGGGAAAATTAACAAACAATACAGCAAAGAAAATAAAACCCCAAAACTAGCCCTGACAGCACACCAGCTCCTACCGCAGCAGCTCTGAAAAAACATCAAACTCTGACAGTTGATTAACTGCAAGACAGTAACATCTTCAAATGAACCCCAAAATCAACTCTTCAGTGACCCTCTACACTCCAAGCAAACACCCAGCTTTAGCAAGCAATGAACCCCAACAGTTGACAGCTTCAGACAGCAGTAAAACCCTAATCCAACAATTGAGCAGCTTTGACAGGAACAGGTATCATCTTTATCAATCTTTAATGCAATGAATTTCATCTTCAATGAAATTCTATCTTCAAGGCAAGTACTCCAGAAGAGAATCACTTAACAACATAAGTTGAATGTTAAACGGCTTATTGACAACCAAAGGAAGCCTATAAGTGTTTAACATTATGAGAGACAGGTTCCCTCAAAGTTCTACTTCCAAGATAAGCCACTTATCCCTCCAAAGGAGGGATGTGAATATCTTAGAAGGACTTTTAGTCATTGGAAGGAATGGAAGCACAAGATGCTTTCCATGTTTGTGGAAGAATTCAGTCTAATCTAAAGCTCTGCCTATGTCTCCTATTTCCTATGTCTTCAAAAACCATCCTCCAGGAGAGGAATCTTCATGCATCAAGCTCTATCCCTTGTCTTCAATCATCACTCAAGGTCTTCATTAACTCCAACAAGCAAATCCCAAGCCCCAAACCCAATTGAAATGACCAAAACCCCACAAACAAAGCAACATCCCAAGTGGGAAACACACCAATATCAACCAATTTGCAAAACCCAAAAAAAATAGCAAACTAAATTGTAAAATTCTAATAAAATTCCTATGTGAACATGCATGTTTGAACATTCTAACATTCCAGAATCAGGACCTAAATCAATTTCTAGGTCATCTAAACAATTACTAAATGAAATTTGGTCATGGGAAACCATTATTTGGGAAGGCTCTAAACTACACGCCTAAAACAGAATCTAATCAATTTTACAAATTCTAAGAAAATTCCTGGGGAAACCTATGGATGTCCTCTAAATCATATCGAAAGAATCAGCTCAAAATCATAAAGCATCAAAGAGAACGAAATTAAACAAACAGCAATATCAATTATGCATAACAATGGATATTATCACAAAAGAAAATTCGTAACTAATTCAAATAAAATCCTAAAAATGCAAACTCAACTCCTACAGTTTTTTAAGACAATCAAGATCTACAGAAAAAAATTTCATAACTTTTCGATCATTTTTACTATTTTTAACGCAATTAATCCAAACAGCTATTAAAACAGGAAAAAAAGGACGAAAATGAATTAAATTAAATTTCGCATACCGGCTTCGGAGCGTCGAAACGGAGTAGTTGGAGCTCGTTTTTTCTTGCCAAAAAGTGTGGAAAACCTTTGTTGAAGTTTGTTGGAGAAGATTAAATTCTTGATAACTCTTGAAAATGCTTTGATCTCTCACTTTTTCTCTTCCAAACTCCAATGTCAATCCATGGTTTTTGCACAAATGAATCACCAACCCTTGCTTTGAACCTCTTCACAAGTATATATAGAATGTATTTGAAGACCCTAGAAAGTTCTAGATTGATCCAAGGAGAATGTATTTGAAGACCCTAGAAAGTTCTAGATTGATCCAAGGAGAAAATCAACTTCTCATGTCATGAGATCTCATATCATGCTATGTGCTCATATTAACTCATGTTTTTGGCTTGCAATTCACTTGGTTATGAGTTTAAATTCTCTCCAAATGAGATATTGAAGGTGTATGGATGGAAAGGAGTCTTGCATTTGCTTGGAAGTGAGGTTTTGCAATTGTGCCTTATGGTTCAAGTAACCAATTTACAAAGCAAGTCCTTGAAATAACCCTCAATTCAAAATTGTGGCAATGTCATTGTCTTTAAAATGTATTTTACAATCAAATTGGTATGTCATATGGCTTGTTTGTGACCTCTAACCCAAAATTTTATTTTTTCCACCAAACTTTATTTGACTTATTCCCTTTTTTTAGGCCATTTTAAGTGACTTTTTTGAAATAAGCCGATCAATCCACCATGATGACTTATTTGACCTAAAAACATCATTTTAAGCACATTCCATGTTGAACAATTTTCCATTTGAGAAGTGGAACATGGAGATTTTGACCTATGCTAAAAAATGACCTGTAATTCAACTTTCCCAAAATACCCTTGGGTTGCCAAGACCATAACTTGAGTTCTACAAATCCTCTTGAGGACTTCTAGTACTCAAATTAAATCTAAGATCAAGATCTACAACTCTTATGTTGGCCAAGAATCCATTTGAAAACTCCTTGATGGGCAAAAGTTGCTTGGAAGTCAAGTGACGTTCACAGATAAATTTCAGTATCCTCTAGGGACCCATAACTTGCAAGAACCATAACTTGAGTTCTATAAATCTCCTTGAATACTTCTAGTACTAAAATTAAAGCTATTGAGATGTTCTACAAGTTTCATGTTGACCAAGACTTCATTTGAAACTTGCATTTTGACTTATCTGGCTTGGAAGTTAGGCCTGAATTAGGGTTTTTTACACTGAAACCCTAATCTAGTAACTCCTCTTCTTCTTGATTCCTTTTGATTTCTCCTTGGCACAACACCACACATGCATCCACATACCAATTCATGAATTCCACAACCCCAATTAGGCCTTGATGTTCTTCAATCAATCATTTGACCTAGGGTTGACCCAGATGAAACCCTAGTTGACTGCATTCAACTGTAGCTCTGGTACTTGTATTAATGATTTGTCTCATCTTCAAAATGACCCTCTATGTCTTCCATGATCTTTGTGCACATTCCATACTCTCATTCATAGCTCATACTTCCATTGGTGATCTTCAACCTATCCCCAAGATTGGGAGAGAAATCCACTAGCGGACCTTCAAACTTCTCAAGGCTTCAACTCATTTCTTGATTACTTGGATGATCTTGAACTTGAATAAAACCCCTTGATGGGCCTCTTTCTGATAAAAATGGAACTTGATCCCCTGTTAGATGACTTGTTATGCTATGCTATACAAATGATTAGACTATGTACATGACTTATTATGCAAATGCCAATGCAATTGAAACATAAACCCAGTGAAATAGGTTGAGCAAATTTTAGGGTGCAACAGTAGGGTCGTACCACATAATGTCAGAGTGAGTAAGGGCCATAACTATCTCGGACCACCGGGGCGACTCTTACTCTTCCCAAATAGACGGATGTTGAGTCAGGCGAGCAATGAACCATGAATACAACAGAGCGGTACAACAAACGATATGTCCTCCCCCTTCGGCATTCTTCGAGTGGATTGCATAATATGTGTCAGCTAGCAAGGTGGGGACTGGGTTTTTGAGGATGAACAGTTTAATTGCATCCATATCAACGAAATCATCAACCTTAGGGAACCAAAAGATCCCATAGACCAATAAAGCAAAGGTAGCTTCCACGATAAGGACCTCCTTCCTTTCAGCATGGTAACGAACTTTTTCGATCAAGAAATCAGCTAGGAATCCAAGGACTCCTTCCTTGGTGGTCAAGTGCGCTTGAACATCTGTTAAGCTGAGATGAGTAGCGTTGGCAATTTCTTGGTGACTGGGTATCTCTTCCTGGTCGGTGAATATGGGTTGGGCCGTCACATGCATCCTTAAGAAATCAGAATACTCTTCCAGAGTCAGCATCAACTAGTAATCTGGAAAAGTGAAACAATGGTACAGCGGATCATAAAATTGAACAAGGGTCTCCAACAGCCCTCCTTTCATTTTGAGTTCGAGAAAATGGAAGACTTCTCCATATTGGTTGTATTAGTAGGCATCATGAATAAGAAGATTTAGAGGCTATTCACACATGGTTGATTTTTGGTCAGCAAAGTTAACCATGGAATATTGACTTTTTGTTGATCAAGTTGTTAGAACAAGATTTGTTCATGACATATTTTCTCTTGGTTTTTCATGATAACAAAGTATTAAAAGAATAATGGTTTATTTGATGTGTGCTTTATTTATGCAGGTTCTCATCATTGTACATAAATAATTAGAATCTGTATTACATGAACACGCTTGAGAGTTGCTTCATTGCTAGGTTGTAATGGCAGAGTCTAAAGAACAATTGCTAGTGTGGCTTAACGCAGACTCTGAACTGAAGGCCTCAACATTCATATGAGTTACTACACTTGATAATTGTATATCAGAATCTGGTACCATTCAAAGTTGGTGATAAAGTTGTGAATTGTCCGTATTGCAGAAAGTAGGTTGTATTGTCTTATCAGCCTGTCAGTTAGAGTCTACAAGATTGCAAGGCTCAAGAAAGGTTGGCATGTTATACGGATATCCGCTCTCAACGGCTTTGTCAGTACAAAACCTCTTGAAGACTCAAAGGTTAAATGTGTTACAAACTGAATTCAGAATCTGTTGTGCATCCATCTTCAACGTCTCTTATACTATGAAGCAAAGGCAAAGTTACTTAATCAGGTTACCTCTTCAACGACTAATTTCTGTAAAGGCTATAAATATGGCTAAAGATTTAAATTTGAATCTTAACAAGGACTTTTCAGATGAAGGAGTAGTAAGATCAAGTAATTATCACCTATATTGTAATATGCAGATTCTCTATTATATGTTGTAATTGTAAAAGCCTTAAGATTTCTTATTATTGAATATCTTAGAAATCTTAAAAGCTTTAAGTCTTTTTATAGTGATTCTTCGTACCTATGATACGTGTATCATGTACACCTTATTCTCTATTCTGCGGAGCCTTCAGTAGTTTAGATCAAAGTATCTTGCTATGTGATTGAGCATAAGTTTTATCTCATTGGGATTCAAGAAACAAGTCTTGGGGAAAGATGCTTAAGCCACGTAAGTCTCATTGATTAAGTGCTCAAGTTATGAAAGTGTTATTCAACTAGCCTGATTAAGTAAGGGGAAGTCTCTGTCTAAGGGGCGTGAGCAAGAAGTCTCGAGTGGAGCTTGAGCAAGGAAGTCTCCTTCTGGATGGCTAGTAGATAAGGTGGCTCAGACAAAGGATGTGAGTAAGAAGTCTTAGATATGTGCTCTAAGCAAGAGGAAGTCTTAGCCAGAAGACCTTTGGTGCAGGTGGATCGATTAGAGGGTGTGAGCAAGACGTCTTAGACACGTGCTCTAAGCAAAGGAAGTCTTAGAAAGTTAGCCTGGGCAGTTATAAAATACTTATGCAGAAGCATAAACGATTGTAATCATGAAGTGGTTATAATGAAAATCTCTTGTGAGACAAGGGGACTAAACTACTCTTAGTCAAGGGAAGAACCAGGATAAATCTTGTGTGTCTTCTGTTGTTATTTTGTTTACTTTTGTTATATCTGCTCCCAGTGAATTAAAACAGAATCTGAACATCAGTTCTAATTCTAAAACTCTGATCAGAAGATAAATTAAAAGAAAATACGAAACACAATTCAATCCCCCTTCTTGTGTACTTTTCACACCTTCAACTGGTATCAGAGCATGGTTTGTATTTAACACTTAACAGTGGTGCATATAATGATCCAATAAGAAAAGTAAATTTCTTCTTTAAGAAGGAATCAAGTGCCAAATGAAATAAAAATCAAGTATTGAAAAGTAAGAGATAATGTTAAATTTATCTTGCTTCAAAATATTTGATAATATGAAGTCTGCTCCTTAAGTTGATATCTTAGGAAACTCCATTGCTTCTTGATTGAGGATCATCATGAAACTTGTTTTAAAAGACATTTTTATGAGAAGTCTTCAATTTCTCTTTGAGTTATGTCAGTTGTACTAAGACATTGTTGTGATTTGCTTTATGTCAAATTCTGATAACTAACATCATTTGGTTAGGAGCTTGTCAATAATTTTAGAGTCAAAAGATTTAATTCTAGAAAATAAGATATATAAAGATTAAAAAAATTATTAATATATATATATATATATATATATATATATATATATATATATATATATATATATATATATATATATATATATATATATATATATATATATATATATATATATATATATATATATATATATATATATATATATATATATATATATATATATATATATATATATATATATATATATATATTTGTAGTTTGCACTAGAAATAACAATTGTGGATGACATTGAATTGCAGCAAGCTTGAACTTTTTTATTTTGTTGATATTTATGTTCTTTTTTATGATATATAATATATATATCAACAAAATAAAAAAGTTCAAGCTTGCTGCAATTCAATGTCATCCACAATTGTTATTTCTAGTGCAAACTACAAATATATATATATTTTATTTTATTAATAATTTTTTTAATCTTTATATATATATATATATATATATATATATATATATATATATATATATATATATATATATATATATATATATATATATATATATATATATATAATTATTGATTTTTTAAAGATTTATGAAAATAATTATCTTTTAAAAAAGTAAATTAACAATAACAATTATATTCTACTTTTAGTTATTGTTGAGAGCTTGTTTATGAATACAGAAAAATAGTAGAAATAAAAAAATATTGCTTTTTCACATGTCTAATTGAAAAATTATTCGTTAATCTTAAAAATATGTTATTCATTTAGGAATTCAACTACAACCTATGGAGAATTTCACTCAATCAATTTTGACCTCAAGATTGTTTCAACTCACGTAATGACAATGAAAGAAAAGTTTAGAAAGAAAGAAAGGTAAATGTTGGAGAAGAAGAAGATGAACAATTTTCTAAAGAGAACTTTCTGCCCACAAACTGTGGAAATTCTGTTATTTCACTTGCAATTGCAAAATGTACATTACAAAATATGATAAGATGAGATATTTACAAAATAAGGGTTTTTACCTGTTTATAGATTTAGGTTAGCTTGCACCCCATGTCAAAGCCTAAAAATATTTAATCTAATCTTTCTAAATCAAATATGATCTTTCTAAATCAAATCAAATCTTTCTAAAACAATGAATTACATATTTAACACATCACCTAATTCATTGTGTCTAAACTATCTACATTCATCATAGACCTTAGTTTCTTGAACACTTCGACTGACACTCCCCTCGTCATGATGTCTGCAATTTGATTCTCGGTTCTGCAGTGTTCCAAGTTCATCTTCACTTCTGCTACCTGCTCTCGAAGATAATGGAACTTCATTTCGATGTGCTTGCTTCGACCATGTGCTATTAGATTTTTCTCCAAGTTGATAGCTGACATGCACCTGGAGATACATAAGAGTGAGATTCTAAGTCTCGCCAGGCACCCTAATAAAAAAATCTTTTTTAGTTCTTAGCATATTAATAAAAAAACCAAAAACATTTCTCTTTTCTCTTTCTTTTCTCGCTCAATAAGTAGAAGATTGCAAACTAACATCATACTAACATTCAATCGAAACTAACTAAATGGTTCCCGTTGAATACAACAAACACGAGGGGTGCTAATACATTCTATTTTCGTAATTGACTCTCGAACCCTTATTTGGTTGTGACAACCAATATTATCGTTGTTATTTTTAGGGGGGTTCTCGATATTTTTCCTTTCCCTCTTTGGAAATAAATAAAGTTCGGTGGCGACTCTATTAAGTCCATCCCGCAAGTGTGTGATTGCACTTTGTGAGACAGTGTTCTCATTTTCAAGGTATGACTGATAACTTAGACACAATGAATTAGATGATGTGTTAAATATGTAATTCTTTGTGTTAAACATGTTTATAGATGCATGATTCGACAGATTCTAATGTACATGTATTGAATAGAATCGAAGACAACTTGTAGTAGTCAAAGTTGTATGTATCCGACAAAAACGAATACAAATTGTCGAAATTTATTAGTTTAAAATTGCTTGATGTGCAAGTAGTCTCATTATAAATAGGAAGTCACTTTGTATTTGTAAGTAGATATCAGATCAGGAAGATCAAGAGAAGATTAATACATTCTTCCTTTCACTTGAATAACCAATACTCTTTTAATTCTATCTTCTCTTATAACTCCAAATTTTCTTTTCTTTTTCAAATCATTGTGCGAGAAAATCATCTTGCAATTAAGGTGTGGTTGAATCATTTGAGTGAAAATGGAAGAATAAGAATCTTAAATAAACTAAAAGAATTGAATATTATTATAGAAAGATTAATTCTAACAAGACGGACTACCGCACTTGAATTCAAATTTGTTACCGTTAATCCATAACTAAATAAATCCTCCTAAATTTTTTATAATAATTAATTAATGATTAAATAAAATCTCAAATCATTATTTCATAATTAAACTACATTTAATATTCGCTTCAAAAAAATTGATCTTGATATAAGTGTAATTTTCTAACTGCTAGTGAAATTGAATTTTTTAGTGATATAAGCGAAGTATCAGTATCAATAAAAAATACAATTCATATAAGTCATATAATTGAAAAATGCTAGTGAAATTGAAAACTGCTAGTGAAATTGAATTTTTTAGTGATATAAGTGAAGTATTAGTATCAATAAGAAATATAAATAAAATCATATAAATTGAATCATACAAAATATATAAAAAAAAACAAAATATAAGTATTTTTAGCATATACTTGAACTATATAAATCAACACTGAATCATATTTTTAGCATATACTTGAATCATATATTCGTCTTTAACTATCAAATATATAAACTGAAAAGATATTTTGATGCATTTCAACTCAAAGAAAACTGCAAGTAACAGTGTTGAATCGAGATGCACAAAAATCCAAAGTACATTTAACTGTCAATACATAATTACTATTCAACATTCAAAATAGTGTAGGGGTCAAATAGGTTCTGATAGAGTGCAAGTAAAAGAATATTGGTACACGTTATGTATACCAGTATGTATAAAGATATACATAGTTGGATATGTTTTAATACATATCCCTAAAAGCCTTACAAAAATGTCTTAGTTAGAAGATATTACATTTCTTTCATTAAATCCTTGACTTATCTGTCATTCTACACTTAGTCTATTTATCAAATTAAAGCAAGGATTCCATATATATCCTTTTTAGTACATGCTAAAAGCCAGTACAGTTTTCTAATTAAAGCATTTGACTTGAAACTTGAAAAGTAATCTTTATCATGCAGAACACTTCACACCAGCAAGAATTCCCCAACATACAGATAAAATAGTTTTATACTGTTTATGTTAAATTTTTACTTTGGGATTCATACAATTTTGTTCACTTTAAAGAGAAGCTTGTGTTAGATAACAACATCCAAAAAACCACAAAACAAACCCTTAAATTCAAAGTGTTCACTATAATAAATAGTTCTTCAATTCATTTAATTATCCCTTCCCTTCCCCTTCAAACATATAACAGAATAACAACAAAATAAACTAGCAAGAGTAGCAAGGTTAACAACCTCTTGATCCTAACAAAGTTGTAGCAACACTTGACACGAATCGTACAACTTTTGGTTCAATGCGTACAAATCGGAAGTCGCCTCATTATCCTTTTTAGGTACCTAAGTAAAAATTCAGGATTACATTTAAACTTCATTCTCATTGTATAGTAAAAGGAAACAAAGACACAAATAAATAATATATAACTACTGGGAAATGATGGAAGATTGAAACTCGCAAAGATAGTGTCACCAGGGAAAGTGATCACCAAATCAGTCCTATATTCAGAATTTCTAGCCACAAGCACTAAACATTTAAACTTCTTTCTTGTTGTATAGCAAAAGGAAATGAAGACACAAAAATAAATACTATATAACTATTGGGAAATGACAGAAGATTGAAACTCACAAAGATAACATCATTACGGACTCAAGACATATTGTTTTAGATTTAATTCTTTAAAGATCCAAAGTTAAAACATAACAATTGCAAGACCAAATCATAGGATTGGTCCACCGGATTATCAATCCTTGGAACAATACCAAGTTTTCAAAAAATAAACAATAGCAACACCAGAAACAACTTAGTAAGCTTTGTTTGAGAGACCTTATAATAACATCTTCATTTTGATCTTTGATCAAAAGACATAATTGACCACAATAGACTTGGAAGTGCATATTCAATCTAGTAAAATACAAATGAGAATGAATGAGTTAATAATGTTTTTGACCACACCAAAAACCAAATAAATTATAACAAATCTATATGAAAACAACTTACGGGACGAGCCTGAAGAATTGCCATGAGTATTGAGTGTTCTCTAACTGCATGCCCAATCCCTTCATCATTCTTAAAGGCAATGGCGAAGCCAGAAATTTTTTGAAGCCTGGGCAAAAACTTAAAGAACGCAAATTCACATTGTATATATAATATAATATATAAAAAGTTATCAATCAAAATAAAATATCTTTAATTACATTGATCTCGACAAAATTTTATAACTAACATAGCCATATCCAATTTGAGGTTGATTATAACATGGAACATCATTTCATGTGATTCATGAAATTAGCAACAAGTTAACAAAATAAAATTTGATTTTCTAACTAGTTAACATAAATTGAACCATATAATTTATATAAAGTGAACATAAATTGAAGTATTGGACTTCATGTAACATAAAGTGAAACAAACAATAACGACAATTCAACACCATAATTCATAAACCACAACCTGCAACAACAACAATCATCAACAACAAGAATATCATGAAGTAAAGGAATTGAAGCGAGAATAAACGAGAAATTGATTAAAACATTTTATCGAACACCTAATATATTTTTTATATTATTTGAGGATCAAATTTATTCCTTTCTTCTCCTTTTTTACAACACTGTATATGTTTTTTAAAATTTTAGTAGTTGTTACTTTTATGTTAATTTTTATTTCTCCTAAGTATTCATTTTGTTGTTTTTTATTAATTTTTTCTTAAATTGCAACTTTATTCTTTATTTCAATTCTTGTACTTTTTATAGTGTAGTTGAATCTAAATATTATAATATCAAAAAAAAATTGATGTAATGTATGCTTAATTGCATAAAAAAGGTTTTAAAAAAATCGTGTTTTTATTTGTGAAAAATATTTAATTTATGGCGGTAAAAAATATCATTATCAATGACAAAGAAACCGCTATTTTATTCAATGTATATTATGACATTTTCTGTGGTAGTCAATTTTATTCAAAATTGTCATGTTTTTTTGCACTTTCGTTAATTGTGACGGTTTAAACCGCCAATATCACATTTTAACTGCCACAATTTTCATTATTTTTTATATAAGAAGAAAAAATTTGGGTCTGAGCCTGGGCATATGCCCAGCCTAGCCGGACCTTAAAATTGACCATGCTTAAAGGCTTGCTTCAAATTACCTGCATCACTCTTAGTAGAAAATGATTCATGTGTTGATTTTGGAATACTCTTTCGGCTTGCAACCTTGCTTGCAAACATGACAAGTGCATTTCTTCCATATCCCACAGTACTTGGCTCATTGCTGCAAACTACACAAAATCATACAAACCCACATAAATAAAAGTGTAAAGAGCAGAACTTTTAGGGTTTTGTGTTCGATTAACGGGGGAATTCATGAGGGTTTTGTGTTGGATTGAAACCAATTCAAAAGTTACAAACAACAAACAAACAAA
Organism: Lathyrus sativus; assembly: GCA_963859935.3. Lineage (NCBI taxonomy): Eukaryota > Viridiplantae > Streptophyta > Magnoliopsida > Fabales > Fabaceae > Lathyrus > Lathyrus sativus. The sequence continues at coordinate 32,207,707 of OZ012737.1, read as the reverse complement.
CAATAACATATAAGTTTGAATGTACTTGAGCAACATCAGCAACTAGAACCACTTTCTTGTGCAAAAATTACACGCCCGTAACTCAAAATTGATGAGTTATCCTGAAACAGAATTCAACAAAACTATATTATTTTGTATCGAATATTTGCGTGACTATGAGTTTTACATTTGTGAGTTCGCTTCGTCTTTCATTTCACGGTGAGTTTCGGCCACGTTAGGGTTTAAAGGCCCAAGAGAAAGGAGAAGGTAGAAAATAGATGAGAGAAAGAGATAGAGAAAAGGGAAAGGTTGTTGTTGTCTCAATAGTGAAAGAGAGTTGAGGAGAGAGAATTGAAAAAACAAATGAGTAAAAATATGGGAGGAAAAAGAATGTAGTATCAAAACTAATGAGTGTGACATGTGGACGAAAAAGAAAAAGAGTAAGAAGAAGTGAATTAATGTGATGTTTTGTTATTTACTAAATCACTCTTTTGTTAGTAAAAACTTTTTTTTGACTAAAAAAACATTGTTGACAAAGCATTCAATTGTTTAATATTAGATAAATAGTAGATACCATATCTAAAAGTATCTCTCACATCCAATGTAGCTTGTGTATAAGTCCAAATTATTTTTTACTAAACCCGAAGTCAACATTTTTACCAGTTATAAATCAAAATTCAACATTTAATAAACCACACTTAAATTTCCTATATATGTATTTTGTGGCGTCACTCTCGAAAACAAATTGTTCATGACAATAGACATATGAACAACCCAACCGACAAAAAACAAAAAAGAAACCAGCAAGGGCAATATCGTCATTTCACACATCCACCTCAGCTGTCGGTGATAAGAAGCCTGGTTGTTCCTTACTTCAATTCCAGTCTGTTCTTACTTAACCATCCGACACTTCAACGCCCCCACAATTTCCACCAACACTCTCTCCACCGTCCGATCAATCTCAGACCGTTCAATCCATAACCACATATAAACACATTCAACCACTAACACTAAACACTTCGTTTCATTTCATTCATTCTGAGAACATGGCGAATCAAAACGCCATCGTTTTGCTAATAGCATTCGTTATTCTCCTGGCCGACGCAACAACCACCGTGAACGGCGAGGATTCAAACCCTAAGTTAGAAGTGAAATACAAGCGCGGCAAAAAGTACTGTAAGCAAGGTTGGGAATGTAAGGATTGGTCGATTTATTGTTGTAATTTGACGATAAGCGATTATTTTCAGACGTATCATTTCGAGAATCTGTTTTCGAAGAGGAACACTCCGGTAGCTCATGCCGTTGGGTTTTGGGATTATCATTCGTTTATTAATGCGGCTGCGCTTTTTGAGCCGCAGGGGTTTGGGACTACCGGGAATAAAACTATGCAGATGATGGAGATTGCTGCTTTTCTTGGACACGTTGGATCCAAAACCTCTTGTAAGATTTCTTCTTAGATTTGTTTTTGTTATTTTTTTTTTGCTTGTTTTATTTTTAGTAATTATCCTAATTTAGTAAATTTAGTTACTAAATTGTAGGAATGTAGCAACTTAGTCTTTGATATTAACTATATATTTTTTGAAAATAATAGCTGAAATTGCAAAGTTTTAATTGGATTTGCCTTTGGTATTTTCTGAGAGTATAATAGTGGTTAGAGATGTATTTGATAATCAGATTTGTCTTTGGTATTCGTGGAATTTTGGATGTTTGATTTTGAAGTTGATTGAGAAGATTTTAGATCTGAGTCTATCATGTTTGTAAAGTTGGGTTAACTGAATTGCTGTGGTGTGATTGAATGGTCTGCTGCAGATCTTGATTGCATATGATGTTGAGTGACGTTGACGGCTTAACTGCTTAGTTGTAGGGTTTTAAATAACGGCGCATAAAAGCTTTCGCTATTTAGGTCGGTGCAAGTGTTGGAACACTGATTGTGGTTTTCACGGTGTGAATTAACCATAATTTTTTCTTTATAATAAAAACGGTGAATAACAGTATTGGTGCTGGCATCTTCCAATATTGTTTTGCCACGGCTATTTTCACTGATTGCGTAACGAACTATTTCTTAAAACCTTGGTTGCTAGTGATTATGTAAGAAATTTAGTTGGTGTTGTTGTCGTCGTGGTTGTTTACTTAATTTATGATTGAAATGAAATGTGGCATATTTGACGGTAAGATAGAAGCATGTGTAGTTAAGAGGAGGTTGAGGAGCAAAGTGGCCGACCCCCATAGCAGGCAGTGTTATGGCCGCGACGCCTACATTGAAGTTTAGGACAATAATACATCGTAAGATCTTACGTGTTAAGGATGCCTCAGAGTGCTACGATTAGAGAAAGATCGTTTGCTTCGCCCGCGAAGATCGAGCTTTTTTAAGCAAGATCGTAAACAAATGTGTTGGGGATTTTTTGGGCCTGTATTATAAGTTTCATGTGTGTGTATGTGTGTATATATATGTGTATAAAAGCTATAAAATAGAAGAATATACGGAATTGAAGACATGGTCATAACTAATAATAAGAGTTTATTACCAATATTCAAGCTCAATATAAAGCAAATGAGTTTTAGGGTAAAATGACAAAAAAAAACACATCCAAAAAGAGCAATGGAAATTGCTTTAAATTGGGGTTATATTTAAGTATTTCAAGGAGCTTCACTCTAGAGGCCTAGTAGCTGCTACTGAAAAAGGCAACATATTGGGATTTTGTGTATTGCCTACACAATGGCGGTATGACGACCACTGTTGGCTACCTAGATAAAAATGTTTTTAGTGAAAGTTCATTATTTTGATGCATCTGAATTAGGTTTATCATTTGTATAGTAGAACTTGAATATTGGCAAAAAGGTTGATTTGGTTGAGTTGTAACTTTGTCAATTTGGATGCTTATTATTCTTGTAATGCTGATGCCAGGTGGTTATGGAGTGGCAACTGGAGGACCTACGGCCTGGGGTCTATGTTACAATCATGAGATGAGTCCTAGCCAGACATACTGTGACGACTATTACAAATTAACATACCCCTGCACTCCCGGGGCTGAATACTACGGACGTGGAGCCATTCCTATTTACTGGTATGTATGTCTACATACTACTAAAAGCTTACAATAGAAAGTTTGCAATGTCCCTGGCCATAGTACCAAGTTAATCTGTTTTGTTGAATGTTAATATTTAACCCAACTTGCAAGATTATTGGTTTATCAGTTATGTTACAATTGATGATGAGCATAAGTAACATGTTTCTTCAAGTGTTTAGGCAACACTCAAGTCCTGTGAAGATTTAAACCTGACTTGCATGCACACTTCTATAAAAACCAGTTGTAGTTATGTGTTATGGAGCTGGTTTTACTTGAATTGTCCGGTATTTATTTATCTGCTTATTGATAGAATATTGTATTTTGTGACCCTGCTTAATTGGTACCATCAACATAGGAACTACAATTATGGAGCTGCCGGAGAAGCTCTGAAGGTGAATCTACTTGACCATCCAGAATACATTGAGCAGAATGCAACCCTTGCTTTCCAAGCTGCAATTTGGAAATGGATGACGCCAGTCAAAAAGGCACAGCCCTCTGCTCACGATGCCTTCGTCGGTAACTGGAAGCCTACCAAGAACGACACTATGGAGAACCGTGTACCTGGTTTCGGCGCCACAATGAACATTCTCTATGGTGAAGGTGTTTGTGGACAGGGTGATGTTGACTCAATGAACAATATTGCGTCCCATTTCCTATACTATCTTGATCTTCTAGGTGTAGGTCGCGAAAAAGCCGGGACCCATGATGTTCTTACCTGTGCTGAGCAGCGTCCTTTCAACCCAAACACCAAAACTGCATCATCTTAAATTAGCTATATTGTTGTTGTGCCTATACCTTTGAAAATGGTAAGCTAATAAGGGGTTCTTAAAGTTATTGGCAACAATGCAATAATTTTGAACTGTGTGGCAGTGTGCGAATTCTTTAATAGCTTTTCTTTGTTGTTGTGTAGAAGTCAAGTCATTTGTAATATCATTATATACTTTGTGAGAAATCTGTATCTGGTATATAACTACATTATGGATGTTTTTGTGTAAATTTGAAGTTGTTTATTTCAAACAAAATCTATTTGTGTTTATTAGTAGCCAACATAAGGTCTGTTTATTTTCTCAAATATATTCAGTTTTATTATTAAAATTTATGTTATTTTAAATTGTTAATTAATATATAAACGAGGAAGAATACATTTTTAAAAATTTAAAAACAATTTTTTGTCATATTATAATGCCGTTGGTTGAAGTGAAAGTTAAAACATGAAAGGTGGAAACGACTGGTTTGTGTAAGTGTTATGTGTATCTATTCTCATAAAATGTATTTTAAAATTTGTTATTTTATACAAATAAAAATAGAAAACATGAAAAGGAAAATAAGACCATAAATAATTAGAGAAAATAGGAAGTACATGGATGGCAAAAATATCCATACTCGCGGATATCCGTGGAAAAAATCTGCCACGGATATGGGCTGTTAGTTTAATGGATATCCATGGATAAAATAAATGGATATTTAAATACCCGTTTGTTAATGGATATGGATATGAGTTTAATGATATCCATACCCGGAGATGTCCATATCCGTTTATAAATTATGAAAATTATTTAAATATCATTAGTTTATTATACTTTATCTTTACATCTTTTAAAAAAATTAGTCTTCTTATACTTTTTTTTTTATTTTTTAATTCTTTTTAAAAAATCTTTCACTTTTCATTCAAATTTTATTTGTCATTTCATATTTAAACTCTTCGTTCATACTTCATTTCATCAATTTCACAGTCCAACCAACTAATATCGTCATTCCTTTGTTGAACTAGTGTCTCCATTCCTACTCCTCTGTCGTCTGATCTTCCATCATTCCTCTGTTGAATCTTTTGTATGAATGTTATGTGATAATAAATTTTTGTGTCTTTAAAATAAGTTAAAAATAATTTTCTTAAAAAATATTTTTTATAAAAAAAGTATTATTTATGGATATCTATAAATATATGTGGATACCATAAAACTCGTGGATTACTCGCTTAACAGATATCCACATGGATATGGGACGGATATGAATATCATATTTATTTAACGGGGCGGATACAGATATCATAGTATCTGCCCCATGGATATCCATTTACATCCCTATACATGAGAGTTTAAAATAATTTTACATTGTTTACTTTCATACACATTCCAATTTAAAATTGATATGACATAGATATTGTGTCACCGTTATAATATATTTATTACTCAAATAAATAACTTGTATTTTATTTTGGATATATTTGAATGGTAGATTTTATAAGGAAAATAACTTATTTTACTTTTTAAGACTAAAGAATTATAAAATATTAAAAAATTGAGATTTTGAAAGAGTGAAATGATTGTTCAATAGTGTGATTACAATGTGATATTTATGGGAATTTTTTTTAGAATAACCATAGGATTTAAAAAAAATACTAAATAAATTAAGAGTTGAAATAATTTCTTAAAATGGCTAAGATTGTACCCTGAGTCGCCAAATAGATTGACGAGTCTTCCTAACTCTCAATGTTGTTGTTATTTGAGCTGGCGAAAATATTTTAGTGTTTAATGGATTCGTTTTTTTTTTCCGTTTTGCCATTTTTCTTTTCTATTTATTTGTTTCTTATTTTTATATTTTTTGTTTTTCATAATTTATATAAAAAAAGTGGATAGAATTTAAATAATCTAAATAATCTAAAAAAATAAATGGAAAAAATATTAAAATATATGAATTTATAATAGAATATAAATTACAATTGATAAAAAAAATTAATGGTCGGCTCTATCTAAACGACTACCGGTACCACATTGTGGAGGATGCGCGCGGTGACGAGGTCTACCACGAAGTTGCTGAGGTGTGTCCGGTTTTTGGGTGTTGACTTGTGAAAGAGGTATTTGTTCGGACGGCTCCGACGTATCAGATAAATTTTGAAGCATTTGACTTCAATAGCCGGGAGGTCCACTATCAACAGCGCTTCCGTAGTTAAGCCCAATGCCCATGTGTTCATAGGATTATCGAGGAGGTTGAGTGGAGTATGGACGATATGGTTGTTCGAATTGGTACATCGAATCGGGTTGGAAACGATGTGTTGGTTGTTGTGGGGTTTGATAGTCAAACAGTGGATAATGGAGGGGTAGGGTCAAAAGAGTTATATGGGCTATAGGTGGAGGGGGTAGAGTCAAAAGACGTATCAGGGCTATATTGGTAAGGCTGTTATTGTTGTGATTGGGTTGGTGGCATGTACGGGTCATGGTAAGACTGTTGTTGTTGATGTTGGGCATTTGGTGGCATGTATGGGTTATGGTAAGGCTGTTGTTGTGGATGTTGGGCATTAGGTTGTTGTTGTGTGTTTGAGGAAGAAGCACGTTGCCTTGGGTCAATCAAATATGTCGGCTCAAACAGAAAGTTGTGATGTTGTAACCGACCTAAACCAAGTCATATATTGATAACTTGGCTTAGCCCTTTCCACAATATGGTCGGTTAAAATGTGTTGCCGTCAGTTCTTCCAATGCTGACACATATCCTTCGCAAACTCCTTCCAATGACCGACACTCCATTGTGAATCCATCTGTAGCTGATGCCACTGTCACAATGACGTCGAAGCATCTGGAATATCCTGATGCATCCCAAACTGTAGCTTCACCCGGTCACTTTGGTGCATCTCCATCGTAGTGAACCTAATGATAGGTGTTTTGGATGTCCACACAGCATCATCGGGCTGGTGGTCGAGACCCTCGTACGACATCCAAACAAACTATAATAACAATATACGCAATGAGAAATACAAGTTTGTGCATATCAGTTAGACAAAGTAAAGGTAGATAAATTACATCATTTGGCCCAATGTGTTCGATGAGGTTGCGGTACATGATTATGGAGTTCCTGGGATATCTTTGATAATTCATCCCCGGAACAGACCACCTAAAAAAAAGAAACACATATAAGTTAGACTCTAAGACACATCGTACAAATTATTAAGTTACAAAGAAACTTTAGTTGTAAAATAGTCTTGAAAATAAACTTACTTGTTAGCATATGGGAATGTAAATGGATTACGGTTGACTAGAGCAAGTGTTGGCATCCTAGACCAACCTCACGCTTGAAGGAGATAGGCGCAGCCATAAAATGTACAAGAAATGTTTTTTTGCATTTTTACATAGTGCACTATATAGATGGGTGAGGGCAGCTGATCCCCAACTATATGTGCGCACTTTGTTTATGTTTTGCAGCAACGGTAAATACATAATATTTATAGTATTTCCAGTGTCCTCTGGAAATAAAAAATGACCAATGTGTATTGCATAAGACATATCGCCCAAAATTTCATGCGGGAAATCAAAGACAAAACACTAAGGAAGAAGGTTGTGAACGCAGGATATGCACTAACAGAGCCCACATTCAAACACTACCGTGCCGAGATCAGACTAACAAACACGGATGCATTAAGATGGATTGATAACATTGATAAAGAGAAATGACACGGACATACGGCAATAGGGTGCGATGGGGCCACATGACAACTAACCTCGTTGAATCAATGAATTCTGTTTTCAAGGGAATCCGAAACCTACCGATAACTGCCTTGGTAAAGGCAACATATTTTAGGCTAGGCGCACTCTTTGATAGCAGACGTACGAAGTGGGGTTCAGTATTACAATTTGGTCAGTTGTACAATAATAGTTCAACAACATTCATGAAAGACGAAGCTGCCAAAGCCAACACACATGTGGTTACAATCTTTGACCGTAACAAAGGTTGGTTCAGTGTTGCCGAGTCAATTGATCACAACGAATGAAGGCCTATGGGATGTTACCGGGTTGAACTGGATAGGAGCTGGTGTGATTGTGGGAAGTTTCAGGCATTTCGAATGCCTTGCTCTCATGTTATAGCAGCACGTTCGAAGGCGCATCAGGACCCAACCAACCTTCTTTCTGCAGTTCACCAAGTGATAAGTTTATGCAATGTCTACACATGTAGATTTCAGGTGGTGGCAAAGGAGGACTATTGGCCTCAATGCGAAGGCGAAATTCTGGCATAATGATTTGATGCGAAGAAAGAAAAAGGGTCGCCCTAACAGCACGCACATTCGAACGGAGATGGATACCGCAAACAAGATGGTAAGATTATGTAGTTCATGTCGGCAACCAGGACACAATCGTACAAAATGTCCTAACGTGTCCTTTTAAATCAATAGAAAATTTCACTCCATTTAAAGCATATTTAACCGATTACAATTAGCAAGCAACATAAATTAAACAAGCGTAACTTAATATCACAACAACATTCCAAAAATAACAACAACATAAAGACATAAAACAGAACAATACATCAAGGTGTCTACGATATCACAACCATCAACGTTATCTTCTTTGGTGTTAACATCATCACAAGGACACCATCATCATTTTCCACTTTTCTCCATTCACAAGTAACTCCGTTTCTCCCTGTCTCCTCGACCAACCTCTCAATTTTCCTAATCTTTTCACCTGTAGCAATATCTCCTTCTAGCCAGCGGTTCAGTTCCCTATGCAAATGCTCCAACGTCTGCGTATTCCACAGGAGCACCTTCATCAGAGGCTTTGTTGCTGAAAAATAAACTAGGGCATTTCTTTTCATTAGAGGAAATGTTGGAAACGGTTCCTCCGATGATGATGACGATGACGAAGAACGTTGATTTAGAAATGCAGACATTCTAGACTCCACTCCACTCAAAATTATTAAGACTTTAGTCTTTTGATATAAATTGTTGTGAAAAAATATATGCGTTTGCAGTCGTATTTATAGAAAAATAAAATAGTACGTACGTCATATGATATGCCTTAAATACCCTTACAAAGGTGACCTACAATTATATATTTTAAAATTATATATTTAATATACGAATTATGTTTTAAAATTATATGTTAATCATATATTTATTAAGTTTTAAAATTTAAACCTATTTATATTTATTATGTTTAAAAGTTATATACAAATATATTTATTATTTTATAAAACTATATCACCAAATTTTAAAATTATATTTAAATCAATTTTTATTTTTTATTTAAATTAATTTATAATTTAAAATTTTAAATATATAATTTAAAAACTATATTTATTATTTAAATCAATTTAAACCAATTTTTATTTTAAATCACAAATATATTTAAAATATATTTTAAAACTATATTACAAATATATTTATTATTTTAAATATATTTAAACCTAAATCAATTTAAATATATTTTAAAACTATATCACAAATATATTTATTATTTTATAAACTATATACGAATTATTATTTGAAAAAGAAAAAAAAGAAAAATGTCTGATTTGCCAAATGGATTGGCGAATCCATACAAAAATGCATGCTATCGCCGTTTGGGTCGGCGACACCTTTACTTTTTGCACCCTTTCGCCATTTAGATTGGCGATACAAGGTTAAAAGTTAGTTGTTTTGGGAAATTTTTTGAATTATTATTTTGTTTGATATTAAATTTGAAAAAATTGATTACTTAAAAAAAAATCTATTTATGGAGTTATTCTTTTAAATTTTCAAATAAGTATCAAAATATAGAATTAAAAAAATTTATTATTTTTCTATTGGTAAATTAAATTTCATTTGAGTTAATGTGACATCAAATTTTTAGTGTGGTTAAAAATTAATAGATGAGATACATTATTCTAACCTAAAGTATGCAACGAGATGATAATTGTTGAAATAATAGAGTTTTTAAGAAGAATGAAGAAGAAGAGAAATGGAGGGAGGGAGAGAGAGATAATTATATTTAAAAATAGAATTTATTGAGATTGTTTACTTTTATATATATATATATATATATATATATATATATATATATATATATATATATATATATATATATATATATATATATATATATATATATATATATATATATATATATATATATATATATATATATATATATATATATATATATATATATATATATATATATATATATATATATATATATATATATATATATATATATATATATATATATATATATATATATATATATATATATATATATATATATATATATATATATATATAGGTAACAATATTTAGTATTCAACTCTGTTGAATATTTGTTTACACACTTTGATACACAGGCTGCATTCAACTTTGTCGAATACAATTACGTTGAATACATTTTTCCTACTAAAACAATAAATTATTTCTCCTAACACACCTCCTAATTCATGTTTTTTATGCTTTTATTCCAATGTTTCTCTTCATTAGGAGCTTGGTGCGTATATCAACTAGTTATCATTTTGACATGAAATGCTCAAGTTCAAGTTTTCCTTTACTTGCTTGATCCATAAGAAAATGATACCTCTTCTCTATGTGCTTACTTCGACCATGACACACAAGATGATTTGCTAGGTCGATAATTGACTTGTTATCGACAAATAACTTCATCTTCTTAGGTTCCATGATCTTGATCTATTCGAGCAACATCTCTATCCATACTGCTTGACATGCTACATATGATATAGCCATGTACTCACCTTCACAAGATGACAAAGCCATAATGCTTTGCGTTCTTGAGCTCCAAGATATTGGAGCACCTCCAATCAGGAATATGTAGACTGTAGCCTGTAATATGCTTTTTCTCATTTTTATCTCCACTGAAGTCTAAGCTGGTGGAATCATGTACATTTGCATTTATGCTGGTATTCTTTTTCCTTAACATCAACACAACATGATCAATTGTACCTTTTACATATCTTAACACTCTCTTGATTGCAGTGAGATGACATTCTTATGGCTTCTCCATGAATCGGCTCAACAACCCGACACTTTGACAAAAATCTAGTCTGGTGTTGCATAGATACCTTAAGGATTCAATGAATTTTTTTTGTACAACGTTGCACTTACAAACTCGTCATTTGTATCCTTTCTCAAATTTGCTTCAGTCTCCAATAGTGTGACAGATGCATTATAATTACTCATCTTGAACCTTTTCAAGATATCGGGCGTACTATTATGGTACAGAAACACTCATAACTTGTGTCTTTAAACTCCTTCCTTAAGAAATAAGACAAGTTCCTTATGTCAGACATTTCAAATTCTTGCATCAGTTTCAACTTAACCCTTTTTATTTTTGCTTCATCTGCACCTGTAACCAGTAAGTCATCCATATACAAGCATATAATGACTTGACTCAGCCTGCTTGCATTGTTAATATACATTCCATGTTCTGAGAAACATTTTGTGAAACCTGTCTCAATCAGGAAGTTATCTATTCTCTTGTTCAACGCCATTGCGGCTTGCTTCAAACTATATAGAGCTTTCCTCAATATATACGCTTTTTATTCTTGCCCTTTGATTTTGAGTCCTGGTGGTTGTTTGACATATACCTCCTCTACCAATGCTCCATTTAAAAATGCTAACTTTACATCTAATTGATGTATCTTCCATCCTTTTTATGTTGCGATGATAATTATGATGGCTTTCATCCTTGCAACAGGTGCATAGACTTTGTCGAAATCGACACCACGTTTTTGCATAAAACCTCTTGCCACCAGCCTTGCCTTATGTTTGTAATTTTCACAATTTGTCCTTAGCTTCAACTTTTAGACCCATTTAACATTAATTGGCTTCTTGATTGAATTTTCTACAAGCTTCCAAATCTCCTTCTTATCGATTTCCCTAAGTTCTTCTTGCATGGCTACCAACCAATTTGAATCATTCATGGCTTGATCCAATTAAATTGGTTCCGACTCAACCATCATTGTCAATTCTTCTAAGAAGTCACCATATGCATCGATTAATTGATCTATAAATCTCTCATATCCAGATATCCTTGTCCACCCAATTCTCGGTCTACTAGATATTTGAATATTCTGGTCATGTGGTTTTTCATTTTGATTGGTTTTGTCTCTAGTTTGTTGGTCTTCTTCAAGCACAATTTTGACTGTATCTTGCTCACGCCGAACTGACTCCCGATTCCAATTACACGTTTTTCTTTCATTCACCAGAACATCCCTACTAATCACTATTTTATCATCATTTATTGAATAGAACTTGTATGCACAAGTCGAATGATAATCTATGAGCACCATGGCTGAACTTTGATCATCTAGCTTCTTCCTCAATTTTTTAGGTACATGCCTGAAATACATTGATCCAAAAACTCTAAAAGTAATAATATTTGGCTTTAGTCTCGTCCAAGCCTTATAAGGTGTCTTCTCAACTATCTTCTTGTTTAGACATCTGTTTAGAATGCATAATGTTGTCAAAGCTACTTCATCTTAAAATCTCTTTGGTATTTCTTTAGCTTTCAACATACTCCTCATCATGTTCATTATACTTTTATTTCTCTTTTTAGTTATACCATTGTGTTAAGGTGTAGCACCCCAAAATTTGCCCTCAATTTCTTAATCTTTTTGGCTTATGCTTCATTTCATTTGCATCTTCATTTGTGCATTGCATGGGTTGTTTGAGACATGGGATAAAGGTATTTTCTCGCAGTTCAGGGTTACATAACCAAACAGATTGTCATCAAAGTCTTTTCGAGCATTTATTTTTCTCAATAAATGATTTGATTGTCAGAGGCTCCGACATTTTCTTTTGCCCAGTTGTTGCACCCTAATTTTTGACCGCAAGATGCCACCTCTTTTTGCGCATTTTTTTCTATTATTATTTTGACTTTATATTTTGTATTTATATTCATGGCGACTAACAACTTTGTGCAGCTGTCTTGAATTCTAATGAAAGATGTCCATTTTCATAACCAAGTGCATTCAATGTCAAAGGAGTTTGAAGGTCGAAGGGCATTTGTCTAGGGCAAAATCATTATGGAACATTTGATATTCATCTTCGAAATTCAACATTTACAAAACGCAAGAAATGTCGCCGCAACAACATGCTAAGTACATTTTCTTTACATCCACATTTCGAAGGAGAGTTTATAAGATTTTCATGGATTGTATGCCAATCTAGGATTATGGCTTTGAAGCCAACATGGAGTTGCTAGATTAATGCAGGTTATAGTTTTTTGGCGAACAAGGTTACACGACTCGAAGGGGGCATACGAGTTGAAATCATTTCGAAGTTCTATTTAGAGGAGTAAATCCCATGCAAGCAAGCCAATTATTTTATATACAAATTATATGACTCTAGGTTCAGTTATCCCCTGCTATTACATACCATAACACGGCTACATTCATCAAGGGGGTAGTATGATACACTACTTTTAATCTCATACAAATTATAACAGTTTTTGAAGTCATTCAACAATTATATCACCCTGTGACAACTTTGCCCAAATTAATTACAAGAGTGCAAAGGATAATCACTACGGTTCATAACTTTTCCCAGTAAACCAAGATACAACTCCCTATTATTCTCAAAGCCTTTGAAATGCAGCGTCGAACTGCGAGTGCGCCGGGGCCGCCGATGAATGTTACCTGTTACAATGAAGCAAAGATGTCGATTAGCATCTCCAAATATCATTCAAGTCACCATGCCAATAATTCAAATTTTATTTCAAAGGTTACAAGACTGGCAAAAAGGAAGAAAAAGAAAAAGGCCCTTAGAGAACTAAACAGTAACAAGGATCATCCATGAATTCGTGGTCACCTGGTACAGGAATTTTATTCTGCCAAGGTTTTATTTGAGCCAGTGAATCTTTCCCCCAGCCGCTGCTACTCTGAGCCAGAACTCAACTCAGTTTACTCGAGCCTGTCGTATTTCCAGCCTGCCATTGACAAACAGAATTAGAGGACATTATTGGGAGGTAGCTCCTAGGAGGTGTTTCCAAACCATAAACCAAAAACCGGCATAAATGATGGCCATTAACGTAGGAATACAAAGCTCAGGACAATGTACAAATCACAACATCTGAGATAGCCTATACCAAGGTTATGCATCCCTTCGTCACTCTTTGACAGTTTGGTGACCATGACAGTTTGGTGCATGCCTATACCAAGATTTGAGCTAAGTTAGAAGTAAGCTTACTTCAAAAGTTGATCCCTTCCAATACATTCAAGAACAAACTACAGACCTGTACCAGCATGCTGATTAGCACATCCTCGTCGTCATTCAGCGCCGAAAAAAATGTCTTCCACCAAGAGACATTATTGCTACACAGATTGAAAAAAACATTATGGCCACAAGTGGAATAGACTAATAAACTTGCCAATATCACCTAAAGAGGTTAAAAGCTCATACTTGAGGATTCACGAATGAACTACGTACAAGATCCCCCATACAGAATCAAAGCCGAGATCATTTTAGCCCCTCCTTCCACGCCGTAAACGCAAGATTTCTTTTGTGTAACTCCACAGAAGATTGGTCGTACCGAGTTGTTTCCGAAATAAATGGCAGAACCACCTTTGGCCGCCATTAGAAACAGAACTTACTTGAAAGGAAGCCAATTGCATCTTAACCGTCCATAAGAATGGACCTGCAACAAGTCAGCATTCAGAAACTCCAGCATTTTACAACTTCGCTGAAAACTCGCAACCATACGAATGAGACTTGTACGCACAGCATCATGGGAATGCATGTTGCAAGGACTTCTGTCTTGAAAGGTGGAGTCATATTCAGCCATCAGAATCCACCGGTGAATTTCTGAACCTGCAATAACAACGTGAAATATTAAACAGGCCAATCTGAATAAGTCTGCAGTTTTATGTTCAGTAAAGTTCAATGAGTTTTGACAAATCTCTACTGATTAAATAAAGAGAAATTTGTGAAGGATTCTCAAGAACCAAATCCCTTAATTCATGCCTTAGCTGTGCAGACAATAGGGTGCATTCGTGTGGATAAAATTACCGAGTATCTATGTGATCCCCTTCAAAGACGTCTAAAGGACGATGATCCATATGTTCGCAAGACAGCAGCCATTTGTGTAGCAAAGCTCTATGACATCAATGCAGAGTTGGTTGAGGACAGGGGATTTTTGGAATCACTGAAGGATTTGATATCTGATAATAATCCATTGGTTGTAGCTAATGATGTCGCGGCCCTAGCTGAAATTCAGGACAATAGCAATAGACCCATCTTTGAGATCACTAGCCACACACTGTCAAAGCTCCTCACTGTGTTAAATGAATGTACCAAATGGGGTCAAGTTTTTATACTGGATGCTCTATCCAGATACAAGGCTGCTGATGCACGTGAGGCAGAAAACATTGTAGAAAGAGCTACGCCACGGTTACAGCATGCCAATTGTGCAGTTGTTCTATCAGCTGTTGAGATGATCCTTCAACAAATAGAGCTCATCACCAGTACTGATGTGGTCCGAAATCTTTGCAAAAAGATGGCCCCCTCCTCTTGTGACATTACTCTCAGCAGAACATGAGATACAATATGTTGCCCTACGAAATATCAACCTTATTGTGCAAAGAAGACCGACAATTCTTGCACATGAAATTAAGTTGTTCTTCTGCAAATACAATGATCCTATCTATGTGAAAATGGAGAAATTAGCAATCAATCCAAAGCAACTCACACCATGACCTGCAGAAAAAAATCAATCGTAGTAAGACAAGAGAATAAGGTCGTCTTAAAGGTTCGAAATAACTTTTGAAGTATCCCTAAAGCTTAATACCCGCCAAAACTTCTCATACGATTCACCGTGACCAAGTTGCAACAAACACATGAAAATAAATTAAGACAAGGAATTAATGCAATACAAGGAGGCAAAGAGCACGTATTGCTCAAAACCAAAGGCCAGAAAAGATGGAAGACAATTAAGAGCAACAAAGACAACCACACGCTTTGCGGAATCAAATGCAATGTTTCAAAAATGGAAAGTTTGAAGCGGGAATGGAAGCTAATCAGACAAATTTCGAGCAAATCAATAGCACTTCACTTCTTACCAAAACGGCATCCGACATGTTCGTTCGAAATAGGAAGGTTCTTTATCACAAAGATCAGCGTCAACAGCCTATAAAAGAAGAAGAGTTCAAGGGTTAGGGGATCGATTTTACAGCATCTACCACATTCACAAAACATAAACCAACCAGAATATCCCAAATCAAAAAACACTCAGACGCATACAGAAAATCACAATCCCTTCGAAAACCATAAATTGGTATAAGAAAAACAAGAACTTATCTCTCTAGGAGGTTCGCCGGAAGTCACGATCCGCCGCCGCTGAGGCTTTCGTTGTCAGGAACCTTCGTTTCCACCCACCACTTTCGAAATCTGCTAATCCTCAAACTACCGCTGCCGATCCACCTCCGAAGCCGGCGAAAACACGCCGCAGTGAGAGTTCCTTTCTCCTTTTGATCTTTTCTTTATATAGTTTAACCTTTTCATCGTTTGATATGTTTAGAAATAGCGGAATACGAAAGAACGAAGAGGAAGAAGAGTGAACGCGAGGAGGAGGAGAACGAAGAAATCGGAGATTGACGGAGAGGGAAGGGATCGAGCGAGAGAGGAAAAGAATGGAGGAAGATGGCAATGGGAGAGAAGAAAGAGAGCTATCGGCGGAGGGGATTAGGGTTTTTTGGGGGATTTAGGGTTTCCATGTAATTTTGTGTAAACTGATGTAATTTCATAATCTCACGCACGCACACCCATGGTGGTACCATGGACCCTCACGCACACAACCAATCAGATCTCCAACGGATCTGATCAGGTGCTCTACGTTACCCTTTACCGTATACCTTCGCAAGGCTACCACACTAGATTCTCTTGCCTCACTAAACCACCTCTTAATTTCCCAATTAACTCTTAATCTTTCCCTAATTAACTGTTAACTTAAACTAAACCTTTAATTAGTCGTTAACCTTTAATTAATCAATTTATTTATTTTAATCCTTTTATATATCAATTTAATTAATTAACCTAATAAATCATTAATCAGTTTTATTAAAATAATATAACTTTTTTTTTAATTAAATCACCTTTTACTTGTTGGCCTTATTTAAATAATCTTTCTTTTTTAATTTAATTAATCAACTTACTTTTTATTTAATCAATTTATCTATTTCCCACCAACTAAATAATCACTCTAAAGTTGCTAATTTTCTTAATATAAAAAAAATAAAATCTTTTATAGTTAGAATAATTTTTTAGTAATTTAAATAACAAAACCATTTAATAAAGTAAATCTATTTCATAACATTATTTTGTACTTATTTTATAATGATAAAACCTTTTTCCAAACTTATTTAAACCTGATTAATTTATTAATCTAATCTAAATCCAACTGATAAATCTAATATATATATAGCCTTTTTCCTAAAATTAATCTCGCTAAGATAAGAGTACCTTTTAAAGAAAATAATAATAATCTACATCAACTTTTATTAAAACTAATTCATCTTTCAATTTAACTTTCCTCTAAAAAATCAACTTCATCAACTAATCGACTTAAAACTGATACCGTATTTTCTCACATTTTCTCATAAACCAAATCGTGTAAATTAAGTCTAATATAATTTCTCCTAAAACCAAATTCAACTAAATAACTAAAATCATAGTCAACATCACAATTTAATTCAATCGTGCACACTCACATTCACGACACATTCACTCTCACACACTTCAGCGCTTTCATGCGTATGTGTATGGCTTTACTTTCTGCAATTTATCTTCCGCAATTTATTTTACAAGCAATTTACTTTTGTTGCATTTATATTTTCCGCCTTGCATTTCGTCCAAAGGAAAAACCTATACATGAGTCAACACTTGTGTGTAGTGCACATCATTTGCATCATACTCCCTCCGATCCTTGATTCCATTCAAGTTAATCATTTAAGTTTAGGACCTACCCCATAGGAAGGACCTTATCTTAATCTTTATAACTTAGACAAACAAACAATCAACAATACAACTTTTCAAACACAATAGAGAATAGATGTTAGTCATCTTAAGTGAGATATAATCTCCACCCCCACAACAATACAATCAAACATGTAGGGACTTTGCCTTAAGAGTGATAAAGGCATACTCGTCAAACAATCCGAGTACTTAAGCCCTTTTCTTAAGACGATGCAAAGACTATTTTCCTACAACCCCCTTACATTTGTGGTGGTTACATCTTCCTTAACATGAAGACTCATCTCTTCTCCTAAACCCAATCAAAACAACTACCCTAAACCCGTAGGAACTTTGACCACAGTCAAAGAGCTCCTCTAACCCTTTAGGGGAACTACAAATACTCTGATTCCACTCCCGTAAGGATATGTAGGCATAAGATGCGATGTCTTATCGAGTATACTTAGAAATAAACCCCTAGGTCTTTTAAACCATTAAGCAGATAAACACTTAGCAATAAACAACATAAAACAAGAGGTTCCTGTAGAGTACTACAGAAACTTAGGATGCTAGTACCTTCCCTAAGTTTAACCAACCCCCGAACCTATAACTCTCTAAACCTTGCATTTGCATTGCATTGTGGGAATTTCTATCTTTATCCCTTCCTTTGGATAAATCAAAGTTCGGTTGCAAATTGAATTAAAGATTCAAACTAATCAATAGTTTGGTATCCAAATTTCACCGCGACAGAAATGGCGACTTCACTGGGGATGCTCAGTGGGTTTCCCTAACTTGTTTTGTTTTATATATTTGCTTATATTTGTTTAATTGTTTACTTGTATACTTGTTTGTTTATTGCCTTTGGTTTGATACTTTTGAGTGGTGAGACAAAGTCCTACACCCGGACTTGAGAGAGATTAAGATAGGATGGTGATATATTCGATGAGGCTTATAGGGAGTGAGTCCCGACTAAGTTGATTTGAGAATCCCGCTTAGTTGAGACCCTTTTGAAAATGGTTCGGTTGAACGAGTTTAGTCGTGAAAACCTTTACTATTCTCAATGGGAGTCCATGATACTAAGGACCATAGTTACCTTTAACCCCACTTTGGCCTTTATTAGGACGTAGTGCGAGGCTATGAGGGAGTAAGTCCTGAAATAGTGCTACGCGATGCTACACTCAAAAGAAGTTCTCTTGAGAATATTATTAATCCTCAAGTTAGTTGGGAAATTGATAATATCCGAAAGATGGACTAATGATTTTGGGAACCTCTTTAGAACCTTGTTCTACAGGTACAATCAACCTTTAGTCCACAATCTTTGGGATTGGGTACACCTTTACTCCATGCTCGTTGCAAACCTAGGGTTCCCCTTATTTGTTTATTCTTTATGTCCTTATGTGCTTACTTGTGTTTGTTGCATCCATATAACATCATATCGCATTGGTTTCATGGGATTCCTAGTTTATTTATAAACATTATAGAAACCAATAGGGATTACAAAAAAAAGGGGTTTTGAAATATTCTTTTAAGAGTCCTAACTTGGATGTCCTAAGGAAGTTAAGGGCGCCGATCGAAGAATCAAGCAAACTCAAAAGACAAATGCAAAGGCTTCCCTTGTCATTGAATATCCTTAGAAGTCCAAAATGCTTTCATCAATATTGAAGGTCCGAGTAAACAAGGGATTCATTTCTCACCTTCCAATAAGTACAAAGAAAGAGATGGAGGATTTATTTTCCTCTATAAAACTACTCTTTAGACGTTGATCATGGACAAGCTTACCTTCAAGGAGATCCAAGTGGAGGAACAAAGCAACAAGCGCGATGAAGGACTTCCTTAGGGCTTTACTAGCTTTTATTTAGCTATTATGTTAGGACTCTTATAAGGATATTTATTTGTAACCCGATAAAAAAAATATATACATAAAAAGTATTAAAATGATTTTCTTTGGTACTCTGTAATGTTTATAAGAACTTGAGTTCCATGAAACCTCTCATCCTTACATTCTTGCATTAGCATTATGCATTCTCGCATCATGCATTTAAACATTAGCATTTGCATGTGTCTCTTCTCTTCTGTGTCCTCATCCGGTTTTCCCTCTTTGTCTTCCAGTTGACATCTTGACCATTCGACCAAGCTCGAAGTATTATTGAAGGATAGTAAAGAGAATAAAGATATGGATTCCACGACTGGTTTCAGAGTTGTGACTAATCTGTTATTCGATCTTCCTTCTGATGACGATGTTCAACAAGTGGATGTTCCTACGCGAGCTCAGCCCGTGCAAGATAATTTGGTTGGTCAAGTTGATATAAGAGTTTCTCGGTTTCCACAGTTTATACCGAATCTTCAGAATGCTCATGCTAAGACGAAGGTGGATGATCCTAGATTCATAGAAATGGAGAAAGAACTTTGTGATCTCAAAGAGCAATTAAAGATGACAAAAGGAGCTGATACATATGATTTTAATGCTCGTGACTCATGTCTGGTTCCAGGTGTAATTATTCCTCCGAAGTTTAAGATGCCTGTCTTTGAAGTGTACAAGGGAAATAGTTGTCTAAGAGATCATTTGACGATGTTCTGTCGGAAGATGGCTGCTTATATTGACAACGGCGAGTTGATGATTCACTGCTTTCAAGAGAGTTTATCTAGGGCATCCTTGATATGGTATATGAAGCTACAAAGGAATTGTATTCAGTCTTTTAAAGATTTAGCCGGTGCTTTTATAAAGCAGTACAATTATAATTTGGACGTGGCTCCAGACAGTGATCAATTGATGAACATGAGTAAGAATGACGACGAATCTTTCAAGGAATATGCTCAACGATGGAAAGAGTTGGCAGCCCAAGTTCATCCACCGCTTCCAGAGAAAGATTTAAGCAAGATGTTTCTAAGAACACTGCCAGACTCTTATTATGTTAGGATGGTAGGTGTTGTACCATCAGATTTCTCCAAAATTATAGAAGTCGGAGTAAACATCGAGAATGCACTCAAAAGTGGAAGAATTCAAGATGATTTGAATAACCAAACTGACGAAGAGATTTCAGTTGATGATTCCCTAGAGAAAGAAAATGTGGATGTTAATGCAATCCTGTTAGATCCAGTTCCAGCACCTCGTCCTCAACATCAGTTTGAAGTGACTGCTCAACGCAAGCAGCGACTACCTCATAAGCGAAGATTGACTCCTCCAGATCAGCGTCAAGATCGACAGGTTCGAAGACGGTTTCAAAATCAGAAGACACCTCTGAGTGTTCCGAAAGAAGAGACCCGCTGGTTTGATCTTATCCCAATGACTTACCGTCAGCTATGGTCATATTTTGCCAGAAACTCGTTAATGACTCCCAGAAAGACTAGAATTATGAAGTCTCGTCCACCGTGGTTTGACTCCAATGCCAGCTGTGAATTTCATGATGGAACATTGGGGCATTCGATTGAAGAATGTAAAGTTTTCCAAGGAAAAGTTCAAGAAATGATTGATAATGAAGAACTGACTTTCAAAGGAGGAAGCCCAATTGTGAATGGAACACTGTTGTGTTGATCAGCTATTCATTTTGTGTGCTTATTTGCTCTTGTTATTTTCTTTGGTTAAAAGCATAATTAGCATGTGAGAACTTGTTTATTTTGAATAAGTAATGCAATAAATGTTTGTCTTGAATAAATCCATTGGTTTTCACTCAAAAAACCATTTTCATAAATTATAATGTCAATGCTACCCAATCTCTTGCTTAGACGGGAAATTGGAAGGAGAATGACGAAGTAAAACACATGATCTATTGTGGTATGCTTTCGAATAAAACCTACTGATGATGTAAGGCACTATTTCAAAAGCTTTCTAAACACTAGATAAAGCGGTTAATTCCCCTTTAACCATTTTTCAACCTCATTTTCTAACTTGGGGAAATTTTTTAATCAGCTTGATTAAGCACTTAAAACCTTAAAAAAAAAAAAGAAAAGAGAATGGACATTTTTCAAAATGGATGGGTACAAATAAGCTTTGACCTTTATCCCCTTTTTTTACAAATCATAAACTAAGCCCGCATATGACCCTCCAAAGTCCTAATTGAAGTAAGGTTTACTTCGAAAGCATACTCAATAAGATGACGTCTCCTGACTCCTATGAGCTATGTTCAACTATCTATATTGGCTTATAAATTAGTTCATATCCCAGCTAGTGACTCTGTCACAAATGGTTGTGATATATCTTTTTCAAAAAAAAAACTTCAAGACAAACATATATGTTGCATTAACAGTTTCAGGAATAACATTTCAAATTTGGCCTGATATCATAGAAGATTACACATAAGCGTCAGCATTAAGTTTGTCCTATTGGAATTCGAAGACTCTGCTAAACTGGGGCAAGTTATTTCCAAGTGGTTTGTTCGGTGCAAATTTGACTTCACCTCTAGAGCAAGTTTGAAGACTCGCCATATCGTCAGTCAGGGTCCGTTACGTCGAGATTCAACGAATCTCTCTAAGAGTTTGAAAACAGTGGGACACCTTGTTTTTTGTAAAATCTTCTTGGAATGACTTCTTCTCATGACTTGGGGCAATTGAGACGCAAAGATTAGCTTTCCCACTCAACAAGTTTTTGTTCAAATGGCGACTATTACACAATTCATTAAGTCAGAATTACCTTGTTCTTACAACATTCTTCATGTCCCCAATAAATTTTATTTTTGGTGGTCGTGACAATTCTTCGGTGAAGCTTTTCAATGCAGAATTCCCAGTGATTTGCTCAACTTCACTTCCTCAATGAAGTGGATGATATTATAATCCTCAGTGATTTGCTTCTCCAACTTCACCTTCCCAGTGAAATGGACATGTTTTACTCTTTAATGGACCTTCTTCAACATCGATCTTCTCCAACATGAGCCTCTCCAGTAAAGCGGATATTTATTTTTATCCAGGAAGTTTCCACAGTTACGAGTTTGATCCACCCCTAGTGGATCTTTACCCTCGTCTTCAACAGGGTAATCTTTCAGACTTATCAAGTTGTTATATCCCCGAGTGGAGTGTTCTCTACTCCCCCAGTTGAGGTTTTTGAAGCTTTAAAGCAGGATTGAGATCCTATATCTGGTTCTCCGCATATCCCAAGTGATACTTCTATCTTTGAAGATTGGTCGGATGTTTATCCCATCTTCAGTCGTTGCTTTCGTCTGCTTTGTCAGCATAAGCATACACATATCATATAAATAGATAACATAACATTTGCATTTGTGCATCTCTCTGTGTGTGTTATTCTGTCGCTTTGGTCGTGTTTATCCACAAGTGGTTGGGCGTGTCTCCTCATTCCAATTAGAGTTGTCACCCTTAGGCAGAAAAAGTGCAATATTTCTATTTTCCCCACGAAGTTCGATCCTCGTGGAAGACGGTTGCTTTAGTATATTCCCATTCGAGTTCATACCTCAATGGTCGAGTCTTGCTTGACAGTTTCTCTTCAGTTATTTCCTGAATTGAACTTCGGTCCTTGACAATCACACTTTTTTCGGACATTTTTCCAACTTTTGAACATGGATCAAGTGTGCATTTATTTTGCACTGTTCTCCCCAGAAATGGTCTTCATGAAGATAATTATTGAAGATGGATATTTCTCCAACAATATTACAAGACATCTTTCCAACAATCTACATCTGGTTTGCAAGTTACCTCTTTATTTGAGCAACCTCTTTATTTGAGCAATTCGTTTTAATCAGGTTTTCTATTAAAATGACAAATGACAGTCTCCTCAAGACAGTTTGTACATCCACAATGGGTTATCAAGATCATCAACTCATGGCATCTCTCCGGAAATCCATCATAATGGTTTATCGAAGACTTCACAGATATTTTCTCTTTATTTGAGAAACGTTCGCCTCAAGAAGTTCACATACTTACAACTACCACAAGATACTCTTCAGGAATTCATTCCCCAGCGAGTTCATTACACAAGTTTACTTCCGTCAAGTGGTATCTCCCCGAAGAAGTCGAAGAAGTTTATCACAATAGTCTCTCTTTATTTGAGAAGACATACTCTACAAATCAACCGGTTTACAACTCCTCTGAAGATCTCCGGTGAAGCTTTACAAATTACATCTACAAGTACTACAACAACAGATTACATCATCTACAGATTACAACGAAATTCACAATCTACATCTACATCTACAAATTACAATTACATCAAAGTCCTATACATCTACAACCCCTTTGTGAAGACGCTCTCGCGAGTTTTCTTCATTCTGGGCAGAGACTAAGACCAGCTCATGGTTCCCATACCATGACGCACGGGGAAGTCTTTTTTTCAACAACAATCACTCGAACATCTTACATTTCCTGGTTAATCTTGACAGTAGATTCCCAGAAGACCTCGACAGTAGGTGGTACCATTTCATTTCCTGGTTAATCTTGACAGTAGACTTCCGGAAGACTTCGACGGAAGTATTTCTCCAACAGACTACAACATAGAATCTCGACAGCAGATTCCCTAGAAGTTCTTGATAATAGATACTTCGACAAAAGCATCCTTACATGAAGTTACCAGACTCGACATAGATTTCTCCAACTGATATCTTGGAATCATTACATTTGACATATGCAGTAGGAGCTTCAGTTGGATTTTTCTCACTAGTGCCTTTGCAACATATCTACAAACATCTTGTGATTGTCAATCTTCTCCCAGCAGAGTCTCGCCATGTTGAGCCTGTTCTTCCCGTGTGTTGTATCTAGTTTCTCCCCTGTGACGCCATTTCCCCACGGGACCATGTCTTGCATTTCATATCATTGCATATCATTTGCATTTGGTGACATCTTAGGGCCAAAAATTCGTGCAATGTTTGTATTTAAGTCCCTCCTATCTCGTCGAGACGGAGATTTCGATCTAAATATCTCCGGATAGAAGTAACTTAAATAGGGGCATCTGTTGCACCCTAATTTTTGACCGCAAGATGCCACCTCTTTTTGCGCATTTTTTCTATTATTATTTTGACTTTATATTTTGTATTTATATTCATGGCGACTAACAACTTTGTGCAGCTGTCTTGAATTCTAATGAAAGATGTCCATTTTCATAACCAAGTGCATTCAATGTCAAAGGAGTTTGAAGGTCTAAGGGCATTTGTCTAGGGCAAAATCATTATGGAACATTTGATATTCATCTTCGAAATTCAACATTTACAAAACGCAAGAAATGTCGCCGCAACAACATGCTAAGTACATTTTCTTTACATCCACATTTCGAAGGAGAGTTTAGAAGATTTTCATGGATTGTATGCCAATCTAGGATTATGGCTTTGAAGCCAACATGGAGTTGCTAGATTAATGCAGGTTATAGTTTTTTGGCGAACAAGGTTACACGACTCGAAGGGGGCATACGAGTTGAAATCATTTCGAAGTTCTGTTTAGAGGAGTAAATCCCATGCAAGCAAGCCACTTATTTTATATACAAATTATATGACTCTAGGTTCAGTTATCCCCTGCTATTACATACCATAACACGGCTACATTCATCAAGGGGGTAGTATGATACACTACTTTTAATCTCATACAAATTATAACAGTTTTTGAAGTCATTCAACAATTATATCACCCTGTGACAACTTTGCCCAAATTAATTACAAGAGTGCAAAGGATAATCACTACGGTTCACAACTTTTCCCAGTAAACCAAGATACAACTCCCTATTATTCTCAAAGCCTTTGAAATGCAGCGTCGAACTGCGAGTGCGCCGGGGCCGCCGATGAATGTTACCTGTTACAATGAAGCAAAGATGTCGATTAGCATCTCCAAATATCATTCAAGTCACCATGCCAATAATTCAAATTTTATTTCAAAGGTTACAAGACTGGCAAAAAGGAAGAAAAAGAAAAAGGCCCTTAGAGAACTAAACAGTAACAAGGATCATCCATGAATTCGTGGTCACCTGGTACAGGAATTTTATTCAGCCAAGGTTTTATTTGAGCCAGTGAATCTTTCCCCCAGCCGCTGCTACTCTGAGCCAGAACTCAACTCAGTTTACTCGAGCCTGTCGTATTTCCAGCCTGCCATTGACAAACAGAATTAGAGGACATTATTGGGAGGTAGCTCCTAGGAGGTGTTTCCAAACCATAAACCAAAAATCGGCATAAATGATGGCCATTAACGCAGGAATACAAAGCTCAGGACAATGTACAAATCACAACATCTGAGATAGCCTATACCAAGGTTATGCATCCCTTCGTCACTCTTTGACAGTTTGGTGACCATGACAGTTTGGTGCATGCCTATACCAAGATTTGTGCTAAGTTAGAAGTAAGCTTACTTCAAAAGTTGATCCCTTCCAATACATTCAAGAACAAACTACAGACCTGTACCAGCATGCTGATTAGCACATCCTCGTCGTCATTCAGCGCCGAAAAAAATGTCTTCCACCAAGAGACATTATTGCTACACAGATTGAAAAAAACATTATGGCCACAAGTGGAATAGACTAATAAACTTGCCAATATCACCTAAAGAGGTTAAAAGCTCATACTTGAGGATTCACGAATGAACTACGTACAAGATCCCCCATACAGAATCAAAGCCGAGATCATTTTAGCCCCTCCTTCCACGCCGTAAACGCAAGATTTCTTTTGTGTAACTCCACAGAAGATTGGTCGTACCGAGTTGTTTCCGAAATAAATGGCAGAACCACCTTTGGCCGCCATTAGAAACAGAACTTACTTGAAAGGAAGCCAATTGCATCTTAACCGTCCATAAGCATGGACCTGCAACAAGTCAGCATTCAGAAACTCCAGCATTTTACAACTTCGCTGAAAACTCGCAACCATACGAATGAGACTTGTACACACAGCAGCATGGGAATGCATGTTGCAAGGACTTTTGTCTTGAAAGGTGGAGTCATATTCAGCCATCAGAATCCACCGGTGAATTTCTGAACCTGCAATAACAACGTGAAATATTAAACAGGCCAATCGAAATAAGTCTGTAGTTTTATGTTCAGTAAAGTTCAATGAGTTTTGACAAATCTCTACTGATTAAATAAAGAGAAATTTGTGAAGGATTCTCAAGAACCAAATCCCTTAATTCATGCCTTAGCTGTGCAGACAATAGGGTGCATTCGTGTGGATAAAATTACCGAGTATCTATGTGATCCCCTTCAAAGACGTCTAAAGGACGATGATCCATATGTTCGCAAGACAGCATCCATTTGTGTAGCAAAGCTCTATGACATCAATGCAGAGTTGGTTGAGGACAGGGGATTTTTGGAATCACTGAAGGATTTGATATCTGATAATAATCCATTGGTTGTAGCTAATGTTGTCGCGGCCCTAGCTGAAATTCAGGACAATAGCAATAGACCCATCTTTGAGATCACTAGCCACACACTGTCAAAGCTCCTCACTGTGTTAAATGAATGTACCAAATGGGGTCAAGTTTTTATACTGGATGCTATATCCAGATACAAGGTTGCTGATGCACGTGAGGCAGAAAACATTGTAGAAAGAGCTACGCCACGGTTACAGCATGCCAATTGTGCAGTTGTTCTATCAGCTGTTGAGATGATCCTTCAACAAATAGAGCTCATCACCAGTACTGATGTGGTCCGGAATCTATGCAAAAATATGGCCCCCTCCTCTTGTGACATTACTCTCAGCAGAACATGAGATACAATATGTTGCCCTACGAAATATCAACCTTATTGTGCAAAGAAGACCGACAATTCTTGCACATGAAATTAAGTTGTTCTTCTGCAAATACAATGATCCTATCTATGTGAAAATGGAGAAATTAGCAATCAATCTAAAGCAACTCACACCATGACCTGCAGAAAAAAATCAATCGTAGTAAGACAAGAGAATAAGGTCGTCTTAAAGGTTCGAAATAACTTTTGAAGTATCCCTCAAGCTTAATACCCGCCAAAACTTCTCATACGATTCACCGTGACCAAGTTGCAACAAACACATGAAAATAAATTAAGACAAGGCATTAATGCAATACAAGCAGGCAAAGAGCACGTATTGCTCAAAACCAAAGGCCAGAAAAGATGGAAGACAATTAAGAGCAACAAAGACAACCACACGCTTTGCGGAATCAAATGCAATGTTTCAAAAATGGAAAGTTTGAAGCGGGAATGGAAGCTAATCAGACAAATTTCGAGCAAATCAATAGCACTTCACTTCTTACCAAAACGGCATCCGACATGTTCGTTCGAAATAGGAAGGTTCTTTATCACAAAGATCAGCGTCAACAGCCTATAAAAGAAGAAGAGTTCAAGGATTAGGGGATCGATTTTACAGCATCTACCACATTCACAAAACATAAACCAACCAGAATATCCCAAATCAAAAAACACTCAGACGCATACAGAAAATCACAATCCCTTCGAAAACCATAAATTGGTATAAGATAAACAAGAACTTATCTCTCTAGGAGGTTCGCCGGAAGTCACGATCCGCCGCCGCTGAGGCTTTCGTTGTCAGGAACCTTCGTTTCCACCCACCACTTTCGAAATCTGCTAATCCTCAAACTACCGCTGCCGATCCACCTCCGAAGCCGGCGAAAACACGCCGCAGTGAGAGTTCCTTTCTCCTTTTGATCTTTTCTTTATATAGTTTAACCTTTTCATCGTTTGATATGAGTAGAAATAGCGGAATACGAAAGAACGAAGAGGAAGAAGAGTGAACGCGAGGAGGAGGAGAACGAAGAAATCGGAGATTGACGGAGAGGGAAGGGATCGAGCGAGAGAGGAAAAGAATGGAGGAAGATGGCAATGGGAGAGAAGAAAGAGAGCTATCGGCGGAGGGGATTAGGGTTTTTTGGGGGATTTAGGGTTTCCATGTAATTTTGTGTAAACTGATGTAATTTCATAATCTCACGCACGCACACCCGTGGTGGTACCATGGACCCTCACGCACACAACCAATCAGATCTCCAACGGATCTGATCAGGTGCTCTACGTTACCCTTTACCGTATACCTTCGCAAGGCTACCACACTAGATTCTCTTGCCTCACTAAACCACCTCTTAATTTCCCAATTAACTCTTAATCTTTCCCTAATTAACTGTTAACTTAAACTAAACCTTTAATTAGTCGTTAACCTTTAATTAATCAATTTATTTATTTTAATCCTTTTATATATCAATTTAATTAATTAACCTAATAACTAATCATTAATCAGTTTTATTAAAATAATATAACTTTTTTTTAATTAAATCACCTTTTACTTGTTGGCCTTATTTAAATAATCTTTCTTTTTTAATTTAATTAATCAACTTACTTTTTATTTAATCAATTTATCTATTTCCCACCAACTAAATAATCACTCTAAAGTTGCTAATTTTCTTAATATAAAAAAATAAAATCTTTTATAGTTAGAATAATTTTTTAGTAATTTAAATAACAAAACCATTTAATAAAGTAAATCTATTTCATAACATTATTTTGTACTTATTTTATAATGATAAAACCTTTTTCCAAACTTATTTAAACCTGATTAATTTATTAATCTAATCTAAATCCAACTGATAAATCTAATATATATAGCCTTTTTCCTAAAATTAATCTCGCTAAGATAAGAGTACCTTTTAAAGAAAATAATAATAATCTACATCAACTTTTATTAAAACTAATTCATCTTTCAATTTAACTTTCCTCTAAAAAATCAACTTCATCAACTAATCGACTTAAAACTGATACCGTATTTTCTCACATTTTCTCATAAACCAAATCGTGTAAATTAAGTCTAATATAATTTCTCCTAAAACCAAATTCAACTAAATAATTAAAATCATAGTCAACATCACAATTTAATTCAATCGTGCACACTCACATTTACGACACATTCACTCTCACACACTTCAGCGCTTTCATGCGTATGTGTATGGCTTTACTTTCTGCAATTTATCTTCCGCAATTTATTTTACAAGCAATTTACTTTTGTTGCATTTATATTTTCCGCCTTGCATTTCGTCCAAAGGAAAAACCTATACATGAGTCAACACTTGTGTGTAGTGCACATCATTTGCATCATACTCCCTCCGATCCTTGATTCCATTCAAGTTAATCATTTAAGTTTAGGACCTACCCCATAGGAAGGACCTTATCTTAATCTTTACAACTTAGACAAACAAACAATCAACAATACAACTTTTCAAACACAATAGAGAATAGATGTTAGTCATCTTAAGTGAGATATAATCTCCACCCCCACAACAATACAATCAAACATGTAGGGACTTTGCCTTAAGAGTGATAAAGGTATACTCGTCAAACAATCTGAGTACTTAAGCCCTTTTCTTAAGACGATGCAAAGACTATTTTCCTACAACCCCCTTACATTTGTGGTGGTTACATCTCCCTTAACATAAAGACTCATCTCTTCTCCTAAACCCAATCAAAACAACTACCCTAAACCCGTAGGAACTTTGACCACAGTCAAAGAGCTCCTCTAACCCTTTAGGGGAACTACAAATACTCTAATTCCACTCCCGTAAGGATATGTAGGCATAAGATGCGATGTCTTATCGAGTATACTTAGAAATAAACCCCTAGGTCTTTTAAACCATTAAGCAGATAAACACTTAGCAATAAACAACATAAAACAAGAGGTTCCTGTAGAGTACTACAGAAACTTAGGATGCTAGTACCTTCCCTAAGTTTAACCAACCCCCGAACCTATAACTCTCTAAACCTTGCATTTGCATTGCATTGTGGGAATTTCGATCTTTATCCCTTCCTTTGGACAAATCAAAGTTCGGTTGCAAATTGAATTAAAGATTCAAACTAATCAATAGTTTGGTATCCAAATTTCACCGCGACACCAGTGATTCGACAACAGACAATATTTTTTCCAGCAGGTTATTACGAGTACAGAAAGAAATTCACAGCATGTTTCAGGCACAATTCAATGGCGATATCAAACGATAGTTTCAAATGCCTAACGTGGCTCAGAACAGGTGGAAACAAATGATTTTCCAAGATTCCATCCAAAAGGTGCCAAAATTCAAAAATTCCTTGTGTTAATCGATTAACACATTTGAACTGTCAAATGGTTAATCGATTAACCAAGGAGAAATTTGCAAAAATGCTTCAATTTTCAGCACTGCAGAATTTCTAATCAATTTCCACCACTTGATTTCACATGTGCATCATTTGAAGGATCTAGAATGGGTTCATTTTAATTCATTTTCATAATCTAATTCCACCCAAAATTAAAATTTCCATTCCTCATTTCCATTCCTTTCACTAACCCACACTCCAAACCAAATTTAATCTCTAACCTAGGGATTATTTAACCAAATTTACTTCAAAACTAACTGATTCACTCTCATTTTCAGAACTTGCTCTCAATTCTCTCTCACTTTTTCATTCTCCATCTTCATCTTCAACCTTTCACCAAAGCTCCATATTCATAGATTCACAAATTGTGCATTATAATTTGTGAATTCTTGAGCTAAACCTCCACTACATCATCATTCTTAGTTCAATTATGCATTTGAAGTTTGTTTGGATTTAGATTCAAGTTTTAGAAGCCATTCTTGAAGAAGCTTTGAAGCAAGTTCATCACATTGCTTGGATCTTGAGGTTTATTGTTAGGATTCCTTTGGATCTTGGATTTCTTATGCTAGATAGGTCCACTTTCATTTACAACACTCACCAAAGCAATCCTCCACTTTGTAGGTTGGTAAATTTCAGATCCACACTTGATCTAGCTTAATTTCAACTTATGCAATGTAGATCCATGATTTTTTACACGATTTGATCCATTTGCTTGAATTTGATTGTTGATGTTGATGTTTGTTGGATCTAATTGATGTTTGATTGCTGTAATTCAATGTAGTTTTCATGCATAACTGATTTCTTAATCATTTGGATGCTTGACCAAGTGTTTTGCTGCTAAAAAGTGTTTTTGAAACTTGATTTTCTACTACTAGTACAGGGTTAATCGATTAACCAGTTACAGTACAAAATTGGTTAATCGATTAACCAGTGTAATTTTGCTGATTTCAATACTGTTAATCGATTAACCATTTTGAACTGTAAATGGTTAATCGATTAACACTGATGCAGAGTGTATTTTTGTGCATTTTAAAGTGTGTTTTGATTCCTTTCCACTTTTAATCTTCATAAATTGAGATGATGCATATATGTGGACTGTTCTTGAGTTGTTTTACCTCACATTATATTTTGAATGCAATTCTTCGACGCGCGACTTTTGGTTTCCGTAATGCATGTACATGATTCGTTCGTTTTTCATTCTTAACGTGATGATTATGTTTCATAATCCTTTGTTTGTGACATTGTGATTGCATGTTTTGATGTTTACATTGCTGGATATATGATTCATGTGCATACTTACTTTCGATTCCATGATTATGTGTTTGTTTCAAGCGATTAATTATTGATTCGATGAATTGTCTGTGATGCTTTTGATGAATGCTTAAGTATGCAATCTCATTGAAGTTTGTTCATGCTTAATTTCTCGGCACTTAATTGTATGTCCATGCGTAGAAATTTCTTTCACTTAAGGATTGTTCATGTTTACAATTCACGTGTATTCGTTTAAATGTGAAGACATGTTTATGTTTAGTTCTTTTTATGTTTGAGGATATGCCATGTGAATTGATTAATCTTTGATGTATACTCAACGTGATGTTGTGTTGTCACATGAATATCCATGTTTGATGCCTATTCATGAGCCTTTGTTTTGATGCATTGGATGTTGCCTTGCTATACATGACTGTTATGCTGAATAGTAGTTGTTATATGCTGTTTTACTTGACTTGCTTCCTTTTACGCCTGTTCTGCCTTGAAAATGTGTGCTGTTAAAAGCTATCTTGCCTTGTATGCTGGGATTTACTGCTGTTCCGAGCTAGAGTGATGTTATAGCTGTTGTTTTTGGTTCATTTTCTTGGTTTTGGTTTGCTTTTGCATGTTCCCTTAGGATTCCCTAGTCCAACTTAATTTTTGATTAAGCTTGGAGTAGGATAGACATTAAGAGCTAATCCATGAATGACAACATTAGGTTAGACCCCTTTCAACCTCAACCTTAGGTCCATCTTTCGTATGCTAACATTAAGTAGAATTTCCTTTCTTATCCCAACATTAGGACCATTGCGCAGGACAACATTAGAAGTCAATTTCCTTTAGTTGTTTTCTTTTCAACCTTTGAGTCCTCTTCTTTCTCATCTCAAAACAAAATCAAAACGTAATAAATATGATGAAGATTTTGCATCACAAGTCTTAAGTATATGGGAAATGATGAGTGATGGGTCTCTCCTTGCTTCGTCTAGAGTGTTTAGTGTACGTCCCGTCTGGGGGGATCATGCGACGCATTCGCTCCTATATCATAGACTTTAGTTCAATGTGAATCTCAAACCAATTCAATTCACTTCTCTAAAACTCACAAAAAAATTCAAATCATTTTTATCCTTCGGGATCATTTGTCGAACCTATATTCAGAAAGAGTACATTATTTTTTCCGTTCTACCACAAACAGGTGTCGACCCTAACTGCTGGAAAAAGTATTTAACATCGCTCTTAAAAAAAATTAAGCAACCCGTGCTGAGCCGAACTACAGCTGCTCTGATTTCTCATTCCAGATGAGGATACGTAGGCACAAGATGTCGATGTCTTGGTGAGCAATCTTCCCTCCTTTCTCCCATAGTTTTTCAAACTACGTTGATTCTGACTTTCCCATTGCACGAGGGAATACATAGGCCTAGGACAGTGAAGTCATATCAAGACTCTTTTTGTTTTTTTTCTTTCTATTTCTGTTTAGCAGTAGGCTTTAAATAACACACCCTTTGATTAGAACAACAAGCATGGATCCCGTTGAGTACAACGGACGCGGGGAGGGAATGTTAATACCTTCCTCTCGCGTAATCGACTCCCGAACCCCGGATTTGGTTACGATAACCATGTCTTATCCCTTCTTTTAGGTTTTCTTAGATCATTTACTTTCCCTTTGTTGGGATAAATAACATTTGGTGGAGACTCTTCTATTTTTCCTCCAGGTGTTTTTCACGGTTGCGACAACTGACAACTCTGCTGGGGACTCTGGTTCCGTATGCGAGTCAATTCTAGCGCTTGTCTGTTTCTGTTCTTTGGGTGTTTATTCTTTATACTTTTATGTGCATTATCTGTTACATATTATTGCATTTGATTACTATTATCATATTGCTCTGCTGCTGGGTTAGGATTGTTCTATGAGAGATAAGCCCACTACCCAAGCTTAAGTATACACTTAGGATTAGAGTTGAGAGTAATGTGGCTTGCATGGCGTCTGTCCACATGTAGTTGATACAAAACCTACATTCAGGCGATGTTTTCTTTGAAGATACTCTATCATGCGTGTCTGGTGCAGATGATAGAGTGTTGACTTGGAGAGCTTACAACTCTGGAGATCGTTCATGGGAAATTAGTTGAGGCCTCCTTAATTGATGATGATGCTAAACTAGAAATGGTAAACGTATCATCATTTCTTAACCTGAGAGTCCGTAATACTGAGGACCTGCATAAGATGCTCGTATCCAAGATTAGAACCCACATGTGAGAGCGGATGGGTTTTGAAGGAAACCTTGATGTTCAACCTATCCGATTTTCTGGTTTTCTTGTCAGTGTGGACTTTTGATCCTGAGTATTATGGTTATTCTGGTATTCTGGTATTCTGGTTTTCCAGTTTTCTCGGCGAAGCAGAATTATAGCCTTATTCAGTCAGCATTACAACAACTATTCAGAGTATATGGAAGCCTTGATCCCATGTCCCTGCATCCATATCATCATAACTTTGAAGAGGAGCACAAACCACATCAGCAACAAAAAGGTGAGAAATTACAAACATTAATAACATGCATATACTGCAAGGTAATCAAACAAAACATGTTCTACACAATCTCATTCATAGTATTTCACAATACATTATCGCACCCATACTCATCAACCAATCATAGCTCAACAAATATGCACATAACTCATGATGCAATGCAACTCGACTAATGTAATTCTACGCATATGCAAGTGGTACCAACTCAATATTTGGTTCTCTCTATAACTGAGTCACTTCTTCTGAACCCATTATCCCTCTCTCTGAGTTCCAAGCCCCCTCTCTGAGCTTGGGACAAGCCACAAGTCCCCTCTCAAAACTAGCAGACATGCCTTTTGACATAACTCAATGATGCATGCTCATACACATTAAATCAATGCGTTGAGACCCCTCTCTGATCTTAACATAATGCACTGAAAACTCAAATAATCCCCTATCTGGATTACCACACCGCATAATTCACATATGCATAACATTATATAATTAAGTGCAACTCAACTATCCAATCAATCTCCTCAATTAGATTATTACTCATACATGCAACAACATAATAGTCATAAATATCATCTCAAAACAATTCCAAAACTCATAAAACACATTCATCAAGTAGTTCATGAGGTAGTTTTGCGTGTTAGGTTTCCAACACTTCGAACGACGTCTCATTTGGACTTACGGAACAAAAGTTATAACAACAATCATCGAACAGTGCAGCAAAACACAAAACAGACTTCTGGAAGTTTGAGGGTCGACTCCAAGCATGTATGAGTCGACCCATAATGTGCAGTTTTTAAAAATAACACTTCCTGTTGGTTTGAGGTTGACTCCAAACACGTAAGGGTCGACCCATACTGCTGTTTTTACCTAAAAAATAGTTTTTTTTTTACATATCTTGAACATCATTTTGTGACAATAAACCATTCAAACACTTCTTGGCACAAAAATAACTTATTTTAAGCATTTATTTTCTCTTAATCAAACCCAATTCTTGTTAAGCCTTAATTCTACCAATTAACATATCATTTGAATCACTAATTCATCAACTCATCATCAATTCACATCTCTAAAACCTTCACCATTGCAACAATGATGGAAAACACACATATATACATTGTACAAATTTTCAAACATCAACATAATCAGAAGAATATCACTCCTCAAGAACACACGTAGAAATTATCACAATCATCATCACTATTGGAGGTTAAGGACTCATCTACCCTACCCTTCTTGCCTAATCCCTTAATTAAGGTTATTCTCTTTACTATGCAATTGCTTCACTTCTTGATCCTCTATCCATATGAGTGATGCCTCAATAGCCAGGTAATATCTCACTTACACATCATCCACTTGGACCATATGAGATGGATCCAGAATGTATGTCTTCAACACAGACACATGAAACACGTCATGAAGATTAACAAGTGACGATGGCAAGGAAATCTTATAGGCCATCTTTCATATCCTCTGCATAATCTGGACCAATGAAACGTGGATTAACCTTTTGAGACTTCAAAGCTCGACTAACACATGATCTCCCTCATAGAACTCAAGTGCTTTTCTTCTCTTATCACGGTAACTCTTCTGGAGACTTTACAAAGCTCTCATATTCTCTTGAACCACTTTAATCTTCACTGTTGTCTGTTGGATAATCTCTGACTCAATTACAATAATATCTCCAGATTCATACCAACACAAAGGTGTCATATACCTTCTACCATGCAACGCCTCAAAAGATTTCATTTTGATACTCGAATGGAAACTGTTGTTGTAAGTAAACTCTATTAACAGTAAAAATCCATCCCAAGAACCTCCTTTCTCAAGCATACAAGCTTTCCACAAGTCTTCTAAAGATTAGATAGTCCTTTCCATTTAACCATCTGTCTTTGGATGATAAGCGAAACTCAACCACAACTTTGTACCCAATGTTTTCTGCAAGTTCTCCCAAAACCTTGAAGTAAACCTCAGATCTCTATCAGATGCGATATTAGAAGGAATACCATACAGACTGACAATCTTCTCAATATACATCTCCTCTAGTTTATCCAAAGGATAATTAAGTATCACCGGAAGGAAATGATCTGATTTATTCAATCTATCGATGGTGATCCAAATCATATCATAACCTTTCATTGTCCTCGATAAACCAGACTCAAAATCCATCGAAATACTGTCCCATTTCCACTCTAGAATAGACAACGACGGCATCAAATCCAACGAATTCTGATGCTCCACCTTTGACTTCTGGCAAGTCAAATACACCTACACAAAACTAGCAACCTCCTTTTTCGTTCCTGGCCATGAAAAGATCCTCTTCAATTCTTGATACATATTAGTAGCACCGGAATGAATACTCAAGCTACTTTTGTGACCTTCATCAAGAATACTCTACTTAAGCTCTAGCACATACGGAACACACACACGGTCTCAAAATCTTATCACTCCATTCTCTTCGATTATGAAATCACAACCTTGACCTTGATTAATTAAAGTTAATTGATCAATCAATTTCAAGTCCATCTTCTGACCTTATCTAATTTCTTCAAGAATATCACGGGTAAGCTTCAACATACCTAACTTTATACTTTGCAGTGTGACTTCACAAACTAAACTCAAATCTCTGAACTCTTCGATCAGCTTTAACTCTATAGCCATCAACATTGACATATGCAAAGTGTTGCGATTCAATGCATTAACTACGACATTAGCTTTACCAGGATGGTAACTCAAACCAAAGTCATAATCCTTCAGAAACTCAAGTCATCTTTTGTGTCTCATATTCAACTCTTTCTGATTGAAAAGATACTTCAGACTCTTGTGATCATTGTACACCTCAAATATGGTACCAAACAAACAAGTCTCCTATTATTGAGCATAAAAATAATTGCAGCTAACTCTAAGTCATGTGTCAGATAATTCCTCTCATGCACTTCGAGCTTCCTTGAAGCGTAATGTCGTAGTGAAAATTGAAGGACGATTAAGTGAAGTAGTTTACTGCAACTTTGAAAAATGGTTTGGTTGCAACTGGAAGTTACAAGGTGGTGATGCTTTGAGGTTAAGGTGTGAGTCATGTGCATTTATTGCGTGCAATGAGGGAGGTGATTTTTTCAACTTTGATTTTTCTTATTTTGATTTTCAAAAGTGAGAAAGATGATCTGAAGGTGAATGTGATTGGGCGGATGTGTTTTTGTGATAAAAAATGAATATAGAGGATATGAAACAAGGTTGAATAAGGTGATAGCAGTGTGTAAAGTATGCTGAGAAATGGTTTTGCTACAGTGAGTTTAGAAAATGAAAATGTGAGGTACCAGTTTGATGAAATGGCTTCCAATTTTTTCTGCAAAATTCAAAAGAGAGAGCCTTGTATGGTGTGGTCTCGTGTTGGGTTTTTTTTAGAGTGTTTAGATTCTTTTTAGGTGTGTTTTGGAGTTATGTGGAGCAAGTAGTGTAACACCTCATTTGAATTATTTAGTCACTTTTGTATTTTTTGTGGAATGTATATGTTGTGATGTCCTTAATTAAGGGTATGAGGTTAGGAGTGAGAGTGAGGGGTAACCTTAATTGGGGTAAGGTGGACCTATAATAATAATATTAACCATTTAATAATAATAATAATAATAATAAGAAGGCTATAGTTATGGATATTATCATTTAATCATTATTGATAACAATATTAATAGGATGGTAGTAATTATCATTATTATTATTATTATTAAGTGGATTAATAGAATTAAAATCTGATTAAGGGGGTTTTAGAGAGGGTTAGTGGAACTAAACAGTTAACATTCGTGAAAAAGGAAAAGGCAGAGAAAGGAGAGTTAGGGCAAAGAAGGGCCAATTCTCCATTGTTGTCAAGAAAAAGCTTCAATCCAAGGTAAGGGGGAGAATGGATTTCAATATGGGTGATTTGACATGAGAGGGTAGTGAGAGGTCCTTTCTCTCGTAGGAATTCTGCTTGTTCTTGCTTATTGGTTTAATTTTCGTAACAGTATGTTTTTCCTTATAATTGCTGTCATGGTTGCATATTCTGATCTGGTGTTGGGTGAACAAATCTAG
This sequence comes from Lathyrus sativus, assembly GCA_963859935.3. Classification (NCBI taxonomy): domain Eukaryota; kingdom Viridiplantae; phylum Streptophyta; class Magnoliopsida; order Fabales; family Fabaceae; genus Lathyrus; species Lathyrus sativus. The sequence continues at coordinate 32,169,134 of OZ012737.1, read as the reverse complement.
AACTGATCTAAATTTCGTGTGAAGAGTTATGGACATTGTGATGAAATCATAACAAATGTTAGATCTGAGAACTAAGGGTTAACAGTAATCGAAATTAGATCTAATAAGAAGAATCTTGAAAGAATAGAAGCTATGATTCATTTGAATCGACTAAAATCTGTGTTTTTGGGTGAATGGGAAGGTAAGATGATGGATCTTGAGGGGGAACTCGTAGGATTGATGAGATCTGAGTTTTTTTGACAAATCTGCTGGTCATACGCATATTAAGGGTGTCAATACGCGTATGGGGGACTTCCCAAGGGCTGTACGCGTAGCAGACGTGCCTGTCCCCAGTGCTAGCACTGCCATCTGGTGATACGCATATGATACACGTATGGCCTTGGGCAATACGCGTATGAAGGGTAGTCATACGCGTAAGGAGTGCCACGAGGGAGTTTGGAGAGGTGTTAGCCTCTGCCATTACACGTAAGGGACTGTCCATACGCGTATGCCAGCATGGAAATACGCGTATGGGGCAGGACGTTACGTGTATAGGCAGGCCTGGGACGACTTGTGCCCATTTTTGTCCGGATTTTGCTTGGAATGCAATTTGGTTTAATCGGTAGGGTTAATACAATTAAAATGAACTTAAGAAATGGTAGTAACGAATTAAATCGGAAGAATGTAGAATTATATGGGTATGCCCTTAGGGGTGTGTTTGATGAGTGTGAGCCATGATTATCGAATATGAATAATCTTGTGCAATTGTAGTAATTCCCGAGAGAGTTACGGTGAGCGTATGACTCGTGTCGATCATTGATGATCGTGAATTATGCTTGATTTATTATATTGCATAATTGTGTTGTCGTGCATTTCATGTCATGTGTCTTGTGGAGATGGCTAGGTGGAAATCCATGATGGATGCCTAGTTTCATCCGGACTTCATGTGGAAGTCATTGTGGAGATAAGTTGTAGTTCAGAGGAATGTATACGACTTATCTGGATTCCGACAGAAATGGGGTTCTAGGGTGAACCGTATGTATTTGTGTTAGTGCCATATGCATTGTGTCGAGTCCGTGAGTCGCATTGCATATTTGTATTTGATTACGAGCTGTTGATGTCGAGTAATTAAGATGGCACGTGTATATGCTTGGTATGTGTATGATTGTATGTGTGGTGTGTGACTACTCCTTAGCATGTGTATTTCACCGCTTATTTATTGAATGTAGTTCTCACCCCTTTTCTGTTTGTTGCGTTTGTGCTCCTTGGGAGAGCAGATGACCAGGTACCTGAGTAGTGCTTGGAGTGTGTTGCTATTTGACCGAGTCCTAGGAGTCGCTCTGATATGTAACATGGGATGACGGGATTACGTTATATTTTGCTTATTTTTATTATTTGTTACGTATCTTTTATTTATCGGACTAAAGATGTATGATCACCTATTGGTGGAGATTATGTTTAAACAATTGACTTTATTCCGCTGTTTAATTGAAAGCTAGATAGCATTGGTTAATTCATGAAAAATGAGGTGACTTAGTGTGACATCCTACTTGGTTTGAGAACTCTGATGTACTTTTATGAAATATTTTCGTATATGTTTAAAATTACGCGTACGGAGTAGAGTGGGGTGTTACAAGTAGCAGCATGGTGCGCAGGCTTTGGTTTGCAAGAAGTCTTGGCATTTTGTGTATTTTACAATTTGTAATTTGTTGTAAAAAAATGTGATGGGTTTTTGTCTTATTTTTTCTCTTAAATATACAGGTCTGCTAAGGTGATGAATATGATATAAGGCGTGGTCCTCAAGAATGTTCCCTTCACAAATTAAGCCAAACAATAAAAATACTTTACAAAACTTGCTTATTAGGTGTCACCATAAAATGAATAAAACAAAAATTCTTGAATATTAAGATAAAAAAATATAAAATAAACTAGTAATAAAAAATATAAAAAATTAAAATCTAACATAAAATCTAATTAATTAAAATAATTATTAATTAAAAATAGAATTAAAAGCTGTAAAAAAAACAAATAATTGGACCGGTATCGAAGTGTTCGAAAAAATAAAATGAATATACCAAAATGATCAAAGTGAAATATACATATTGGAAAAATACAACGTTTACTTAAATTCTGAAATAAATTTTACCCGGTCAAATGACTTAAACTGTCCAAAATGCGACCCAATAGCAGTCGAAAAATTCAAATGAGCACGTCAGGTTAAACTACGTGAGACGTAGATTAATATCACTGACATTTGCAAGCTCGATTTTAAAATTTTCCGTCTACTAATTTTACGCACAATTGACTTTTAGTTTGACTGATTCGACTGTATTTCCAACAAGTTTATTCTAGTTGATAAATTGGGTATTATGCAAGATGAAAGGTATGATAAACTATGCAGACGATGTAAAAAGAGGTGTGATCTTAGAGTAAAAAATTAGGGTATGACATGTAAACTACAACTTGCCGATCGTGCATCAACACACCTCCAAGACCTATCAAAGAAGCATCATAATGCACAACAAAAGATTCAATCAGACTCGGCAAAATCGGAATAAGAGTCGACGTCAACTTCTTCTTGAGCTCTTAAAAAATTTCTTCGCACAATGCATTATGTCATACCTTAATTTTGACCCTGAATCATTGAATCAATACAGTTATCATGATATCTACATTACTTGCAGAGCATAACATACATTTCATCTCACACAGTGGCCAAGATGTCAATCGAGATCATTTTTTGATTTACAGACAAATCGATCAAAATGAATCTCAATTGTGTGTAAAATCAGTGGACGGAAAATTTTAAAATCGAGCTTGCAGACGTCATTTATATTAATCTATGTTTCGCGTAATTTAACCTGGCGTTCTCATATTAATTTTTAACTACTGTTTCAGGCGCATTTTAATCAGTCTGAGCCTTTTAACCGGTGAAAACTTATTTAGTTTAGTTAATATTATTTATTGTTGTCACTAAAATAAATACTAAGGGCATTTGTGGATTTTCAAAATTAATAAAAACCCTAGAATGACATGTATATATATTAGTGATGTTGAGAGAGACAGACGGATCCAAAAACACACACGCGTTCGTTCTCATGAGATTGACACTTTCTTCAAGTTGTTAAACAATAACGTTGCAATTGTTCTTATTTCTATCCTCACTGGTTTTTCCACAGCGATACCATCATGTGAGCATGTTTTTATAGCTTACACATATAGTTTGTTTACTGTTATGCATAGATAGATTATCTTTTACTAGCTTACTTTTACTAACATATATATATATATATATATATATATATATATATATATATATATATATATATATATATATATATATATATATATATATATATATATATATATATATATATATATATATATATATATATATATATATATATATATATATATATATATATATGTATAAAGTATGATAATGGTGTTTTTATTTATATTTGGATTACGTTGTTCGGATCGAATCATGTCGATATGTTGTTTGCATATATGGATGCATGATGCGTGACATTTGTTTTAGTTCGATCCGGTTGTGATGCTTGCATTTTTGTGTTAGCAACATTATTGGTTTTTCGCTTGGCACGTTTAAAATTTCTTTTTCCTTGCGTTCTTTTTTGATAAATTAAGATCGTGTAGCAAGCTATTGGTTGATTTTATCGGTTTATGTGCGATTTTTTTTAAAAAAATTGATTGTCGTTGCGTTTCAATTTTGTACACGCGTCTGATGGTTTAACATAATGGAAATCCGCTTTTTGTGCACTTACCAATTCGCGTTTCGATTTGTAACTTTGTGATTTAATTTGATTTTATTAAATTGTTGCTTCTTGATTCGACTTACGATGATCGCTTACGTGTTAGCAATTTTCTTTTTTTCTTTCAATTTATGTTAAGAACAACGATTCAACATCGTTATATTTATATGAAATAAAATTTCTCTTGGTAACCTTGCACGTCTTCGCATACGCGACTTTGATTTGTGTTTTTGCATCATGATTTTAATCTGTGCACTTTCCTTTTCACTTTACTTTTTTTATTCATTTGTTGTGGATTTGTGATGTAAATATGATGCATGCTCTTGTATTTTTTTCCCATTATTTATCATTGTTGAATTCTTGTATGTATATTCGAATCTTGTGGTGTTTGATTTACGCCTTGTGCTTGAGTTCATGCCGTTACATCTGAATTCACACCCCTTTGCGATCCAATTTGCATCATTCACGTTACTTTTCGTATCCATCATATTTAACCATCGATTTTAATTCATTTCTAATCACTTACCCAAACACATTTTCAAAACTTTTTTGCCAGGCCATGTCGCACCTCGAAAATTCATATAGAGAAATGTGACCCTCACGCAAAAGGCGCGGAAACGCGGTTTGACAGAGTCACCACCGAACTTTATTTATCCCCCAAAAGAGGGAAAGAAAAATATCGAGAAAACCTTTTAAAACGGAAAAGAATATGAACAATGGTCGTCGCGACCTATATTCCGGGTTCGGGAGTCGGTTACACAAGGGGAAGATATTAGCACCCCTCACGTCCGTTGTACTCAACGTAAACCTCTTAATTCGAATTATGATGAGCGTTAGCTAAGCTTAGTTTTTTTCTTCTCGCTTATTTGTTTGCTCTCCTATCCTTATCTTTGTCGTTTTTTTATTATTGTGACATTATTGGGTTGCTCTGCTTATGGGTACTTTGTGAGATGACTCTATACCCGAGTCCGAGTAAAACCTTAGGATTAGGATGGTGGTTGTGTAGTGGAGACGTGTGTGGGTTCTTCCTCGTAAGAGCACAAACCCCACTTGGAGTAGATTCCTTTGGAGATGTTATTGTTATGCGAGTCTTTGCCATAGCAATAATGTTTTCTAGCCTGAATCGTTGATCCCAAGGATCATTAACTTGTTTTATCCACGGTGGCTGGTAGTGTTAACTCCTTTTTGAATAATACGAACGCCCCAATCAGATGAGATCTCTTGAACATATTACTTCCTGACAGTAATATTTTCAACCTCGATCTATGACTCTGAGAACCTGTTTTAGAACCTGTGTGTCAATGTTTACGTAGTTGACACCTTCGAGAAGTCTTTCTCGTGTGGAAGATACAAAAACCTCACCTAGAGGATATCCTTTTGAGGATATTATTGTCGTGACGAGGCTTTGTCATGGTTATAATATCTTTGAAAGATATTCGTGACTCTAGGCACTTACCCGTTTTAGAATCCTACCTATGGGGTTTCTTTGAGTAGTGACTTTGGTTCTTGACCTGTCCCTCAGGATAACCTTAGAACTGTTCGAAACTGTGATCCCGTAATCCTAGATCTTGCATTTCATTTTGTATTACATGTCATTGCATCACATTGCATCTGTTGTGCATCTTGCATTTTCATTTCTTAAGCAGATTCTCTTTTCTCCCCCCTTCTTCTCCAGTAAATCAAGTTGATTCCTCGACACCAGTACGCAACTAGAGCCAATACCAGACAAATGATGAAGCAGATTCAGCAAGAACATGTTGCCTTCAAAGAAGAGTTAGATTCTCTCAAATGAAAGATTGACCAGATCCTTGAAGCCATCATTGCGGCCCGGAAGGAAGAAGAATTGTGTGAAACTACTAGAGTCAACAACAATGGTCAGGGCCAAGGGTCTACCTCAAGACTTGCAGTTCTTGTTCCCAACCCCTATGGAATGCCAATGAACTTTTCTACCGAAGCTGAAGTAATTACTTCTCAACCAATCCCAGCGTCTGGAGTTATTGTTAGAGCTATCCCGCAGGCCCAACCTACTGTCGTTCAGGTCCCCGTTCCTCAAACTGAAGAAAATATTTTGGATCAATATGATGATGTTCAAAACTATCATACTGCTATCCCTATTGCCAGTCCTGATGCTGCTCAAGATTCAGAAGCCATCAAGATGTGTCGCGATCTAGCTGAGAAACTCCAAGTCATGGAAGGGCACAACTCAAACTCTCTCAATGCTCTGGAATTGTGCTTGGTGCCTGATGTTGTCATTACTCCCAAGTTCAAAGCGCCAGAATTCTCAAAGTACAAAGGCCTCAGCTGCCCAAACATTCATTTGAAGATGTACTATTGCAAAATGGCTGCTTATGCCAGAGACGAAAAGCTTATGATTCATTACTTCCAAGATAGCTTGTCTGAGGCATCCCTCAAATGGTATATGCAGCTGGAGCGTAATAGTGTGTGCACTTAGGCTGAGCTAGCTGATGTATTTTTCAAACAATACAAGTACAATATCGGCCTTACTCCAAATCAAACTCAACTTCAGAGTATGGCTCAGAAGGATAGTGAATCCTTCAAAGAGTACGCGCAACAATGGAGAGAGCTAGCTGCAAGGGTGCATCCACCTCTTGTCGGTCGTGAACCGATTGATATCTTCATGGGTACCTTACAAGGCCAATACTATGAGAAGTTGATCGATAGTTTTTCTGATGGATTCTCTAACTTGGTGATTGTCGGTGAAAGAATTGAAGAAAGTCTGAAGAGTGGAAATATCCAAGAAGGTTCTAGCAGCTAGGCTGGTGCCAATAATTCTTTCAATGGATACAAGAAGAAAGAGGGAGAAACAAATGACGTCTCTGTGCAGAAAGGGCAAGCTCCTCAACAAGCTCTCGCTCCTATGACTTATCAAATCCCTTACTGCCCGTATCCGCATGTTGCTGCAGCACAATACGCTCCAATGCCTTATCATTCAGTTGTTTAAGTTGTTCAAGCTCCAATGCCTCAACAACAAGCTCCTCAATAACAGTCTTACAATCAGCAAGGATACCAGTATCCTCCTCAACATCAACAACAACAAGCTGCTTGTCAACAACGTCAGCCTAATCAGCAGAGGGCGTGGAAGCTCGATAGAGTCTTTGATCGTCTGTCAATGTCATATGCCAATATCTTTACTCAGTTGCTGGAGAAAAAAGCCATTTTTCTGAGATATTTAGCTCTCCTAACTGTCATTCCTACCAACCATGATGCAAACACCCATTGTGAGTTTCATAAGGGTGCTCTAGGTCATACAATCGAGAACTGCAAGACTTTCAAGCACAAAGTTCAGGACATGATTGACAGGAGCGATATCAACTTCAATGGGAAGACTCCGAACGTCATCAACAATCCTATGTCGTCGTCTAGTTAGTTCCAGCGTCAGGTCAACTCATATCAAGTCAAGTCAAGTCAAGTTCATTTCCCTGAAGAAGGCAGTCATGTTGCAATTTCATTATTTCCATTCTTGTTTTTTGTCTTTGTTTGTTTAAGTATTGTATGCCTTGAACATTGCCATTCGTATTTGGTTTGATTAATGTATTATTTATGCATATTTTGAATTAGTTATGTCGTATTCACTCATTACTTTCACTGATCACAAATCACAGACACATATTTTATTCACTTCATTCTTTATCAATTGTTGTTTAGCATGATTTGAGGGAGGATGATGAAAACAAAATACTCATAATTGAAAAAATGTATGCTTTCAGACAGAATCTCGTCGATGATGTACATGCATTGTTTCAATCCCCAAACACTGGAGAGACAAGGAGTTAATCCCTAGTAAACCACTTCGAGCCTAAAAGTAGTAGTTTCATTCGGATATTCAAATCCTTACATTCAATCTGGAGCAGGGTAGTGTTCAGTTAATCCATACCGCACACTCAAATCATAAGAAGAAAAATCCAAAAAGACATGACACTTGTTCTTCAATAACCCATGACCTGGCAGTCACAATCCTCCAAAAAAAATTAAACAAAAAAAAAATCAAAATCCTGCTAAGTCGAGCACCTCAGAGGGGACTTAGGCAAAAATCAAGGCAATCCCGATGGATCTGAAAAGTGAAATCAGTCCATGCAAAAGTTAGGGATCAAAAGAGGCCCATGAAACCCTCAACAAAAACAAAATAAGATTCACTGACCACCATATCAAATCAAAAAGTCACTAATATCCATCAAAGCAAAATAAAGTAACTGACATGTCGAGCAAACCTTGGATCATTAAGCTTACACCATCAAGACAAGCATGTACAGAGTTGACTGAACGTAGGACTAGAAATCATCTTGAAGAAGGTGTGGGTACAAATCATACTTTGAGCCTAATATCTTTTGTTTCATAAACCGTGAATCAAACCATGTTACAAACCTCGAAAGACCTAATTGAGGCGAGGTTTATTGCAAAAGCATACTATTGCAAGGTTGCGTAAACTGACTCCTCACATATATGCTAATCATCAGCATCAATATCATTCTCCTTGCTATATCTTTCACACACTAAGCAAAATTAGCAATACGTCTGGGCTAACGGTCCATTCGTCTCACACTATCACAACACTTCAATAAACGACACTTTTTCAAAACTTGCATAAGCATTGTATTAAGATTACCACTTGTGAATATACAATTTTAATTACAAATCAGTGTTAGACATCAAAGCAACTTCAACAAGGGGCAATCAAGGAGGAACTTATCTTTCAGTGGCTGACACGAAGCAAGGCTACCTCAAAACCCACAGGCTGGGGCAAATCCTTCAACTGCTTGATCAAGGGCAAGCCATCTCAGAGCAACAAAGCATAGCTTCTACAGATCAAAACTGGTTAATCCGGGGCAAGACCAGATCGCCCTGACCATCAAGCAGAGTTGTGGTCTTCTCTGAAGCAAGTTCACAACGAACCACCAAGTACTCGGACTTGGGGCATCGCGAGCATCTTCGCCTGCTTCAATCATGGCGTCTTCAACGAACTACGTGTCGAGGAAGTCAATCCCTCCCACCACTCAAAGTCCAATCCTCATTGGCAACCACCAGAAGTCCACCATGCTGACACCTCTCACCTGCATATTCACTCACCCGTTTGCAATCATATGCATCTTACTCATTGCATTCGACATCATAAGCATCGTTTGCATCACATGCATACCTAAACTTGTCATACTCGACCAGCACTTGCAGCTCCGTGTGTCAGCATTTGCATTTACACTTCCATTCGTTATGGAGCATCATTATCACCATCAAGCATCCGCATATGCAAGTCAAGGTCCAAAATCAATCTCGAGATTCTCAAGACCGTATTCTGCCTAGTCAGGGACATCTTCTGACCGTGGGCGTTCCCATGAAGTTGTTTCGACCTTGTGGTTGATCATATTTCCAAGACGATATTTAGCCCAGTCAGGGGCATGTTTTTCAAGATTGTGGGAATTCCCCACGAAGTTGTTTCAATCTTTTGGTTGATCAGGTTGCAAGATGACATCCAGCCCGGCCATGAGAATTTTATTCAAAGACCGTGAGCATTCACCGTAAAGTTGTACCAACCTTTTGTTGGTCAAGCCAGAAATTTCAAAAGCCACCTTTTGTTGGTGATAACGACCTTTGCTAGTTACTCAGTGTTTACTTGAGAGTTAACATTGATCTAGTATTTCACTCCCCAATAATTTTCTTTCTTTTCGGACAAATTCAGAGTCTTTTTCATATCTAACTGTCTTATACCTCAAGAGAATAAACGCTTGCTGTAAGTCGAGTGCTCGTCCGAATTCGCCATCAACCTATCACACACACTTTCATATTTCATCATGGTTTCGATATTGGGAGCACCCTCAGGGACTAGTATCGTTTCTCACAACTTAACCCTTGATTCATCGTCAAGCCGGTTCCATTTTCAACCAAACCCTCGACTCTTCGTCAAGCCATTTTTAAACCACTTTCCATTCCAGCACGATTTTGCATGTAAATATAAGTCAAACCCTTGATCCAACTTCAAGAGGATTCTTAACAAACTATCAAATAAATTAACAACTATTCAATTCTTTTCAAGGTGAAAAGAGGGGGATTGAGCCTTTGATCTCCCTTCAGTTGTTTGGATGCGATTTATCTTACTCGTGTGTGAGCGATTGGCGCCTCTAAATAACATTTCCAAACTCAACAACGTTCAACTATCTTCCAACCACTCATTATTCAAACACCATTCAAACACAACCTCTTTTAATATGAATAAGAGAGAGAGAGAGAGAGAGAGAGAGAGAGAGAGAGAGAGAGAGAGAGAGAGAGAGAGAGAGAGAGAGAGAGAGAGAGAGAGAGAGAGAGAGAGAGAGACAAGTCTTTAACTCTTTCTCCCGATTACTCGGGCCCGATGAGCCTTTCTTAAGCTTCGAGTAATCGTCATCCAACCTAAATTTCAAACCAAACTTCAAACCTATCTCTTTTCGTGGTCGTTACCACGAACTAAGAATACTTTGATTCTTCATTCTCTTTTAAATGTAAGATACGTAGGCACAACATTGCGATGATCTTGGCGAGCTACCTTCTCTCCATCTTCCGTTTCCTCCATATCCTTTCTCGTAGTTGAACTACGAGAGCTATGATTTCTCATTCTCGTCCAAATGAGCATACGTAGGCACAATGGCCCCAATCCTTGGCGAGCACCTTATCCTATAACCACCTGTTTCCCCTTAGAATCGTTATCCTTTCATCTTTTCATTTTGCATTTATTATTAAGGAGAAAATAATTAAACTTAGCTAACACTCATCACAATTCGAATTAAGAGGTTCCCGTTAAGTACAACGAACGTGAGGGGTGCTAATTTATTCCCCTTGCGTAACCGACTACCAAACTTGGAACATCGGTTGCGATGGTCGTGTTCCTGTCCTTTAGTTCTAAAAGGTTTTCTCGATATTTTCCTTTTCTTATTTTTGGATAAATAAAGTTCGGTGGCGACTCTATCGAACCGCGTTTCCGCGCCTTTTGCGCGAGAGTCGCATTGTCCAGATGAGTTTTTGAGGTGCAACATATGGCACCTAAGACCTAGTCATATTAGTGTAAAGGGCATGAATCTTTTGGTCAAAAAGGATGTTATTCTTGGATTAAAGAATGCATATTTGGAGAAGTATTCTCATTACATGGCTAGTTCAGACTAGTGTATCTTTCAAGAAACATTCTCCCTCAAGGATGTAAAAGTTGCTTCAATTGGTACATTTTGATGTTTATGGTTCATTAAAGGTAAAATTCTCTAGTGGTACACTTTATTTTGTTACATTTATTGATGACTGCTCCAGGAAACTATGGGTTTATGCCTTAAAGACAAAAGACCGAGTGTTGGAAAACTTCAAAGAATTCCATGCTTTGGTTGAGAGGTAGACAGTCGAGAAGTTGAAATGTGTTTATTCAGACAATGGTTAAGAGTATTTTGGACCATTTTATTCCTATTGCAAGTAACATGGTATTGCACATGGAAACTCTCCTCTTAAAACTCCTTAATTGAATGGTTTAATAGAGAGGATGAGTCAAACACTAATTGAGAGAATAAGGTGTATGCTCTTTGAAGCTAAGTTTCCTAATCATTATTGGGACGAGGCACTTTATAGTGCAATGCAAGTTCTTTGAGCTCACTCATACAGTTTCTTTGAACAGTGAAGTTCAAAATAAAATTTGGTTTGGAAAAAATGTCAAGCACGACCATTTGAGAATCTTTGGTTGTAAGGATTTTGTGCATATCCCAAAGAATGAAAGATCCAAGTTGGATGCAAAGTAAAAACTGAAGGTGAGAAAAACACAAGAAAGAGGGTTGAATTAATTTTTCTTTTTCTTTATTTTTAAACTCTTAGTCAAATTCTAAACACAAGTTAGAGACTCTGATTCAGTCAGAGGTAAGCAGCGGATATGAAATGCAAGAAAGAAGAATAACACACAGAGTTATCCTGGTTCCTCTCACAACTTGAAAGTAATCTAGTCCCGTTGTACTTACAAGAGATTATCACTATAATCATACAAGATTACAATTTGCTCAAGCACACAAGTAAGAGACTTCATTTTCTTAAACACTCAAGTAAGAGACTTCTATGATCAAGCACACTATCATAACCTAATTTTTACCTCTAAGATTCCACCTATCATATCATTTGCATCTCATCAAATCACAAGCATGGTATCCTTCTAACCCTCTTTCTTTGGGTTTGCCTTTGGGGAGAGATCACCAATCATCTTTGTGTTTTCTTTGATTGGTTACTTGCCAACATTATTAACCTTATTCAAAATACAAAAATATGTGTCATTTTATCTTTCTTATTGTACAAGGTTAGAATCAAAGGATCAAATTTGGTTTTTAAATTAGGGTTTTAGTGCTCAAATTCAAAGTCTTGGTCAAAAATGGTTCATAAGAGCTTTCCTTCAAGACATGACCTATAATCTAAGGTTACATTCATGTCAATCTTCATTCAACATCATTTGATCAAGAGAAGCTTAATTTAGGTACATGATTTCAATGTTGATTCAAGTACGGTTCATGTGTTTATTTCCATGCCATCTTCATTTACTCTCAATCAATCATCAAGATTATTCAATAACAACCAAGCTTTTTTTATTTGGTGTTCAAGTGATCATTATTGAGCCTTTGGATACAAGGAAACTCAAGAAAATTCAAGTTAGTATATAGTTGGTTGACCTAAAATCAAGTATGGCACGTCTTTTGGTCCAAATATCATAAATTTCTCATTTCTCAACATTTTTGGGATCTTCTTTGAGCCAAATGTCACATTTGATGTTCTCTACAACTTTGCTTCAAGGGTCAAGACTCAATTCAACCCCTAAGTCCCTCAATTTATGAAGTTGCTCAAAGGCCACTTGGGCATAAAACTAGGTTTATGACATGTTTGACATAATGCCAAACCTATTTTATTGTGCCACGACCTTAACTTTCCAAGCATGCCATTTTCAGCTCAAGCATCCTTTTGAATTGGTTCTTTTTGCGTTCTTTTCTACTCTATAAAAGAATCAATTGGCCTAGATAAAATCACAAAACGCACAAGTGAGTTTCATTTGGCCTAAGCATGAACATGGTAACCTGACTCTGCATTTTTATACATGACCTAGAAGTTACTTGGAACCACTCAGCACATATGAAAACTTTTTGTCATGATGAAACGCATCTCATACATAGCAAAACCGCCTGAATTGATCAAAAAATCACGCATTTGGTGCTTCATTTCACACGGTTTGGATCTAGAATTTTCCCAACTTGGTTCACACGTTTGGGATCCAATTTCACACATACCATGACCTCACTCCTTTTCCTATAAATAGAGGATCATTTTACCTTCACTTCCAAGCTTAAACGGCCAAAGAAACTTTGAAACAATTTGAACCCGATACCTCAAAAAAACCAGTTCACAATTTCTTTGATTCAAGCTATTTTAGCTTCGTTTCTTCATCCATAATCCTTCATTGACACCTTCTGAAGCTCTTTGCCTTACTTTGATGCTCTGTGAAACCTATAACTCAATTTCATCATTGTTGGACCTTCGAGCTACAACTGAAAAGGTAGTTACACGTAACATTTCTGAGCAAACAAGTTACTAGTGTGTTCATCTTGATTCACTAATTAAAAATACGCTTCTATCTTGAACTTATCTTTTGATTTTGTCATTTAATTTTACTTTGAAGAACTGGTGTTTTTCACGTGTTTGAGCAAATTCTCTCTGCTCGGAGAAAATTAATTGCTCTGATGCAGAGAGACATGAACGATGATGTGTTGCGCATTAGAATCCATGCTTGATTCTAGTTAAAAACACGGGTTCATAGATTTGGAAAATCGAGCTGAAGGTTGAAGATGGAGTTACTTCACGCGCTTTGGTGCCAAAATTCAAATTCTGACCAATGAGGATGCGCCACGCAGCTAGCCGTTGGATCCTTTTCCATTTAAATTATTTTTTATTTCATTTTTTTTTCTGATTTTTATATTAATGATTTTTAATGCTTTTTGACTCCATTTTTTTTATAATTTCATAAAAATATTTTGCACCTCACATATTTTTTGCATAATTTTTAAAAATAATTTTGCATTTAATTTATATTTTCTTCTATTTTTCATTTAATTTCCATTTTCAATTTTATTTTTGACCATTTTCAAACATATTTGCATCTAACTTTTGTGATCCTCTTATTTGCAATATTCTTAACATTACATAATTTTCTCAACCATTTATTTGATGTTTTAATGCCTCTTTGGTTTTTTCTCTTTATTTTCCATTTTAAAATTTTTTAAATTGTCTTTAATTATTTTTTTATAATTATTTTGTTCCATTTTATGCTTTGACTTTTGTTAACTTTGATCATTTGTGGTTGATTGATGTTTCATCTTGTTCAATTAGACTTTGGATTGATGTTTTTATGGTTTGAATTTTATTCATTTCAAACTTATCATTAAATGATCATGTGATCATTTTTGGTACTTTGGGTTGATGATAAATTTATCTCAAGGTATCATGAAGATGATTGATTGAAGTTGATGATAGATAATTCCATTTGCCTTTGTGGTTGATCATCTCTTTCTCCATTTCCTTATTCTTCTTCTTATTTTGTTTTAACTTGTGTTACATTGTTTTAGGAGGATGACTTTGTGTTATTTCTCTAACATGCATGACACATAAATTGTTATTGATTGACCTCAGATAATTGTGAATTCTACATAAGTCCAATTATGATTGCTTAATATAACACTAAATTTGTCTCAGACATGTTTAATTCTCATTAACACCAACCTTAACTAATACTAATTGTGCTAACATTTAGTCATACTCTGAAGAGGTATTTCCTAATTTATCTCATTAAGAATTAGATTCTTGCTTATCTGAAATTTTGGAAAAATATCAAAAGCTTCAGAGCAAATACAAGGATATGAAACAATCTCATGTATCTGAATCTGAAACACATAGTAAACTTAAGAAAAAATTTGCCACTCTGAATAAAGAAAACTTTATTCTCAAAAATGAAAAATCTACTCTTCAAAGTAAGAGTTCCAAACTTGAGGAAGAAATTCTTTCAGAATCCCTTATAGATTATGAAAATGTCATAAAGAAATATGACTAATCTTTTCAGACATTTCTGGCTAGAAACATAGATAGAAGTAAAATGGCTTCAATGATCTATGAAGTTAGTAGAAATGGAAGAAGAGGAATTCGTTATTGGCCTAAAGAAAAACCTATTTTAAAACAAAGGGAAAAACCAAAATCTCTTTATTCGCATTTCTCTTATGCACATACACAAAATAATTATTTTGTACAAAGACCCAAGTTTGCTAAGAACCATGGGATAACTAACCAAAAGGACCCCAAAAAATGTGGGTACCTAAGGACAAGATAGTATATGTTGCAGACATCCTTAGCAGCATAGTTAAAACACCACTCATGTACCTAGACAATGGGTGTTCACGATACATGATAGAAAGAAGGCATATGTTCCAAGATTTGGAACTTAAGTCAGGTGGATTTATGGGTTTCGGAGGTAATTATAAAGGGAAAATTATAGGCTCCGAAATAGTTGGTAATGACTATCTCCCTTATATTACTAATGTTTTATTAGTTGACGGATTAATGCATGATTTATTGCCCATAAGTCAATTAAGTGACAATGATTATGACATAATCTTTAATCAAAAGTCTTGTAAAGTTGTTAGTAAAAAAGATGGCTCCATTATTTTCAATAACAAAAGGAAAAATAACATTTAAAAAGTTAGAATTTTTGATCTTAAAATTCATAAAGTTAAATGTCTCATGTATGTTAATGAAAAGCAATAGATCAGACATAGACGATTGGGCCATGTTAGCATGAGAAGGATTTCTCAGCTAAATACGCTTAATTTAGTTAGAGGCCTTCCAAATCTGAAGTTCTCTTCAGATAATATTTGTGAAGCATGTCATAAAATCAAGTTTTCAAAAAAATTATTTCAAAGCAAATAATGTTATTTCTACCTCTAAGCCTTTGAAACTCTTGCATATTGACCTTTTTGGACCAGTAAAATCTTCTTTTGTCAATAGCAAGAAATATCGTTTAGTCATTGTTGATGACTACAACAGATGGACATGGGCTAGATTCACACAAGGATGAGTCACATTTTTTATTCTTTACCTTCTTCTCACAAGTGTAAAACGAGAAAGACTTTAAAATTCTTAAATTCAGAAGTGATCATGATGGTGAATTTGAGAATAAGCAATTTGAAAAACTATTTGATGAAAATGGCATTTTCCATGATTTCTCTTGCCCTAGAACTCCATAATAAAATGGAGTTATAGAGGGGAAGAATACTTTGCAAGAGATGAATAGAACCGTGATAAATGAGACAAATATGGCTAAACACTTATGGGCAGAGACACTTAACACAACGTGTTATATTCAGAACAGGGTCTCTATAAGACCTATTATGGATAAGCTTCCTTATGAATTGTGGAATAATATAAAACCCAACAATTTGTATTTCCATCCTTTTGGTTGTAACTGTTTTATTCTGAACACTAAAGACAATCTGAACAAGTTTGATTCCAAGGCACATAAGTGTATAATGTTAGGATACTCTGAACGCTCTAATGGCTATAAAGTATATAACACTGAAATGCAAATTATTGAGAAATCAATTCATATTAGATTTGATGATAAGCTTGATTATGTAAAGTCAAAGCTAGTTAAAAAGTTTGCAGATCTGGAGATCACATATTCAGGCTCTAAAGGTAAAGAATCGGAAGCTAAAGAATCTGAGGCAAAAGACTCTAAAATTGTTCAACCAGAAGTGGTTCAGACACCTCTGATAAAGCACATACAAATATTTTCACATTCTAAAGAATTAATTTTGGGAGATAAACTGAACCAGTCCAAACCATATCCTCCTTCAAACACTCTCAAAACCTATTTTATCCCAATGACATGAATTCCTTTGGGTAAGTGGTAAGGAACAAGGCCATACTAGTAGCACAAGGTTATAGTCAGCATGGGGGGATTGACTATACTAAGACCTTTGCACCAATTTTCAGGTTAGAATCTATTTGTCTCTTAATTTTATTTGTTCTTAATCATAACATCATCTTATACCAGATGGATGTTAAGAGTGCATTTCTGAATGGTTATATAACTAAAGAAGTGTATGTACACCAACCCCCTAGTTTTAAAAATTATAAAAATTTAGAATTTGTCTTCAAACTTAAGAAATCTTTGTATGGTCTGAAACAAGATCCTAGAGCATGGTATGAAAGATTAAGTAATTTTCTTATAGAAAATGATTTTACCAGAGGAAAGGTTGATACTACTTTGTTCTGTAAGACATTAAAAAAATAATATTCTAGTTGTTCAAATTTATATGGATGACATTATATTTGGTTATGCTAATGCTACCTTGTGCAAGGAGTTTGCTAAGTCAATGTAGGAATAGTTTGAGATGAGTCTGATGGGAGAACTCAAGTTCTTTTAGGGTATTCCGATAAATCAAAGTTCAGAAGAAACATATATCCATTAGATTAAATATTCTAAAGAACTTCTGAAGAAGTTTGACATGTGAGATTGCAAGCTAACTAAAACTCCAACGCATCCTACTTGTATTCTATAGAAGGATGACGTAAGCAATAAGGTAGAGCAAAAGGTATACAGAGGTTTGATAGGTTCTTTCTTATACTTAAATGCTTCTAGACCCGACATTTTATTCAATGTATATTTACGTGCTCGCTTTCAATCAGATCCTAGAGAGTCTCACTTAACAATTTTTAAGAGGATCTTCAAGTATCTGAAAGGTACTAGTAACCTCGACTTTTGTTATATAAAATCAAAAGAGCACAAGCTAGTAGGTTACTGGGATACTGATTATGATGGAGATAGACTAGAAAGAAAAAACACTTATAAAAGTTGTCAGTTTTTAGGAGACAACTTGATCTCATGGTCCAGCAAGAGATAATCAACAAGTACACTATCTACAACTGAAGTTAAGTATATTTTAGCATCTGGTTGTAGCACTCATATCCTATGGATGAAAAACCAGCTAGAAGATTTTCATATATATGAGAGCAACATTCATATTCTTTATGATAATACCTCAACTATTTGTTTATCTAAGAATCTCATTTTACATTCGAGAGCTAAGCATATTGAGATTAAAAATCATTTTATACGAGACTATGTTCAGAAGGGAATTTTAAATCTTAAATTTACTGATACAGACCATCAATGGCCGAATATCTTCACAAAACCCCTTGTTGGGGATAAATTTGTTTCATTCTTAAGATTTTGAAAATGGACTTATGTCCATAATAAAAAAGATGTATATCTCAAAATGTTTAATTTATCATAATGATTAAATGAGACTCTAATATTTTTTTTATTATGAGCAACGAGTCTTTTGAGGTAAAAATATTTCTTGTACCAGAAGTATCCAGTCAGAACCTCATTGTGTAAAAGTTCTGCCTTATGGATTCTGAAGATTGTTATTAACTAGCTGTCAATTAAACATGAGTTTGTGGCTCAGATTAAAGACATATGTCTTAAACTGAAACGCTATATCATTTGAGTGATACATTGGGAAAAATTATTTCTTGGAAATAGGTTAAATCTCTTTATACTTTCCCCTGGGTCAGATTTTTGCACTATTCAAAATTTTGTCATCATTGCAAAACCTATTTATAAACCCACTTAACTCACTATTAACACACCAATGCTACTCATTATACCATGATTTATTTCTTTAAAACCATGTTATATAGAACCCTAATACCATTTTCTTTGCCATGGATGATATCACTCAAGAATAAGCTACTCGGTCTTCTCAAGAACAAGAACAATAGTCTACTTAGTAACAAGAACAAATATAGAAGGTCTTAAAGAGATTTCTTTATCTATTCCAGTCAATGTGTTGACAGTTTTTTATGAAATAATTGTGAATTTTGACAACCTAATGGAAAATGGTTTCGATCTTATTGAAGATGTTAAAACCCAGGGATGAGAAGAGTTATTCAATTGCCTTAAAGGGCCAGTTTACCCTGAATTGGTTAAACAGTTTTGGATTCATGCTCATGCTTCAAAGCTTCAAATTTATTCATATGTTTTGAGGCACAAATTTTTCAAGATTGAAAAGTCCATTAACAAGCTTTTCAACTATGATGGCTCTGGAAAAAACATGTTTTGATATGCCTTCCAAAAAGGCAAAGTTGGAGGAAATTGTTGATGTAATCTTTCATGATGGAAATGATTCTTCAAATGCTAAGAATCTTCACCACATACTCATAGTGTGGTTGAGGATCCTTCTGGGTTATGTGCATCACAGGCCTTCAACTATCTCTTCATATTACATCAACACATATCATAAGTATATGTTGTTCTACATATTTTCTAGGGTCAACATGTACCTACCTTCAATTCTCTTCAAGTACTTAATAAAGTTGGTTAAAGAGACCAAAGATGGTGGTCCTAAGAACGAAAAGTGGATTCCTCTGGGAAGACTCATTTCTGATGTGCTAGTTGAGAGCAAACTGTCAGAGACTCTACAAGAGTTGAATATGAATAAGGAGGTAGTCACAAACATAAGAAAAGTCTTCAATGGAAGAAATATGAAGAATATGTCTCTGATATTTGAAGTTATTGATTCCACATAAGCTCTACATAGGAATGCAATATCCTTCAGAAGGATACCAATTGATGATTATCTAATTTCCACCAAGGTGGATCCCCTAGAAATCTTAGAAGCATACATTGTTGAATATTTAGCCTCAAGTATCACACCAGTAGAATATTCCTATGATGAGCTTCCAGATTCTTCTCCTGAACTTCCTCTCAGAAGGAAAAGGAAAGTATTTAAGAAGATGGGTGAAGGACCTTCTGGTAATGCCAGGATGGATAAGACTTCCGAAGTTAGAAGAAAGACTATGGGAACGATACTGAAAACTGAAGTTGAAGGCTCTGAGACTGCTGAGAAAAATGAAGTATCTTCTGCTCAGAATCAACCTTTTGGTAAGTATCCTATAGCTGAGACCTCTTCTTTTTTTGGAATAAACTGTTAACAGTACTTCATCTTCTTCCAACCCTCTTCAATTTAATCCTCCAATACCTCATAAACCTTTTGAAACCAATACTACCCCATAAAAAAATAACCCTATGTTATTCAACCATCTGAATATGAACCTTTACAACCAATTTCTGAACCTGAACCTTCTAAATCATTTGAACCTGAGTCAATTAAACCATCTGAACCTACACAAACACAACCATATGAAAACATTTTGAAATCATATGAAACTATTATTGTTGAACTTATATAAATTCACATCCCCAAACCACTCCTTTCACAACTTAAACAAACACAAACATAACCTAAGAATCCCACCTCTGAACCTCTTCATCCCATTCACACATCCTTTCGTATTGTGATTCCTGAAATCCGTACCTTTCCAGATTCAACACCTTCACCACCAACACTACCACCTCAACCAAATTTCATAGACACCTTTGTCATTGACACTTTTATGGAACACATCTGAAACAACCCCCCTATACTAATGACTCCTTAGATAAGACTATTACAGTCCCATCTGACTCTAAGGATGAAGTTGTATTTGAACCAAACTTTATCAGAACCCAAGTAACCATAAACATACCTAGTATTGGTGAAGTATTATTACAATTTGAGTCTGAAGCAAATGAATATCTTCGCTCTCTCACGCAAGTTTGCACAAATTGTGCCAACCCTGCTAAGAGTGATGCTTATTGGAATAATTTCAAAAGCTGAATCATTTCTCGCTCAAGGAAGCTCAGAGAGACTTGTTATAAGTTTGCTCAGAAGAAGTTCCATGCAAAATTGTGTAGTATCGTGGAACCTTTTCTGGTGTGGGCCAACCCAAAACCTCTTCATGCACCAGAAGTTGACTTGACCATGGTAGTTTATGAAAAAGAAGCCCACACTAAAAAATAAGCTGATACAGAATTGGACGCTTATGAAGTTGCTTCTGCTCTTGAAGACATTCCTCTTCCTGAACAATAAGTAGTTTCTCATTCTAAGATTAGAGCTTCCTCTGGAACGAAGTCTTTTGAATCGGAACCCATTCCTCTAGTGCTGAAGACTTTGAAGGAACTAAAGCAAGAGAATGTAGTTGTTAGGCCTCATTTGGATAAAAAAGATGACATGTTCAAGGAACAAGCCCAGAGCAACACCAAAATCGAGGGCCTGCTTCAAGTGATTCTTTCAAGACTGCCACCCATAACTTAAAACCTTTTAGTTTTCTGTTTCTGTCATTTTTTTTTGTTTTTTTTCTGTCTATGTATCTTTATCCTTTATTTTAACGCATTTTCCTTTTCTTATTTTTTGTTTATTTTCCTTTATCTTTTTGTTTGATGACAATTAGGGAGAAGTAGATATGATTTTGATATACCTATTTTCCTTTTTAATCCCAAATACCTAACTCTGACTTTTCTTTTTGACATCTAACAATGATAACTTTGAATGATCTGGGAACTTTGAAATGGTTCACCAATGTTACTAAGAAGATTTTTTAGTTAACCGGGATATCCAGAATTTAGTTTCATAAGTAACTAGGCTATCAAGAAAGAAGAAACACATATATGGTTTTGAACGAAGCTTTGGTACAAGCCAATTTCTAACCAAGCCAGGTTCTGATCCAAGAAATCAAGAATTTCTAACCAAATTCTTATGCTTCATCAAGCTCTGATTAAACCACACTCTGATACAAGACATACAAGAAATATTCTTGATAATCAGGCTTTCTGATATAAGAACATATGAGGAATTTCTTACTTTCATGCAGATTGAAATGTTTTATGTATTAAAATTATTTTGAGTCTTAAACTCAAGGAGAGCTTGCAAACCTCACTCTGAAGATTTAAGTTGAGAAATATTTTTTATAGTATAAAACTCAGGAGGGAGCTTACAAAACTCACTTTGAAATGTTTTTATGTGTTTAAACCAAGTAAAAATTGTTCATCAAAATATATGGTTTTGTCATTATCGAAAAGGGGGAGATTGTAGAACAAGATTTAGTTTTGTACCTGACCTTATGGTTTGATGATAACAATGCATAAAGTCGTAAAGAACATTTTTGTACCCTGATTGTTTTGTTAAGTGTGCAGACACTAGATATAAGTTCTGACTCTGATAAAGGGATGCATGACGTCATCAGACTTTGAAACCTAGTGCACTCTACCTCTGAGATGTGTGTTCTAAAAAGATTGCTCAACACTTTTGACAATTGTCAAGCTCTGAAATCTTGTGCTCAACACTCTGATGACCAAGGTTCTGAAGATTCTTTAGATCAAGTTCTGAAGACTCTAAAGACAAGATTCTGAAAATTCTTTCACACATACTCTAATTTTTCTTTTGTGCATGCTTCATCATCTCTATATCTGATGCTTATGAATAATTGAAGATTTTACGTGAGAAAATAGTACACAATACAAAATTAATATTCTTTTCACTACACTGATTTTGTAAAAAAACGACAGTACTATAATATCAGTGTGTCTCTCATTTTCACAAACCGTTATGTAAAGATACAACTATATTTTATAACTTTAAAAATAGATAAAATATAATATGTATTATCAATGTAAAATAATTTTATATTAAGAATTAATCATCAATATATATTCAATTAAATCACATTTAAATTTTAAAATTATTTTAATAACATAATAAATTATTAATTTTTATTAAACGATAAAGTAAAAATGTTTTACGCTGTTAATACATATGTATTAAATTCAATACATAAACTAAACAGATATATCATCATCAACTTGTAGAAAAAATGAGATAGTCATCAAAAAAGTCTTTATGGACAATTTAAGATTAATAATGTAAATTACATATCATTAGAAATAAATAAATCATCACATTTAAATATAAAAATATGAGAAAAAATCAAAATTATTTAAATTTAAAATATCAAATTATTTTTAATAAATCAGATAAAATAATGAGATCGAATTCATAATTAAACCATTTTATAAAATAATCAACAAAATATAAATAACTAAAATTAATATTTCGGTATAATACTTTACAAAATAAATAATTTATTTTAAGAAAATCAAATTTTAGAATTTATAAATATTTTTTAATTAAAAATAAATACTAAATACCTTTAAATTTAGTCATACTTTTTCAAAGAGCACATTATAATCAAGTGCCTTGTCTTTTGTCTTTTATAGTAATATCAATCAAATATTGTCCTGTAAATTTTTAAAATTTTTGTTTTGTTTTAAATACATTAAATGCAACCAAAACAAAAGAGTGGATGAGAACAACAACGTGTAATGGCCGACTTGATGAATAAAAAATTCTTGAAACGAAAATAAAATTAAGAAATAAAAAGTGAAGCCATGAATACGTGACACGTGGCATGGACGGTGTTGATGTTTGTATTATTCGGATGTTAATGGATAGGATTATGAAATTCTAATAATTGAGCGAGAAATAAAAAATTAACATGTCATTTTAGTTTGGAAAAAGAAAAAAATACAAATTCCGACCGACATTCGTGTACGTTTGTCGAGTTTGATCCAAATACGGTTTTTATTGGTACATTAGTCAAATTAGGTTATGTAACGGCTTTATTTTGCTATATTAAAATCAATATAATCTAGTTGAGCTTGGGAGAATAAATCACACACTCATAATATGAATTATTGTTCCAAATTTGACTCATATAAATATTTATTACATGATGAAAATAAATATTTTAATATATTTATGAAATTGGTTTCTGCTAAAAAAAAATTAAGTGAACAGAAAATTAAATAATTTGGAATTTGAGTTTTAGTATATCAAAAAAAGTTAGATCGAAAAATTAAGCTAGGATTATTATGTGATGGGAAATTATGACGTGATAGTAGATCAATATGGATCGGATATAAAATTTTCACACTTATAGAAATCTTGAGGATCAACAACAAATATAAAACGACAAATCAAATAAATAAAGGTACAAAAGAACACTGATATTTTTAACGTAAAAAACCCCTTGTATGTAAGAGTAAAAATCACGAGTCATATAGACCAAAGAAATAGTTCAACTATAATCAATTAAAGATACAATAGAGTCTTAAAGTGATTCACAAACTAGTGATAAAACTGCAAATCACAGAGCAAATTAGCTTACAAATAAGAATTAAAAAAGCTTAAAAAATTACCCAAATATGTAGCTTCAGTGCGAAACAAATATCTCTCAGCTCAAAAATTATTTTGAAATTCTAAATAGTCAAAAGTTAGATACATGTGTTGGGAACCTGCCCTCTAAATTTGAGCTCGATTCGGCGAAACGAGAATATGGTTTCTATCATCTTTTCTCTCTTTTGAATCCTTATTTTCTCTTCATCCCTCTCAACCCTAAATTGATCCTCTTCACTTAAGTAAGTGAGACCAATGAGCTAATTATATTTGAGTCTTACTCTACATAAGAAAGGAATGCAAACCCAACAAATCCCCCCTTACAATTATGTGGAGGAAATTGTCAAACCAGCGATATCACAACAAGTTTCAAAATTTTCTCTTGGTAATGTTTTAATCATTACATCAGAATCATTATCATCTATATAAACTTTAGCTAACTCTAATAACTTAACATCCAAAACATCATGTATCTAATGATATCTCACATGTGTTTGGACCTATTATGAAAAGTCAAATTCTTACCAAGATGAATAACGCTTTGACTATCAACAAATAACACACATTTGTCTTGAACAAAACCAAACTCCTGTAAAAAATTCTTCAACCTTAGTGTTCTGGCCTGGGCCCCGGGTAGGTCGCGCGGGTCCAGCCCAATAAATACTCCACCAAGCCCAGTCTAACGTGGGCCACACGTCGGGCACAGGGTCCCCGTCGAGCAGGAAAAGGCCTCCCCGCGGGAATGACCTGCCCCAACTGCGTCGGGCAGGAGACTCCCCCCTCGACCAAACGCTGCCCTCCGCGGGCAAGACCTGCCCCTCCGCGGGCAGAACCTGCTCCCTCGTCGGGCAGAACCACGTGTCCTTCACACGTTCTCCACGTGCTCCCCTCCGCGGGGACACGTCATCCACCAACTGCCCACCTCCGAAAGAGCAGGTCAACCCACTTTCCGGAGTCCACGGAGCAGTTGAACTAGGGCGAAGACCACGTTCTGGTCTTCACTACGCCACGTAAGCCCTAACAGTCACTTGGGTTGGGCCTGGCCATTCAGCCCAACTCAAATGGTCGTTGGCCCTGCGTCAGGGTCTCTCTATAAATACCCTCTTTCACAAGAGGGTCAGGTAATTCACTTCTTACCCCTTTTCTGTACTTTGCTCTCACTCTGCCCAATTCCTTACTTTGGCATCGGAGTGTCTTGCAGGTGCACCCCCCTTCTCCTCATCATCAACGATGCACAAGTAGCAGTCCAACAGAGTGTGGCCAGCCAATGATCCCCTCCTGATCAGGTTAGATCACTTAGTAACTCTTAGCATGCTTCGGTAATGACAATGAACTCAACCTCTATAGTAGACAATGCTACACACTTTTACAATCTGGACTGCTAAGCCGTAACTCCCGCTGCATATTTAATCATATAGCTCGAAGTGGACTTTCTGAAATCAATGTCTTTATCCATATCAGAGTCAGAGTACCCCCACTAGAGTAGGCTTATCTTCTCCAAAACAAGCCTCACAAGAGTAGTATCGCGAAGATACCTTAAAATCCATTATATAGCATTCCAATGCTTTCTACCAGGATATGACAAAAAACTACTGACGGTACCAATAACATATATTGTATTTGGTATTGTACACACTATTGCATACATCAAACTACCCACAACAGATGCATAAGGAACATGTTTCATATCAAACACTTCATTTTCACTTGAAGAACTTTGGTTAGAACTCAACTTGAAATGAGTAGCAAGAGGAGTGATTACCGCCTTAGAACTTTCCATTTTGAATCTTTTTAACACTCTTTCAATATAATATTCTTGTGACATCCAAAGTTTCTTCTCTTTTCTGTCACACATGATTCTAATGTCAATATTCTATGTAGCTGCTCCAATGTCTTTCATGGCAAATGACTCTCCTAAATGCTTTTTTAACCTGTTAATGTTAAAAATAATTTTCTCTAAAATAAGCATATCATCAACATATAACAACATCATAATGAAGTCATCGTTAGAAAATTTTCTAACAAAGACGCAATGATCTGAAGTAGTCTTCTGGTATCCTAGATCACACATAATAGACTCAAACTTCTTGTATCACTGCCTTGAAGCTTGCTTCAACCCATATAAACTCTTTCTCAATATACGCACATGATCTTCTTTGCCTTTGACTTAAAAACCATCGGGATTTTTCATGTAGATCTCATACTCTAAATCACCATAAAGAAAAACCATTTTCACATCCATTTGCTCAACCTCTAAATCAAGAGTATCAGCCAAACTTAACATGGTTCTAATTAATGACATCTTTACAACAGGTGATAAAATATCATTATAATCAACACCCTTTCTTTGACGGAAACCTTTCACTACCATTATGGCTTTATATCTTGGAGACTTAGAGTTGCTCTCATATTTAATTCTATGAATTCACCTATTTTCCAATGCATTTTTTTCTTCTTTAGGCAACGTCACTAAATCATAAGTTTGATTATCATGCAATGATTTCATCTCATCATGCATTGCATCCGACCACTTTTGATTTTCATCACTTTCCATGGCCTCTTGAAAATACCCAGGTTCGCCCTTATTAGTCAAGGTCACATACTCATCAGAATTATACCTTGTAGAAGGTTGTCTTTGCCTGTTAGACCTCTTAAGTTGAACTTGAGATGATTCTTGAGCTTCACCAAGATTCTCATCCGGTGACATATCGCTCTCCCCTTTACCATTATTAGTTGGAATATTTACCTCATCTTCAAGTTTTTGATCATCAACATAATCATATGGCTCGCCATTCTGATCATCACCACCAATAGCATCCTGATTACAACATTAGACAAACTGATATATTTCTTGGGTGTATCCTTCTCTACCTTATTAATGTTTTCAATAGTTTGATCTTCCATGAACACCACATTCCAGCTTCGGATAAGCTTATTCCCTACAGGACGATAAACCCTATAATCAAACTCATCTTGCCCATAGATAATGAAGATGCATTATTTTTTTTGGAACAAAATTGGTTTTTCCCATATCCCTTAGATTTTGATGATAACAAAGTATTTAAAGAACGATTCGGTATACTAATGTTTGTTCAAATGTGCAGGATCATAGACTAAATTTTCATATAAAATTCAAGTATTGGTTCTGAATATGAACATTCAATGAGAAGCTTAAAGACCAAAATTTGATGGATTAGAAGCTAAAGACCAGACTCTAAAGAGGTCAACGTTTGAAGGTCAGAGTCCGAAGAAGTCAGTCTCTGAAGGCCAGACTTTGAAGAAATCTTCTTTTGATTATTAGAACCTAAGCCAATCAAAACGCAAGGACCAAGGTGAATAGGTCAACGTTTATCTCTGAATATACTTTATCACGTGAAGACATAAGCTATATTTTCTTCATAGAGTCAGTTGGGATACATCTGATAATTCCTTTTGTAGCAAAGGATCTTCAAACTAGCCTTCATCTACCCTGACTATTTGGTGAATCATCCCAACGTCTCTTTTGAATATTCTCAAAGGATTCTATTATGTTGCATCTTCAACTAATCTTTTCTACTCTATTTAAAGAGTTAAAAGTCTTGAAGAAAAAATTGACACAAAAAGAGAAGTTACTCTGTCACCATAAAAGCACAAGCTAAACTTAGGATTTCTTATCCTTGTATATCTTAAAAATCCTTAAGTTTTAAAAGAGTCTATTTGCTTAATATTTTTAATACACCTCTGATTGTATATTAAGTGTATTTTCTTAACAATCGTTTATCTTCTATGTAGATTTTTATAAGTCTCTTACTAAGTGTTTGAGCATTTGAAGTCTCTTGCTTGTATGATTGAGCAAAAGAAGTCTCTTGCTTGTGTGTGTCGCGGCGGAAAAAAATTGAGATTAAACTATTAATTAACTTAACTCGAAAAAGCAAGAGTTTCTACCGAACTTTGTTGTTTCCAAAGGGAAAAGGGGAAAGGTCGAACAAAACCCACAAAAAGCTTTAAAAAAGCTAAAAAAAGAGATTTGAATACGAAAGTTGGTTATACAATGAAAAAGTATTAACACCCTTCACATCTATTGTATTCAACGAGAACCACTTGCAAATCTATGTTTATAAAAGGCTATGTTGTTGGTTGATTATTTTTAAGTGAGAATATATTTTTTTCGTATTTGAGTGGAAAACTCAACTTACTACCCACAAGTATGAGAAAATGAGCATTTATATCATCTTGATATGGAGAACTTTTACTTGAACTTTCTTACAAATACATTTCAACATTCAAGTGGAAAATGTCAGTCATTTCTCAGCATCTTATAGAAGTATAGTAAAAATTACATTAGAGAGAATAATTGAAATTATAAAATATATCTCTCTCTTCTCTTTGACCAAATTAAACATCAAAGATATATCACTTATAAATAGTTATGATGTAGGGATCGTGTAAACTATTTTTATAGAAATTAAATTAATTAAAATTTTAAAATCAAAATTTTCAACCAAAAGCACATGCTGTTCCAATATCATTCCAACATCCATAATTTCAAAAAGCTTAGAATTGATACGTTATATTAACAGTTATCTTATGTTTTAGAAAATTAATGTGGAACTTAATATAGAACTTTGTCGTTTGCATAGCATGGGCTTCCAACAACATCACTAAAGATTTCACCGTAAAAACACATCAGTTTGTTAAGCATACACATCACTCCTACTATAGCATGCTCTTTCTTCAGGAATACACTCTCCAATTTTAAATAACATTGCTCTTTGGTTTAATCTGAAGGTGTGAATATTAATCATCATTTAATTTACTACTTTTTTTAACAATTAGTAATGCATGTAATTAGCAGTAATAAACAAAGCACTTCACAAATATTACGACAACAAAGCACTTTCACCTACGACAATAGATTATGTTAGACTAGACTTTAGAAGACTTGAGTCTAACCTATGATAAATTTATAAAGCCTGAGTCTGACTTATGGTCTATTATAGACTCTCTTTTTTTGTCTGGCCTAATTTTTTTAAAAGCATGACCTGATTTAAAAGTCTATTTAAAAACCTATCTTTTATTAAGGTTTTTGATTAATCTATATTGGTTAAAAAGTTTTATATGTCGGTCTATATATATATATATATATATATATATATATATATATATATATATATATATATATATATATATATATATATATATATATATATATATATATATATATATATATATATATATATATATATATATATATATATATATATATATATATATATATATATATATATATATATATATATATATATATATAGGCCGACCTATTTAACATTTTTTTTAATATATATGCATATGTAGACCAACCTATTTAATATATTTTTAATAATATATATGCATATATAGGTCATTATATTTAGACTATTTTTGATATATATAGCCGACCTATAAGGGTTTATAGTTTTTTTAATAGTCTAAGTCTAATCTATTTAATTAAATTGGCTTTTAAAAAGTCTAAACTTGATTTTTTATTAAATAGGTCTGATATGTTCTGATTTTAAATAGGCTAGACTATAGGCTCGTGTAGGCCGGTCTGACCTATTCTCATCCCTAATGACCAAGTATGTAAAAGTGAAAAGGGACCATAAAAATTCAAAGGCCATCAAAATTAAGAAATCAAAATCGTTGATTTTGTAATAGTGGACCAATTGTTTAAAATGTACAAACTAAGGGATCAAAAATACATTTAGTTATTATAAATAACTAACAAATTATAAATATTAAATAAAACAAAATTTAAAATAGAGGCAAGAAATATGAAAATAGGGGAACAAAATTGTAATTAAACTAAAAAATAAGCATAAAAAGTTCGATCTGTCGATTTAAAAAACTCATCGTTTCATAGTGAATCGATCGGATCGCATCGAATTTCACTAAATCAATTGCAACTATGGTCTGATGATCTTATTGAACTGCTTTATCCTTAGATTCACGATCTAATCGGCCAAAACGGTCAGAGTTTTAAAACACTGGTCCAAATTGTAATTTGAGTTTTTTTTTTTTTTTAAAGTTTTCTTATAATATTATATTAATTTTTATTTTTTTAGAATAATTTTGATGAAATAATTTTCACACAATTAGTCATAAACCATTATTAATACTCTATCTATATCAAATTGAATTGAATTTAGTAAGGATGACCGTGTATAAGGTTTAGGGCAGGGTACTACAATACTCTTCCCCGTATCTGCAATTTGAAAAAATTTCAATATCCAAGTTAATACCCGCTTGAGCGTCAAAATTAGCATCTGTATCCTTACCCTATAGATAAGTAAGTACTTATATCTCTTATTCGCATTCTTATTAAAATAAATAGATAAATCATAAAATTTCATATCATTTTAAGTTTTTAAAAACATTACAATTTTTTTAAGCAATTTATTATTAAAATAAACAAAAATTTATATTAAATATATAATAATTTAATATTAATATACTTTTTAAAATTGATAAACATGTATTTTTATATAATAAATAAATTAAAATATATAAATATAAATGAAAACACATAAATATATATTAACTTTTGCGGGTAATTAATTACCCTATCTCATGCCTATACCTATTTTTGGTAGGTTTTCACCATATCCATTATGGATGATTTTACATGTGTTAATTGGAGATGAGTCAAATTGTCATCCCTAAAATTCAGATATATATTAAATTAATTTAAAATATTATTATTCATTTTCTATTGAGATTAAAAGTCAAACTTCTCCCAAGTTTTAACGTCTATGATTAATTGATTGTGTAGAATGTGAATACATTTCAATTCAATTCTGTTTTATTTAATATCATTTTATCAAAATTGTAATAAATTTTAAATCACTTTACTATATTAATTAAAATTTTATTTTTTTCCTTATTATATTCTTATTTATTTAATTTTTTTTCTTTCAATTCTTCTTACTTCTTATCAATAAAAATAATAATTTTGTGAAATCATTCCGAAACTTTTTTTTATACAATTTTATTTAATACTTGTAAAAGTATCAAAATATCATATGATAAAAGATGGACGCATTACTGTTTTGATTAATTTATATAATTATCTTTACAAATATTATTTACCATAATTTATTTATTTATTTTAAAAAATTTAAATTTATAAATATCAATATTTTTTATATTAATAAATAAATATTATTCTGAAAAATAAACATTCAACTACTTTTTATATTTTTAAATTATATATATATATATATATATATATATATATATATATATATATATATATATATATATATATATATATATATATATATATATATATATATATATATATATATATATATATATATATATATATATATATATATATATATATATATATATATATATATATATATATATATATATATATATATATATATATATATATATATATATATATATATATATATATATATTACATTTTCAATGCATAAAAGATAATCTAAAACAAAACACGAATAAAATATTCTTACATGTATTTGATTCAAGTTATCTATAATATATATTTTGTTGGATATGAGTAACGAGTATGACTTCTAAGTTATCTATAATATAAAGGTCATTTTTCTAACAATGCACCAATTACAATTTATGTATAAAAAAATTAATGTTTATATAAATAAACAAATAAATAAAAACTTATAAATATAATATTTATTTATTTTTCATATAAATATTAAGATGTTCTTTGTTCTTTGTTCTTGCGTGGCGTTAAGACAAACCATTAAACAATAGCCACCCCTTGCCGGTGACGCAGCAACTCGTGACGGTAGCGTTTCTCTCAGGGTTTACTTCAACAACCACAAAAACTTGTTCAATTCAATTCAGATTTTCGATTCTTTGATTTCGCTATCGAAAAATTGAAGTAACGCTGGATCGATAACCGCTGATTCTCTTTTTTCCGATTGTTGCAATTTTTTTTGTATTCACGCGTCTGGCGTTCCGATTCACGCGCTTTCCGATTGAAGTTACTGTTACATAGATTGATTTGCGTTTCGTTTAATCGAGTTGGAATTTCTGTTCATTGCAACAATCGTCATGACTCAGGTAGTTCTTACAAACTTGATTTACTTGTTTTCGAGTTCGGTTTCGATTTTGTTTGCTTCTGAATCTGAATACTAATGAGTTAGATTATGATGACTATTGTGTTGTTGTTTTTGTTGATGATGACTGTTGCAGGCTGTGCAAGTGTTGAATAGATATGGAACGGATTTTGTTGCGGAAGGGAGGGGTTCAGATTCGGAGTGTTTAGCTGGTTTTGAATGTTTTCTGAACATTGTGAGGGCTTTGGGAATGGGATCTTGTATATCAGAGGTTGGTGCTGGTGGTTCGCCTCCTCTGTTAACTTATTCCCAGGAATTGAACGTCGGCGATGGTGGGAAGAGGAAGAGGATAAGGGGTTCATCTACCATGGATTATAAGGTGCCTGGGAGAATGTTCTTGAATGGTTCAAGTGATGTTGCTTCTATGTATTGTAAGCAAGGTAGAAAAGGAGTCAACCAAGATGCTATGCTTGTTTGGGAGGTTTCTTTCTTTCTTTCTCTTTTAGCATCTATTAAAGTGAAAAGGTTATGTATTTTTAAAGTTTATCAACGTTTAGTAGAAGTATCATGTGCTTGTTACAATGTTTTTAAAGTAGTAATAATGAACTAACCCTGACTGATATGAGAAATTTTGGATAACATAAACAATTATGGAAAAGGAAATATTAAAAGAATCGTCAATTACTATAGCAGTTTTTCATATAAGTTGAAATTAACTTTTGTATTGTATCTTTTGTTTTTGTAGAAGTTTCCTTGTTTCATTTGTCCATGAATATGTATAACTTGTTTTATACTGCAAATCCAAACTGGTTTAATTTATGGTTTATAGTCTATTATCACTTTATTGTTTTTGCTTTTCGGCTTTTAGATCAAGTGTCAATGGAAATTTGTATTTTGCCCTCTTTTTGAATGAAAAATGTTGGTTATTTTTGGCTTGGAATTTATGGCTTTTCACTTAATGAATACTCCCTCCAGAAAGATTTATAAGCCAAAATAGTCCATCTATCTGGGAATGAAATATAAGGGAAAGTTAAAACTTTTTAGCCTAATTAATGCTCATATCTCCAAAGTACTCGTCATTTCATTGAACTTCTGTTTCCAGCAAATAAAATCATTACTATATCAAGGGATAATTTGGGTAATACAAATAATCTTTTACATGAAATTGCGATTAATTGTCATTCTTAATATGTGTGATTTAGTCTACTTTTGATTATAAATCATCCCGGAGAGAGTATGGTATTACCTGTGTATGATCGTTAGCTTTGTTGATTTCGCTTCCCAGCACTCTTTCTCGATTTTCTCAAGCTTTTGGTTGTTATTTCCTTTTCATGCCACCAATTCAGTATAACCAAAAGCATACCTTCTTTTATCTTCCAATAGACTCTCTCTTGTCCATCTTTTCTCACCTACCATAGTTTTAATATTTCACTCACTAACATTACATTAAAATAATTTGTTCATTATTTAGAGTTTAGACGGTTTACTCAATAGTTTGGTTCTTTTGTTTTCTACTAAGATTTATGATATAGATGTTACATATATGCTTAAAACTACGTCCATTTTTGGCATTGCAGAACTTTTGTTCAAAGGAAGACACTATTTTTTGTGGTGTTTTTGATGGCCATGGACCTTATGGCCATAGGGTTGCAAAAAAAGTTAGGGATTCTTTCCCTTTAAAGCTTGGTGCACAATGGGATTTGCATCTTAAGAATGAAAATGGATTCAGTAATCAAAATGGTGCTGCCACAAGTTATAATTCTGAAGAGCAAATTAGACAGGTCGGTGAGAACTTTGATCATGAGCTCGATGGATCAAATACTATCTTGGCATTAAGAGAATCCTTTTTGAAGGCTAGCAAGATTATGGACAAAGAACTGAAACTGCATCGTGATATTGATTGCTTTTGCAGTGGGACTACAGCAGTTACCTTGATAAAGCAGGTAAGAAACATAAACAACAACATAAATACAGAATGCTTTTTTATATAATTTCCT
This sequence comes from Lathyrus sativus, assembly GCA_963859935.3. NCBI lineage: Eukaryota > Viridiplantae > Streptophyta > Magnoliopsida > Fabales > Fabaceae > Lathyrus > Lathyrus sativus. Next base: position 32,135,166 of record OZ012737.1, on the reverse strand, counting down.
TATTTGTTTTACACTATGTTTCTAATCCTTATGTTCTTTTAGGGGCTGAATCTTGTTATTGCAAATGTGGGGGATTCAAGAGCTGTACTGGGAACCCGAGATCATGAAGATTCTCTTATTGCTGTTCAGTTGACTATTGACCTTAAGCCTAATCTTCCAAGTATATATCTCTCTCTCGCACATCCCTTCTGAGTCTGTGTGTGTGTTCCTTAACGAACTTGATGAACTAATTTGAAGAACTTCAAATCAATAGATCGAATACTTATGCAAGATAACTCTTGATAGATAAGCAATTTTCTCTGTAACTTTATTTTCAACAATACTAACTTACATTTGATAATTTATGTTGGTGCTTATCCGGGTTATAGAAAAATGGACTTCAGACTTATCATTTATAGAAATCTAAAAGTTTTTAAGTAGCTGTGTTGGAGCAATGGAATGGGTTAAAATTATTCTTTGCCTCTGCTTGATAACTATTATAAGACATTCATGTTTAATGATATAGTGATTTACTTTTGGCAGTACTCTTGCATTGAAACTTGAAAGTTTGAGCTCTTGCTACACATTTTAATAAATGTTATAACTTGGAATTTGTTTCTATACTTCAATCAGATTGGCATATACATATGTTTGTGTGTTGATGTATGATTTGCACTTCATTTCATACAGAGGAAGAAGAGAGGATTAAGCATCGTAAAGGAAGGGTGTTTTCCCTTAAGAATGAACCTGATGTGGCTCGAGTTTGGCTACCTAATTCTGATTTCCCAGGTCTAGCTATGGCACGGGCTTTTGGAGATTTTTGCCTAAAGGATGTTGGATTGATTTCTGTTCCAGATGTCTCATATCACCGCCTTACAGATAAGGATGAGTTTGTTGTGTTAGCAACAGATGGGGTAAGGCATATGACATCATATCTGAAGCTAGTTCAATGCACTTTACTCTAAGTTGGTTTGAAGTTGAGATTGCATTTAAATTGAACTTGTACTGTTTATACACACTTCACATTTGAAACTTATGCATAAAATCTATGAATTATTATTCAAGTTAATCGCAAGATAAATGATAACACATTCTTATGATTTTATGAAAATATAAATGAACACTGCTATCAATACCTATTTCAATCCAGTTGTACCAGACTCATTCATATTTTGTACATTGACATGCATGCTCGTTCTTCTCCTATTTAGAACTGGAATTTGTAGAATTCTAGGGTTGCAAAAAGGCTTGTCATTTGCATCAGTATATTCGTTTCCTTAGGGGCACCACTTATTCATCAAATGTATGATGGTCCGAATAGTAAGACATAGAGGATAATCGATGACAGATAATATAGGCCAAATCATTGCTTTAAATGCTTGAGCTAGTAAATTTGTTATGAAATGTTTTAATTGTTTCAAAATCTTGATGATTTTTCCATGCAGATTTGGGATGTTTTATCAAATGAAGAAGTTGTGGAGATTGTAGCATCTGCACCGCAGTCTACTGCCGCTCGAATACTGGTTGAGTCGGCTGTTCATGCTTGGAGGACAAAATTCCCTTTCTGTAAGGTTGATGATTGTGCTGCAGTGTGCCTCTTCCTCAATTCAGATTCAGAGTCGAAGGCCGATGATGCCACAGACAAGTCGATGCCAGATGCAACAACAGACCCAGTTGATCAATCATCTCTACCTAGTGAGAATGGAATTGGAGCGGAAGCTGAAAAACTGCAGTGATAGTATATCTTTTGCGCCATTTCTCTTCCCGCACCTTTTTTAATTTAGAAGTTTGGGAAAATTGTGCAAAGAGAATCAATATTCTTTTCATTATTTATGTTTCATTTTCATGGACAGCATTTGATGGGTGGGGTTGGAGGAGTTTAATATGTTTTGCATCCGGAGGAAAAGGGGTACCGGGCTTTTTTTTTGTGCTAGAGGTCATTTTCCTTCTCTGTATAGGTTGATTTGGAGTTTTTGTAAATCCAAATCTCTAGATACAAATTATATAGTTTGTCCGGTGATTATCATTACTGTCGTCATTTTGATTTGTATCATTTGTAGTTACATCTTTTTCCGATTTAGACTGTAAGCTAGAACTTGCAAAAATTGGAGTTGTTGGTTAATTGTTATGAACTTTTCAGTCTGGTTTTTTATTGATGTTCTTTTTGTTCTGCTAAAGTTTTCAATTGATTTGTGAAACCAACAACAATAACCTTTGCAGGATACTTTTTTTCCTTCAAGCTTGTTTCCATGGCGGTTTGATGGATGAGATTGGGTAGTGACTGGTGAGGTCTATACAACCAGGCAACGCTGGTCTGTGAAACAGTCATCTTTATGGATTTGTGATGATAGTGAAGAGAAACATCTTTATGTGGATGCTTTGTGCATACTAGTGTGCATAGTAGAAATCGCTTAACAGCTGTGCAGATATAGTGAAAATCGCTTAACAGCTGTGGAGCAGATATAGTGAAAATACTAACAGTTTCTTAAAGTATATTTTTCAAGTAAAGTTAAATGTAAATTTCATTTAGTTTACCTCTTTCATCCTCCTCATAATCAATGAAAATTGTCTTTTTACATCTTTTCTTTGAAACTTATTCAAAAAAAGTAAAAACAAAAACAAAAAATATATTTCAAATTATTATAATTGGGTTTTCTTTTGCAAATTATTTTTATTTTATATTATTATTATAAAATTGCAATGTGCCCAAAGTCTTTCTGTAAGTAAAGTACACAAATAACAAAGAATGTTCCCAAAGCACTCTAAACAATTGAATTTGTTTGAATTTAAATAAATAAAAAATCAAATACCTTTTTCTGAAAGATTATGAATATATTGATGACAATATTTTTTTTTTTTGGAGATCATTCACTACTTTGTAAATAAATAAACAAAAACAAATACATTAAAGAGAATGTCTTTTTTTTGAAAGATTACGAATATATTGATGATTATATTTTTGGAGATCGTTCACTACTTTGGTGAAAATTTTAAAATATTAAAATATTTTAGAAATTGGTTGCTTAAAAATAGATGTTAAATTCAAATAAAAAATGTCCATGCATTCTAATACATCAACAAACTCTTTCTCACTTCTCAAAATTACAATCAAAATTAAAGTAAAAAAAAAAAGTTCGAATTTTAAACTTCGAATTAAACTTATGAATTATAAAATCATACACTTTCATTTAAATACTTGCGCCATGTCGTTTGCCTCTTTTCTTTCCATTCGAAACAAAACGAAATTAGTGTTGCAGAAATAGAACTATCATCTATCACATTATTTCAATTTTTCTCTTAAATTTTACTCTTGTACGTTCAATTTTAGAATTTTTATTAACTTCTACTCCTTTCCATTTAAGCTATGCACAAACATCTATCACATTTGGTAAGGTTCTCATATCCTTACTTTTTTATTTTTTTTATTTGAGATACATGCAATTCATTAATACGATAAAGTTATGCTATATTAGAATGCATTAAATAGAAATGTACTATTTATTTGTTTTTAATAAGATTTAGTGTGAATTTGAGTTATTTAAGGTTAGGCTACGTTCATGAGCGCATTGTACTTTGATTCATTTTAGTATGGATTTTGAAATTCAAATCCTTGTCTGGAAATCAAAATTTGAAATTTTTTATCATTCAGTCCTTTTTTTTTAATTTTATTTGGAACTTTCTATCGTTCATTCCTTTTTTTAATTTTGTTTGATGATACATTGCTATTTAGTTCTATAGAAAAAGTGCTTGATGAACAATAGTGATACATACATGTTTGAGTGATTCAACACACTTTAATGTGCTAGGAATAGACTCTTGCGACGCACAGTTGAACAATCATCGTGTAATGCTAAGGGATTTCCTTCTCGAAGTCATGTATCTCTGGCTCATGACGAAGCACTTCCTGCTCCCATTCATGATGATGTACATGTGCATTATCCACATCCTACAGTTGAATTTGATGTTATCGTTTCTGCTATTTTTCTGGGAGGCCTCGAAGACATTTCACGACTTCCTCTATATGCACACCATTATGTAGTTCACGCATGAGAGGGAAAAGTAACATAAATATTTTGTTATTGTTTTAAACATTTATTTATACTAATTGAATTTTCTGACATTGATGTATTATTTTTGCAGTACTGTGACTCGTTAACATATATAAACCATGTCAGGAAGATATCAAAGACGTCGAACCTTGATGAACTATTTCAGGAAGCTTTTGATTTCTATAGGACTGGATATGATTATATTTACCATGGTCTGTTGTTTGCATTTGTTGAGAGATGACACACAGAGACGTCATTATTTTATCTTTTGATCGGTAAAATGACTATCATACTTGATAATATATCACACCTCATACATCTTCCAATCACAGGAAGTTGATTGGATCACTCTAAAATTACTAGACTTGAGGCCCTTGATCTAATGGTGACATGATTAGGGTCTGATTCAGGTAAAACCCAAGGGGAGTTAGAAGAGACCAGGGAATATCATGCTAGATTCTCATCCTTATTGAAAAAATATATATTTACCACCGGAATGCGGCTATGGATGCTACAGGTGATGAGGCATATGTTGTCTATCATATAGTATGTGCATTGAGGACATACTTCACGATCTTAGTTGACACTGTCATTTTTGTGAAAAAAATGTGACTTATGTTGACATTGTCTACATTAAATACTTCACAGACTTGGAGAGAATTCACGAGTATAATTGAGACATCTTATTTGGTTTACCTCTACTTCAAGTTAGTTGAAGGTAATTTATGAAAGATGAGACATAAGACAAAAAAAAAACAACTATCTATTTCAAGTAATTTATTTATAACCTTATTAATATTAATTTAACAATACTTATGCGACACACTTATTAATATTTCACCTAAACCATTTGCAAGTAGGAATCCTCCAATATTTTCAAGTTATTGTTGTCTAGGAGTGTGTTGACAACTACTCAGAGGAGTTTCCATATGTGTTAGATTATTCCACCCAGGGGCAATCTGTAACGCCCTAAACTGCTTTTCAAGATTATTGACCAACTCCACAAACCAACAGAGGTCTTTTCAGCATTGCCTTGTTCTCACTCACAAGCTTTTCAAGAAACTTATCAGTAGGTCACCCATCTAAATACTACTCTAAATCAAACCTCCTTAACTATGGAGTTCTTATTTGTTAGGCTACCAAAAAGAAGATGCATCTTGTTAGTATAGGTAGTATCAACCAATCCTTACAAGTCTTTCTTCAACCATGCAGTCTCATACTTGCACAGCCTCAAGATCTCTCGCATTCTGATGTGAATTCGACGACCACTCTCCGCCCTCTTCGGCCTCAAGTGTTACATCCAATCTCCGCCCTCTTCGGCCTCGGGTGTTACATGTCCACCAGCCTCCGCTTGGTTCGTCCCCAAACCACATCTTACTGGGAGAGATTTGGCTCTGGTACCACTTGTAACGCCCTAAACTGCTTTTTAGGATTATCAAATGACCTCACAAACCAAGACATGTCTTTTTAGAATGCTTTATCCTCACTCACGCTTTCCGAGATACTTCTTAGAATGTCACCCATCTAAATACTACTCCAAATCAAACCTCTTTATCTATGAAGTTCTTATTTATTAGGCTATCGAAAAGAAGATGCATCTTGTTGGTGTAGGTAGTATCAATCAATTCTTATAAGTTTTCCTTCAACCATGCAGTCTCATACTTGTACAACCTCGAGATCCTTCTCATTCTGATGTGAATTCGACGGCCACTCTTCGCCATCTTCGACCTCAGGTGTTACATAATCCAGCTATTGAGCCATACTCTTGACAGCATCCTAACAGATGATATCTGTTTCACACCGTACGGCGAGCACCGTTAAATGCGGCCATTGGAGGTGAAACTTTAGTACTTTGGATGTCTCTCTTGTCAGTGTCCTCCATAGAGATTTCAATGCGATATTTATGAGCAACAATGAACATCTAGTGTCAGAGGGTGTACGCAGTGTGTCAAATCCTCGTTAATTGAGTAAAATATAATGTTACATCTAATAATTTTATAGAGTGTTCGTCCCTTACTTGACACTAGAGCCAGTATGAGATCTAGTACAACTCATAAGGAGTTACTAGAAGAAGAATAAGCGGTGATGGACCATGTCATGAATATATTGTCGATATGTCTCCATATAGTTGTTATTGTGTGTGTGTGCGCGCGCGCGCGCGCACACGCACGCATAACTATGAGAGTTTTAAAAAACCACTTATGAAAAGGTCACTATACAAACACTCTTAATAGAGGTATGATATACATTACAATATAGAAGACATAGAGAACAAGGGCGTTAAATTTATCCAATAGTAAATGTTTTTTATTTGTATTTTGTAAACAATTTGAAAAGTTATATGGTTAGTTGTATATTTATAGTTTATGAATGAGTTTATGAAAATTTAATCCTAGTTATGTGTATATGATGTTATGTGAATAATATAGTTTATGAAAATTTAATCCTAGTTATGTATATATGATTTGTTACGTGAATAAACACATGGTTATATGATATGAAAATTTTCTTCCTAAATATCAAGGGATTCATGACAATGTCCAAAGGTTTGTCTAGATATTAAAATCGAGACTCACTCCATTGTTCTAAAATATAGAGCTAAAACATTTCATAAAATTATGTCAAACGGTGCATCCGGATTTTGATATCTAAATTCACCTATACTTAACACACAAGCAAAACACATAACTAAAATTTGGACTAATTTTTTCACACAATTAGGAAGTGACCTTTTGATGATGAAAATTGTATATTATTGATATGTTCAGATTTCAAATAATAGACTATTTGAGTTTCCATAGGATTAATGATCACAACATTGAGTGCAGTGAACAGTACCCTAATATAAAATCACGTTAATATTGCTTGGAAATGCGAGAAAGCCTTGCCAAACTCATCCAAACATACACTTAAATAGTTAGTTCAAAAATACTCTTACCCAATCTTGAAGAAGTACAAAATTTCTCTCTTCTGGTTTTGGTAATGTCGAGCCATTTTCCATTGATTTATAGTTACACATTTGACATAGAACACCATGCTAAAAACCGAAGTCAAATAACATATACAATTAGTTGTAAGCTATTGTAATATACAGATTCACCATTGGAAGAAAAATATTATCCACGGCGAAGGGTCCCAATCTGGCTTTCCTTGAAAGCACATTTACAAAATCATGGAGTTTCTGCAGTGTTGATTTCTCTCAGAGCATTTTCATGTTATTTCTACTATTTTCAATTATTTTAACCATAATTTTGACTTTGGTTATATGAATTAGTTTCTTTCATCTCAACAAATCAACATGAGAAGTAGTACAATTGGAAATAGAATTGTGACCAAATTGGTATTTTGAGAGTAAGAGGAAGATATAAGGTGCGAACCAACTAAGTGAACTGTTCCGGTCCTTTCGTCCCTCACTTTAATACTTGACGAACCTGCGATACAACAGGGAAAAAATTAGTTATCTAAGATGACAAAACTAGATTTTGTTGTCTTATTGTGTCAACAAAACTCGAAAACAAAGAAATAATAGATAGATACTCACAGTTGTACTCCGTCCATCCAATAACCTGATTTTCAAGGTCATAAAAGACAAGTTTATTTGAAAGCACCAAATCTGCAACAAATAAAAATGAAGGCACTCAACAGCATAAGATCCCTTCCAACAAAATACAAATACAAATCATATGTATACACTATTCTAATCTCAAACCGGAAGTATAAAAAGGTTCATGCAAGCTATCCTTAAAGTTACATATAAGGCAAATTAATGGATTTTTAACTGAATTCAAAAGCTTTCACAATAAAAGTTAGATAGCGTTACTAAGCAAAGTCATTATTGGCATAGACACAGATTTCAAGAGTATACCTCCCAACAAAGTCATATTCTTGCTATCTCTAGATTGCATCCCACTATTTTGCCAACCAATACACCAAAAACCTTCCTGCAGGGATGGTACATAAGTAGTTAATTAAAATAAACAGATTATAAACTTAAATTTGATGTCTGACATACAAAAATAATATTTGGGAACTTAAATTTGATGTCTGACACAATAGCAATATATAAGAAAATGCTGATGATAGGTCCCAAAACAAGACCAGTTAACTTCTGATAACAGTAAAAACAAATATGTGAAAGGGATTTCCAAATACTTACAGAAAGAAATAAATAATCGTGTGGATAAACCTTCAAGGAGAGTCCATTTTCAAAATAAAAGGTGACATTTGGAAATCCGTCATCAACACTGCAGCATAAAATCAAATAACCATCACATATCTGAATGGAGCTCATACTAACATTAAAGCATATATTATGCAAGGAGCAAGTCCTGTTACTGAAGCAATTGTAGTTATTAGAAGAATAGATCATATAATGCATTTTTCTTACAATCGTCGTTATTAGCTATGTGCCAGAAACAAATGCTTTTTACCTAATTAATTAATGGCCCCTTTGTTTAAGCTTTTATCACCCAAAAAAGGACAACAACAACAACCAAACCTTATCCAACTAAGTGGGGTCGGCTACATGGATCAACTTTCGCCATAATATTCTATCCAGAACCATGCTTCTATCCAAATCGTTAATCTCGAGATCTCAATAACTTCTCTTATAGTTTTTCTAGGTCCTCCTATTCCTCTAGTTGTCTGACTTCTCTCCATCTTATCTACTCTCCTTACCACAGAATATATAGGTCTTCTCTCTACATGTCAAAATCATCCAAGTCTATTTTCTACCATCTTCTCTACTATAAGTGCTACTTCAATATTCTAATATATTCATTTCTAATCCTATCCAGTCTAGTCTATTTTAAATCAGTTATGTAAAATCAGCTAAGGTAAGGAAATATAAGGAAGTAACAAGAAATTTCATACTGAACATTGAATACTTTCTCCTACAGTGACGAGTGGAATTTACAATGTAAACTACCAAAATAGTGAAAGCACATAAAGCTTGAACCAACCAACCGTGATGAAACACTAAACACAGACACACAAAATATGCATGCATACATACATATTTCTTTACTGACATGTGTTTCAAGAAAGAAAGATTATGGTAAACCCGTTGTATAGTATCAGATTTAGTAAACGCATGTGATGCATCATACCTTCCAGAATATTGAAAGCATGTATACTCGTCATGGAGAGTTTGAACTTTTAGGTCGGGTTGCTGAGAAATTATCTAACAAGAAAAAGAAACTCAAACAACTTTACACACAACTGTTACATAATTTTACAATTAGCTGCTCCCATGTATACCTTATATACTAGTGGCTGATAGATCCCGTCAGGTAGATAGGCCAAGGTTGTACCGCTGTCAATTATTGTCCCTTTCTTGTCTCTTTGTTCAGATGCGTCTGTTGAGAGATTAAGGAAGGTATGGCCAATTTGAACCGCCGTCATGTTGACACTGTAATGTGGCCTAAAACATTTTTAAATGTCAGATATCTCTCAACATATGGATTTTTGTAAACTAACATCAAAAATAGAAAAGCAACTCCGAGGACCACTGTAAACAATCATATGAACTTATCTCATTAAAAAAAAAACAATTTTAGGAACATAGGCAAATTGGCCAACAATCCAGCAAATAAAAGAAGCGAAGATATAAACATTTAACAATGATATCTTGTTTTTAGTTTAGAACAAGAGATGAAAAAAGTAATTTTTTTATTTTTATGGCTGAAGAACACAAATCTTGAAGACCAATGAAGCATTGAGTCTGTAACATTAGAAAACCCTATTGCCTGCCTCAGCTAACATGAGAAACATTTCACATTTCACAAAAGGAATCATCAATTGCATTTTGACTTGCAATCCTTTAGCTTCAAAGAAACTTCTAAACCAAAATTTTAATACTACAGAAATCATGACGGCATGACTTAAGTTACCAGTTGATGAGGGCTACATTTATTTAGAGAGTAGAAATTGAGGCATAACAGGCCACTAATGACTCTAACACTAGCAAAAGTCACAATGATTAACATGGGATCCAACAAATCAAGGACAGACAAGGTTAAAGATACATATGCAACTCTGAAGTATAAAATACATATACAATTCTCGCATAGTGCAGATCAGATCTTTATAATATACGCACAGCATATACAGTGTGAATATTCCAACAAATACATGACAAGAAAACTTAAAAGATGCTATCCTCAAAAGAGTAATCAATGACCCTATGGGAAATTGAGAATAAATAATTTCATTTAGAAGTATAGTAAATAGATGGCATACTGGTCAGGTAATAATGGAGTCGTGTTGACTTTAGGTTGTACAACATGCCCAATCGCAAATATACCGCCTCCATTTACTCCATTTAAGCAATGAGCAAACTTCTTTTTCACTTTCCCAGAAGAAGAAAGTTGTGAAATCATTGAATAATTAGCTTTTCCAAATCCAAGTATTCCATCAAGTGCTTCTTCGTTTGAATAACTTAGATCTCCAGATTGTCTAGCACCACACCTGCAAAACAGTAAAACTCATTTAAAATTGGTTAGATAAGAACAAAAAGAATAAATTTCAATACACATCAGCGTTAAATTAACATGCACAAGAAGAATAGCAAGCAAAATATTTGTAGGACTACAGCCTCCATAATTGCATAAACCTATCTATTCAAGAAGATTAATATAAACATAAACATAGTTAACATACACGTGTTTATATTCATGTTAGCAAATGTTTACAGTCACGTCAAAAGAAAGAGACATCCATAATAAACACATAATAGCAATCACTATTGTAATGACAAAACTCACCCAAATATAACACTTCCATTAGCCGAATCAGTTTTAAGGTCCCCAGATACTTGATCAAATAGTACAACATCCTTTACAAAGTAACCTGCAGTGGAGCTCCCATCACCATATATCTCCAGATATGGACAGGAATCATTAGTATTACCAGCACATCCAGACAGAAGACCCCCGTTTATCTCTTTGCAGACCTCTTGATCACAGGGAACTAATTTACCAGAGGAGGATTCCTTTATGTTATAGAGCGTAAGGTCCATCTTTAATACCAAAAAAATTGTATGAACAAGAACATCAGTGTTGATTTGAGGTTGCACAAGATTCAGACACACAACAAATTATTGGCTATGCCCCGACAGCCATCGGAACTTAAATAGTTATTTTACATGTGCAAAGTTGTGGGAAACATAACACAAATTACCTATCATCAAAGACTTTATTTTACTGCGACACCACCTATGAGTGTAGTTTTATATGAAACACGGACACCAACACTAACATGTCGACGAACCAAGTTTCCCTGCATTTGAGATTTACCGCATTCACACCTTCAGCATATTCACAGTCGTTGGATTAAAATCAGACGGGTGAAATTTTAAATTCAATATTTTTATTTTAAAGCAAATTGAAAACTGCATTAAAATTCAAACCGTCTAATCTTGATTCAACAATTGTAAACGCGTCAAATGTGTGAATGCGGCAAGGTAATGACAGCAGGGGATCTGATTTCCATGTCGACACTAATAATAACTTGAAAAAATGAATAAATTAAACGTAATCACAAGTGCTAGTGTCGATTTCAAACACCGGCCCTGACATGAACTCACTTTCAACATCAGTAATAATTTGAAAAAACGAAGAAATTAAATGTAATCACAAGTGTCAGTGTCGGTTTCAAACACTGACAGACATATTTCAGAGTTTTCGGTGCTACAGCGGTAGTTTTCAATGAATATAATATTAACTACTTGTGTTTATTTCATAATGAATATACTAATGTTCCATAAATGTTAAACGTGTTAATGTTAAATTTGATAAAATTGCTATTCTCTTCTATTTAATTCATAGCTTCTCATCAAGTTGTGTAAAATAATCAAATGCTTTATAACACGGACATCTCCATGTCAGTGTCCGAAACCGACACCAACACTTGTGATTATGTGTAATTTATTCATTTTTTTCAAATTATTATCAAATGTGAGAGTTTTTATAGGGTTTATAATAGTGTCAAAAGTTGCTAAAACACAGAAAGTTGAAAGAGTAACAGATAGAATAACTGAGAAAGAAGGTGAAGGAGAAGCATACACCAAGGTTACTTCTGGTAGGACATTCTTTACACTGTATGCAATTAACCCACATCATATCAGTACCAGTATCCACTTGCAAATAATAATCCTTCGAAGGAGTTCCAATTCCAATTTTAGCATAATAAAGCCTATAAACACAAACACAAACCACAAACCACAATTTCATAATCAATCATCAATATCTTGAAAATTTCAAAAACAATTATGAATATTGAAGAAAAGAAGAGCGAGCACCCGACGGAATCAGGACGACCGGTTCCTCCTAACGGAAGATCAACGCCGGTGATGAGAGACATTTGACGGCGGTAATCGTGAGCTTTGAGAACGGAGAGAGAGCGTTGTTGATCGTCGGCGAACTTGTATTTCACGTTGAAAACGCCGTGGTTGGCGGCGACAGTTGAAATCGTGAGAAGAAAAGTAAATAACAGTGAGATTGTTGCGGTGAGGATGTTCATGATAACGACGGCGAGTTGAGTTGAGTGGTGAGTGGTGGTGACTCGTTGTTAGTAGAGAAGAAAGTGTGAGAGTTTGTTATGAATGGTATTGGGTTCGAGTTGGAATGTGGGGTCCACTAGTTGGGTTTCCAACAATCTAATTCAATTTCGTGGCCGTCACATTCACGCCTCCATTTCTCAACATATATTATACGCACTTATAATAAATTATAATTATTACATTCCATTCAAATATTTTTTTAATTTAGTTGTATAAAATTTATCCAAAATAAATATAATTATGAAATTGTTATTTAAACAGACAAGTACTCCTTTTATCCTAAGGTATAAGTAAATAAATGAATAAAAGTTATATTTATTAAATAAGTCAAAATATAATAATTTAAAGTGTATATTTTTTTTAAAATAAATTTCATAAGATATGAAAATATCTTTATTGATTATGAAAAGAATGATAGACAATATATTAAATATAATTTATATTTAATTTTATTTTAAAAATTATACTTTAAATAGAAAAGCTAATTTTTAAATAAAATAAAAATTCTTATACTTTAAATAAAAAAGTTAATTTAAAGGCTATAATTGTGGAGTAAGTTAAAAAAACTTCCTCTTGAAGTAAGTAGATCATCACTATATATATACACACACTCTCTGAGGTTCAAGTGTTAGATCTAGTATCGTGACTCGACATAGATAACAATTTAAATTCAAGTGTAAGAATAATGATAGGTGTTTTAGGGAGATTGGGATTAAGGGTCGGAAATCTATATTCAAATTTCATGTCATTTATATTCTCCTCCTAAGATTGAGAAGGAATGAAGTATCATACATTTTTATGAAATGTGATATCATTGAAGACAAAAATAAATTCGATCAGGAAGATGATAATGTTTATACTTTTTTATTAGATGTTTAGTTCAAAAGATACATTAGACAATACTGGGATTCAACTTGTTGCGATATTGTTTATGAACATAAAAAATGCGACACGAACAAACACACGAAACATAAGGTTCTATAATACGAGAATAGAGAGAAAATGTGAGAATATACATTGAACAATGAAGATGACTAATATCACGGAAGACTCAAGACAAGACCTGATTAATCACATGTGTAATAGTAAGAGTTGTCTCTCCTTAATAAAAGTTGGGAACAAACATTTGAATTAGGAGAGATCGAGCAACTTCAAGTATATGACTTTTTTTTCTTTCTGTGACATTGTTCTACTGAGAGGTGCTGACACATGTGAATTTATGGATAATGTCATATTTTTATTATGATGTTGGAAAAGGCAAGATTGACATGTTCTTTATCGTTGTTAGAACGAATTATTTTCATATCATTCCCAAATTATGTTTGTATTTCATACCATGTTATAAAACTGAATAAACAGCTATGATACTTCTAATTTATTATTCCTCAAGAAGATCCAAATAATTTGAGTGAAATCATCAATAAGAGAAACAAACTATTTTTTATAAAAGGATTAAAAGGTGGGATAGGTCCTCAAACATCAAAATGAATAACATGAAATGGTTCATCACTTTTAGTAAAACTGGAAAGAAAAAAAATATGATCGTGTTTTTCTAACTAACAAACATCATACTTAAAAGACTCAACATAATGTTGTAAGAACAAAGACGAAAACACATACTTAATTATATAAATGGGGGATATTCAAGATGCTCGTGCTTAGATCAAATTTGAGAGACAAGAGAGGAAGATCCGAACTAGAGAACACTTTCGATCGTCTGGCTCCTAAAAGAAGTAGGATAACTCATCATTTTCTTTAATAATTCCAATCGCCCCCTGTAGGAAAATTTATGAAAAACATCATGAGAAGTAAAAGGTGTAACTTTACAATTTTGATCACAAGTAAGCCTTTGGGTGGAAATAAATTGTTTGAAAATATGGGAATATTAAGTGTAAATTATAGCTTAAATGAAGGTCGTAAATCAATATTTTTAATGTCAACGATATGAACATGAAAGCATTTAGAAACATTGATATAAGAAATACTAAAAAGTGAATTGTAACAAGATACTGATATGAAATCAAATGTCATATGATTAGTAGCACCGGAGTCAATAATTCAAGCGGTCATGAGTAGAGTACCACAAAAAATAAAAAATTACGAGCACAAACTCTTACCAATAAATGTTGGACAAGTGACTTTAAAATTCCTTGTTACTTTATATTTTTCTTGATTAAGATTATGTTAGTAGTTCTTTTAAGAGTATTTAGCAACGGAAAAAATAGGCAAAAATAAAATATATGAGATTTTAGAGAGATTGCACAAGAGAATTATCCAGGTTTAGCCGAATGTTGGCTTAGTATTGTCTCAATTAGTCTTCTTGAGATTTTTACTATAAATTTTAAGCATTTATAGGTTATATCCACGAACCTTAATACAAACTGATCTTGAGATTTTTACAGGCTTATCCCCAACAAAAGATAGCTTTTACCACAAGCTAAGCTAACAAACCTTCTTAGAAATTTTTAGGTTGACCACAATAACCAAAAGCTGAACTTTTTTCGACAAAATTCAACAAACCAAAACAAAAATTTTAAGGTTAGTTTATCTCACGAACCAAACTCAATCCTCCCAAGAGTATCACACTGTGAAGAATTAAATAAACAACATGTTCACTTGCAATAAATTCTATAAAACTTCACTTATAATTACTAAAGCAATTTTAAGTGAAAGAAATATTAGAGAGAGAGAGAGAAATTCCAAAGAAAATGTAAATCGTTGAAAAGTTGTGTGTAATAAAGAGGAGGCGAGCCTTGTAACACCCCACTTCCCAAAATCAATTAAATTAATAAACATTATAAATAAACAAAATCAGAGTTCCAATTTCCCAAGTGGAATATCACATGGAAACAACTTTTCCTTATAAAAAGGGTTTTCTCCAATACAGCGGAATATTAAATAATAAAATCCAATAAAGGTTTGATACGTTTCACAGGAAAATAAAATATAAGTTCTTCATAAAGTAAATAAAAACACCCAAGTCTCGTGCTATGTATCAGAGCATCCTAGACTCGACTATCACACCATAATCCAAGCTAGCTAAGTACCTGGATTATCTGTACTTCCGAAAAAGCACAGACCACAACAACAAAGGGGTGAGAAATCATGATCAAAAATATAATGGTAATGTAATACATGTAAATAAGGCAGTAAAACACACCATCACATCAATTATTCACCCCAACAATACCATATAACGAACCTACTGTTCAAATTACAATATAACATATTATAATGCAATTATGCAACACAACACCATGCATGCGGTACCGACTCATTGGTTCATTCAATCGAACCTGGATAGATCACTTACGCTCCTCCTGAGACATGATCTATCCCCCCACCATTCTCCACAAAGGAGTACGGATGAATCACTTACGCTCCTCCTGAGACATGATTCATCCCACCAAAACACCATGATATGCAAGACACCAATGCATAACTATTACATTCTGGCACACTAAGTGCACACAATCCTCCTGATCATATCATCATACATCAATGCATATGTATAGATATAACATACACCAACATCATATAATTCAATCACACAGTGAGTAGTCTCACTTTCTAACACCAAATATAAACACATCTCACCGCTCGGGAAATACACGATCCTACTGATCACTACACACATATACATCAACTAATTGTTCACCAACAATATTAAGGGAAACACATACTATCACCAAGTACACAAGTTATATCCCATACTCATCATTTTCACACTACAGCAAGGCTAGAAGGATCACACGAGACCAATTCAGACATCTCACCAAAAGTCTCTGAGGTTACTCAGAACCTCCCTAAACCAACACCTCAACTTATACACCAAAATCAACAATTCATCAACATCAATCCACAATCACAAACATGCCAATAGATATTATACTTACTAATTATCCTATAATTTCTACTCTAGAACCGACATTATGGTACATTACCGACACTTCAGAGTCACTCTGACTCTCACCAAGGTCCTAACCATAGTCGTTAACAAGACTATAGGGAAACACATAACTTTCCCAAAGCTATAATCATGGTCATTGCCAACACTACGGTAACAACACAGAATCTCATCAGCTTTATATTCCTAGTTACTATCAACACTACAGTAACATCAACAATCCAACAAAATGGATCAATACTACAGTAACATCAATAATCCAACAAAATGGATCAACATTACAGTTACTATCATCACCATATATATATATATATATATATATATATATATATATATATATATACACCAAAATGCATCATCAGCATTCATCAATCCCCCAACATCATCAATAATCATAGCATGCCAATATAAAACTTTATATAACGATAAATTCCTACGCGGTTAAGGAATCCCCTCTACCCTATACATGTATAAACCATTCCCAATCAAATTTCTCCCCCCTTACCTTATCAATTGGTTGATCGATAAAAATCCTCCTAGAATTGGTCTCTTGGCCTTCCCCTTTTCTCTTCCGTTCTTCGTTCCCTTTTTCCTTCGCTCTTTTTCCTTTCTTTCGTCCTTTTCTCTTCTCTCTTTTCTATCGCCTTTTTTCTCAATTACTAAAATGTATAGTACCACTCTCCCCACCCCTTCACATACTATTTTCTTTATTAAATCTAATCCCAATTAATAAAATAACTTAATAAAATAATACAATATTATTATTAATACTAATAATATTATAATACTAATAATAATAATAATAATCATAATAATAATAATAATACTCATTAATAATAATAATAATAATAATAATAATAATAATAATATCATTATTTCACCAAAATAATAATAATAATATTAATAATATTAACAAATATAATAAATATAATAATAATAATAATATCATTATTTCACCAAAATAATAATAATAATAATAATATTAACAAATATAATAAATATAATAATAATAATAATAATAATAATAATAATAATAATAATATCATTATTTCACCAAAATAATAATAATATTAATAATATTAACAAATATAATAAATATAATAATAATAATAATAATAATAATAATAATAACACCCCCACCAATGTTACTATTATTTTTATATTATTATATTTCACACCAAAATACCACCAATAGTCCTCCCACATTAGGGACACCCACCAAACATCACCAAATACACCTCCACCAAAGGACACACCAACGTATAATTTTTAAAATAATAATAAAATGACTAAATAATTAAAATGGGTGTTACAACTCTCCCCCACTTTAATTATTTTCGTCCTCGAAAATTACCGGATGGAAATAGCTCCGGATACGCTTCTCGCATCCTGTTTTCCAACTCCCAGGTCACACTGCCTCCTGCAGCACCTCCCCACGCTACCTTCACCAAAGGTATTTCCTTCCCTCGGAGCTGTTTCATCTTACGGTCATCGATCCTCAACGGCATCGTTTCAACAGTAAGATTCTCCCGAATCTGAACATCATCTCTCTGAATCACATGAGATGGATCAGAAACATACTTTCGTAATTGCGACACATGAAACACATTATGTAAGTTTGACAACTCAGGCGGAAACGCCATCCTATAAGCCACAGCACCAATTCTCTGCAAAATCTCATAAGGTCCAATGAACTTAGGATCCAGCTTCTTGGACTTCAATGCACGACCCACACCAGTCATCAGATTAACTCTTAGGAATACGTGATCACCTACACAGAATTCCAACTCTTTCCTCCGATTATCATGATAACTTTTCTGCCTACTCTGAGACACTTTCATTTTCTCATGAATCATTTGAATTGTCTCAGTAGTCTGCTGTACAATTTCTGGTCCAAGCACCATATTCTCACCAGTTTCATACCAACACAGAGGAGTCCTACACCTCCTCCCATACAAAGCTTCAAACGGTGCCATTCCGATACTAGAATGGTAACTGTTATTGTACGTGAACTCAATCAATGGTAAATGAGTATCCCACGCACCACCCTTTTCTAACACACAAGCTCTCAACAAATCTTCAAGCGACTGAATAGTCCTCTCCGACCGACCATCAGTTTGCGGATGATAAGCTGAACTCAATTTCAACTTAGTTCCCAAAGCTTCCTGCAAGCTCTTCCAAAATTCCGAAGTAAACCGCGGATCTCTATCCGACACAATACTAGACGGAACACCATGCAACTTCACAATTACCCGAATGTAAATATCCGCCAGCTTCGTTAACGGAAAACTAATATTGAGCGGCACAAAGTGTGCAGACTTCGTCAATCGATCCACAATCACCCATATAGCATCAAAACCTCTCGCCGTATTCGGCAAACCTGTCACAAAATCCATAGTAATGCAATCCCATTTCCAAACCGGAATCTCTAATGGTTGCATAAATCCAGAAGGTCTCTGGTGTTCCACCTTCGACTTCTGACATGTCAAACAGGCATACACAAATTGAGCTATGTCTCTTTTCATACCAGACCACCAAAATAATTTCTTCAAATCATGATACATTTTCGTAGCTCCCGGATGAATACTCAGGCTACTACGATGTCCTTCGCTCAAAATTGACTTTTTCAATTCTTCATCATCTGGTACACAAATCCTGCCTCTAAATCTCAACACACCTGTACTATCCAATTTAAAGTCACTATCGGAGTCACTTCCTACTCCAGGCATCAAATCTACCAATTTCACATCCAACTTCTGATTTTCTCTAATCATATCCAAGAAGTCATTATTTACCTGCAACATACCCAACATTACACTATCTGCAGTAGTCTCACAAACCATGCTCAAATCTCTAAATTGTTCAATTAACTCAATTTCTTTCACCATCAGAGCTGCCATATGAATTGCTTTCCTACTCAAAGCATCTGCCACTACATTGGCCTTTCCTGGATGATAACTCAAACTGAAGTCATAATCCTTCAAAAATTCCAACCATCTTCTCTGCCTCATATTCAGCTCTTTCTGATCAAACAGGTATCTCAGACTCTTATGATCACTAAACACTTCAAATCTTGAACCATATAAATAATGTCTCCAGATTTTCAACACAAAAACAACCGCAGCTAATTCAAGATCATGAGTCGGATAATTTCGCTCATGCACTCTCAATTGCCGCGATGCATATGCTACTACTTTACCATTCTGCATCAGAACCCCGCCTAATCCCATCTTAGACGCATCACAGTACACCACAAACGGTTCACTCGGAGTCGGTAACACTAACACCGGTGCCGTAGTCAATCTCTTTTTCAACTCTTCAAAACTTTCTTCACAAGCAGCATCTCATACAAAAACTTGGTTCTTTCTCGTCAACTGAGTTAATGGCAATGCCAAATTAGAGAACCCTTCAATAAACCTGCGGTAATAACCGGCTAACCCCAAAAAGCTTCTAATCTCTGTCGCTGTCTTCGGCAGTTCCCACTGCAATACTGCACTTACTTTTAACGGATCCACCGCTATTCCATCTTCAGATATTACATGCCCCAAGAAACTTACTTTCTTCAACCAAAATTCACACTTTGATAGTTTAGCAAATAATTTATTTTCCTTCAACACTTGCAAGATAATTCTCAGATGTCCTGCATGCTCTTCATCAGATTTAGAATAAATTAATATATCATCAATAAACACTACAATGAACTGATCTAAATAAGAATGGAAAATTCTATTCATATACTCCATAAATACTCCCGGCGCATTAGTCACTCCAAACGGAATTACAGCATATTCGTAATGTCCATATCGAGTCCTAAAGGCAGTCTTCTGAACATCACCTTCTTTTACTCTTATCTGATGATAACCCGATCTTAAGTCGATCTTACTAAATACACGAGCTCCCACCAGCTGGTCCATCAAGTCATCAATCCTAGGTAGAGGATACTTATTCTTAATAGTCACTTTATTCAATTGACGGTAATCGATGCACAAACGCATACTACCATCCTTCTTCTTCACCAATAACACTGGAGCTCCCCACGGCGATACACTTAGCCTAATAAACTTCCTATCCAACAATTCTCCAATCTGAGACTTCAACTCAGCCAATTCCACTGCAGACATCCTGTACGGCGCCATAGAAATAGGCCTCGTACCAGGAACAAGATCAATACCAAATTCCACTTCTCGCGTCGGAGGCAATTCCGTAATGTCGTCAGGAAACACTTCCGGAAATTCATTCGCCACGGCTACTTCCTCTATTGACACTTTGCTATCCCCCGATAATGTTGCAAATAAAGAAAACACTCTAGTTTCATCTTCCAACAAGGCCCTCAATTCTTTATTAGACAAAGAACTTGCTAAAGCTTCCTCTTCAGGGGTCAAGAACAACAATTCCTTCCGAAAACAGTCGATGTAGACTCGGTTGAACTCTAACCAGTTCATACCCAGAATAACATCCAACTTACCAAGTGGTAGACAAATCAGATCCACTCCAAATTCTCTACCGAAAATAGTCAGCGGACACTTCAAGCATACCAAAGAAGTAGTCACTGAACCTATAGAGGGTGTCTCAATAGTCATCCGTCTCTCCAGAGTGGACGACACCAAACCTATCCTCTTCACACAATCTACAGAAATAAACGAGTGTGTTGCACCCGTATCAATAATAGCAATCAAAGGAATATTATTGATAATAGAAGTACCTCTGATAACACGCTCATCACTGGCAGCTTGAGTTCCTGCCAAGGCAAACACTTTTCCACCAGATTATTGACGTTTGAGGCTTCTTCGGCTTCTCACAATGTGTACTGATATGACCCTTCTCACCACAGTTATAACAGGTCGGCATAGTTGCTATGCAGTCAGCTATCACATGACTTGGTTTCCCGCACTTAAAACATTTCTTGGCTTCATTAGGACAATCATTAGCACGGTGTCCCATACCACCGCACCGAAAACATTTCCCTTCAGCAGATGCTCTCCCATCTCTAGGCTTCTTA
Source organism: Lathyrus sativus (assembly GCA_963859935.3). Taxonomy (NCBI): domain Eukaryota; kingdom Viridiplantae; phylum Streptophyta; class Magnoliopsida; order Fabales; family Fabaceae; genus Lathyrus; species Lathyrus sativus. The sequence continues at coordinate 32,113,672 of OZ012737.1, read as the reverse complement.
TCAACAACAGCTTTACGTTTTCCCTTATCAGCAGCAACACTATAAGGAGTACCACTAAACCTCTGCTTACCCTTACGGTCATTAATAGCTTTGTAGTGCGCAATCCTTGCTCGGTTATCGTTATCATAAATCCTGCTTCTTCTTACCAGCTCAGGATAGCTCCTGATCTTTTGACAAGCAATCCCCAACTTAATCTCTGGACGCAGTCCATTCTCAAACTTTAAGCACTTAGAAGTCATTGCCCCCTCCACATTATAGTGGGGACAATACTGCACCAGCTCCTCAAACTTAGCAGCATACTCTGCTACAGTCATACTACCCTGTTTCAGCTCTAGGAATTCAATCTCCTTAGCGCTTCAGATATCTTCCGGGAAATACTTCTCCAGAAAACCTTTCCGAACCACCTCCCAAGTAATGGCGGTTCCAGCAGCTTCCAATCTTTGGCGACTATTGTCCCACCAGGCTTCAGCCTCACCTTCTAACATGTGAGTACCAAACCTCACCTTCTGCTCATCAGTACATTCCATCGTTCTGAAGATCTTTTCAATTGCCTTCAGCCACTTCTGAGCAGCTTCAGGATCCAAAACTCCTCCTTCGAACGTCGGCGGCTTGTTGCTCCGAAACTGCGCCAAACTCCTGAATTGGGCATCTGCAGTTTGATTCTGATTAGCAACAGCATGCGCCATTGCTTGCATAGCAGCAGCCAATGCAGCATCGTTCCTTCCTGCCATACTTCTCAAAAAGAACAACACTAGGTTAAAAGATATTCAACTACATCATAAAGGACAGACTCAACTCGACTCAACAACACTGGCCGGACGGACCAACCTGCTCTGATACCAATTGTAACACCCCACTTCCCAAAATCAATTAAATTAATAAACATTATAAATAAACAAAATCAGAGTTCCAATTTCCCAAGTGGGATATCACATGGAAACAACGTTTCCTTATAAAAAGGGTTTTCTCCAATACAGCGGAATATTAAATAATAAAATCCAATAAAGGTTTGATACGTTTCACAGGAAAATAAAATATAAGTTCTTCATAAAGTAAATAAAAACGCCCAAGTCCCGTGCTACGTATCAGAGCATCCTAGACTCGACTGTCACACCATAATCCAAGCTAGCTAAGTACTTGGATTATCTGTACTTCCGAAGAAGCACAGACCACAACAACGACAAAGGTGTGAGAAATCATGATCAAAAATATAATGGTAATGTAATACATGTAAATAAGGCAGTAAAACACACCATCACATCAATTATTCACCCCAACAATACCATATAACGAACCTACTGTTCAAATTACAATATAACATATTATAATGCAATTATGCAACACAACACCATGCATGCGGTACCGACTCATTGGTTCATTCAATCGAGCCTGGATAGATCACTTACGCTCCTCCTGAGACATGATCTATCCCCCCACCATTCTCCACAAAGGAGTACGGATGAATCACTTACGCTCCTCCTGAGACATGATTCATCCCACCAAAACACCATGATATGCAAGACACCAATGCATAACTATTACATTCTGGCACACTAAGTGCACACAATCCTCCTGATCATATCATCATACATCAATGCATATGTATAGATATAACATACACCAACATCATATAATTCAATCACACAGTGAGTAGTCTCACTTTCTAACACCAAATATAAACACATCTCACCGCTCGGGAAATACACGATCCTACTGATCACTACACACATATACATCAACTAATTGTTCACCAACAATATTAAGGGAAACGCGTACAATCACCAAGTACACAAGTTATATCCCATACTCATCATTTTCACACTACAGCAAGGCTAGAAGGATCACACGAGACCAATTCAGACATCTCACCAAAAGTCTCTGAGGTTACTCAGAACCTCCCTAAACCAACACCTCAGCCTATACACCAAAATCAACAATTCATCAACATCAATCCACAATCACAAACATGCCAATAGATATTATACTTACCAATTATCCTATAATTTCTACTCTAGAACCGACATTATGGTACATTACCGACACTTCAGAGTCACTCTGACTCTCACCAAGGTCCTAACCATAGTCGTTAACAAGACTATAGGGAAATAACACATAACTTTCCCAAAGCTATAATCATGGTCATTGCCAACATTACGGTAACAACACAGAATCTCATCAGCTTTATATTCCTAGTTACTATCAACACTACAGTAACATCAACAATCCAACAAAATGGATCGATACTACAGTAACATCAACAATCCAACAAAATGGATCAACATTACAGTTACTATCATCACCATATATATATATATATATATATATATATATATATATATATATATATATATATATATATATATATATATATATATATATATATATATATATATATATATATATATATATATATATATATATATATATATATATACCAAAATGCATCATCAGCATTCATCAATCCCCCAACATCAACAATAATCATAGCATGCCAATATAAAACTTTATATAACGATAAATTCCTACGGGGTTAAGGAATCCCCTCTACCCTATACATGTATAAACCATTCTCAATCAAATTTCTCCCCCCTTACCTTATCAATTGGTTGATCGATAGAAATCCTCCTAGAATTGGTCTCTTGGCCTTCCCCTTTTCTCTTCCGTTCTTCGTTCCCTTTTTCCTTCGCTCTTTTTCCTTTCTTTCGTCCTTTTCTCTTCTCTCTTTTCTATCGCCCTTTTTCTCAATTTCTAAAACGTATCGTACCACTCTCCCCATCCCTTCACATTCTATTTTCTTTATTAAATCTAATCCCAATTAATAAAATAACTTAATAAAATAATACAATATTATTATTAATACTAATAATATTATAATACTAATAATAATAATAATAATCATAATAATAATAATGCTCATTAATAATAATAATAATAATAATAATAATAATAATAATAATAATATCATTATTTCACCAAAATAATAATAATAATATTAATAATATTAACAAATATAATAATAATAATAATAATATCATTATTTCACCAAAATAATAATAATATTAATAATATTAACAAATATAATAATAATAATAATAATAATATCATTATTTCACCAAAATAATAATAATATTAATAATATTAACAAATATAATAATAATAATAATAACACCCCCATCAATGTTACTATTATTTTTATATTATTATATTTCACACCAAAATACCACCAATAGTCCTCCCACATTAAGGACACCCACCAAACATCACCAAATACACCCCCACCAAAGGACACACCAACGTATAATTTTTAAAATAATAATAAAATGACTAAATAATTAAAATGGGTGTTACAAGCCTCCTTTATATATGAGTTAGAAAAATTAGAAAAGGAAATAATCCATAGATTGAATTGATGAGTTAATAGATTGGCATAAAGCTTCAATCAATTTACCAAGCCATTTTTAATCGGTTATCTTGCCCAAATAAGAAATATTGGATATAGATATGTTTTAAGTCATTAATGTATTGTCCTAATTGTTTGGTCAATCAATTAGCCCATATCCTATCGATTGATTTAATGCTCTAATCGATTGGATGGCTCAAAAAAATTTCGCAAATAGATTAACACAAGTTACCAATTAATTGGTTAGTTAAAAATTGCTTGGATAAATTCTTTATCACTTAGCTTGGCTTAGAACCTAACTTTCAAGATAAAACCATTTGAAAAAGATACTTTAAGGTGTGTGTGTGTGTGTGTGTGTGTGTGTGTGTGTGTGTGTGTGTGTGTGTGTGTGTGTGTGTGTGAGAGTTGACTTAGCACTTCAAAGTTATTTCCTTACTTTTACAAAAATCGGGTCACTCAGATAAACAAACAGTCATGACCTAGCAAGCAAAAAGGTGGATAAAAATATGCAATGTGAGAATTAAGATATCCAAACATAAGCACATGGATCTCATAGTGTCAAACATGTAGGAATTTTTAGTCCATGCATGATTTGTTTAATATTTCTAATTCGGTTCTTATGAAAAAGAAGTTTTCTTTAGGAATGAGTTTAGTAAAAATATACGTGAGTTTGTTAGATAAAGTTACAAATTTAAGTATGCATTCCCCTTTTTCAACATGGCCTCTAATAAAGTGGTGCCTAAATTGAATGTGTTTAGCCCGAGAGTGAAGAGTAAGGCTTTTGTAAGGTTTATAGCGCTAGTTTTGAGTGCGCCTTCCTATTAGAGTTGTTTTGAATGATGTCAAAACTATGACAATTTAGAATTTATGTATATTGGATATATTCTCTTATTCTAAATGCGCATCTCAGTATTGGTAAACTTAGGAATTGTTTAGAAAATGTTTCATGCATTAAAAAAAGTTTTATGTGAAAACAGGCCCATGTGTCGACACATACGAGTTATGAGTCGACATATGTAGGTCAATTTTAAAGCCTGTATATATACACTTCATACATGCATCATTTTAAAGTGTGGTTGTTGAAAAACCATATAGGAAGCCAGAAATATATAAAGAGTTCTTTTCATCTTCAACCTTTGTTCTTTGCATACACACAAACAAATTATACATATTCATTCTTTGTTTAGGTGCCAGCTAGAATCAAGTTGATAATTTCCAATTTAGGTTGTTGAATTATAAATTGGATTGAGAATCTTTTGGGGTTTAAAATAAGAAAAACATGTTTGGATTTTCCTTCAAGATCAATTGGGGATTTTAAGGTTTTGGACAAGATTACACAATTTGGATTCGATCGAGTGAAAGATTTGAAGAACGGGGGGTTTCTTGCAAAGGAGTAGTGTCGCTACGCGAAAAATGACACAGAATCGCCATCGAACTTCATTTATCCCAACGGGGAAAGGAAAACATCAAGAAAACCTCATAAGGGAAAGAACATGGTCTCATAACCAAATTCGAGTTCAGGAGTCGATTATGCAAGAGAAATGTGTTAGCACCCCTCGTGTCTGTTGTACTCAGCGAGATCCACTCTTGTTGTTCTTATCAAAGAGCGTATATATGTAAAGCTTAACTTGCTAAAGGAATGCGTGCATGAGATAAAAAAGGGGAAAACAAAAGGTTTTTATTATTGAGTTCGTCCAAGTTTTGCAACCCAATGCCTACGTATCCCAACAGGAATTAGAACTCTATAGTTCTTGTATAAAAATGTTGCTTTGTTCGGTGTTTTTTATGGACGATGTTAATGTTTGCATTCTATCAGTTAGGTGTTGTTGCTCGTTGTGTGAAGACTTGTGTGTTACCTCTATTGCTGTAGAACGAAAATAACATATCCTTTTTGAAAAGGTTAAAGAGAAAATTCTGAAGGAAAATTATTTGAATTTGTTGAAGTGTTTTGTTAGGAGGTGAATCAAATAATTTGATATATGTATTATACTAAAGTCTATGACAATGAGAACGAATACTTCGTACAAATGAGCCAAGCGTCTCACGTACAAAATACTCTAATAAGAGGTAAGGAAAAGTCCCGCTCATCTTTTCTCATGTACTTAAGGCTCGTGACGTATTATATGTATCGTATTTATTAAGTGTTTTTTGTATTTGATTAGGAAAAACATTTTTGTCTTTTTAAAGGGAAAAGATGTAATGCAAAGAATATTTAAGGCAAAACTTAATCCTAAATGTTAGCATGCAAAGTGGACCTAAAGTTAAAGTTGAAGGAAAACCCTAATTAATGTGATCATGCAAGATGGACCTAAGGTCGAGTTTTAAAAGGAAACTTTAACTTAATGTTATCACGCAAAGATTAAGATTCTAAAGTCTATCTTGAACTTAATAAACAATTAAGTTGAACAAAGAGTCCCTAAGGGAACATGTGCACATACAAGCAAACAATCAAACAAGGTATAGTTCAAGCGTCAAGACGAATCAACAAGAGAAATCAAGCCTAAAATATGGAAGCATCAAGCACAAAATAGAATTAAGCAAAGAGAGAATTATTAACCAAGTTAAATATAAGTATTTAATAAGATTAATTAATGATTTAATTAATCAATATTAAATTAAAATATTTAAAATAATTAACAATTTATAAACATATTTTTGGCATTTTTTAATACTATACAAACAATTAACAAACTAATTAAACTAAATAATAAACATTTAATAAAAATAAATAAGAAGTAAAATATTTAAAATAAAAAATATTTTTGAATTTTTTTAATATATAATATAAAACAATTTATATATAAGATAATTAAAAATAATAATAGAAAAAGAAAATAAAATAGAAGGGGTGCAAATATAGATACGGAATCTGAGTTAGCAAAGTAAACATGGCACAAGGCCTAAAATGAATCTTAATTAAAATATATCTAATAATTCTAATAACAAATAACTAAAATATAATGTAATAAATGAATTAAAATGAAAAAAATAAAATAGAATGAAATTAAAGGTCAATAATTATATGGACATTTATTTTGGAAATTGGTGGGATCTATTTTAGATTTTTTAATGAGTTGTATAGATATTTGAAATATGTAGTAATTGTGTAATATAATATAATTATAGGGATCCCGAAAGAACCAAAATGTGGTTGATGAGTGTGGATGCTCACCGCATTTTACCTTCTTTGAAACTAACAAAAAAAAAAAAGAGGCAAGTCACAAAAGGACATGTGGCAATTCTAAAAGGAAAAATGATAAATAAAAAAACAAATAATACTCTCTTTCCCAACATGTTCGTGTGCCTTTCATGTTGCTCTCTCTTTCTCTCTCATATATATATATATATATATATATTTCTCTCCCTCTCTCTCATACACACATATATGCTAACGTACAGTGAAAAGAAACAAACAACTCTCACAGTTTCTTTCATTCCTCCTTCTAAGCTAAAAAAATAAAGAAACACAAACATTAAACATAAAAAAAGAAAAAACGAAATACATAATAGAAAGGGTGAAAGAGAACAAACAAAGGACAACAACAGTGGCGAGTGAGTGGTCGGTGAAATTGCTGCGAATCCGAGACAAAAGGAAATTCAAAAGTGGCGGTCATAGTGGATGTGTGGTTTACGGTGGAAACATGGTGGCATCGTGCTGTTGTTCGTGTTTGTCAATGGCGGTTTAAGAGAGGTGCGGAAGATGGTGAGCCGTGAGAGGTGTCGTGGCGATACATTATGATGAGTTTTGGTTTGAGCTTTTGTTGTGTTGAAGATGGTTTCGCCGGAGGAAGTCATGATTGATTTCCGATGTGAATTGCAGCAGGTTATGCTTATGAATATGGAAGGATGGAAGAGTGTAGATGTATGGTATGTTTGTACGAGTTACATGGTGGTTCATGGGTGGAGGAGAGTTGGTTTTGTGGTGGCTATGAAGTTTATAAGTTTTTGATACGGTGGTTAACAGTTTGGTTATTGCAGGTGCGTGAAGGTGTTGTTCGAAGGGTGTTGTTATGTGTGATGTGAATGCGTTTGGAGAACAATGGCGTTATTACGGTTGTTTACGGGGGTGGATGCGAGGACCTTGTTTAAGGTTATGTTACAGATTTCATGGTGATGGTATAGCTCGTGTGAAGATGAAGGAGAGCATGAAAATTGTCATGTGAAAGTGTCATGAGAGAGAGAGAGAGAGAGGAATTAAGTGTCATGCTTTAAATGGTTTAGTGGCTCTCACATTGTTAGCTTGGAAAAGAGAAGAAGATTTACGGTGTGAAGCTTTGTTGTTCATGAAGAAGGAGTCTTGAAGATGGTTGTAGAGAGGAAGGGGGTGGATCGTGAATGATGTGGGACGGTTTTGCTTGTCCCCGTTGGTCTCATGCAATGCATACATTAAATATATTAGGCTTTCTAAATGAAGCCAATAAAAAAATCTCTTTCCAACACTTAGTGAACAAGTATACTAAAAGCAATTAAGAAAATAAATATTTTTGAGTTATTTTTAAGAGAAAAGAAATATGTGGATAATTAAATTAAAAAATAAAATAAACTAATAAACTTAAACTAATTCTAAATAAACTAAATGATTAGTTAACTAAAAAATAAAATGACTAAAAACAAATAAAAAGTTGAGTATTAAAGTGCTAAAAAAATAAAAAGAATGCACTGATCATAACGAAATAAATATATTGGAAAAATACAGCGTTTGATCAATTTTTAAAATAAATTTTTTCCGATTAAAAGGCTCAGACTGATCAAAATGCGACCTAAAAGAAGTCAAAAAATTAAAACGAGCACATCAGGTTAAACTATGTGAAACGTAGATAAATTTAACTGACGTCTGCAAGCTCGATTTTGAAACTTTTCGTCCACTGATTTTACACACAACTGACATTCAGTTTGACCAATTTGACTATAAATCCGACATGTTTATTCTGACTGATAATTTGGGCATTATGCGTGATGAAAGACCTGATATGCTATGCAGATGATACAAAATAAAAATACAAGTCAAATGAATGCAAGTTTTAAAATGTCTGGTCAAAATTTGGGGCATGACAACTGCCCCTATTTAATCTTCTTGGACCTGAAGGTATGAATAGCAACGAATTTCATACATTTAAGGTAGAATAGGATTAAATAATATAATACCCATAATTTTGACCGATTAGAAAAAGGATAGATGTAGTGATATGCTTGAGATGCAAATAAATGGTATGCTTGAGATGAAAGGTATTATGTAGTAGGAACATGGTAGTTATGATGATATGATATGATATACTTGATATGCAATGTTACAAATGCATGAAATACTCTTCTTTTTTTGTTTTTTGTTGAAAAGGTTTGGGTATAGTTAAACAATGGTAACCGGTGAAGGGGTAATGGTACCAATGTTATGGCCAACGAAAGGTAAGATACACGGAGAGGTAAGATTAAATAATCCACAACTCAAGAAAAAAGAAAACGGGAAGTAGGATCAACGGATCCACGAGTCAAGAAAAATGTAAACAAGAAGTAGGATCAACGGATCTACGACATAAAAACAGAAGATAAGATTAACAAATCTATGAATAAAAAGTAGGATCAACGGGCCTACAACCCAAAGGATGATGAAATAATATAAACGGATCTATGAATAAGAAATAAGATCAACTGATCTACAACCCAGGCAATAGGATCAACAAATCCACGACCCAAAAGATGGAGAGAAGTAAGATCAACGAATTTATGACTCAGAAGATAAGATTAACGAATCTATGAATAGAAAGTAAGATCAACGAATCTACAACTCAGGAAATAGGATCGACGGATCCACGACCCAAAAGATGGAGAGAAGTAAGATCAACGAATTTACGACTCAGGAGATAAGATCAACAGATATATGAATACGAAATAGGATCAACGAATCTACAACCCAAAGGATGAATAGAAGTAATATCAATGAATTTATGACTCAGAAGATAAGATCAAAGAATCTATGATTGTGAAGTAGGATCAACGGATCTACGACCCAAAGGATGAAGAGAAGTAATATCAACGGATTTACAACTCAGGATATAAGATCAACGAATCTATGAATAGGAAGTATGATCAACGGATCTACGACCTAAGGGATGATAAATATGAGATGAATTACTAGGGAATAATAGTTAAACAAAGGGTAAGATCAACGTATAATCTACGACCCTGAGAAAAAAAGATGTAAGATATCAAGTGAGATCTACTGGAAACTGTGGTGGTAAACCTTTCAAAGGTCCATCTATTAGGGATTGATTAAAATGCCTTCTGGGGAATGGGCTTGGCATTGCCGGGTATTGAAAAGTGATTAACACAGGTGAGTATTGAAATTCAATATAGACGAGTATGTAAGATTAACATAAGCGACTGTTGAGGATTAGTACGAATGAGAAGGTACTGTCAACATGAACGAGTGTTGAAATCAATACCGACGAGTATTAAAAAGATATGGTTAACACGGACGAGTGTTTGAGATTAACAAGGACGAGTACTGGAAACCAATAGGACGAGTATCGGGAAAATATATTAACACAGAAGAGTGTTTGTGATCAACACGGACGAGTGTTGGAAAAAGGTGGATTTGACGAAGGACGCCAACTGAACGTGGGTTTAGAAATAAAAGGTACCAATCGAAGGTGGATTTAAAAAGAAGAATGTCATCCGAAAGTGGGCTTAGAAAGGACGTCGGCTGAAGGTGGACTTACAACCGAAGTACCAGCTGAATGTGGATTTAGAAAGGATGTCAGACGAAGGTGGAATTTTAAGGAATGTCAATCAAAGGTGGACTTACAACAGAGGTATCATCCGAAGGTGGATTTAAAAAAGGTGTCAAACGAAGGTGAACTTTAAAATAATGTCAGTCAGAGGTGGACTTACAACAGAGGTATCATCCGAAGGTGGATTTAAAAAAGGTGTCAAACGAAGGTGAACTTTAAAAGAATGTCAGTCAGAGGTGGACTTACAACAGAGGTAACAGTCGAAGGTGGATTCAAAAAAGGTTACCATTTGAAGGTGGATTTAACAAAGGAAGGGATATTTTATGAAGGTTATAGTCTTCTGAGGACATATCAATGAATCGTGCTTTCGAGAAAGGCTTGAATTAGTTTATGCTTCATGCATCTTTGAATTTTTCTATGGCGTAATGCTCCACACCAAATAGAAATGCTACGCGTTTTAGTATATGCAATGTAATGATGATTATATATATGTTGATGTAGACTCGTGTTGCTAAGGATATGAGGATATGTGATTCATTGGTTATGATTCTGCCAAGTATGGTTGGACTTTAAAAGTAGTGGTGAAGATTTGTTTTTTTTATGTGCCAAGTATGCTTGTGCTTTGGTTAGGCGTAGGACCAAGTTGGACCTGATGGTGATTTAGGGGTTTTATTCTTTGTTGCCAATGAAAGTGGGAAAATTTTCACCCAAATACTCCACTTTTTAAAAAAATCTCAAAATAACTCACTTTTCAATTTATTTTCCAAAGTACTCCACTTTGGGGGGTGATAGAGTGTTGGCGTCAACTTAATTGACGACTGCTTATTGGAGTTAAGAGGTGTCGCCAATTAGATTGGAGACAAAATATGGTGTTGCCAATTCAATTGACGGGTTAAAAATACAATGGTCTTGCAAATTCATTTAGAGACAAAGTGCATTGTGTAATTTTTTTAACATTAATAATTAATTAAAAATAATATAATATAAATTAATGTTGGAGACCGGATTGGTCATACCAGCCACCGGTTTCACGTCCCTTAGTCGCCCTAACTCGTTGCACTAGTCTCCCACGTTGATTCACTCCACGTGTTTGAGGAGCTGAAGTCTCAGAAACATTCTCAAACGATTCCCTAAGAATTTCTTACATTTCCAATAGGTCTTGTGTGTTGAAATTGAGCGTGCAACCAATGGCAGAGTAGTTCAGATGTGATGAAGGGGTCATTGGTGTGCAGTCTGAACGATTGAAGCGGAACATTGGTGTGAAGACTTCATTGGTAAAAAATTGAAATGATATTGGTGTTTGAAAGTCATAAGATTATTGTGATGTTTGTGTGTAAACTAGGGTATGATGTCGGAGTGTTTTGACTATATCTTAATGTTATTGAATTTCGTGACAATAGCCATTTTGTTGGAAGCCAAATTATATTTCATTTGCACAAGATTTCTCCATTGATATGCCAAATTTGCACAAGATTTCTCCATTGATATGCCAAATCAATGCCAAATTATGTCCAGGCTAATATCCATTTATACGATGTACCTAATTACATAATACAGCTTTATTGGGTAGATTGGTCGGTTACCATTCTAAACGTATCATAGCACTGTCAAAATCATCTGCACAAGATAGATAAAAAAATCCTCCAAAACTTTAATGAAATTACAATCCACTACATTAAATTAAAAAAAAAAATTTGACGAAAAACAAATTTAAAATTTTCAAGCAATATGCAGATGCTTTTCCTTCTTTTAACAATTATTAAATAGCACAATTCAATATTTACAAAGATTTAATTAATTAGATAACTATAGCAAGAGTTTCTATTTTTTTTTGGGTACAAATATAGCAATTGTTTCTTATAGAATAAGTTAATCCGATTTGGATAATTATCACTTTTATCAAATTAGTCAACAAAGTGTGACATTAACAAAACGAAGATTTACTAACACAAAGCAAGATTTTGTTTATTTTTTAGTGAAAGAAATAGGATAAAGATTGAGTGGCAAGCTGAAACTTTCAGAGCCTAACAAAACAAACAAGTTTGAAACTCCCACCAAACAAGAATCAAGTTGATTTCTTTCCCCCACAATATTTTATAAAGAATGAAGATTAACTTTTACAACCTGCAGTAACAAATAAATCACCCTTGGAAACCTTTGTATAACCTGAAATTGATGCCTTCATCAATATTCTCGACCCAAAAATTATGACACAGGATTTAAAAAACAAAACTTTTTATACCATCCCTCTTCAAAAAATACCAATAAAGCAAATGGCGACCCTAATACCCACCCGTCTATGTGACAGGCAATAAATATTACAGAACCGTATCATCGAAACAAAATAGGCTGGTACATGGAGAGACTAAGAGGACACTTTCTTCCAAAGGATATTCCCAAGCTTTGAATCAAAAGCTGAACGAGAAAGTGCCAATAGATAACTTCAAAACTGCAAACTCTTCAAAAACTGACTCGTGATCAAAGCCAACAAACGCCTCAAATAAATTGGCAACCCGCTGAGACTCCTAAAGAATGGCTAACAGCTGAGTACTTTAGAAAAAAGCAACAGTATTAATGTATACCCAGAAGCTTAAGAAGGTGGTGTGGCAGCTGATGCCTTCTCTAGTTTTTCCTTTTCAATTTCTACCCTTCTCTGCTCAGCATGCTGGGCAACACCATTAGCAAGAGCTTGATAGTTGAACTCAAGTGATTGGGTGAGACTCTCAAACCTCAATGGGTCTGATAATTGTACAACTACAAAGAATTTTATTTTGAAAAGGTCAGCAAGTCAAACAATGTTGATTGGCAATGATGAACCTAAAGAATGGTTTGCGTACCTTTCATCGTATCCACAAAGAAAATAAAAGGATCCACCTCATCAATTGGGGACTGCAACTCCTCATCGTCACTGTAATCGTCATCTGAATCATCGTCGTCGTCATCAGCAGGCCGGAATGACTTTGCCTGTGAGTAACAGATGCAGGATGTGAAAAGATTCTAATAATGAAGAACAATAAATGATATACAAAGACCAAATATATAATAAATAATGAATGAAGAATGAATAAGATGCAATGAAGTACAGACTACAATTAAATAAAGATCTAAGAAAGTTCTGAAATTATTATTGTGCCAACTGGGTGTCACAAGGGACTTTTAGGGAATTAAAAAAATAACAAGAGATAATAATTAAAAGGCCCAATAACAAAGCACCTGTTCAGCCAACTTTCTAAGTGTGATATTATCAGCTTCATCCCCATCTTCACCATCAACACCCATTTCTTTATCAAAACCACTGCCATCCTCGTCTTCGTCATCAGTTTGAAAGCCATCCATATCATCATCATCTTCAGCTTCTTCCTCCTTTGCAGATTCTGCATAGTGAGTTCAACAGACCGAAAACTAAGTACTCACACCAACAAAAACAAATCTACTTTTCATTACTATTGTGACACACTGACATATCAAAGTTACAGAACAAGACAGATACCTGCAATTTGATCCTTGTAAGCAATTAGAAGATCAAGTGTGGCCCGAAATACACGGCCCAGAGCCTCCCCGGGCAATTGATCAGCTGGAAGTGCCAGCAATGAAATTAAACCAAGGCAGCACACTTTCTTCTCGTGTTCCCTGTATAAAGATAGTTATAGTTTACCACCATAAGGCCTCTAAATTTCACAGAAAATAACTTAAATAGTTGACTTATGGAAGCACGGTATGGAAATACCAGGTGACACAGGAGTGGTATATGGGTAAAAAAGAGCATACCTTTTGAAATTAGCACGCAAACCACTCTTTTTGACTTGTCCCAACAAATGAAACCAAAGGTGGAAGAATTCAGAGGCGACACCCAACTTTTGCAATATGCTGAGAGTCAGTGCTGCATTGTAGTAAAGAGCATCTGCAATCTGAAAAAATAACTCTTCTTAGAAAAAGTATTGCTGTGATGTCACTTTCCTGAGTAATATCTCTGAGAAACTTGGCAAACTAACAACCTCGAATTTATAAAGCTCAATGGGGTCAAGCATACAAAGCCTCGGATTTATTTAAATTGTATAGTTTACATAGAAACTATAGCAGACAAGGAAGTGCAATCCATATAAAGTTATAATGGACAACATTACGTGTTTCGGGTTTGTATCAGAACTACAACAACAAAGGTAGAACTGACTACATAATAGATCAAAGAAGGATACAATGTCACATTTGCATAGAAAACCATCATACAAATGTTAAACCCATCGACTTTTGATAAATTTAAAATCAGAATATATCTTGCAAGTCCAAAACAATAAATAATATTTGAAGCATCAGGTTAATAAAACTACGGAACACAATGATTTTCATTAAACAGTGAAAATGAACAGAAACATCCGAAGTATTTATCATGTCAAAACATCACAATCAGGAAGCAACAAAAGCAATTTCCAGATAATTCCATTCATGTATTATTGATTGTAAGAGCCCCTTACCAATTGCATGAAAAGACATTTCAAATATGACTTTTGAGTCCGGTTCAAGCGTTCAACTGTAATTCTGAGATATGGCTCCACCCAGTGATCCACCTGTCCTCTACAATTCTGGAAGACAACTTCGATAAGCTTTGGAGCTGGCACAATATCGTTATCCTCCATATTTTTATCCGCCATAATCTTCAACATGATATACAAATAAATATCAGTAACCGGGAAAAGTTATTATTGTTACTATTAGCAATACTAAACTCCGTGTTCAACCAAACAGGTGGTGACAAGTAACTAAAACTAACTCACAGATGAAACCATGTTCCATAGACTTTGTTGATAGTCAGGATCTTTGCAAGTAAGGAAATGAGCAGTTCCTCTTGAAATATAGTTGTCCAAAGGAACTAAAATATCTGCAGAAGTTTAAAACTTAACAAATAAATATAAACCAAAGTAAAATTGTATAGGATGGAAAATCCAAGTAAACATAAATATAAATTAAAATGTTGGGATGTTATGTATGGACTCTATGTTTGTGATGCACTTCTTTTACAAGTCTTCTCCATACATGCCCAAACATTTTATATAATCCCCAAGTGTCTCCTCCAATTCGGTGAAAAGAGACAGAAATCATTAAGCAACTGAATTTTTTTTTTCACTTCTCTGTCCCATACTGTAGAGAAGTGCACTTCAGTTTATTTTGTCATTAGAGAAGTGACAAAATTGGAGAAGTACCCAGGCTAGGCATACTTCAGTTTATTTACTAGAAGCCTTGGAACAGAAAATATACCATATACCATTCCATGTTACTTTTTAGCTTGTAACTTTTTTTAATGATGTTTCTAAGATGCTTAAAATTTTGATCATCTTCAGGTTGAATCTGAAATCAACTCTTCTCTACTTCAATTCATTATCAATAAATCAACAGGACAACAATAAATCATCTGAAATAGGCATTTACTGTGAAAAGAGCAAAAAAATAAATAATATGTAGCTAAGAACCATACTTGGGAAAAAATCAATTGCCCAATCTGCCAGTGCTTCCATCATCACTGGCCAAAGAGTCCACATCTCCAAAGATATTGATGGAGAGAAAAACGTCATATATGACACAATCTCCAAAACTTCTTCGAAAACCTCTGTAAGCATGCACAAAAATAATGAAAATAAGCCAGATACTCCAAGTGAAAACAAAATTTACAAATCAGAATCTTGATACGAAGGGGTAAAATATGGCAGCCTCAAATTTAAACAGTTAAAGTGATTCAAAGGGAGAAATATAAATTTTATTGAAGAAAATTTTGTTTAGACAGAAAAAAAAATATACAAGGAAAATGGGGGATATGTATCCTGCATAACAAAAAAGTAGCAAGGGAAGTACCTTGACCATCTGTTGTTAACATTCTTTGCATTATAGGAAGCAAAGTTGGCTCAACTTGCACAAAAAGATGAGGAAGCCTGCTCACTGATTCAAGGATTGTGCTAATAGCACGCAAGCAACCAACTGCGGCCAGAGCGCCTGGATCATCAGCTTCATCATCAGCTTCTGCAGAGTTCATACACCTCCAAAATGCAGCAGCCTGTCGTTGAAAATTGGAAAACAAAAAGTTAATCTACAGAACAGTACTCAATATCAAGTATAACTTCATTGACAAATAGAAGGGGACAAAATTACTACCAAATTTTGACATAGTCCTAGTGCATAAGGTGCCATCTCTTCTCCAAACTTGTCCACAATAGTCTCCAAAGTAAATACAAGGTCTTCATTCTCAACCTCATTCATAAGTTTGAAAAACTCTAGATAAAATCCAATTTGAATAAATTTAGTCAGCAAGTCAAAAATAATAATACTGAGGCGAAGATAAAACTTTCATGCCCACATACCATCAAGAAGTTGAGGAAGAATGGGACGGATTTCATTCAGATCTGCATCATTGAGGAATACAAAATTAAGTATAAATTTTAACTGCGTAGAAAAGAAGGTAGTCGATACAATAACAAATCAAAACAAAGAGTAAATACCTTTGCATGCTTCAATGAAAGAGCGCAAGGCAAAAACAGAATCAACGCGCACAGGAAGTTCAGAATCTTGCATTCTGGATACAACACACTGCAATGCCTTCCGGAAATTGTTCTGATCTGAGAAGCTAATATGGGCATACTGACCTGCAACCCATGCTGCCTGTATTTCAAATGAGAATCAAAGTTATCGTACATATATAAGAATAAAGAAAACACAATACAATTAGATAGTGTTAGTATCTTTTCAATTTAAGAATCAATCAACAATTCAAAAGTGAATGGACATTGCAGAGCAATAGAAAACTTGGGCGCTTCGAATTAATTAATCTCTAATAGTTTTTGCAAATCTTTTAGATCAAGGATGTTGGATCAGATATGCAAATCAAATTTGCAGTAAATTTAGGTGTTGCCATAAACTTTTCCTGTTTTGGTATTTTAAAAACATCATTTAGGATTTTCTTTTTTATATACCTTAGCTCTAAGGTGGCCAACAGGACTGTTGAACTCAGGAAAGACATGTTGCACTAGCATGCGCTCAAGTTCAGATTTGTAAGGCTCGGTCTGCTTCAATTTGTCACAAAGTGCCCCAATAGCAAGAAGTGCACCATCTTTTTGCCTGTATGGCTTGAATTCTATAGAGGCTTCATCATACCTGGCATAGCACAAAACCTAAATATTCGACCAAAGTATAGACAATTCATTCTACATTAAGCAAGATATTATTACCTTCTGAAAATTTCAACTATGAATTGAATAAACTTGTGAAGATTTTCTTTTCCACGTTTCCGAACCAACTCGCTCACAAAATCCATGGAAGCAGTCCTAGGACTATACAAATCTTCAATTATGTCTGTGACAAAGAATGTAAGACAATAAGCAATCACAGTGCAATTTGTGGAAAAATGTTTGTGTGTATACACTGACAGGACTTACCATAGCCTTTCCTTACATATTCATGTGGATCTTCTTCCCAAAGCTTTTGATCATTGTCACTAAAGCACATAAGGGGGAATACTATTTCAAATAGTAGGACATCAAGGCGAGGTTGCAGCAAAGCATACATGCTGTTTCTTGAAATACTGCATATATTATGGAGTTCAGGGAAAAAGTATTAATATGTTGCAACTCAGCAGCAGAAAATAAAGCATTCAACATAACAACTAGTATTCTAAATTGAAAACACCCTTGCTCTCCAGAATACAATAACTTGTCACAGGGTCTGATTGGAAATTTAGATATGAAATATATATTTTCATGATAACTACAGCAAAAATGCACCAACATCAAGTAGGGGTTTCATGGGATTTTCATTTTCCCAGTATCAGTGTAGCAGCATAGCTTCAATTTGATAAATATCCTATTTTGATATCAACACTAATTAGCATCCATCCATATGCATAGCCGAGCAAATAAAAATAGATAACCAAATCCCTCTACTTTGTATTATGCAATCTTTCTCCCATGATAAGGCAATGACTTTGAATACTATAAAGTAAACCAAATATAGTTGGTTGTAGTGCCTTACATGGCTTTTCAATGCTGAATCAATATATTAAGTATTATGAATGAGACATCAGGGGGAAAATTTAAAAAGATCCTGTAAAATCCTGTAAGTCTTACTATCCTAGAAAACTATTAAAACTGTCATGTATCTCCTGTGGGAAACTAAAATTAAGAGTGCTAAGACTTTCCATTACATCTAAGCATTTATAAACCATCCCAATGAGCTCAACACACTCAAAATCAGCTACTTAAATATGTATAATCCTACAACAATTAGAACAGCAAACATGTAGCTAAGACTTGCCATTACAACTAAGCATTTATAAACCACCCCAATGAGCTCAACACACTCAAAACTAGCTACTTAAATATGTATAATCCTACAACAATTAGAACAGAAAGCATGTAGTTAATGAAGGAACCTAAAGATGCTATTTAATGAAATAGAACAACAATGATAATTAATCAGTCTACCTGTTACTTAGATATTGAAGAATCAAGTTGATAACTCTGTCAGGTAAATAGCCCCCTACACGAATGATATTTAACAGGTTCAAGTGGCATTCCAAAATCTTCCCTGCATAGTGCTTCTGGAACATTTGAGCAAAAGCTCTGGTTTCAGGATTTTGTAGCTTCAGGTCTCCAAAACTGTAAGACATGGCAATTTAAACAGAAATAGAATTCAGAATCAATCAATCATACAACAGAAACACTCATTAAATTAATACACCACATCACAACCATACCGAGTGTAGAGCCTATTTAGAATATGAACTGTCCATTTCTTGACCTTCCACCAACCCCATGACTTTCTAAGATCAGGATCAACAGGCTCACCTTCAGAAGGCACAGGTCTCTCCAATACATTCAGAAAAAGTATCATCCAAGCATTGAAGATGTTTTGATCAAACAGCAGTTTTGGAATCTCCAACTGAATAAATTCATCAAGAAACCGACAATAGCACATGTTAATCATGTGAACTTCCAGTTAAGTGAAGCATCAAAATAATGAGGCAACAGACAATGGGACAATATTATGTTGACTGTAAAATAATATCTGAATAAACACATCAATCAAGATTCAAGACAAGGATATGCATATTTAAACTATGCCTTTCTTTTGCATCTCTAACAAAATAAATTGTTTCATATTTGACATGGAAGGGATCATTCACTGACATACAAACTACGCTCTGAATAACAAGTTACCAAAGATATAAACATCCCCGATAACCCTATTTGGAAATTTAGCCTTAATTGTGGTCCGCCCTTATCCACCTTAATTTGTGCCATTTGACTTGCCTTCATTGCAGTGTCCAGCAGCTTAATTGTGTTGGGTGTGAGTGGGTGGGTTAGGTCTCAGATTGCCTGAAGATATGGTTTATGTAATGCTTAAAAAGTTCGGGAAGTCCTCACCTTACAAGTCATTTGGTACAGATGAGTTACGATTCACCGGAGTCACATCACACTCCAGATGTCCAGTCTTGGGCATAAGGATATTGTGCTGTGATATTTCCTGAAATGTGTTTGAAAACTGGGGGTATCTCTCACCCTACAAGTCCATTTTGTGAGGTTGAGTTAAGCCCACCCAAATACAAAGACCCTCTGTTCTTTGTTTATTAAGGATTTAATAAGGGGAGAAAAGGAGCATCTACTCAACTTCAGTTCAAAAGGAACACGTTACAAATTAAATAATAGTAATCACAAATTCCACACAATGTCAATAAAAGCAACATGCAATTTTGAGCAAAGTTTAATCTACAATAAAACCCGAAAAATAAATTCTTCCATTTACACATGAGGAGAGACAACATACATATATGGAGGACCAGAATATTTTACAGATAAGCTTGATTAAATCTGCTACTTCCAGTGATGGATTAACAATCTGGATAAGCCTGTTAAATATATTAAGAAGGTGAGGAAATGTTTCATCGACAATGCGATAAACTGGTGTCCTCTCCTCATCTGATTTGAACCTGCAAAGATAAAATGGGATAGTTAACATAACTAACATAAATGAGAAAAATAATAAATTTAGACTACTAATAAGGATTCACAGGATATTTCAACAATAAAGTATGTAAAAGCTCTAGCAAAACAAAACATCAAAGATGTGGGAATAGGGTACCTTCCACCATTTTTAATCTCATTGTCGGTAATATTCACGTTTCAATAATAAAGTGGGCACAAACTCTTGCCAAACAAGACATCAAGATATCTTCTAACGCTTTGAATATTATTAGTTGCGATAACAATATAATCAATGACAAGGAGGTCTGGAATGAAGTTTGGACCTTCCTTCTGAAACTATGTCACCACTTGTCTCTCTGTTTCTTTACATACTACTTCTAGATTGGGAACATCATAAGTGGTCGTATCATAATTTTGAATTTCTCTCAAAATACAATTGAGCTTATCATTCAGAACATTCTCACAGTTTAAATATTTGCTAATTGCACTTCTTTTTCTACTGGAAAAGTAGGAGGACATATATAACAAAGTATACTTCAGTGACTTAAATAGTACAGCCATATCCATGAATAGTGTAACTATATTTGAACACAAATAAAATAACAACTGCAAGGTTTGATGTGGTTCGGAAAGGATAAGACTGTCAATAGCATTATTAGACAATACTAACATCTAGTAGAAAATATTACCAAAATGAAAATAGGTAAATAGTAGCTCCTGCGGACCTAATGTAGAGCAATTACTAATCACGAGACAAGAACAAGAGTAATAGCACAATTTTTTAAAATTAAACAAAATAGATAGAATTAGAAACTTACTCATATTTTCTAGACAGAATCCGTAGCACAAATAAGGCACCATAGACTTGCTGATCCTGTAGGTTATGCTTCACCCAATCAAGAAGATGAGGCCACTGTTCGGGGTAGTCAGCATGTATAATTGTTTTCAGGCATTCACCAAGCTGTACCCTACAAACACACCAACATGTGAGAAAGGAAAAATAAATCCGCCACAATTTTTACACTATCATGATTAATCACTAGGTAAACAGAGTCATAAACATCAAGACGTCAGAGAATCCGAGAAGCCGCTACCAAACACAACATACAGCCACAAATAAACAATCTTACCTCAACAAAGGAGGAACTTGAGTTACAAACATGAGAATGTGATCCCTCACCAAGTCTTTATCACTCTGCAATATCTTTTGTTGGGTATCTACATAAACCAATAGGAAACCGAACAATCAGCAATCGAAAGTAGTCGTTATTTCACTATCTAAACTCCACCAATAATAAAAGGCATACCAGAATCAGAATCAGGAGACCAGTTCTTTGCAATAAAGTTCTTGAAATGAATACTAGCATTTTGTCGTACACCCATGTCACAGTTGTTATCAACAATGATTTGCAACAACCTCACCAGATGCTGAGGCGCATACTGGAACTGAACATTTATATATGCATATCACAAATCAGTTACATTCATTCCATTAAAATCAAATTACAAATACATCCGATTCAATTAACACGAAAGTACCAAAATCCACTTTATACTAAAAGTAATGTTAACTTTTCAAAATCTCCGAGCTTCAATCACACACTTATGCTAAAGTGATACTACTAAACACTCAACAAAATCATAAACACGCAAACACCAAAATTCAAAAATCAAAACAATCAAATTAAAGCACTAACACATTCAATTAGAACTCATAACACACCAAAATTCAAAAACAAACTAAAATCAACACGTTAACAAGTTCACGAATCCAGCTCAACACACAAAGCTATATCCAATCGAAATTCCAATCATCAATCGAATTCACACTCTCACCTGATTCAAGTTATGTTCAGCAGCTTTCCGTTCATCCGGATTAGGACTGAGAGCAGCTTGGAGTATAACAGCGAGACTAGGAAGATCCATAGCAGCAAAATCAAAACAAAACTCGATCAAAATCAAAAAGCTTCGATCAAAACGGAATACGAGAATTGACGATGCCTTGATGAATCTAAACCCTGGGAAGAAATTCTTCTAGGGTTTAGAACACCTGCGAGTGCAGAGATGAATCGAACAGAGAAATTGTTGCGATGAATTTGAGAAGAGGAATGTGAAGAAAGAGAAAGGGAACGAAGTGGAAATAGTTTGGAGGCTATTTAAACTTCTAGGGTTTACGCTTATAGGTTTTTAACCATTTTTTCTACTACTCATATACTAGTACTTATTCTTTTTCTTTTTTTCATTTTTCACTACTACACACACAGTATAAAAATTTATCAATTTTCTTAAATTTTGTTAAATTGAATTATGGAATTGATTAAGATAAATCGATTTTGATTTAACTGTTAATATTATCTAATTTCTTTGGTTTTAATATTTTTTTGAATATAGAGATGATAGGAGTCTTTCTTTTAAACAAGTTTAGTTAGTTATTAGTGATTTAATTTTATTTTAGATATTTTTAAGAGTATATTTAAAAATTAATTATGATAATTAAAATATGAAATTTGATTTTAGACAATTGAGATTGAATGAATTATATTAACTTAAGCATTTCACATTAAAACAATGTAAATTACTATTTAGTGTGTTTGATGCATGTTTCGAATTCTAATACAATTATTTTTATTATACGGAATTATAAAATTAATTGGAATGATACTTTTAATTTAACGGTTAAGAGTATATAAATCTTTTTTTAATGTATTTAGTAAATTATTATTTGATATATTTCACTTTAAATATTTTTGAGATTGTATTTAAAAATTGATTATGATAATTAAAATATAAGATTTTATTTTAAACATTCGAGATTCAATGATTATGCTAACTTTAGCATTTTCAAATGGAGACAATGTAAATTCATCTTTAGTGTACGTTATGCATTTTTGAGTGCAAAGGTAGGTTATTTTGTGTGTTTTAGGTGGTACATTTGTTAGAATATAGTAGTATCTTTTAGCTTAATTTTAAATATTTGGCATGACAATTTTTTTTTTTTTGACAAATAGTGTAAATATTCGGAAAGAATCAATTATCAAGTATTATTAATAATAGTATTAATAATGGTCGTTTTAGCATTGTCTTAAATAGAATTTGAACTATATCACTTTATATTCAAGCCATGTTAATTGGTTGAAAATATTATGAAATTTATTTGGAAGAGATGGGACCCATAAGTAAACTAATAATGTAAATAAATGTTTAGAGTTCGAATTCAGCTTTTAAATAAAAATTTATATTATAATTTTTTTTATTTGAGAATTTAATCTTTTCAGTATCATACAGTGCAGAATACGTAATAATATTTATTAAAAAATTATTTTGAAATTTAATTAATTTGAAGAAGATAATTGTACACAATTGTAATTTTGGAAAGTGAATTGGTAATTTCAATGAGTTTGATTGATTTTTTTTGTTGTTTGTTTGGAGTGACATTGGGAGGGTTTGTTTTTCATGCTTTTGTACACTCACGGAGGAAGATGCTGCCTTCATAGGTTGGCTGCCAACTCCACCTAACACTGCATAATGCTGCTTGTATTTTTTTGTTTTTGTCATTTGTTATGTGTTTTTCTGTTGTTATTTTTTTGCAAAATGTTTTTTTTTATTATTTTTATTTAGTATTTTCCATTGCTCATAGTAAATTTAATATTTGATTGAAGTACGGTTTACAAAATGCACAGATGCTTACCGAATGCTTTAACATGAACACTGTTGATTTGGACGTATGATTTTTTTGTACAGTAATATATCTTACAAATCAATTGTATAAATGAGTTATGTCCCTCTAATTTTATGACAAATAATTTATAATTATGATTCATGAATCTCTTAAATATGGTAGTTTTAAGATTTTTGTTAACCAATTAATTTGTTTATTTGTTTATAATGATTAATTATTCTTTGGTCCTGAAAAGGTTCTCTTTAAAATACTTTTCTTTTTAACAAAATATACTATTTGTGTACGCGTGGTGATTATACAGAAAAACACGTGTTAACGTGATTAGTATATTATTTATTGTTTATATTATATTTATTTATATTTTTATCATTATTATGAAACTAAACTTGTGGTGGGTCATAATTAACGTAGAAAACAAGTTACTAATAGAGAAGAATTTTTTGGGCAAGTGACACGCATATTTATGGAGTGCCTTTTATCTTCTTCATATGAGAAATTAATTACTCTGTATCTAATGTCTATTTATTTAGTGGTTCATTGTTTTTTGTTATAAAAGTTAATATTGTAATTTTGATGTTCGAAACCTTCTCGGAAAAATGATAAATTACCTTCAAATCACCTTTGTTGATTGAAGTACTGTTTATGTCATTAAAGTCAAATTAGCCTTCTTGATGATTAGGTAAATAAATAGTACTTAATTATATTGATTTTGATTATTTGATGTAATGTCAAAAGTTGTGCATTTGCGATTGTTTTAAGGTGATCAAATGTAAAAGAAAAAAAAAAATATGCGGATCAATTTAGATAAAATAAACGGCTTAAGAATAAGTTATAGACATTAATCGAAAATTGTTTTAACATTTTTTCTTATAAAAGTACACTTTTCGTAAATTTTTATTTTTTAAATTTATTAAATAATTAATATATCTAAACTATATATTATTTAAAAATATCATTTATTCAATTAATTTAAAATTTTAAAATTTACTTATAAAAGATAATGGAGGGAGTATGACTCATAGTCACGTCGAGATACCATTCTCATTAAATATTTGCATATTTTCATCTATTTTAAACATTAACTTAGCCTCAGAGTGTTAAGCTTGTAAGTACCTCTCATCATTTCTGATCATCAGAGACAATTATCATTGCACTATAAGTCTTTTCATAGTTGTCACCTTCAACCTCTTCAGCGAGAGACTCTTCTACATTGAAGAGAATCAGCCGAAATTCTTTTTCACATCGCAACTTAGTTAGAGGTGCCACAACAAGTCAGACCATAGCAACTCTAAGGGCACTCCCATCGACGTCGCATCACAATCAAAAAGAGCATCAACATTGCTAGAACTATGTCACCATCACCACCATGGGTTATCCTCCTCGTGATTATGGATGCGATAATATTAGCCATACACCACCTAGAAAGTCTTCCTAGCACCGCCCTCTAATGGGAAACGGGCATGATACCCCCTATTACGCCTTCATCCATCACAGAAAAGAAAATGTTCACCGAGCATGTTACTAATTACATGGTCCCCAAGTCTCTTAAGAAGCCACCAATTTTTTGGGAGTTACGACTAGTCCGGAGACCCTAATGAGCACATTGAGTACTTGTGTACCATACTTAATTATCTCTATGAATGCAATAAAATGCAAGATGTTTATATTGACATTTAAGGGAGTGTGTATGTAATGGTTCAAGACTTTTGAGGATGAATCCATCGGTTCTTGAAGAAAATAGTGATGAGTTCGCATCGATTTATCGCACTAAGACATGGGTCAAAGAAATTGGATTTAAAAGTGTTAACCAAATGACTCCAAAAGAGGGGTGAATTTTTATATTAGGATTTACAAAAGATCAATTTAAAAATACTTTGATTTTAAAACATGTTTATGTTAAAAGATAGAAGATAGAAAAGAAAAAGCAGCATAATAAAATAAATAACTAAAAATGAAAGAGAATAAAGATAAAAAGATCACACCATAGAATTATTTTGGTTCGGCTTAAACCACCTGACCTACTTTAGTCCCTAAGAGTTCCCCTTGATGTTTTCACTAAAACAATCATAAACTTTTCACAATATCAACCCAAACAACCTTACAGCAACAACTAGAGCTTTTGCATATGATTGGCCCAAAAATACTTATAGAAACAACTATAGGTTTTATAAAGGTTCAACTCAATAACCTTGACTCAATTTTTTTTTCCAGATTTAGCTTACAACCTTCAAATTTAATATAAATATATCACAAGAGAACAATACTCTTTAATGGATACTTTTAGCAAAACACAAATACAACAACTCTCAAAAGAAACTTTTCACTTTCTCGACACTAAGAAAACTTCAGAAAAAGCAAATTTATAAAAGAAATAAAGAAATGATATATCAGATTCTATTTAGAAAACTGTTATATTTTGAAATGAGGATAAACCTCCTTTATATAGGAAAAAAGTGAATAAAAAAAGAAAACAATCCATTGGCCATTATAATAAGTTAATCAATTAAATTCATGATTTAATCGATTAACCAAGCTAAAATACGAAAATTTGAAATTCTATGTCACTTAATCAATTTATAGACATCATCAATATATTAGGAGTCGTTACACTTTAATTGTAATCTATTAGGATAACCGCTTAATATATAAGACAATGTATGATACCTTCCTAATTGATTAAACAAGTATTAAATCAGTTAAGCGCTTGTTTGAATTGGTTTTAAGAGATTTTAACAAAATAGACGATGTTTGCAAACACTTTTATGTGTGTATGCACAAGCGCGTGCGTGCGTGTGAGTGTGAGTGTGTGTGCGTGTGTGTGTGCGTGTGTGTGGGTGTGTGTGGGTGTGTGTGTGTGTGTGTGTGTGTGTGTGTGTGTGTGTGTGTGTGTGTGTGTGTGTGCGTGTGTGTGTGTGTGTATGCATTGCCTTAGTACTTTGAGAATTACTCTTGTTTCTTTTGCAATTAAACTGATCATAACTAGTGAAATTTTGTTCTCCCTCTAAAAAGATGTCAAACATTATGTGTCAGATAATGTGTATGACAAAAGTAACAGAGTAACAATTAAAATAAAGATAAGAAAATAGGACACAATGAATTGGTAACCTAGTTGGTGCAATATCACTTACATCTGAAGGGTGCTAACCCAAGAGAGGAAATCTTAATATGCATCATAGTGTGAAACGCTCTTGGTTCTTTTAACTTGTGTGTTATTATGCAGTATTTGAGGATGAAAGAGTAGGATTTGAAGGCACAAGAAAGATGACAAAGGAACCAAGAAAGTTTAAAGCAATAGCAAGTTCGCCAGCATGTTTGTTGAGCGAAGCAGTAGCGAGTGTTTGCTAAGCGAGCTCATACCGAGCATCTAGCGAACACTCCCAGACTTGGGCAGAAGCACATTGGCATTGTTCGTTGGTAGCGATGAGGATAGCGAAACACTCGTCGGGCGAGCACCTAACGAGCAAGTAGCGAAGCCAAACAAAATTATACCTCAAGAACTCGCCAGCATGTTCGCTGAGCGAAGTTGCAGCGAAGCCAAATAGAATGATTGCCTCAGACCTTGCTAGCATGTTCGCTAAGCGAGGTTGTAGCGAACATTCGCTGGAAGCTTGCGAGCGTGGCAGACCATCAACTTTGTCTATAAATAGCTAGTGTACTTTTTGTTGACTTATCACAACTTTTACTACTTTTGCTAAAAAGTGATTTTGTGACCTAGAAACTCTTATTGCTCTCGTTTCTTCGTCTCTTAACATCATTCCACCAAAAAGAAGGTGGATTCTCATCCAAGTTGTATTCTTCGACTCGGATGTTCATCAACCTTCTCCCGATACTTCTACCGCAAGCTACCATGAAAATGAGTAGCTAAATACTTCCTTTTGTCAAGGTTAGATGTATGTGATCATCAAGCTTTGTATGTAAATGTATTGATCTTCATTTGTAAACTCTTTGATGATGAATGTATGGTGAAAACTCTACTTTATCGATAACTCTTTGTGTTGGTTTATGATCGAGATATATTTTCCAACTCTTAACCTAGGTTTTCATCCACCTTTATTTGTAAGCTAGAGATAGTTATGAATGAAGTTGTTCACATAAATGTTGAACTTTAATGTTGTCATTTTGATAGATTGTGTGAAAGATCAACAATTGATCAAAATGACGAATCTCACAATACGAGTTAGAGATAATCACATTGAGAGGATATTGTGAATGTATTTATCATATAATGGAGTTTATGAATCTTGTTGATCAAACATATGCATGAAAAGCGATCACTGAACCCTAACTTTGGCAATCTTTCTTTAAACCGCAAAACCCTAACTTTTACCGCGAAACATTACTTTTTTATGCAAGATACCGTTACTAAAACCAAAACCCCCTTTTTTTTGTTACTATAAAGTTACGAATTTATCAACTGTCGAACGACAGCAATATCTTATATTCCCTGTGGAGACTGTTGCACCCTAAAATTTGCTCAACTTATTTCACTTGGTTTATGTCTCATAGCTTTAGCATTTGCATATTAAGGCATGTACATAATTCATTCATCTGCATAGCATAGCATGGGCAAGCCATCCAACAAGGGACCAAGTGCCATTCTTATCTCTATGAGCCTATCAAGAGGTTCTTATTCAAATTCAAGCCTATCCAAGTCATCAGAAAGAAATTAAAGCCTGAGAAGTTAATGGACCAAGCAGTGGGTTTCTCTCCTATCTTGAAGATATGCGAGGATCATCAGAGAAGTTGTGAGCTATGAATTGACATCATGGAAGACCTAGAGGGTCATTTTGAAAGTGAGACAAGTCATTGGTGTGATTGCAAGAGCTGCAGTGGAAGACAGTCAACCAGGGTGTCATCTGGGTCAACCCTAGGTCAACCCTAGGTCAAATGCTTGATTGAAGGGCATCAAGGCCTGTTTGAAAGATGTGGGATGCCTCATTTGATATGTGGATATGGATGTGGTGTTGTTCCAAGGAGAAATCAAAAGAAATCAAGAAGAAAAAAAGTTTCTGAATTAGGGTTTCTGTGTAAAATCCCCTGATTTAGGGCAAACTTCCAAGCAAGATAATTCAAAATTCAAGTCTCAAATGGATCCTTGGCCAACATGAAACTTGTAGAGTATATCAAGACCTTTAATTTGAGTGGTGGAAGGCATCAAGGATATTTATAGAACCCAAGTTATGGTTCTTGCAAGTTACAGGTTATCTGAGGACACTGAAAATTGTCTGTGAAAGTTACTTGACTTCCAAGCAACTTTTACCCCCCAAGGAGCTTTCAAATGGATTTCTGGCCAACATGAAAGTTGTTCCTAATGATATTAGCTTTCTAGGAAGGTATGGTATGCCTTCATATGATTTGTGGAACTCTACTTATGACCTGGAAAGCCAAGGGCATTTTGGTCATTTGGAAGTTATAGGTCATTTCAAGCATATGCCCAAAACTCCTACTTTCAAGCTTCAAATGGAAAAACCTTCAACATCAAAGTTGCTTAGAATGATGTTTTAAGACTAGTAGGGTGGTCATGAGATGTTGGAAAGGCTCATATCAAAAGGTGATAAAAATGGCCTAAAAATGAGGTATAAGTTAATTCAAGTGAAATGGAAAATCATAAAATCCAAGTTCCAAATCCAAACCATGCCATATGATAGGTCATTTTGACTCCAAAGGACATTTTAAGAACAATGGTTCAGCCACAATTTTGATTTGAGGCTTAAATTTTGGGGTTGCTTTGTAATTTGCTTGCTTGCATAATGGGGTATCAAACCAAAACAAGGAAAAGCTTAATGAATAAGGGAAATAAGCATTGTATCTTGGCCTAATTCTCATGTAAGGAGAAAATCAAGTTATTTACCCAAGCTACAAGGGATTTTGTCATGATATATCATATGGTGAGAAGTGAAATGCAAAGTATCATGTCATGAAAGTTCAAGTTCCTACTAGATGGTTCTAGGAGGTTCTAGGCCTTTCTAAATGAGTCTATATATTGAATACAATCTCCATTGGTGAAAGGTTGGTGATTGTTGATGTTAATGGTGTTAGAGAATAGAGATTGAATCAAAAATTCTCCATTTGCAAATTGTATTGAAACTTCATTTTTCTCTTCACTACTCTTCCATTTTTCTACACAAATCTTCTCTACAAACATCCCGGAGTATGTTCATGCTAGCCTGAGGTTCCATTGTTGAAGAATCGAAGGAGTTCCAAGTGAAGTTGCAAGGGAGCAAAAGGCATTGGATCTGGAGATACAAGCCATTTCCATCAAATCTTGTGCAAGCAGAGGATTG
This sequence comes from Lathyrus sativus, assembly GCA_963859935.3. Lineage (NCBI taxonomy): Eukaryota > Viridiplantae > Streptophyta > Magnoliopsida > Fabales > Fabaceae > Lathyrus > Lathyrus sativus. The sequence goes on along the minus strand of OZ012737.1, from coordinate 32,083,619 downwards.
GTCATCACCTAAGGACTGTTCTTGAGGATCTACAAGGCTTGATTCGAAGCTTTTCACCACCTACCATTGCAAGGATCAAGGTATGCAAAATCTTTCCCACACTCTGATTTAGACATGGCTAGGGTTAGTTCTTGTTGTAAAACCATTAGAGACCATTAGGTGATTCATTTGGATGAGTTTAAGATCAATTAGTGAGGTTTCATTAATGGAGGTTGATTCTTGTTGGAGTTGGAATGAGGGATTTAATGGATGATAAGGCACGATAATTGGTTGGTTTTAATCAGCATAACATAAGGATCATTTCTGTATAAAGATTGTTGAGTTTGGTGATGGTTGAAAACTGAAGAAATTTTGAACCTATGAAGTTATACCGTTCGGGTAGGATGATAGAGAGAGTTTTAATACAAACCATTGCCACAGTTGGATTCTACGTGAAAAATAGAGTAAGTTTGGTTCTTGGATCGTGTTAAATGGTGGAGTAATGAAGCCACACGAGAGGCTGGAAGTTCCATGCATGAGGAGGTATTCTCATGGGGTTCTGAAACCCTAATTGACCAAAGGTTGAAGACAACTTTTCTGCCGTTGGATCGCGCATTGACTTGTTGACTGGAGGACGATCAGACGGCCAGCATTCAAAACGAAATAGGGAGGGAAAGTCATCAGCAAAACGCTGCGTTCAACTTAAAGCCAAGTCTGGGCTTTAGTGGATCATGCTTTCCACACCCCCCATGCAAGCCCAATCATGAAATGCACTACAATAGCCTGCTATTCACACCGCTTTTTTTCCCTTTTTCTTTTATTTTCAATTTGTTTTTCTGATTTGCATTGGGCTGGGGCGCGCCTTGCTTCTTGCACCCCCAGTATGGGCCTAGATCATAATAACAACTGAATATTATTGCTTTTCATACCCCATGATTCATTTCTCATATTATATTTCCTCCAAATTTCTTTAAACTTTAAAAATTCATAAAAAAATGAAAAATCATTATTTTTTAATGAGACTTTTTTTCCCATTTTCTATTTTCTGTCAAGAAAAATATGAAAACATAAAATTGTCATTTTACTTCATTTTCATATTTTTTGCATATTTTTACAATTAATTGCTTTTTAAATTCTTTTAGTTGATGCCATCATTTGTTGAATTTAGTTTGAGAGCTTCCTTTAGGATTTTTACCCCATTCTTTTTAGTACAACTAGATATGGATATTAGGTGTCCCTGGTTTTTATACCACATTTTCTAGGACTTCATTTTAGGTAGTTTAGTTAGAAACTATTAGGATAGTCAATTAGGGTTGTGAACATAACATAGGTGTATTGAAACAATTTTCTTTTGGGTTTTTAGACTAAATTAGAACCTGGGACTATAGGGGTATTAAGGGTAAGCATAATAGATCCCTTAGAATAAATAGTAGAATTTTCCCCATTGTATTAATACTATTAGTATATTTTTGTATTTGTTTGATTGTATGGTGTGCCCTTTCTAGGGTTATTGTTTGATTGTGTGGGGTATTGGGCTTGCTTGGGGTTTGGGTTTGAGTTGAAGACTGTGCTGATGAAGCCCATTGAAGACTAAAGGAGTGAAGATCAATTTCAAAAGTTGATGAAGATTGCAGCCTGCTTGTAGCTGATGAAGGTTATAGGATCTAGGAGCTAGTTAGAGCTCTAGAGTAGAAACTTGATTCACAAACATGGAAGGTCTTGTTTGCCTCCATTCTTTCTCTATGATTCAAAGTCTCTTTTAAATACTCACCTCCTTCCTTTGGAAGGATTAGTGAATGTATTTAAAAGATAGAACTTTTGAGAGAAAACTGTCTATATCATGTTAACAGTCAGTAGGCCACCCTTGGTAGGCAACTGACTGCTTAACATCCAATTCATCTTGTTAACTGCTACTCATCTTGGAGAGTGGGACTTGAAGAAAAGCCCTGAAAGATTGAAGATAGAGACCTTGCTTGAAGGCTGTGAAGATGCAGACTGATGCTTGCTTGAAGCTTGTAGATGTTTTGAAGATGACTTGAAGATAGAAGATGATGGAGCTTGCTGTGCAGAATTGTTGTTTGCTGTTTATTTTTGCTGATTATAGTCTTTGATGTATTGTTTGAATTTCCCGGACTGTATTGTTTGTTCTTTAATCTGTTAGGTTGAAAGCGAATTTTGTTCGCTTTTGCCTGTTGTTTTCTAGGTTCGAGGTTGAGTGGGACTCCCTTGCCTCGCTTGTATTGTTGCATTCATGCATATTTTACTGTTTTATAGTATCTGTTGTTTTTGTTCCCGTTTATCCCCTTAGGATCTCTGTTTCTCTCTGCGCAAGAGAGGAACATGATAGACATTAGGTCTTAACCCATGCATGATAACATTAGGTTAGTTTGATTCCCTTTGCAACCATAGGTTAGAGTTGTCGTTTCTCTTCCTATCTCAAAACAATCAGAAAAACACAAATAAACATTTCAAGCACAATAAAAGAAATTTCTTCCGTAAAAGAATGTGAACCAATCAAAACGTCATTTTTGCCCGCTTGGACTGGTAATCAGAAAAACCCTTTTTCAGAAGGAGATAAAAACAATCAAGACAGACTTGTGACGTACGTGGCCCGAACTACGTTTGCTCTGATCTTTCATGTTGTATGAAAGTACGTAGGCATAGGATGCGATATCCTAGCGAGCAACCTTCCCCTCCTTTCCCGCAGGTAGGCGAAATACGTTGACTCTGATTTCTCGTTCCAGACGGGAATACGTAGGCATAAAGTGCGATACTTTGCCGAGTCATTTTATTTTCTTTTAACCCCAGACCTGTAGAATAGATAGAATAACAATCTGTTCTAGAAAACAAGCGTGGATCCCGTCGAGTACGACGGACGTGAGGGGTGCTAATACCTCCCCCTTGCGCAACCAACTCCCGAATCTAAGATTTGGTTGCGATGACCATTCCTTTCCCGTCTTTGCGGTAGGTTTACTTCGAGCGTTTCCTTTCCCTCCATTGGGATAAATAACGCACGGTGGCGACTCTTCTGTTCAACAGGCGCCGATTTTCGCAGTAGCGACAGCTGGCGACTATGCTGGGGATCCAACGTCCCCTGGATGCTAAGGATTGCGATAGTTCCTTATGCATTTGGGATCCAACGTCCCTTAAGCGAGTCAATCCTAACGCTTGTTTTCCCGTCGAGGATTTTGTATGGATTTATTTTTTCTGTATTTTACTTTCAGCATTATATTATTGTTATTATTGCTGTATTAGGGTGTGACGGGTGTTCTATGATTGAGAGATAAGCCGAACCTGTGCTTGAGTGCACTTAGAATTAGAGTGGAAAGTAGTGGGCGCGTGCCGGCTTTGCTTGCATTAGTGTCCCGCAAAATCCACACTCGGACGAGGTTCTTCTGGTTGACTTCTTTTTCTACCCTTTGGGTCAAAGGGGTTGTTGGTTAGTTGAATTGTCGACTCCAGGAACCGATCATTTGGAAGTTGGCTAAGTAAGGCCTCTTCGGGATTTGATGATGCCACTCCTTCTGGGAATCGTATCATCAACCCTAAAAGTCTGTGACGCCGACGACCGCATAGGATGCCATACCATTGTCAGTTACTAGGACACCTACCTGTGAGAGGGTTTGGGGCTATGCAGGTAACTAGACCTTCAGATACCGGTTTGTTTCTTGATTTGAGATTCAGGGTATTTGTGGACAGTTTAGGGGTCTATCAGAGACCAGTCGGAGTTATGTTATGGGGTCTATCAGAGACCAGAGTTGAAGCTTTGTATTGGGTCTGTCTAAGACCAGGGTTTGAGGAATTCTGGATAGTCTATCTGAGGCTTATGATGTGGTTCAAGCTTCTCAGCCATGGCATTTGGTCCCTGTTGCACCTATTTGCATTGCATTGCTCGCATAACCATTATCATGTGCATTTCATTAACATGTGTCTGTGCTGCAGGTGCATTTGCATATTCCCTGATTCTAGTGTCCGGACTTCTGATTGCTGATCATGGCTGGTTTGAGAAGGACAGTTGCGTACAAGTTACCTACACCTGACGTTACTCCCCTACTTGGTCTGATGTCCCTTGCTGATGAGGAGGTCAGGAGAAGCTTCAGGATGAGTTACGGAAGACTGTTGAGACTGCTTTGCAAGCCAACTGCTGTTGAGCTAAATAGGTTGTATACATTGATGCAATTCTATGACCCTGCCTTGATATGTTTCACATTTGCCGACTTTATTTTGGGGCCTACCATGGAAGAGTACGCAGAGTTTATCGAGCTGCCGGTGCAAAATAAGGTTCCTTTCATCCATTGTGACGCTAAGCCCAAGCTGGAGGACTTAGCAAAGGCTTTACACATGAACGCTTCTGAACTATTAGTGACTTCTTGGCTCGGGGTTCCAGGCTTCTCCCTCGGTTTTCTGGTTGGCAAGGCCCAAGAATATGCCAAGAGCGGATGCTGGATAGTCTTTAATGCTATTTTGGCTTTGTGCATCTACGGAATAGTGTTGTTTCCCAATTTACCCAATTTTGTGGACTTTGACACCTTTCATCTGTTTGCTACTGGCAACCCGATACCCACTTTGATTGGAGATCTCTATCATTCATTGCACTATAAAAATGAGAATAGGAGAGGAAAGACTGTTTACTGTTGTGCGTCGTTGTTGAACATGTGGTTTAAGAGCCACCTCCCCCTAAAGGGACCTTTTATAGATAGTGCAACTACAGCTGACTGGCCAGAGCGTCTGATGAGACTATCTTCTGAAGACATTGAGTGGTTTGACCGGGACTTGCTGGGGTCTGAGCTTATTTTCAGTTGCGCTGGATATCCTAATGTTCCTTTGATAGGAAGGAAAGGGTGCATCAATTATAATCCATCGTTGTTTGTTCGCCAATTTGAATACGCATTGAAGAACCCACCTAGGGAGGAAGAAGTGCAGGAATCTCTGTACTTCACCGGTGACTTGAAAGGATAATTACTAGCCAAGCTTCAGCATGCTTGGATGCGTATCAACAGAAGAGGGAAACCACTATTGGGGAAGAATGATTGTCAGGCTTATGTACCATACAAAGTTTGGATACAAGAGAGAGCAAAGCAGTTGCTAATGCCGTTTCCAGCTGCACCAGTTCATGTTCATATTCCAGTAGGGGAACCAACCACTGTTACCATGGAGGTCTACGAGCGAGTGGTAAAAGAGAAAGAAGCATTGTTGTTGGCTAATGAAGAGTTAGAAAAGGAACTGGCTCAGATGCGTAGTGAGAAGAACAAGGTTGTGCATTCTTTCCAACAACAGACTGAGTTAGTAAACAGGCTAGGTGCTGAACTGACCGAAGAGAAAAAGAAGCGTGAACGCCTGGGGAAAGAATTCAGAAGCTCTCATGATATGTTGGAGTCCAAGAAGAAAGCACTCGATGCCGCCCACCGGGAAATCTCTTCTTGTAACAAAACATGGAATGCTACGCTAACCAACAACAAAAAGAGGGAAGACAAATTGAAGCAGCAAATTTCTGAACTCGAAGAACAGTTGAAGGCTAGCACTAAAAAGTATGAAGAGGAGGTGATGGCAAGATATAGTCTTCAGAATGCATTGAACAAGGCCATCGAAGGCAAGAAAGAGGTTGTGTCTCATAAACGGAAGCTGGAGGATCGCTTCGGAGAAGGGACATGGGAGGAATCCGCTGGTGATTTAAGACGTGCTCTCAAGCGAAGAGATCTACTTGTTGAGGGTCTGCTTGCCCGACTAAGTCATCCAGAGACTAAGAGGTTATTAGAGGAGTACCAGGCACATGGGAGCACTTGACCGTTTCATGTATTAATGTGTATGCTTTATTTACATTGCGCTGACCATCACCAGGATTGTTGGTTGAGGTCATGCCTTCTTATTGTACACTCATTGATATTGTATTCCTGACTTGATGGATTTCTCCGCAATATATGAGGTGTTTTTTATGATTCGGCTCCAAACTTCGTATTGCTGTCACTGTCACCACACTGACACATTCGCACTAGAATCGGGGAGTGATATTCCCTAATGCACAGACACATATTGCATTGCATTCGCATTCATATTGCATTACAGGTGATTATTGAACTGTATCTCACTTCCTGCACCGTACAGGTCTTTTCAGGATTGAAAGTCAACGCCCGCACCGATACTCCACTCGTACCAACTGCAGAAGAGTTATGGATCAGATGCAGAATGAAATGCAGGACATGCGTGAGAAGCTGGCGCTATTCGTGCAGACAATGAAGACCATTGTGAAAGGCCAGGAGAACTTGCAAGCTTTGGTGCAACCTTTGCTGATGAGAAATGTTGGGCACGGAAACGAAGACCATAATTCTGTGCGAGTTGACACTATTCACGGGGATGGTACTCCTACACCGGTAGCCTCACCTGTGGTGAACATACCTGTTGTCAATGTGAACAACGGCGTTGCCGCCGGGAACGGTAACGCAGGAATCGGTAACGAGACTGTCGTCAACAACGTGGGGTTCGGAGATGTCAATCTGGGTGGTGATAATATGGGTGGTAATGGCTTCGGTAACAATGGATTCGACTTTAATGCCCAGGGGTTTGATCATGCTGGGAAGTACGGCTTCAACGCTCAGGGCTTCGAACATGATGGATTTGGTAACCAGGGTTACGGCGGATTCGGTAATGGGAATGGTGCCGGAATAATGTCTTTTGGACCTGCCGAAGTCGCTCCGGGGTATGGTAACAGGGGGGCGGGGCCCTGTAATGAATCAGACTAGATTTGGCCGTAACAACGGATATGATGGATACGGAAATGGGAACGGTAATTGGCTAGAAGATCAGCAAGAGGATGCTTTCTCGGGTGGAGGTTTTGAAGGTCCTATGGATGATTCTCAGAGGATCAAGATGCTCGAGGAGCAGATGAAAGGGGTCGTGAATCAAAGCGCTGTTGGTCTAGATATGACCACAATGGGTCTGGTGCCTGGCCTGAGGGTACCGCTAAAATTCAAAGCTCCCACGTTCGACAAATATAAGGGGGATACCTGTCCAAAGGTGCATATGCGATCATATTATAGAAAAATGTCGGCCTATTCAAACGATGAGAGGATGCTGATGCATTTCTTTCAAGACAGCTTGTCGGGCCCTTCCCTTGAATGGTGTATGGGATTGGAGCCAACTCAGATAAAAACTTAGAAGCAGCTGGCTGAAGCGTTCGTGGCTCATTATAAGTACAACAGTGACTTGGCACCCAACCGGGTCCAATTGCAGGGGTTGTCCCAGAAGAAGGATGAGAGCTTCAAAGAATATGCGCAGAGGTGGCGCGACCTGGCTGCACGAGTTCATCCTTCTTTAGATGACAAAGAAATGAATGATATTTTCATAGGAACATTTACATGTGTGTTTTATGACAAGTTGTTTCATACTTCATTGGGCAGTTTCTCGGACCTAATCTTGATGGGCGAGAAAATTGAAAGCAATATTAAACTGGGAAGATTCCAAGCGGAGGAATCCACTTCAGCTGGCAGTAACAGAAGGGCTTTCGGTGGGAGTCGTCAAGGTGATGCAAGTGCAGTATTCGGGGGCCGAGGCCGAGGCCGGGGCAGAGGTCGGAATCAGTACAATCATCCGCAGCAGGTGGCAAGTGTCACCATTCCATTTCAGCAACAACCAATACCACCACAGCAGCAACAGCCACAGCAGGGGGTACATCCTGCCCAACGCAGAATCCAGGGGGGCAAACCAAGGAGGGTGTTTGAAACACCTCCTTCAACGTATGCAGAATTGCTACAGACGTTACTGGGTTTGACTTTGGTGGAAAAGAGGTCTATGGCGCCAGTAACAGGCACTCCTCCGTACGGCTTTGACGCGAACAAGCACTGTGAATTCCACTCCGGGGCTCCTGGCCACGACATAGAGAGTTGCCACGCGTTCAAGCATGTGGTACAGGATCTGTTGGATAGTAAGGCTATCAATTTTGGACAGGCAGGTCCAAACATAGTACAAAAGCTCATGCCCAACCATGGGGCAAATGCTATTTTAACCGAGGAGGGTTTGAACTTGATCATGAATGTTGATGACCTCAAGACACCATTGTGTGAGATAAAGAGCCGATTATTGAAAGGAGGTGTGTATCCGGGCTGCGATGAGTATTGTTTAGAGTGTTGGACCCAATCCAGGGGTTGTGCTGAATTGAAGAAGGGTATTCAGACCTTGATAGATGGAGGCACATTGCAATTCGACAGAACGGCAGTTGAAGAACCTACAGAGGTATTAGCGGACGAGCAAAGTGATGTAGCTACCGTGACGACCCCCCGAAAAACAATAACTATAACAGCGCCAGCCAGGCGACCGCCGATCACTATCACCAAGGCAGGACCAATCCCTTATGAGAGCACTAAGGCAGTACCCTGGACCTATGGGTTGGAAGCATACTGTGATGGGGTGAAAATTGATATTAATAAACAACCAGTTGAGGTTGTAGACAATGTCGTCGATACCGGAGGGATGACGAGAAGTGGGAGAATCTTTATATCGCTTGAGGTAGAGGCTGAACGACTGGCGAAAGGAAAAGGAAAGATGAATGAGAATGTCCCTGTGCAGAGGAGCAAAAAAGAAACGTCATTGAAGGATGTGGAAGAGTTTATACGCCTTATTCGTAAGAGTGATTATAAGATTATTGAGCACCTTCAACAGACGCCATCGAAGATATCCATACTGTCGTTGCTATTGTATTCCGAAGCTCATAGGAATGCATTGTTGAAAGTTCTGGATACTTCCTTCGTACCCCAAGATGTTTCTGTGAATCAGCTGGAGGGGGTGTTGGCGCATGTGAACGCAGGCCATAGCCTGGGCTTTACAGATTTTGATTTGACCCCGAAGGGGAGAGAGCATAACATGGCGTTGCACGTCTCAGTTGAGTGTAGGGGCTCAGTCATGTCCCATGTACTGGTAGATACCAGATCTTCCTTGAACGTGCTGCCCAAGAAAGCAATGATGAAATTGGACGTCAGGGGAATCATTTGTACGCCTAGTGACTTGGTGGTTAGGGCATTTGATGGTACACGAAGAACAGTCTTCGGGTCCATAACGTTACCTCTACAGGTGGGGCCGGAGGTTTTCGAAACTGATTTTTACATTATGGACATACAACCCGCATACAGCTGCCTTCTCGGACGACCATGGATCCATGGTGCTGGGGCAGTCACATCTACCTTGCACCAAAAGCTGAAATACATGGTAGGGGACAGTGTGGTCACGGTCTGTGGAGAAGAAGATATATTGGTTAGTCATCTGTCATCATTCAAGTACGTAGAAGTCGACGGCGAGATTCATGAAACACCCTGTCAAGCCTTTGAAGGGTTGCGCATCAAAGACAAAGTGGCAGGGCCGAGTAAAGCGTCAGAGGTGGTCGTCTCGTCATACAAGGAGGCTCAAGCTCTAGTGAAGACTGGTGAAACAAAGGGTTGGGGCAAGGTTCTGGATATTCCCGTGAAGATGGACAGATTTGGGTTGGGATATCAACCGTCGTCATCAACGCCTGCTGCCGGGGCACCCCGTTTCAAAGGACCAATAACAATCACAGCTAGTGGAGTGTATCACGAGGCCATTAACGCTGTTTCAGATTCTGAAGAAGGAGACAGTGACTGCGACATGGACGCCTGGATTCAGCCGAGCGTGCCAGGACAAGGATTATGCAATTGGTCTATTCAGGAGATTGTTCCTGTGACTACCAAACAGTAATACTTTGTTTTCTTAATTGTTGAACAATCTGGTGTCTTACCCGGGGCATCGTGATTTTGCTTAGGGTCGTGCTGTTATGTACATTGCGTTGTTTAATCATTAAATAAAAGGCGTTTTTCATGTACAAATATTGCGATCTCTGTTTTTCCTGTTTTTGTGTTTTACAATAAAATGGCAACGTGGTTATTCGCTTTATACATATTTTGAAGCATTTAACCATTCCTTTTGCAGGATAATATTTTCAGATGACATCATTGAACCGCCTATGACTCATTTCGACTTTGAGCACCCGATATTTCAGGCCGAAGAAGAGATTGTTGAAGATGGCGACGTTCCCGAAGAGTTGTCTTGGTTGGTAAAGCAAGAAGGGCGAGTTATTCTGCCTCATGAGGAGGTCATTGAAATTATTAACCTGGGGTTGGAAGGGGTTGAAAGAAACATCCGTATAGGAGCCGCGCTGCAGAGCGACGTCAAGCGAGGACTGGTTGAAATGCTCAGAGAGTACAGTGATGTGTTCGCTTGGTCGTATGAAGACATGCCTGGGCTGGATACGGATATGGTTGTGCACCGTCTGCCGCTAAAAGAAGAATGCCCACCGGTTAAGCAGAAGCTTCGCAGAACTAGGCCGGATATGACAGTGAAAATTAAGGAGGAGGTTCAAAAGCAGTGGGATGCTGGTTTCCTAGCTGTTACAAAATATCCCTCATGGGTCGCTAATATTGTACCAGTGCCAAAGAAAGACGGTAAAGTGAGAATGTGCGTAGATTACCGTGATCTGAACAAAGCGAGCCCGAAAGATGATTTCCCGCTTCCTCACATCGATGTGCTGGTTGACAACACTGCTCAATTCTCTGTATTCTCCTTCATGGATGGCTTCTCGGGCTACAATCAGATTAAGATGGCGCCAGAAGACATGGAGAAGACTACTTTCATAACGCCTTGGGGAACATTTTGTTACAAAGTGATGTCCTTCGGATTAAAGAATGCTGGGGCAACGTATCAGCGTGCAATGACGACTCGTTTTCATGATATGATGCATAAGGAGATCGAGGTTTATGTCGATGATATGATTGCCAAATCCCAGACGGAGGAAGAACATTTGGTGAATCTGCTGAAGCTATTCAAAAGGCTTAGGAAGTTCAGGTTGAGACTGAACCCTAATAAATGCACCTTCGGGGTGAGATCGGGTAAACTGCTGGGGTTTATTGTGAGCGAAAAAGGAATAGAGGTTGATCCTGCAAAAATAAAAGCCATACAAGAGATGCTGACGCCTAAAACAGAAAAAGAAGTACGTGGGTTTTTAGGGAGGTTGAACTACATCGCTCGGTTCATATCTCACCTAACGGACACATGTGAGCCATTATTCAAGTTGTTGAAAAAAGACCAGGCTGTAACATGGAATGAAAATTGTCAAAAGGCGTTCGATAAAATAAAACAGTATTTGCAGGAGCCTCCTATTTTGATACCTCCAGTGGCAGGGAGACCCTTGATTATGTATTTGACAGTTCTTGAGGGAAGTATGGGTTGCGTTCTCGGTCAACACGACGAGACAGGAAGAAAAGAGCATGCGATATACTACTTGAGTAAGAAGTTTACTGAATGTGAGTCTCGATATTCAATGCTCGAAAAAACTTGTTGCGCGCTAGCCTGGGCCGCCAAGCGTTTAAGGCAATACATGCTGAACCATACAACCATGCTCATCTCGAAGATGGATCCTATCAAATACGTATTCGAAAAGCAGACATTATCGGGGAGAATTGCCCGTTGGCAGATGGTTTTGACCGAATATGACATCCAGTATGTCTCGCAGAAGGCTATAAAGGGGAGTGTATTATCTGAATACTTGGCAAAGCAGCCTATTGAGGACTACCAATCGATGAGGTTTGATTTTACTGACGAGGATATCATGTACCTGAAGATGAAAGATTGTGAAGAACCGTTGCCGGACGAAGGACCAGAATTGGGTTCCAAATGGAATTTGATCTTTGACGGAGCTGTAAACTCCTACGGTAGCGGAATAGGGGCAATCATCACTACTCCACACGGGTCGCACATCCCGTTTACTGCTCGATTGACCTTTCCAGTTACCAATAACAAGGCCGAATACGAAGCTTGTATCATGGGGCTTGAAGAAGCCATTGATTTGCGAATCAAAAATCTGGATGTATACGAAGATTCAGCTCTGGTGGTGAATCAAATAAAAGGAGAATGGGAGACACGTCAGCCTAATTTGATACCATACATGAATTACGCGAGGAGATTGTTGCCCTTCTTTGACAAGGTTGAGTTGCATCATGTACCGCGAGCAGAGAATCAGATGGCTGACGCCCTGGCCACTTTGTCTTCCATGTATAAAGTCAACTTCTGGAATGAGGCTCCCAGAATTGTTATCTCTCGGCTTGACAGACCCGCCTTTGTATTTGCCATTGACGAAGCATCTGATGATAAACCCTGGTATTTTGATATCCTTAATTTCCTAAAAAACAAAGAGTATCCGGCTGGGGCATCCAGTCACGATCAGAAGAATCTCAGGAGATTGGCGGGTAATTTCTATCTGAATCCGGACGGTGTCTTATACAGGAGAAATCACGACTTGGTGTTACTACGTTGTGTAGATGAGAAAGAGGCGAAGCTGCTCATGGAGGAAATACATGAGGGTACATTTGGTACGCATGTTGGTGGGCATGCTATGACGAGGAAGCTGCTGCGGGCAGGTTATTATTGGCTAACTATGGAAACCGATTGTTTCAAGTTTGCGAAGAGGTGTCATAAGTGCCAGATCTATGCAGATAAGATCCATGTGCCTCCGAGTCCTCTGAACGTGATGTCGTCACCGTGGCCGTTCTCAATGTGGGGAATCGATATGATTGGAAAGATTGAGCTGACGGCTTCTAACGGACACCGGTTCATTCTGGTAGCAATCGATTATTTTACCAAATGGGTGGAAACGACATCCTATGCTAATGTGACCAAGCAGGTGGTAGCCAGGTTTATCAAGAGAGATATCATTTGCAGATATGGAATCCCCGAGCGGATGATTACCGACAACGGTTCAAACCTGAATAACAAAATGATGAAGGAGTTGTGTCAGAGTTTTAAGATCGAGCATCACAACTCTTCCCCTTATCGACCTAAGATGAATGGCGCTGTTGAAGCGGCCAATAAGAACATAAAGAAGATTGTTCAGAAGATGGTGGTGACCTATAAGGACTGGCACGAGATGCTACCTTTTGCTTTGCACGGTTATCGTACGACGGTACGCACATCAATCGGGGCAACCCCGTTTTCGTTGGTATATGGAATGGAAGTAGTGTTACCACTGGAAGTCGAGATTCCTTCCCTGAGAGTATTACGAGATGTCCAACTAGACGAGGCAGAATGGGTGAAAGACAGATTGAACCAGCTGAGTTTAATGGATGAGAAGAGGCTAGCTTCTCTAGCATATGGTCGGTTGTACCAGAGCCGAATGAAGAAAGCATATGATAAGAAGATACATCCTCGGAGCTTTCAGACGGGCGACCTTGTGCTAAAGAGGATTCTCCCGCCACAGGCAGATCACAGGGGCAAGTGGACCCCCAACTACGAAGGGCCATACGTTGTCAGAAAAGTCTTTTCAGGAGGAGCTTTGTTGTTGTCTACCATGGACGGTGAAGACTTTACGTCACCTGTGAATTCGGACGCAGTTAAAAAATACTTTGCTTGAAATCGACCCGCTGGACAAAAAAAAGAGAGTCCAGGCAAAAATGGGGCATCCTGGCGAACCAAAAACAGAATGAAAGGTTCGGGCAAAAATTAGGGATAAAATTGAAAAAATGTACACCCGCGAAGTTGAAAACCTACACTGGGCGGCTTCGGCAAAAAAGGGTATCCCGGTGAACTGAAAACCCGTAAAGGGCGGTTCACGCAAAAGTTAAGGATTTGAAAAGCAAATGACTGCGGTCCGAATCTGATACTGCGGTGCGCATTGGTGCGGGAGAATATACCTGAGGGGTCGACTATCAGATACAATCTCTTCGGAAGTGTGAATACTGGGAAAGCACTAGAGTCAGGCGAGTCATAGGAGGATCAGCTCATGATGTTCGTCTGCATCCCGTTGCCGACATGTGTACAAATTTGATTTGTCATTATATTTATGCTTCTTGTGCATACTTGTATATTTGTTGTGCGTAGCTTCCTCTTTTCAGGAGTTACATTCTGTGTACAAAACTCTGCCCATTTAGGGGCCCAATCAATAAAACATGTTATTCAGTATTTGATGCTGGTTCTTTACTGTTTTGTGCATGACAAACGCCAAGGTTTAATAAAACTAGCAAGTGTATAACATCGCTGGCCCTTGCCAATAATTGCTAAAACTTTGAATTAACTGGAAATAATGTCACTAACACTAACCTGAATAAATTTGGTTGCATAGACTTGTATTGTCTCGTTTGTGGCGTTACAGGTTTCTTGACCATTCGAAGTGGATGATCCGAAGATTGCAGTACTGACTAGAGGCTCGTAACGGAAAGACTTGATCCCCACGCAGGTCGCGCTTCTGAGATGACAATGTTCCCTACTGAAGAAGGGTCGGATTCCCCAGCTAGTCGCAGCTTATCCGAAGGACATTCTCCAGCAAGGTCGTTTACCCTCAGCAGAATTGACGATTCCAAGATCAAAGGCTGTATTCAGATAGTACGGTATCCCCAAAAGGATTCCCCCATCTCGAGCAGAGTGGCTTAGCCTCAGAAGATTAATATTTCCAATTTGTGAGTTGTACCCAGACAGTCTACTCTTCCCAGTAGAGATTCCCTTCCCAGTAGGGTCATTTACTCTCCCCCAGCGGAGTCAGTTGATTTTCCTCAAGAGAGTCGTTTTGTCCTCAGCGAAGTTCTCTTTCCAGCAAGCGTTTCTTTCCTCCCAGTGGAACTCAAAGGTTAAAAATCTTCCCGACAGAGTTGGTTGTGTGTCCTGGCATTTATTTTGTCGGAATACCGTGTGATACCCGTTCACTCCCCAGCAAAAGTCCAATTTTCATTGGCACGAGTAAGCTGTCCCCGGCAGAAGTCCAATCATAATTGGCGCATTCAGTTATTCCTCAGTGAAGCGGGCTTCATTCTTCCAACATTTATTTTGCTGGAATAGGTCTGTGACACTTGGTTATCCCCAGCGGAGTCGGCATTATCTTCAGCATTTATTTTGCTGAAGCGGTTTTCTGTATCCCAGCAGTTCGAGCCTGCATTTGCATCGGCATATAGTGTCATATTTGCATCCACCAAATAAGAAACGCGTAGCATTTCCATGTCGAATGGAGCATTACGCCATTGTCAAACATATGCATTTTTAGACATAAGCCAGGTTGGTTAACTGATTGTTTCTAATGTTGATTCCCTTGCAAGTGGAGGGAGCTCTTGCTCAAATTAATTACCAAACATTCAAGATCTCGGCGTGAGACGTGTAATGATAATGTCAATCATGGCATTATTCCCTACAGAGTTGCTTTTTTAAGTTTCTCTTACCCCTTCAGCGGAGTATTTCTTCAAGGTTGTTGTAATAGCATCAAAAGATTTCGTGAATCGATTTTTGGAAGTTGCCTGGCAGTGCGGATGCAGAAAATCCCCAGTAGAGTACTTCTCAGATTTGCTGCCACGTTAGCACTGAAAATTGGAAGACTAGACTCATATTGTGTTACCCATGTGATTGATGGAGTTAGCTGTTACAAAGATAGGCAGAAAAGTTGTATCAGAGTTATTTTCCCACAGTGGTGGCGGAGTTATTTCCCGTAGTGGTGACGGAGTTATTTTCCTGTATTTGACAGAGTATTTCCCGTAGCAGAGGCGATGTTATTTTCCTGTATTTGACAGGGTACTACCCGTAGCAGAGGCGGAGTTATTTTCCTGTATTCGACAGAGTATTTCCCGTAGCAGAGGCGAAGTTATTTTCCTGTATTTGACAGGGTACTACCCGTAGCAGAGGCGGAGTTATTTTCCTGTATTCGATAGAGTATCTACCCGTAGCAGAGGCGGAGTTATTTTCCTGTATTTGGCAGAGTATGTACCTGTAGCAAAGGCGGAGTTGTTTTCCTGTATTTGGCAGAGTTAGTACCCGTAGCGATGGCGGTGTTATTTTTCTATAATAGTGACAAAATTTTCCCGCAATGGTGGCGGAGTTATTTCCCGTAGTGGTAACGGAGTTATTTTCCCGCAATGGTGGCAGAGTTATTTCCCGTAGTGGTGACGGAGTTATTTCCCGCAGTGGTGGCGGAGTTATTTCCTGTAGTAATGACAAAATATTACCCGTAGCGATGGCGGTGTTGTTATTTTCCCAGATTATTACCCGTAGTGATGACGGTGTTATTTTTCTGTATCAGTGGCAGGGTCATGTTTTGTTGACATAAGTACTTCTCCCAGTGAAGTCAATAAGTTCATTCCATTATTGACAAGATAATGCTGAAATCAGATTTGTAGATAATGTTCCCCAAACAGTTGTGCAGTTTATTTCTACGGTTAGCAAATTTCCGGGTTCTTAGTATTCAACCGTCTCGTACCTCGAATGTTTGAAGGTCGTTCGCTCTTCACCCAGTCGGGTCCCAGTCGCTTGAATAGGGGCAGCTGTTGCACCCTAAAATTTGCTCAACTTATTTCACTTGGTTTATGTCTCATAGCTTTAGCATTTGCATATTAAGGCATGTACATAATTCATTCATCTGCATAGCATAGCATGGGCGAGCCATCCAACAAGGAACCAAGTGCCATTCTTATCTCTATGAGCCTATCAAGAGGTTCTTATTCAAATTCAAGCCTATCCAAGTCATCAGAAAGAAATTGAAGCCTGAGAAGTTAGTGGACCAAGCAGTGGGTTTCTCTCCTATCTTGAAGATATGTGAGGATCATCAGAGAAGTTGTGAGCTATGAATTGACATCATGGAAGACCTAGAGGGTCATTTTGAAAGTGAGACAAGTCATTGGTGTGATTGCAAGAGCTGCAGTGGAAGACAGTCAATCAGGGTGTCATCTGGGTCAACCCTAGGTCAACCCTAGGTCAAATGCTTGATTGAAGGGCATCAAGGCCTGTTTGAAAGATGTGGGATGCCTCATTTGATATGTGGATATGGATGTGGTGTTGTGCCAAGGAGAAATCAAAAGAAATCAAGAAGAAAAGAAGTTTCTGAATTAGGGTTTCTGTGTAAAATCCCCTGATTTAGGGCAAACTTCCAAGCAAGATAATTCAAAATGCAAGTCTCAAATGGATCCTTGGCCAACATGAAACTTGTAGAGTATCTCAATACCTTTAATTTGAGTGGTGGAAGGCATCAAGGATATTTATAGAACTCAAGTTATGGTTCTTGCAAGTTACAGGTCATATGAGGACACTGAAATTTGTCTGTGAAAGTTACTTGACTTCCAAGCAACTTTTACCCCTCAAGGAGCTTTCAAATGGATTTCTGGCCAACATGAAAGTTGTTCCTCGTGATCTTATATTTCTAGAAAGGTATGGTATGCCTTCATATGATTTGTGGAACTCTACTTATGACCTTGGCAAGCCAAGAGCATTTTGGTCATTTAGAAATTATAGGTCATTTCAAGCATATGCCCAAAACCCCTACTTCCAAGCTTCAAATGGAAAAACCTTCAACATCAAAGTTGCTTAGAATGATGTTTTAAGGCTAGTAGGATGGTCATGAGATGTTGGAAAGGCTCATATCAAAAGGTGATAAAAATGGCCTAAAAATGAGGTATAAGTTAATTCAAGTGAAATGGAAAATCATAAAATCCAAGTTCCAAATCCAAACCATGCCATATGATAGGTCATTTTGACTCCAAAATTTTAAGAACAATGGTTCAGCCACAATTTTGATTTGAGGCTTAAATTTTGGGGTTTCTTTGTAATTTGCTTGCTTGCATAATGGGGTATCAAACCAAAACAAGGAAAAGCTTAATGAATAAGGGAAATAAGCATTGTATCTTGGCCTAATTCTCATGTAAGGAGAAAATCAAGTTATTTACCCAAGCTACAAGGGATTTTGTCATGATATATCATATGGTGAGAAGTGAAATGCAAAGTATCATGTCATGAAAGTTCAAGTTCCTACTAGATGGTTCTAGGCCTTTCTAAATGAGTCTATATATTGAATACAATCTCCATTGGTGAAAGGTTGGTGATTGTTGATGTTAATGGTGTTAGAGAATAGAGATTGAATCAAAAATTCTCCATTTGCAAATTGTATTGAAACTTCATTTTTCTCTTCACTACTCTTCCATTTTTCTACACAAATCTTCTCTACAAACATCCCGGAGTATGTTCATGCTAGCTTGAGGTTCCATTGTTGAAGAATCAAAGGAGTTCCAAGTGAAGTTGCAAGGGAGCAAAAGGCATTGGATCTGGAGATACAAGCCATTTCCATCAAATCTTGTGCAAGCAGAGGATTGGTCATCACCTAAGGACTGTTCTTGAGGATCTACAAGGCTTGATTCGAAGCTTTTCACCACCTACCATTGCAAGGATCAAGGTATGCAAAATCTTTCCCACACTCTGATTTAGGCATGGCTAGGGTTATTTCTTGTTGTAAAACCATTAGAGGCCATTAGGTGATTCATTTGGATGAGTTTAAGATCAATTAGTGAGGTTTCATTAATGGAGGTTGATTCTTGTTGGAGTTGGAATGAGGGATTTAATGGATGATAAGGCACGATAATTGGTTGGTTTTAATCAGCATAACATAAGGATCATTTCTGTATAAAGATTGTTGAGTTTGGTGATGGTTGAAAACTGAAGAAATTTTGAACCTATGAAGTTATACCGTTCGGGTAGGATGATAGAGAGAGTTTTAATACAAACCATTGCCACAGTTGGATTCTACGTGAAAAATAGAGTAAGTTTGGTTCTTGGATCGTGTTAAATGGTGGAGTAATGAAGCCACACGAGAGGCTGGAAGTTCCATGCATGAGGAGGTATTCTCATGGGGTTCTGAAACCCTAATTGACCAAAGGTTGAAGACAACTTTTCTGCCGTTGGATCGCGCATTGACTTGTTGACTGGAGGACGATCAGACGGCCAACATTCAAAACGAAATAGGGAGGGAAAGTCATCAGCAAAACGCTGCGTTCAACTTAAAGCCAAGGTTGGGCTTTAGTGGATCATGCTTTCCACACCCCCAATGCAAGCCCAATCATGAAATGCACTACAATAGCCTGCTATTCACACCGCTTCTTTTCCCTTTTTCTTTTATTTTCAATTTGTTTTTCTGATTTGCATTGGGCTGGGGCGCGCCTTGCTTCTTGCACCCCCAGTATGGGCCCAGATCATAATAACAACTGAATATTATTGCTTTTCATACCCCATGATTCATTTCTCATATTATATTTCCTCCAAATTTCTTTAAACTTTAAAAATTCATAAAAAAAATGAAAAATCATTATTTTTTAATGAGTCTTTTTTTCCCATTTTCTATTTTCTGTCAAGAAAAATATGAAAACATAAAATTGTCATTTTACTTCATTTTCATATTTTTTTTGCATATTTTTACAATTAATTGCTTTTTAAATTCTTTTAGTTGATGCCATCATTTGTTGAATTTAGTTTGAGAGCTTCCTTTAGGATTTTTACCCCATTCTTTTTAGTACAACTAGATATGGATATTAGGTGCCCCTGGTTTTTATACCACATTTTCTAGGACTTCATTTTAGGTAGTTTAGTTAGAAACTATTAGGATAGTCAATTAGGGTTGTGAACATAACATAGGTGTATTGAAACAATTTTCTTTTGGGTTTTTAGAATAAATTAGGACCTGGGACTATAGGGGTATTAAGGGTAAGCATAATAGATCCCTTAGAATAAATAGTAGAATTTTCCCTATTGTATTAATACTATTAGTATATTTTTGTATTTGTTTGATTGTATGGTGTGCCCTTTCTAGGGTTATTGTTTGATTGTGTGGGGTATTGGGCTTGCTTGGGGTTTGGGTTTGAGTTGAAGACTGTGCTGATGAAGCCCATTGAAGACTAAAGGAGTGAAGATCAATTTCAAAAGTTGATGAAGATTGCAGCCTGCTTGTAGCTGATGAAGGTTATAGGATCTAGGAGCTAGTTAGAGCTCTAGAGTAGAAACTTGATTCACAAACATGGAAGGTCTTGTTTGCCTCCATTCTTTCTCTATGATTCAAAGTCTCTTTTAAATACTCACCTCCTTCCTTTGGAAGGATTAGTGAATGTATTTAAAAGATAGAACTTTTGAGAGAAAACTGTCTATATCATGTTAACAGTCAGTAGGCCACCCTTGGTAGGCAACTGACTGCTTAACATCCAATTCATCTTGTTAACTGTTACTCATCTTGGAGAGTGGGACTTGAAGAAAAGCCCTGAAAGATTGAAGATAGAGACCTTGCTTGAAGGCTGTGAAGATGCAGACTGATGCTTGCTTGAAGCTTGTAGATGTTTTGAAGATGACTTGAAGATAGAAGATGATGGAGCTTGCTGTGCAGAATTGCTGTTTGCTGTTTATTTTTGCTGATTATAGTCTTTGATGTATTGTTTGAATTTCCCGGACTGTATTGTTTGCCCTTTAATCTGTTAGGTTGAAAGCGAATTTTGTTCGCTTTTGCCTGTTGTTTTCTAGGTTCGAGGTTGAGTGGGACTCCCTTGCCTCGCTTGTATTGTTGCATTCATGCATATTTTACTGTTTTATTGTATCTGTTGTTTCTGTTCCCGTTTATCCCCTTAGGATCTCTGTTTCTCTCTGCGCAAGAGAGGAACATGATAGACATTAGGTCTTAACCCATGCATGATAACATTAGGTTAGTTTGATTCCCTTTGCAACCATAGGTTAGAGTTGTCGTTTCTCTTCCTATCTCAAAACAATCAGAAAAACACAAATAAACATTTCAAGCACAATAAAAGACATTTCTTCCGTAAAAGAATGTGAACCAATCAAAACGTCATTTTTGCTCGCTTGGACTGGTAATCAGAAAAACCCTTTTTCAGAAGGAGATAAAAACAATCAAGACAGACTTGTGTTGTACGTGGCCCGAACTACGTTTGCTTTGATCTTTCATGTTGTATGAAAGTACGTAGGCATAGGATGCGATATCCTAGCGAGCAACCTTCCCCTCCTTTCCCGTAGGTAGGCGAACTACGTTGACTCTGATTTCTCATTCCAGACGGGAATACGTAGGCATAAAGTGCGATACTTTGCCGAGTCATTTTATTTTCTTTTAACCCCAGACCTGTAGAATAGATAGAATAACAATTCGTACTAGAAAACAAGCGTGGATCCCGTCGAGTACGACGGACGTGAGGGGTGCTAATACCTTCCCCTTGCGTAACCGACTCCCGAATCCAGGATTTGGTTGCGATGACCATTCCTTTCCCGTCTTTGCGGTAGGTTTACTTCGAGCGTTTCCTTTCCCTCCGTTGGGATAAATAACGCATGGTGGCGACTCTTCTATTCAGACGGCGCCGATTTTCGCAGTAGCGACAGAGACGATAACAAAAACCCGACACTTTACCACTGTCCCAACATGCATCCAATAGAGACGTTGTGAGGGCAGAGATGTCCATTCAAATTATTCCAACGGTCATTTCCAACTGATAGAATAAGCACGTGTTGGATAGTACAATGACATCACTTTCTTTGTCCTTTTCTTGTAACGTTGATATCTCCATTTATCAGCTTGGACAGATCAGCTTCTGGCTTTGTTTCTTTTGATGATGTATCTGATGAGTAGTTCAGAACTACTTTGGTATGATAGCGTAATAACATCAGAGTCTGACTTCAGCACCTTGCTTATCAGAGTCAACAGCTTATCTGATTAACACGTTTATATTTGGGTGTAGCTACATAATCTTCAACTTTAGAATCTAGTCTTCAGAGTCTTTCTGCACTTGGTCTTCAGAGCCTTCAGCCTTCAGAGCTTCAGGTCATCAGAGTCTTCAGAACATAATTCTTCAAATGATTATGTCATCAGAGTCTTGATCTTCAGAACCTTTAAGTCTTCAAAGTCTTTCTGCACTTGGTCTTTAGCGCCTTCAGCCTTCAGAACTTCAAGTTATCAGATTCTTCAGAACTTGGTTCTTCAGAGGACTATATCCCAGATGCATTGATAGCTTCTAGATCATACACACTTCTCATAACAGAATCCACAAGAGTATTGCAACTGCAATATACAACATCTTTGGATCTTTCTAATTGTGATCAGATGCAGAGTTATACTAGCTTCTTCAATAAGCTTTGTTTGCTTTCAGATCAGATGCACTTCACATAACAAAATCCACAAGAGCATTGCAACTGCAATATACAACATCTTTGGATCTTTCTGATTGTGATCAGATACAGAGGCAAACTTGCTTCTAGAATAAGCGCTTTAAGTTCTTCGCCCAGAGTCTCTCGTTGATCTTCACTCAGAGTCTCGCGTTGATCTTCGCCTAGAGTCTGACGTTGAATGCTATACTTTATGTCACGTCACACATAGTAACTCCATATTGTATTTAATGCACTTCTTGATATTGTTTGTTTATTTGATATCTTTATTTAATGATCTGCACACAACAAACATTAGAACATAAAATGATTCTTTCATAAATACTTAATTGTTATCATCAAAACATAGAGATAACATGTAGAGACAATTTTTGCTCTTGCAGCTGCTTCTCATTTTTGTTCCTAACCCGATGTCTCTTGTCTGCACCTGCGACACAGCCTCTTTGAACTCTCGCTTGACTTTGTATTTTTTCTTCGATTCAGGTTTGTGTTAGGTTAGGTTTTGTTTTGTTTGAGCTAAAATTATTTCTCTACTCATTCTCCCTCTGAATCAGGTAGGAACTTGGAATAGTTTAGGTTTTAAGTTTTGTCGATTTAAGAGGGGGTTATAGGATGGAAGATTTGAAGGGAGTTTAAGGATGGTATTTTTTTGTTCTTGTGTTGCTGATTGAGGAAAAATGGTTGAGTGTCTTATGAAAGTTTGAGGTTGTCGTGATGATGTTGTAGTTTGGTGAAGGTTGAACAAAATAGGATAAAGGTTAGGATTGATTGTAGTGAGGTGTGCTGAGGCTGATGAGAAAGCGATTTGTGAGTCTTTTTAAGGATGAACAAAGAGTTGGTTTTTTTAGAAGTGAAGGAGCCTTTTTGAACAAAATCATAAGGTAATTCCAATCTCCTTTTTTTTGCAGAGTCTTTGTCTCTTTTTTCTCTTCTTTTTATTTTTCTTTCTATTGTTAAGAAGTGTGTTTTTTCCCTGTTCTGTCCTGGTTTTTCATTTATGCAGGCTCTTGTATTGGTTGCAAAAAAAAAAAATTATTTTGTAATACTGGTCTCTTAGGCGCAGGTTTGTGGAAACAGATTGTAGCAGCAAGAACTCATAGGTCTATATCAAATGCACATGTTTTTGGCATAGGGTTTGAATGCAGCAACAAGTAGCAAGTTATTGGTAGCATAACAGTGTTTAGGTGCTTTATTTAGTGTAAGGTTTTGAGGTTTGTTTTTGATCAAGGTTTAGGATAATGCAACAAGTAGCAGGTTATTGCATTATCGCAGAGCTTAGTACAATTTGACTAAGTTTGTTATGTCATGGACAAGTTTGGAGTGTAGTGACATGGCTTATGTAAAAAAAGGACTTGAACTTTAATTTTTTTTTATATTGTAACTAATAGTCACAACAGTGATAATACTAATAATAATAAATAATAATAATAATACTAATAATAATAATAATAATAATAATGATAATAATAAAAAGAAATAACAATAAATTGAAATAATGATAAATAGAAATAACAATAAATTGAAATAATCTTAAACTAATTTAATAATTATAATTATAAAAAAAACCTAAATCAAAAACTTAATTAACTAAGTAAACTTAAACTAATTTAATTAAAAGAATATGTAACTAAGAAATTAAATTAAATTAAAAAAGAAAGTAATAAAATAAAACAAGGTTAACTAAATTAATTCTAAATTGATAAAAAAAAAACAATTAATTAACCAAAAACCACAAACAAAAATTAATAAATGCGAACAAAAAGGTTTAGCACCAAAATTCCCGAAAATGAACAAAAACCGCACCAAAATTATTAGCGTGGAATAGAATCGCTCGGAAAAATACAACATTTGTCAGATATTAAAATTAACCGAAGTCGTATTTTAGTTCGACTGACTCGTCTGTAAATTCAACAAGTTCATTCTAGCTAATAAATTGGAACATGAAAGATGATTGACCTAGAATGTCATGAGAAATATCAAAGAATCTGAGAAAAAAATTTGGGGTATGCCAGTTGCCCCTATTTAAATATCCTCACCGGATGAATGAGTGATGATAATCCTCATGACATCATGGTGAAAGGTATTTAAATATATATAACCGAAATTTTTTTCCTTAGATGCAGTGACATGTTATGCTATGGACAAAAGACAATTATGCAATGCTGACATGCCATGAACACTAGCATAATGAAAATGATGGAATGCTAAGTGTAAAATGCAGACAAAAACAAAATCAAACAGGGATAGAGTCAACACAATGAATAACCACTCACTAGGGATGACAAAACACTTGGGGGGGGGGGGGGGCTGCCACAAACTGAGGGAAATCTAAAGTGGTTGAGCAATAGGTCTGAGCATGACCATGTGACACTTTTAAAAAGAAGAGATAACACAAAATCCTCACTGGAGGTAGAGCCGGAAAGACGATCTCCATTGGAGAATCAACAGTCATCATCCATGAATGGAGTTGGATGGAGAAGAGTCACAATATTTAGAAGATCAATGAATGAGGTGAGGAGAAAATCTTGGAAATACATGACGAATATTCAAGCAAACATCAGAGGTATTCACAAAAGCGTTGAATAAACTCTATAAAATAATAGACGATGGAGACATTCAGAAGAGCATTGAATGAACTTCGGGAAACAATTAGAGATATTCAGAAAAACATCAAATAAACTCCACTACATATCTAGAGATATTCGGAAAAGCATCGAATAATCTTCGGAACACATCCAGAAAAGCATTGGGTGGAGAATAGAGACAGACTCGAAAACATTTAGCAACTATTAACCACAATAAATTGCAAACATCTAGAAAAGAATTAAACAAAGACAAAGATTTTAAAGATACGTCCGAAATATTTAGAAAAGCATAAATGTACGGGAAAAGATTTTGAAAACATATATGGGAAAACGTATGATAAGCAAAGTCATATCCGTAATAGCATGAGATAGACACACAAAAAAGCTCTGGATAAAACATTAGAAGCAAATATGCATATTTGGAAGAACGACGGATAAACAAGGTCATATCCGAAAGAGCATCAGATAGACACAAAGAGAGCTTTGGAAAAAACATCAGAAGCAAATATGCATATCCAGAAGAACATCGAATAGACAAAAGAAATGTGATTCTGGAAAAGCATTAGAATTACAAAAGACTATTTGGAAAAACATCATGGAAGAACATCATAACAAAGACCCAATATTGGAAAACATCAAATAGATAAATAGATATTCGTGTCATACCCTAAAATTTTCCTACTTTTATAGCCCTCATATGTACATCCATCCATTAACAATTGTTCAAAAATCTCAAAATAATATGCTATTTTCTTCTTGCCTAAGTCTATGTTTCATTTTGAAGGCATCCAGCCGGGTGTATGTGTGGCCTCAGTAAGAATGGAAAATCAGTTAGGTCAGACTTAATTCATATGTGGTGTCTGAGGTCTCAGTTAAGGTTTATATACCATTTCACTTCAGCTGCGTGCGGATCAAATTATCCAATTGTGATAAGTCAGACTCTTCATTGATGGATTTGTTTCTTGATATTCAAGTGGATACGTGCAAATGAATTCACTAATTAAAGGTATTAATTTATTCAAAGTTGATTTAAGATTCACCCTGATTCATTGGTCCAATCCGTTCAAGGTTCGAAGTTCGACTCGTGGTTTCCCAAAGGCAATTCATTCATAATCCATTTCGAATCCATATTTCATTATCCAAACAATTTGAATCCCATTCTCAATACTTTTTTTCTTTTAGATATCTATTTAGTCCATTTTTATATATCCAAATTCATTTAAACCAACATTTATCCTTTTACAAAGTTTCTACAAAATAATGATTTCTAGTCCGTTACACTTCTTTACAAAAAAAAAAAAACTCATGTTACAAAAAATAGAAAATAAAGCCCATTCATAACAACAAAAGCCCATTTCAAATAAAATCCAAAAATATAGTTTACTTTTTCACCATCATTTTAATCATTAACCATTCTTTATTTTTTGATCAAGCCATATCTAAAATCACAATTTCACAAATCAGGTACAATTTCCATTCACAAAAACGTCACAAAAATATGCGAGTGTCTAAGCCCATCATTTTTACATTTTTATCACAAGCAAATTACAATAAAAAGTAAAAAATAAGAGAGTAAAGGAGTTCGCCCCATCTTCAGCCTATGATCCACAAAGCCTTTGATTTTGCAAGTCCAACTTTTACCATCTTGAATAGCCACAACACGTTGAAGCCTACTACACAAAATCAATACACACATAATTAAATAATCCTATTCACATTTAAAATAAGAAAGTAGTGTAGGTAGTGTACATAAATTATGGTCCAAATAAACCATTACAAGCCACCAATTACAATTCTACTTCAGCTTCAACCTTCATCTCAATAAACCATCCAAACATATGCGCAAAACTCGTCAACACCACCTGCAAACCTCCTACGCAACGCATCATTTCACAAAAAAAACTTCAGCAAGCAGCTATTATTTCCTAGCATGCTACACAGTGCTCCAAACTTTCACCTTAACACAACAGACAAAACAACAGCAATCCGCATAGTACAACAACAAATTGAAACGCAGCAACAAAAAAAAACATATCACGAATTTTTCACCCATATACCCAATATTCCACCCCTAAAATCCCAATCTACCCTACATTCCCTCATATTTTCCAATCTAACCAACTTTCACGATTTTTTTTTTAATTTACAAGGGGGCGCCATTGCTGATGGAGCCACCCTTATAAATTATAGGGGGCGTCATCCCCTTTGGAGGCACCCTATAATTTATAAGGGGGGTGCCATCCCCTTTGGAGCCTCCCTTAAAGAGTTAAAGGGGGGCGCCATCCCCTTTGGAGCTCCCTTTGTCTCATTATATTTTTTAATTCTGATATAAATAATATAATTATAATATAATACTATCTTGTACAAAAAATTTGTGTATAAATAGTTAGACTTGTTTCATTCAAACAACACATTGTTTCATCCAAATTTAGGAGAGTGAGTCATGTATCTTATAAGATATGGGCATGTAATTTTTTCAAGAACGAAGCCTCCGATAAGGATGTTGTTTTGGAACATCCAGAGTTTAGAGCAACTACGAAGAAATTTGAATCGGTGGTTAGAAGGAGACATTCCAAATGGTGAAAGCATTAGGGGTATTGAAAGACTTGTCTCGTACTTCTCTGTTGAATACGGAAATATACGGCGGGAGTGGGTGCGAATTAGAGATGACAACGCAGTTAGGTCAATGATGTTTGAAACTGATGATATTACTTTGATTGTTGTAATAACTTAGTTTATGTTGTAACAATCGTTATTTTTTTTATGATTTGCGTTGTTGCTCTAGCAGTATTT
Source organism: Lathyrus sativus (assembly GCA_963859935.3). Classification (NCBI taxonomy): domain Eukaryota; kingdom Viridiplantae; phylum Streptophyta; class Magnoliopsida; order Fabales; family Fabaceae; genus Lathyrus; species Lathyrus sativus. Next base: position 32,056,332 of record OZ012737.1, on the reverse strand, counting down.
CAATTTGTTTATGTGGTAATCAGAAGTTGTTATAAATATTAAATTCCAAGATTACACATTTTTTTAATGACCAAATTAAATCTATCTAGAATTGGTTCCAACATTTGGACAATTATTCCTCGTATGCCCGGGAAGACGACATATTCCGCATAGTCTTTCCATTTTCTCAGTTGTATCCATTTCAGTTGTAATTCACGTGCTTTTGGGGCGACCCTTTTTGTTTCGTCTCATATTTTCGTTGTGGTAGATTGTGTCTCCATGATAGGTTGGCCAATCTACCTCACCAGCTACCACTGGAAAACTGTTATTGTAGATACCAAATAAGTTCACGACCTTGTAAACTTCTGATAGTTGCAAGAATGGATCGTGACGAGCACTGGAACACGCGGCAATGACATGTGAACAAGGCAGGCGGAAGGTTTGAAACTTTCCGCAATCGCACCAATTTTATGAAGTTCCACCTTGTAGTGTCCCATTGGCCGACCCTCGTTGTGATCCATTGTCTCGTCAACAATGAAGTTGTAATCGTGACGATCAAATGGTCTAACTCGATGCGAGGCCGCCTTCGAAGTTTCATCCTTCATATATTTCATACTTGATTCGCTGAATATTTGCCCTGATTCCAAAACAACGCTCCATTTTTTGCCTCTTGCCGCAAAAAGTGACCCCAATTTGTAATAGGTTGCTCTTACCAACATAGTGATGGATAAGTTTCTAGTTCCCTTAAATACGTCGTTTAGGGATTCTACAAGATTTGTGGTCATGTGACCCCATCGGGCTCCTCCATTAAAAGCCCTTGTCCATTTCTCGACTAGAATGTTATCCACCTACCTTAATGCTTCTGTGCTTGACAATCTTATTTCTTTGCGGTAATACATGAATGATGGTTGGTTTAAGGCATACCCAGCATTCACAACTTTCTTGCGGAGATTTTTGTCTTTCATTTCCCCGCATAAAATTCTGAGCAATGTGTCTTATGCAGTAGACATGGACAGAAGGAGGATTGTGCCAACCATTAGCAGGATTGTTGTAGGCGCTCACAATAGAGGCATGTCTGTCAGAAATCAGACATAAGTTGGGTTGAGGAGCGACATGTGTTCTGAGATTTCTAAGGAAGAAACTTTAAGCTTCACCTGTCTCACCATCGACCAGGGCAAAGGCAATCGAAAATATATTATTATTTCCGTCTTGTGCAACCGCCATCAAAAATGTTCCTTTGTATTTTCCATACAACCATGTTCCATCGACTTGAACAACCGGTTTGCAGAACGCAAAACCTTTGATACATGGTTGAAATGCCCAAAAGAGACGAGAGAATATCCTACTACTATCAACACATGTTCCTTCAGGACTGTATGCTGGTAGTGACTCCAAAATTACAACCGTACCAAGAACATATTTTTGAAGTGCTAGTAAATACTGTGGAAGTTGATTGTAAGATTTTTCCCAATTTCCATATACACGTTCAACAACTTTTATTCTTCCAATCCAAGCTTTCCTGTATGATGGGGTATAGTTGAACCATGCAACAATATGAGAGATAATTGTGCTCACCTTCACAGATGGATCTACACCCACAAGATGCAAAATCTCTTGGGATATCAATTGAGAGCTTAGTTTTCCATGATCTTGCCGATTGATGTTGGTTGTGCAACTATGAGGTGGATCCATCGAACCTATAACCCAACAATCACTTCTTTTCTGATAGGACGCTGCTAACCGAAACTTGCAATCTGCATTACGACAAACTACAACATAGCATTTCGAGTCATTCCGATTGATGTAAAAATCAACGAAGTTATCCATATGAAACTTTCTTACAACTTTCATGCACTTTTCTTCTGTTCGGTACTGGTTTCTCACTTTCAAAACACCTTCAATTTGTTGAGAAGGACTGTAGAAAACATCTGAGGAAGTATCTTCTCCACTCAATTGCAAGTTCGTCATGTGGCTGGGAGGACAATACATATGCCTTAATGGTAGTGTCTCCTCATCTATGTCTTGAAGCGGAGTTAGTGTAGTGCAGTCCCCAGTCCCGAATAAATTAACCATTTGATCAACCATGACCTCAGTTTCTTCTTCCTCCTCGTCCACGACATCAACTTCGTCTACATCCGTTGTTTCACCAACTTGATGTTGAGTCTGGCAGAGTAATAGATAAACCTCAATATAGTCGAACCCAGAGTATTCATGACTATCAAACACTTGAAAATACTTGACCTGATTGTCAAAGAAAACGAGACTTCTGTATATGATTTGAGCGATTGGACCATACAATATCTTCGACTCTATTCGCTCTTTGAAATGCAAAAAATTAGATTTTCTGCTCATTGTTAATCGGGTAACATTTGTATTTTGAAACCCAAAACCCGAATCCTCAGAGATGTAAGTTTCTCCATTAAAATGGGCATGAACAATATAATTTATGGTTCTAGACATATTTGAAGAAAATTGTAAGAGTGTAACTTTGTAAGAGATGTGTTTGCAAATTGTGAGGTGTATTTAATTTTTTCATGAATGAATCCATAAATAACAAAAGTGTATGAATATAATATTTATAACTCGTCAAGGGGGGCACCATATGGGTTGGCTTCCCTTCATTAATATTTAAGGGGGGCGCCATGGGGGTTGGCTCCCCCGTGACATGTGTACGAAAAATGTGATTTGCATGCATGCAGAATGACAAGTGTAATATATTTTCTACACACTTCATCCATATACATTTACTTCTCTCTACAACAATTAATATTTCAGCTACACAAATTAAATTTTTACCTCTACCACCATAAATTCAAATTTCAAATTTCAAATTTCAAATTCAAATTTTTTACTATAAATACTTCTCCTCCTCATTCTCAAAAACTCATCAAATATATTCCACAATTTAAATTCTACCAATATTTTCTTCATATATTCACGTTATAGAAGAAATGTCTCTGTTAACATTGGGCGAAATGCATAGAGGAACACCAAGCAACATCACGTCTTATGTAAGTATTTGTACCCGATAATACATAATGTTGTATTGATTTATAGCATTATAATGTTTTTACAAATACAATATTGTAATCATTTGTTTTATTGTTTTGTAGAATACTCATGACTTCCGAACTCGTGGGTATAAACATTTCCCACATGACCCGATCATTAAACCATTTTTGGAGCGCGCAGGATTCGGAGAAGTCATCAAAATAACAAATTATCTCCTAAATACCAAGTTCATTTTGGCACTGCAAGAAAGGTGGCGACCTGAGACGCATACATCTCATCTTCCGACAGGTGAATGTGCTTTTACTATCGAGGACACTCACATGTGATTGGGTTTACCCGTTAATGGTAAGGCGGTAAACGGTCTCACTAATCCTAACGGTAGTGTGATAAAAGAACTCTTAGGGGTTGAACCAACCCCAAGAGATTTGAGGGGCCAAAAAATATTATTATCATGGCTCAAAAGAATTTTTAGAGAAATGAGGTTAACCCAAGATTCTCCAGAAATATTGAAAATAAGAAAAACAAGAATTTATATTATGTTATTAATAGGTTTATTTTTATGTCCCGATACAAGTGGCAACGCTGTCCACTCTATGTATTTAGTTTTACTAGATGATATAGATAAAACAAGAACATATAGTTGGGGGTCCGCTACACTTCGGGAAATTTGACCGGTTGTGACGTTCTTCTTCAAGCTTGGGGATGGTCAAGGATGACCAATCTAGCACCTATCCAACAAAATAATTTTGAATTCCCATACGCTACAAGGTAATTACTTAGACCAAGAATGATCAATCTTTCATAGTCTTTTACTTAATTTATCCTATAATTAACAAATGTTTTCTTTCGATTTGTAGGTGGTCTTCACTTGGGATGAATTACGACAACTGTCCCCATTTTAGTATCATCCAATACATAAATCTTATAGATCATTTGGGACAAGATGATGTAAGTACTAAGTATTATTAGAATATAGTATCCTTAACTTACCTATTTAGAATATAGTCTCCTTAAATATTATTAGAAAATACTAAATATTATTTTTTTCTCCTACAGTTTATTTGGCGGCCATATCTTGGTCTAGAAGCCATTCACGAAGTTAACCAACACGACTCTGCAACGTGGAGTGCAAAGGTGTCGATTATCAACTTCACCATCGTGGAGATGCACAACAGTGATCGTGTAAAGCTTCAGTTTGGAATGTTTCAAGATATTCCATGTTCACCGAAATGCATCCCCGACAAATATCACACCGGTAAAGTCTCCGACCAATGAGAATATTCTCCATGGACCAAGTATGCAAAACATGAGTGTCGTGAATGGAGGCATCACAACCATTTTGTTTTGTCTGACACTGTGTTTCCATACGAGAGAAAACAGACTATCCAATACATGAATTGATATAGGTAGGTATCCATCGGTTTCATTTCGCATCCAAGATATCTTGTTGACCCACGCCAACAAGCCACATCATCAAGACCCCAACAACCAACCCAGCCCCATTTCCAACCGCCAACCCAATCCCATTTCCAACCACCAACCCAACCCTATTTCCAACCTCCAACCCAACCCCCACTCACACAACCACAACTATATGAACATACCCCTAACCAATTCACCCCATTCACACGAACTTATTCACAGTCTGAATACCAACAATATCCACAACAATACCAAACATACTCTATGGATACTACAAACCAAATAAACACCTAGTTTCAAACACCAAATCAACCCTTACCCGCCCAAACATTTACACTCATGTCACCCTACGACCAGTCAGGCTATCGTCCTGACATTGTCTCATCCAGCCAACCACCCCAAAATAATTATGAAGGCATGGGCAACCCTTTTGATTTGGATGACTTTACGGGGATGGAATTGACTTCATGGGCCGAAATGATGCAATTTTAAACCGACCTAGTCGTAGAAATTAGTGTGCCATATCACTCATATGTACCCATTTGTAATTAAAAAAAATTGTAATTATTATTTAATATTAAGTTTATTAAATACAATTTAATTTTTATTTATTATTTGGAAATTATTAATGAAAATATTATTTATTATTTAGTTGTTAATTATAAAATTATTTAAAAAATTTTATTTATAAAATTTTTATTTATTAAATATTTTTTAATTGTTAATTATTATTTATTAAATATTTTTAAACTTATTATATAATAAAAACTATTTTAAATTTTCGTTTAAGGGAGGCTCCAAAGGGGATGGCGCCCCCTATAATTTATAAGGGTGCCTCCATCAGCAATGGCGCCCCCTTGTAAATTAAAAAAAAAATTTGGAAAGTTGGTTAGATTGAAAAATATGACGGAATGTAGAGTAGATTGGGATTTTATGAGTGGAATATTGGGTTTATGGGTGAAAAATTCACATATCACAACCTGTACAATGACTCGCACGACCCCAATAACCAACACGAAGCCATAATTTCAAGTAATAAAACTATAAGCAGTCACGCTACTCACACTGTACATCACGCAATGCAAATCCACAATAACAATTCAAAACATCGCAAAAAACCAGATCATCACTCTCCCCAAATTGCCCTCAACACCTTCTATAAAGTGAGAACCACAAATTTATGATAAAAGATCCCTTCAATCTTCAAACATTGATGCAACCTTCTTCAACAAACTTCCCTCACAAAAAATCTTCACAAATCATTCATAACACACTCAAACCAACAGAAACTAATTTAAAGCAAAATCCCCAAATCGTCCTCCTTCAAAATCAAATCAAGGCAAAACCACTCACCCGTTCTACAACATTCTTCATATACCTTCAGAATCTCCAACACCCAAATTCCATTACTCTCTTCATAATCTTCAACCAAGATCAACCTGTAAAACCCCATTCTTTCACGAATCCCTTTCACTCTTCAATTTTCCAACTCATTCCAAAACACCAACCGAATCAAAATCAAACTCAAACCAGAACCAGAAAGGAGTAGAAGTGTTATTTTGAAATGAAACCAGAAATCATGAATACGAACCTCGAATCGAGCAGAATGAACGAAACTGAAGATGAATTCTTTTATCTGAGCCAAGAGGAAATTGCGAGCAGGTGGGAATCGAGAGCGCCGCATTTTCCTTCATTTTTTTCGTTTTCGATGATGTTATTTTTAGAAAGATAATGGAGGAATTGACCCGTGAGGATAGGGATGAAGTTGTTTTCGATTCTCTCTGAAGGCTTAAAATGTTTTGTTTTTTCAAAAAAGAGGGAAGGCTAAAACTTGTTTATGGTTTTACTCGGGTTGGGCTCATGAGGATTAAGTCCTCATTTGCTTCCTTTCACCCCCGTTTTATTAGTGGCACCAAGCTAAGGTTGAGAGGGTGAATGGGGTTAAAGTCCATAATGATCCCATTTTTTCACACATACATCCTTTAATTGCACCCCAAGTTTTTTTATTTAGTTGAAGGTTTTATTTGACAACCGATATGGATTCTTATTCTCTTAATTATTTTTGTTAAATGTGTTTTGAAAGATTTTGTTAAATGTTTTGTTTATTTATTAGCTCAATCTCTTGTCCTCACTTTAATTTTAATCTCTTCGTTTTAATTATTCAAGTTTTGGTCGATGAAGAAATCAAAAATCACTACTAGTCAAATTATTGATAAACGGTGATTAATACGAAACCACTTATTTTTCCTCTTTTCATTTTCTTCTCCATCTTTTTCATCTCAATTTTATTTTCATTTTTTGATCAATAAAGTCTTTAGATTCATAAACATCAATTTATCGAAGTCGATAATCTTCATTATGTCAAATCTGTGGAAAATGACCATTGGGGTCATTTTCTATACTTTGGGATCGTGATAGGCTACCTTCGATTAATCGATATGGGTTTATGATTAAGACGAGATCTCTATTTCTTTTGGTCCGTGCGACACGATTATATTGGAGAATGATTCTCAATATCATTTCTCTATCTTGTTTTTAGCACGAATATCAATTTGCGCGACCTCTTATAGTTCAATTTTCGTCATAAGTCAGACTACGACGGCTTAGCACTACATTTCGTCCCGATTCAATTCACAAATCAACTAACGACTAACTTTTACTCTCCGTCGATATATTCTTGCTTTACTTTCAGTCAAATATACCCTTAATTTAAATTCAGTTGTTATATCTCTCAATTATATTATCTTGTTCATATTATTGTGAATATTATCTTAATTATATTGTTATATATCTTGCTATATTGTTTACATTATTCATATTATTCATAATTATTCATATTCATCTTCATATTGTTCATATCTTGTTCACATTTATTCGAAAACACTTAACGAATATCGAAATAATAAAATCCTAAATTGGTGGACTGTTGGATCATTGGACTTTGTCATAAACCCTAACTTGGAGTATTGTTTGACTTTTGCTCAAGGCTTAGTTTAGGACACCTTGCGCACACACGACTTCCTCTTGGGCTTCCTGACAATGAACCCTTTTATTTCGTGCAATCCCGTGTAACTTACATGTACCCCTCTCCCATTCTGATGTACGCATTCATATTTTGTTTTGATTGTCGTTTATCTTCTAGGAGCACCCTTAGGGACTAGCGTAGATCAAACCGTTTTTAAACTAATTATCGATTCGTCATCGAGCCATTTTCAAACACCCCTTGTAAGTTGAGTGCTCGTCCGCATTCGCCATCAACCTATTGCACACACTTTCATATTTTATCGTGGTTTCGATATTTAGGGCACCCTCAGGGACTAGTATTGTTTCTCACAACCTAACCATTGATTCGTCGTCAAGTCGGTTCCATTTTCAAACTAAACCCTCAACTCGTCATTGAGCCATTTTCAAACTAACTTCCATTCCACCATGCTTTTGCATACAAATATAAGTCAAACCCTTGATCCAACGCCAAACGGATTTTCTCAATCAAACTATCAAAATAATTAACAAATATCTAACTCTTTCAAGGTGAAAAGAGGGGGATTAAGCCTTTGATCTCCCTTCAGTTGTTTGGATGTGAGTTATCTTACTCGTGTGTGAGCAATTGGCGCCTCTAAAACATTTCCAACTCGACAACCTTCAACAATCTTCCAACTACTCATCATTCAACACCTTTCAAACACAATTTCTTTTTCAAGATGAAAAAGAGAGAGAGGCAAGTCTTTGACTCTTTCTCCCGATTACTTGGGACCCGATGAGCCTTTCTTAAGCTTCGAGTAATCATCATCCAATCCAAACTTCAAACTCAATTCAAACTCATCTCTTTTTCCTGGTCGTTTCTACGAACTACGGATGCTCTGATTCTTCATTCATTCTTGAGTGTAAGATACGTAGGCACAAGATCGTGACGATCTTGGTGAACACACTTCTATCTTTCTTTGTTATTCTGTTTACCTTCCATCCATCTTTTGTTACCCCTATCCTTTCCCGTAGTTGAACTATGAGAGCTCTGATTTCTCATTCTCATCTGAATGAGCATACGTAGGCACAAGGGCCCCAATCCTTGGCGAGCACCCTATCCTATAACCACCCATTTTCCCCTTAGCCTCTTTATCTTTTTACCTTACCATTTTTCATTTAGTATTGAGAAGAAAACAACTAAGCTTAGCTAACATTCATCACAATTTGAATTAAGAGGTTCCCGTTGAGTACAACGGACGTGAGGGGTGCTAATACCTTCCCCTTGCGTAACCGACTCCTGAACCTGAAATATCGTTTGCGACGGCCCTATTCTTGTCCTTTCGTTCTAAAAGGTTTTCTCGATATTTTCCTTTCCCTTTTTAGGATAAATAAAATTCGGTGGCGACTCTGTCGAATCACATTTCTGCGGCTTTTTCACGAGGGTCGCGTTTCTCGATGATTTTTCGAGGTGCGACAATCTGGTAAAACCTCTGATAGATTCTGGAAAAGAATTATAATCAAAGGAAATATCTGGAAAAACATCAAATAAGTTTTGGAAGAACATCAGAACAAAAGACTCAATCTGGAAAAACATCAAAGAGATAAGCACATCTGGCAAAACTTTGGATAAATTCTAGAAGAGCATCAAAATCAAAGGGAACATCTGGAAAAACATCAGATAAGTTTTGGAAGAACATCAGAACAAAAGACTCAATCTGAAAAAACATCAGAAAGACATACATATCTGGAAAAAACTCGGATAGATTCTAGAAAAGCATCGGAATCATAAAGGAATACATGTTGGTAGGTGCCAAATGAGTTGGACTTAGACCACAAGGTAAGACGTGGATAACAACACGACCTCCGATGAAATGAAAATGAGGATGAAACATGTTATGCATGTGGATATGAAGTATGCTATGATATATGATCAAATGCAAATGTAGATGCTGACAATATGGCTCGACTCTTTTGGTGAGAAGACAAGACTGGAAGACTTATTTCTCAATACGGATATCACTGCCATTCTGCTTGGGGACCAAAGATGCTATTGCTAAGCACATCTCTGCCACACTGGTAATTGTACCAAGTTGATGATCCTTGTAGGAAGGATGGGGAGTTTCTTGGGGATTCTTCAAGTAAACTGCCCCAGAGTAGCTGTTTGTTGTAGATGAATTGATAATTGCTTCAGCTTGTCTGGTTCTTGAAAATGACTGCTTTATTGTGCCCTCGGAAGGCTTGCCCCAGTATGAGTCTTGAAAGATCTTTATGGTAAATCAATTCTGAGAAGGACCTGCCCCTGACAGGATCACTGACCAAGTATCTCAACTGTTTGAAAATTTCTTGAGAAGAAAGTCAGTTTGCAAACAAAAGTGTTCATACAAACACGGTAATGCAAAGTTCATGCAACTTTTGAAATCAAACCCACTTTTGAAATATGCAAAGTATAAAAGTTTCATATCAGAATGTGGCGGTTCAAAACACTTAAAGTGCAAAGCAAGTGTGTAATGCCAAAATAATTGATTTGCAAAAATCTTTTGGAGTCAGCTTACGCAACCTTGTTCTAGTATGCTTTCAAAATAACCTTACTTCAGTTAGATCTTTTGAGGGTTGTAACGTGACCTGGTTCACGGTTTCAAAAACAAAGGATAAAGGCTCAAAGTTTATTTTTGCCCACCCAATCCATGTGATAATCTTCAGTCCTACGCTTATTTAACTCATACTATTCGCTCAGGTTCCCATATGTTGGAAATTGAACTGATGATAGCCATGACGATGGTTCTAAAGTCAAGGGATCTTTGAAAAGGCAATCACTACTTCTCTATAACATTTGGTTATTTTGACATTGAGGATTTTCAGGGTGAAGGGTTTAAAGATCTCCTTTTTTCATTATCCCTAACTTTTACCTGAACTGTTTCTTACGAAGATTACAGTCAGTGGGATGCCCCATTTTTGCCTAAGTCTCCTTCATAGGTTTTGACTTAGCGGGCTTTTTATTTATATTTTTATTTTTTTTTATTTTTTGGAGAAAGAGGGTTATTTCCTAGCTTAATGATTACTATGAACCATCAATGACTTTTATCTTAAAAAACATCTTCAACACTTGCTTGCTGTGTGAAGAGAGAATTGTGGATGCAACCTTTATATGAAAGGTGTCTTACATGAACATACAACCAAGTTAACTGAGAACTATCTTGCCCCAGGTTAAGATCGTGGGTTATTTGTAAAAATAAAACTCTTACTTCTAGGCTCAAAGGGGTTGACAAGGGAGAAACTTCCTTATTACTTCACTGTTTGGGGGATTGAAACAATGTCTTGCATCATCAGCAAAGTTTGATTGAAAGTGTTGCGGTGGAAATAGGATACCAAACTATTAATTAGTTTGAATCACAATTTTTAATTCACAACCGCTCTTTGATTTATCCGAAGGAAAAGGTCAAAAAAGGGAAAACCTATTTTTGCATCGTAAACACAATGCGGGGAAAGACCTAGGTAAGGGGTTGGTTAAGCTTAGGGAAGGTACTAGCACCCTAAACTTTTATAATACTCTACAGGAACCTTTTGTTTATTTTTTGCAATTTCGCTTTTTTATTTGCTTTAAGTATATACTAAGGTAAGAGATAAAGTGACTTGAAAGACCTAAGGGTTAGTCCTAAGTTTACTCGGCAAGACGTCGCATCTTGTGCCTACGTATCCTGGATAGGGAGTAGAATCAGAGTAATCGTAGTTCCCCTCGTAAGGGAGGTTAGAAACTTCTTGACTGTGGTCAAGGTTTCATGAAGGAATAAGCATTCCTTAAGGAAACGGTTACGTGGAGTGCGGAAACTCCTATTTCTACGTCGAAATAGTTAGTTGAAAATAGGGTTAAATTAGGGATTCCACGGCGGGAAACCCTAAAGCAGAGTACGACGACTCTTCGACCTAATGCTAAGGTAAAGGGCGTTTTCGTCCATGGCGGGACGCCTAGGATAATTAGGGCTTGAAAACGGTCAAGGGTTAAAGGTAAGGACTATTGACACGGCGGTCAAACAGTTAGACCTAATCCTTCGGAAATCGGAATTAACGGTAAAATGGTAAATAGCGCAAGAATAATGAGCGACAGTATCGTTAGATAATTTGCAATGGCAAAAATAAATAATAAACAAAGTTAGTAAGCATGCTCGCGGATAAATGGGAATGATATTAAGAACAATGCAAAAGTTAGACAAAGGCCACATTAAGAAGTTAGGATGCTAGACCATAAAAAAAGAATTTTGGAAGGTGAAGGTGTTGGAAATTTAAATTAAGAAAGGTTAGGATTTTTGAATAAAAGATTTTAGAATTTAAAAGAAAGTTAGGATTTGGATGAGAGTTTTAAAAATAAAAAAAGAAAGTTAATTGCTAATTTTAAAAGGTTAGTTTTATTTTAAGAAAAGAAAGGGTGTTTGTTAAAAAAGTTAGTTTTAAATTATAAAAAAGAAGTTAATTTAATTTTAAAAAAAGGGTTAGGTTTTTATTAAAAAAATTAGTTCCCAAATTAAATTCATTAGTTTTTATAAAAAAAATGGATTAAATTATTTGTAAAGTTAAAAAAAAATTATTTCCTGTTAATTTACATTGCAGTTAATAAACACAAAATAATAATCAAATAAAACAACAAAAAAAAGAAAAATAAAATGAATAATAAAACAAACGGGTCGGGCTGGGTCACAACCCACCAGACCCGACCCATACAGACGGATATAAAATGGGCACCAAAAAAATTAGGGTTTGGAAACCCTCACTTTTCCTTGCGTCCGCGGCGGACTTCCCCCTTTCTCTCCCTCGCTTGCCTTTCTTCGTTCTACTCTCTCTCCTCTTCTATCTCTCCTCGTATCACCTGAAAAAAGCAAAAAGAAGGTAGAGAAAACACGTTATCAAGGTCTTACTGTTTTGGGTGACGGATTTGTGATGTTTCTGTCGGTTTGATAATGGTTGTGGTGATTTCGTTAGGGTGGCGATGATGGTTAATTTCTGAGCCAAACGTGGTTGTTAAGGCCGCGAGTTCTGGTTCGCGATTTTCACCGATGGGGTTTTTCGGATGATGTTCTGCGTGTTTTCTGGGCTTGGAGGATGATGATTTTAGCCGATGATGTAATAACTGAGGCTTGTTGGCTTCGGTTGATGTTTTGACGGTTGGATTCGTCTCTTTTACGGCCGATGATGCTTGCCTGAGGCTATGTGGCTTTGACGGTTTCGGATAATAGTGGTCGTTTTCGTCCATCCGTTCGTTAGGATTCTTTGCCGTTTTGGTTGTGTTCGTTCGTTAGGGTTTCGTCTTCTTCTCTGTTCTCGTTTTATATTATCTCTTTTCACTCTTGCTGGGCTTGGTCTATATTTGATTTACGTTTTATTTTGATGATGGAAATCTGAGATATGATTCGGATTTGATTTGTTTCAACAGGTTGGACTTGGATTGATTTCGGATTTTTGATTCGGATTCAACATTACCCGGATTTGATTCTTCTGGTGAATTGATTTTGGATCCATGTAATTTTTACTTGATAGAAACTGGATCTGGACTTGGTTTTTTGGATTGGATTTCGGATCTGATGGTGATTTGTTCTTCTTTCCGGATTTGTCCTTGTGACCTGTTTGGCTTTAAAAATCAATTTTTCCACATAATCATTTTTCTCAAAGAATCACTTCTTTTTCTCTTCCTCTGGCCGCCCCGAAAAAAATAAGAACATATACTGCTGGTTTATGCTGAGATCGAGAATATGAATTGGGAGCTGGCTTCGACATTGCCGTTGCCCTCCCGACATACCCGATGATGGATAACTGAGGGTATCAAATCAATCAAAACTATTTTTCTCTAATTTTAACATCATAACTGTTTTATGCTTTTGTCTGTTTTATGCAGGTACGAGGAAAAATCGGGTGAAGAATCAGCATGAAAGATCGAGCATTTAGCCAATGAGCATGAAGAAATGAACATAAAGACCAAAAAATAGTATTTAGGAACTCAAATGTATTTTATTATTCTTTGTAATTTGTAATAAAAATAATCATGAATAAAATTCACAATATTTCTATCCAAAACTTGTTTGATTCCTCTTTACGTAATTTCACCATAAATCGAATGGCTCTCATAATTAAAGAACGTCCAATTAAATTCCAACAATTAAATGCCTCTGAATGAATTCAATCGATTGCAATTTTAACCGATTAAACTTAAACAAAACGGATTAACTTCACCAAATAGATTCATACGGCAAATCCAACAAATTGATTATCCGAATCAACTCTGTCATTCCAAAACTTGTTGCTCGCCTTAAACCTGACGAAACTTTAGTTCCAAACAAACCTTTTTTCCAATTAACTCGTGCCTGATGATAGGACGGTAACCGGCCCCGAATAAAGCAGAGAAATCCAATTAACAGCAAAACAAAATATTCTCCGTACTGAAAAATTCAGCTTGTATCTCCAATGGCTAAATCCAACGCCCTGAACCGACTCGGCCAAAAATCACAATTAAACATATGTAATAAATCCATACACGAGTCGAAACTTCCACTGCTTTCCCTTAGAATTTGACCGGCAGATAGCAGAAGAACAGAAAAATAAGCGTCTGTTAAAATAAATTCCACATAGTGAATTCCCGCACTGATTTAAACCAAACAAACTGACATCTCAACATAATCAGCCCCCATATGATTAGACAACGACCCTGAAATCCACTGACGACAAAGTCCCGGCCTTTGGATAAATTACTGTGTCTCGAAAATTCCGAAGTCAGAATTACTGTAAAATTCAATTCATCCTCAACCAAGACACGGAACTCGGAAACGAAAACACTAATCGCTCTATGGGTTCCTGACGATGACTCTGCTTCCTAAATTGTCAGCAAACAGTGAATAAATGACCATTTTGCCCTTCAATAGTTAAAATTCATCAGATGTGATTCTCCTGCAAAAACAACAAACTATGCAACCAGTTAGTGGTTAGTTTATATGCAATGCAAAATGCGACATGAATCGACTAATCTTAGGGCAAAATTTGTGGTGTTACAGAAAGCGTACCAACAACAGTTATAGGTACAATGTTTTCATCATCCTCCTTCAAATATTTGCATGATCAAAAGTTTGGACAAGAAGTAAATGTTTGAAAGATAAAGCATATAAGTGCAAATAATAGACAAAATGAATTGAAATCAAAAGTTGCAATGCACGTTTCATTAATACGAAAGTACAAACATTAATTAAAAGCAAACAACTTATACAAAATGAAAGAAAGTACAAACAATTAGAAATAAAAAGGCCTAGTGACTAATCAATAACAAGGATGAGTCGTCCTTTCTGAAACACTGGCTTTTAGGAAGATAGTCTGCCGAAGTCGACTAAAGCTTCACTTTTGATGTGCTGACAAGGGATTGTTCTGGACATTCAGATGGCTATCCTTGAAATCAAGGATTCCAGTTTTAATCAAATCACGCACTCTAGCTTTCAATGCATAATAATTCTCCAAGTCGTGGCCCGGGGCACCCTCATGAAATGCACAGTGGACATCAGATCTAAATCCATCTGGAAGAGGATTAGGAGGAGGTTGCAGAGTCCTTGTAGTGATCAAACATTGTTGAACCATGTCAGGATAAATTTATGTATATGTCATGGGAATAGGATCAAATTGATTCCTATTTCGATACCAGTTCTGTCCAACAGCTGGACGTTGAGGAACTTGTGCTGGTCGTAGAGCAGCAACAACAGGAGTAATGGCAGCAATAGTAGGGTAATTATACCAAGGTTGGGGATGAGGCCTCCTACTTCAGCCACAAAAGTGTTGGTCTGATATTCTTTCTTCTTATGGAAGGTCCCAAAGGATTTCTTTGCACCATTGGCAGATTTAGTAGGCTTAGATACTTTACCATTCTTCATACCTTCTTCCAATCTCTAGCCAATAGTTATTACATCTGTAAAGCTTGAGGAGACACTCCTAATCATCTTCTCCCAATATAAAGGAGACAAAGTGTCCATGAACATTTTAGTCAGCTCCTTCTCCGCTAGAGGGGGTTCAACTTAGGAAGCTAACTCTCTCCACCATTAAGCATATTCCTTGAACGACTCTCTCTCATTCTAAGACATATTTTGTAGTTGGCGACGATCCAGAGCCATGTCAATATTGTATTTGTACTGTTTCATAAAAGCATTGGCGAGATCTTGGAAGCAGTGGACATTGTTTTGTTCAAGGTTCATATACCATTTGAGTGAAGCTTCATTTAAGCTGTCTTGAAAATAATGGATGAGTAGCTTCTGATTATTGGTATAAGCAGCCATCCTTCGGAAGTACATGACTAGATGAGCTCTTGGACAAGAGTGATCCTTGTACTTTATGAACTCGGGAGTTTTGAACTTAGCAGGTATAACAAGGCCAAAAACTAGCACATGTTGTCTGCATCCACATTGAATAAGTCAGTACCCTCAACGGCTTTGAGTCTCTTATCTATGATCTGAAACTGTTCGCGGACAACCTCGGGCTCAACAAAGTCTTAATAGTCTTCACCTTGATCACTAACAACATTGTACTCATAGAGAGGGTTCTCAAAGGGAGTTCGAGAGGTCTGGGTAACAGTGTAAACCACAGGTCTGGGCTTAGCAAAAACTAGAGCTTGAAAAACTAGTTATGCAGTATGACTAATCATAGCAATAGATGCAATAGGTGTAGAGAAGTTATGAGGTAAACCAAACTCTGGCCAAGTTGAAGGTGGCATTTGAACAAGTGAAAGATCAACTCTTGAAAATTCCTGAATGATAGTCTTTTGAGGTTGCTATCCTCTGACAATCAGGACTTAGAGCATCTCAGTGAGCTTAGTCATGCCTAATTTCAAATCATCGATCTACATTTAGATCTCTACATTATATACTTCTTGCTCTGACATCTTGCGTCTGTAGTTAGCTCTAGTTCGGTATCAATGTCGAGGAATTAGCTTGACGACTTACAGGTGAAATTGGAAGATAAAGACAATTGAATATGAGTGGCTGGACAAACAGAGATATGCAATAAATCATGCAAAGATGCAGATGATATGCAATGCGATGCAAGACAGGATGCAAACCACAAATAACAGGATCAAAGGCTGAAGATCACAACATGGGGTCTGGGTGAAGAATCAACCACGAGGTGTGTACTAGAGGTAAAGCACCTGCACAACGGGTTCTAACGAAGTTCCCAGAGTCATCGATAAATCTTTAGGATATTATCAACTTACACAACTACTCATGGGCTAATAATATTGTCATTTTGTATTTCATTTTGTTCCATATTTCATTTTAACTAACCGCTAACCAGTTTGCCTAGTTTGTTCCATATTTCATTTTAACTAACCGCTAACCAGTTTGCCTAGTTTGTTCGTTTTTGCAGGCGTGTTGAAGAAATTGGAAAATAATATCGTGTGCCCTTTAATTCACGTGGATGCATACGTGCCACCAGATTACGGTCGTTTGATGGTTATTACCGAGCCAGATCATTATCAGAGGATCCCCAAGAAACTAGGGTCTCCTATGTCCCAATTACAAGGCATTGGTTTGGGGATTTGGTTGGAATTTTTCAGTATAGTTCATCTAGATGTGGGAATCAGATTACTAGCCATCAGATGAAAGGTTGGAATTTTAAATCGAATATTGAATCGTATTGGTTTGAGAGTGTTAAAATGTGAACGGATTGGAATTTGAATCGGTGCAAGAATTGTTTCAGGGAAGTTATCTAAATAAGTTCAATGCGCGCACTCATTTTTCTTTCTATGTTGGTTACGAGTTAATTTTCAAGCACAGTTTGAGCCAAGTCACTGGTTGCGTCCGATTCATATTAGGTGTTATCCGGTTTTAAAATGTTTACGAGTTTTCATGTGTTTCAAAAGTGAATTGCAAGTTTAAAGTTTGTTCGTAACGAGAGTTGGTTTGAATCTAAATTCGGGAAAATTAAATTCATATTTGATCAAAGATGTGAATTTATATACATTTTTCAAATCCAATTTACACTATAAGAATTACAAGGTTACGTGTTTGTGGAATTCAAGTTACAACTTTTTTTACTAATCCTAAGGTCCTAATTCCTAAGTTTCTAAGTTACGACTTCAAGCTTTCGAATTCTCCACTTCTGAATCTTCAGAAACCTGAAAAAATTTCGAAAATGATTAGAAGTTCGGATATTTCAAAAGAGTGATTTTTAATTATTATTTCGGACCCTCAGAGCAGTGTCATCATCGGGTCCGGGAGGGGCAACAATTGAATGCTTCTGAACCTCCCGTTTCTTTCAAGGGACCTCAGGCCCAAGACCCGGTAATTTCTGTTCTTGTCCGAGAGAGAGAAAAAGAGTTTTTCGCGAAAAATGATTTCATCCAAATAGTCCTTAAGGAAATATCCAAAAATCCAGATCAGATAAATCCAACAAGGAAAAATCCGAAAAAATCATCAGTAAAATAAATCCAACAACAGCATCGTTGAACTATCATCAATATGAAAATAAATCAGACAGTATCCAGTAAAGTATCAATAGCCATCAATGTTCAATACAAATCCAAAAAACATTATCAGTCATCAAAAAAATATTTTCCAAAAACAGAAGCAGAATATCATCACCATGAATGGTCAAAATTTTAAAACGAAAGTCCAACAGAGTCATTAAGGCCAAAACGAATATGGAAAAAGCTCATAAACATGTTAAAACATGTTTTCTTCAAAAAGGAAACTATTCAATCCTCCAAATTCCATCCAAGAATATGAGCAATATAAGAAGAAGAAGAACCGAAGTTAAAGGGCATCCAAAAAATACACAATCCAAAATCATCACCCCACATCCGAAAATTATAGCAACAATGGCCATCATCTAAAAAAAACCAAAACCCACAGAGGCTCAGAGACGAAGGTCTCATCATCACCCAAGAACAACACCGTTCGCGGACCAATACAACCGAAAACAAACCATCCGCAAAACCCATCACACCCTCATCCGCAGAAACCATCAAACCCCCCATAAACAGATCTGAAAGTCTCAATGGAATCCGGAGATTATCATTCGAAAACCTCAACGGATCCGGAAACTATGAGGCTCAGATAAGCATAATCATCGCCCCATAAGTACCAAGCAAATCGTAAACCAGACCATCAAAAGCACCACAAATCCGGCAAAAACTGTCACGAAACCGTGAAGCACACGAACAACCATCATCAAAAAAACCAGAGATCCGTAAGACTATTCTCCGTTTTAACTTTTGTTATTTTTTTCGTAACAGGAAAATGGTATGGAGGAAGAATAACTAATAAGGAAATAGAGAGTGGGGAGGCCATAAAAAGAGAGAAGAGAGGGAAGAACAAAGAAAAATTCTAGAAACAACCCCATGGGGGTGCGTCGCAGCCGTCTGAGCAAATTAGGGTTCTAACCCTAATTTGCTTTCCCCCTCCCCCTTTATATCATTAAGCCGGGTCGGGTCTAGGGCCTGACCACCCAGCCCGACCCAATTTCATTTTTATTATTATTTTATTTTTATTTTCAGTTTTTTTTAATTGTAATTATTAATTAATGAATTAAACTAACAACTAACCACCACTGGCCTTAATTTTAAATTTGAAAAATCAATTAAGTTAATGGACAAAAACGAATTTTAATAAAAAATAACCAAATAATAATTTGATTTTTGATTTGAGTTTTTTGTAATAAAAATAAAAAGACAAAAATATAGTTAGATTTAATTTAAGTGTTGATTTAGTTCTATTTCAATATATATTAAAATTATTAAAAATGTTTAGTTTAATTTTAATTTAATGTCACTTTTTTTAATAAATATAAAAAACCAATATATATTTTATTTTCAAAAGAATTTTATTTAAGTTATTTCTAATTAATTTAACTAATTTAGTTTTTTTTTAGAATTTAGGTTAAGTAACTAATTTCTCTTTTTCAATCAATATTTTATCATAGAAAAATAATAATAAACAAAACCTTTTTTTAAACACAAAAATTAACTTTTTAACTTATGTAATTTCAACATTTTTATTTAAACATAATCAATTAATCTTCTAATCAAAATAAAAACAAATTAAAATAAGACTTTCTTAGCCTTTCATTCAACTTTCAAATTAAGCTCCTATGTTCTTAAACAATTAACTCTTAATATCTAAATCAATTCCATTTCACCATTACTAATTGATCATTTTTCGTCACAATCCATTTTTAACATTATTACTCAAATCCAAATTCAAACTTCTACCCATGATTGTTGTACATCATTTACATATCATCTCATCAATTGTATATCATATCATTGCTTGCCAATTATCATTGTTGCATTTTCACTGCTGTTTTTTTTATTGTTTATCCCCTCTGAAGGAAAGGTTTAACCGCTTGACCGCTGTGTCAATTCCTTTACCCTCGCCCGTCCTAGCCTTAGGACCCGAGTCGCTGTACTCGTGCTTAGGCGTCCCGTCGTGGACACACACACACCTTTACATTTTCCTAAACCTTAAAGACTTTGAGTCGCCGCACTCAGGCTTAGGAGTCCCGTCGTGGACATTCCAACCCTTTATCCTAGCCTTAGGATCAGGAGTCACCGCATTTCATGTAAGTTCCCGTTGTGGAATACTTACTCTTCACCCTTTTTTCAATTCGACTCTACAATGTAGAATAGGAGTCATCGCACTCCACGTAAACGCTTCCATATGAACGTTTACTTCCCCCTGGAACATTGATCACAACTAACTATTCCCAAAGGGGCCTCCACTGAGCATGGTTATCATATGGTAGACATGTTATGACTATTCCCAACAGCTAACTATTGATTATACCACAGTCGTATCATAGGTGTACACTAAAGTTCGGGTTAGGACTTATCTCACCACTAAAGATAACAACCCTGCATATAGAAAATCCAAGCACAATCAGATATATACAGATATACAAATATACAAATATACAAATATACAAGCAAGCAAACATAGAACACTAACGCAAATACAAACAAGGTGATCTTAACCCTCTTAGGAGACGGGTCCCCAATGAAGTCGCCATTTCTGTCCCGGTGAGAATCGAATATCAAGCTATTAATTAACTTGAATCACAAAACATGAAGTTCACCATCGAGCTTTGATTTATACAAAGGAAAGGGTAAAGATCAAAGAAAACCATAAGTGCGCTATGTAATAACACAATTAAAAGACCAAAGGGTCGGGGTTTGGTTATACCTAGGGAAGGTGTTAGCATCCTAAGTATCTGTAGTACTCTACATGAACCTCTTGTTAGTATTTGTGTTATGCTAAAGTTTGCTTGCTAAGGGAATTGTGCTAAGGTAAAGATCTAAAGTATATACAAAGTATGCTCGCTAAGACATCGTATCTCGTGTCTACGTATCCTGACGGGAATGGAACCAGAGCATTCGTAGTTCCCCTTAATAGGGGTAAGGAACTCTTGACTATGGTCAGGGTTCCAGGGGGATAATAAATGTCTGCGGTGAGACACCTACATAGAGTGCGGCAACTATAAACCTAAGGCTAGGTTAAATGGGAAAGAAAATGTCCATGGCAGAACACTCACATAGAGTACGACAACTCTAATCTTAAGGCTAGGATAAAGGGTATGAGCCTAAAGTTAGGCTAAGTATGACATGACAGTCAACAAGTATGATTCTTTCCTTTGGATTTAGGGAAGCAATAACACAGAGCAAGGATGAAGCTTTAAGCATAAGTGATAACCATCAAGAACGAACAAGAGATCATCAAACACTCATTAACAGTTCATACACAAATGTCAAGAAAGTATCAGCAAACATCAAGAGTAAACCAATCAAATAGGCAATAATTAATCAATAATTTCTCCAAAAAAATCAAGTCAAACTACAGGCAACAATTATTGGTCAACACTTAAATTAAAATTGGCATTAAAAACTTTGAAGGTATCAAGAATCAAATTCAAAATTGAACATCAAGAATTAACCACAATGGGATCGAGGATTGTCAAGATTAATTTAAGAATTAACTAAGAACAAAACCTAACTAAACCACACTCTAATTAAGCTAAAATTTAATTATGAACTAACTAATAAATTAAATCCTAATTAAAAACAAAATTAATTAATTAACTAAAAACTAATTAACTAATTTACTAGTTAAATTCTAATAAAAAATAATTAATTAACTAAACCTAAATCTAGCTACAAAATAAATAAACTAAATGCTAATAAAAAACTAAATAAACTAAAATCTACCTAAATTAAAATCAAAAGGGGGGTGCAGAGTGTAAAATGGGTATGCGAAGAAATTAACCATGAGCCATAAAGCCCATGAACCAAACACAGAATGGTGTGCAAACAAAAAAAACGGGGTGTGTATGATAGAAATCAAAAAGTGGGCTATGAAGCCCAACAACAACATAACATAAGAGCATAAATAAATCATATTTGAAAAAAAAAAACAAAATAAAAAATGAAAGGATAAAATTAACAAGTCAACACATTCGGCTAAAAAGCAAAGCGACATCATACCAGCATCAGATTTCCATTTTTCAAAAGTAAAACAACGCTATGGTAGAAAGGCATTGTTCGTACAAATAGAAGAACAAGGTTGCTTAACATTTTTGTTCCTAAACTGATCTCTCTCGCCTACACCTGTGACACTGCCTCTTGGAACTCTCGCTTCACTTTGTATTTCTTCTCCGATTCAGGTTCGTGTTAGGTTCGGTTTTGTTTTGCTCGAGCTAAAATTATTTCTCTACTTTTTCTCCCTCTGAATCAGGTAGTAACTTGGAATAATTTGGGTTTTGAGTTTTGCTGATTTAAGGGGGGTTATAGGATGGAAGATTTGAAGGGAGTTGAAGGATGGTATTTTTTTGTTCGTGTGTTGCTGATTGAGGAAAAATGGTTGAGTGTCTTATGAAAGCTTGAGGTTGTCGTGATGTTGTTGTAGTTTGTTAAAGGTTGAAAATAATGGGATAAAGGTTATGGAGGTTCTAGTCACCATAAAAGTAGCAGGTTATTGCATTATGTTATACCCCAAATTTGTCCTACCCGTTTTTTAAAATATTTTCGCATTTCAAATCTATTTTCACTTGTGCATTGCCCGCTTGATTTCTTGTTATTAAGATACGTGTCCGCTTGCCATTGGAAGATTTTTCAACTTTTATTATTCTGCCCAATAAGTGCGACACGTGGCCTAAGAACAATTTTGTGAATATTATTTTCTTAAAACTTTTCTTTTTTTAAAAAAAGTGTTACTAATAATTTATTTCATTTTTTATAAATTTTAGTTTGTTTTTATATATTTTTAATATTAATTTAATTATTATTGTTAATATTTATTTAATGATATTGTTAATATGTACTTATTATTTAATTATGTTAATTAGTAGTGTATTTATTAATATATCAACAACATTTGATTTTTTTATTAACTAATTTAAAAAAATGGAAAAAAAGAGTCAGAATTGGATTGAAGCAACCGGCCCATCCATTGGAGGCCCAGGGAGAGAGGGTCACAATATGCATAAAGAGGGGAGGGATTTCGAAAGCAAGAAAAACCTAATTGGAATTCACTGTTCATCTCTGAAAACGGCCGCCCCCTTTCTTAAAAACCCTAATCTACTGTTCATTCTCCCTTCCAATTCTCAAACGGCACCCCAGAGCCAGAAACCCTAATGCCACTACACTAAACCTAGATCCGCCACCGCGAATCTTCCCCCTTTCTCACCTCAAACCTTCAACGAGTTTCCCTCCTCCCTGTGAAAACCTTCACTGACCAAACCCCCTATCGCCGAAAACTCACCCTTCACACTAATCCTTCGTCTTCTCCACCGTAAAACCCATTTCTCAAAACCCAAATCCGCCATTATCGTTACTCTCATCATCTTCAAACAACCATTCCGGTTGCTGTGCTTTACTTCGTCCAACGCACACAGACCCACGGTTTTGCTCACATCTCCACCACGAAGACAACGACTCAAGGGACAACACAACTCTACAACATTCTGCAACATTTGAACTCGATGATAACAACCTCCATGTCAACTTCAAGTTGTTGATTACTATGCAGATTGCGACATCGCCGAATTTCAGTTAAGCAGCGAAAAGTTTTACCTTCAGCTTTTGACACAAAAATGCAACAATCAATGTTTAGTCTTAGCAGCAATACAGAGCCTTGACATCTGCCGCGAGCGAGTGGCATCGGTGACGATAACAAAGCTCGGACCATTCATTAACTGCTGGTTATCAGATCTGCTGGGGTATGAAGTTGTTGCGTGAGAAGTTTGAGCTGCTGCAATTCTGTGCGTGGATACTGGTTCAGGACGCCATATTGTTGTTTCTGTTTGCAGAAGGGATGTTAGCTTTGTAGAGACGAGCAGCAAGGTTGATGAGGATTCACACCAGGTTTCATGAAGGAATGTTCGAGCTTCAAAGTTTGGCTTTTCTTTGTTTATGATTCAACAAGGATTTGTTTATTGCCGTAGCAACTCGCTAACACAACAACAAGTGCTTCTCCAGGACTCGTTGTGCAAAATTAGTCTTGAAGGTTTCAAATTCGTGAAAACGGTTTGGATTGTGGTGTTTATTTGCTTCACGTGCACGTTGTAACAACAACTTTGCGACAACTGCGGCGAGCTGGTAACAACAAAGGCTACAACGGTTTGCGGCTCAGACGAATTATGGTGACGTCGACATTGTTTTTTTCCATTTTCGACAGGTTTCGGTTATGCGTGTGTCAAACTGTGACAAGTTTATGGAGATAGAGATGAGCGAGAAGAGTGAATGGGTTATGTATCCGCTTAACTCTTTCTTTTTCATTTTCATTTTTTGTATTGGTTTCCTGCTCTGTTTGGCTGTATTTTCATTCATGTGCAGGGACTTTGGTATCGATTCAATGTCGGCATGACATTATCAGACTCCGTCTTCTGCAACATATTATCATCTAGTCATCCGTGTAGCCCTTCTGCAATAACAATGAAACAGAACAATAGTAACCCATGCCTCGGCCTCGAATCGGATGCAAGATTGGAAGCGAATTACTTCTACTGCTGTAGGCTTGTCTTTCCTATTTGGAGGAACAAAAGCTGTTGTAATCCATAGAGGAAGAGGGTCGACACGAGAATCCGAAGGGCATGTATCCGATGAAAAAGTTCAGTTGCGACGCATTTCTGTTGTTGAGGCATTTAGTGGAAGAGACAATTCAAAATCGCCCCAAGTTCAACTTGCAGCAACCGCAAACACACCCGCAACTATCTCGAAGTCGTTGCAACAAAAGAATCACCACAACAACTGCAACACTAATCCGACAACACCGCGAAACTTCGACAACACAAAGCTTTGAGTCTCTATGTTTTGACAAAGTTTGATTCAGCTTGTAGTCGAGATTGTTTTGTTTTCATATTTCATCATGTTTCAGTTTCAGGTACAACAATGGTCTGCAACAGTAGCATCCGGAACCTGTCCAAGACTACATGTTCGATGTCGGTTGGCGTACTTCCTCTTCGTTTATGGCTCTGTTTGATTGTTGATATTGTTTCTTCTTCTATTCTTTTATATTTTAAATTCATGATATAGATTTGTGTTTTATGTTGTGGTATCTTTTCAATGTTTTGAAGTCCCATAGGTGTTTTCAAAGAAAATTGTGGAACGTTAACTCTTGTATCTAAAGTTATCTAAAGTTATTAAGCTGCATTTTTAATTTTAGATATCTAAAGTTATTAAGCTGCATTTTTAATATGTTGTGAATTTTATGCAAGTTGAACCGATGTTGCAGTTTTGGGAGGTTGTCCCAGATAAGATTAGCCCCAGATTAAAAAAAAGAATGTTGTAACAGCCTTATTGCCGTAGCAGTCCCAACGACAACAACGTCTTTCGATTAGCTTCAGCAGCGCCATCCAATATACTTGGAGATGTGAATGAGCATCCAATGGTTAGACATGAGGTGAAACTTTTAAATGAAGATTAGTGGATTAACTTGAATTTTTTTGGATTAATTTTGCTAATTATTTTTTAGTTAACTAGATTATTCAGTTTAGTTGGATAATTTTGATAATTAAATTTAATTAGCCTAATTAATTAATTAATTATTTAACTTTATTAATCATTTTAATTAATTTAATTATTTGATTCATTCGAATAATTTTAATAATTAATTTGGATTAATATAATTAAATGATTTAATAAACTTTGATCCATTTTGACTTTGTTGGATAAGTTTGGGTTAGGACCGAAAGATTTTAAAATTCGATTCGCCCTATTTCATTCCCATTCGATAACAAGGTACTCCTCTCCCTCCAAATGTAATAGTTATTTTCTTACTCATGCTTTAATGTTTCAAAATCATTTTTAAAATTAAATTCTCGATTTATCGAGCCATTTTCCACCCTTGTAAGTCGAGTGCTTTCAAAGCCTCGCCATCAACCTTTGATCATCATACACAACATTTTAAAGCTTACTCCTGGGCTTCCTTACAGTGAGACCTATTTGATCAATTATTTCTAATTGGTCACTTAGAAGACTAGCTCACTTTGCTAGTACACACGTTAAAACTCATTTTCAAACCTTGATTCACATCAAGCATTTTTGTCAAATCAAATTAAAATGCTTAATAACTATTCAAATACAATTTCAATAAAAGATGAAAAAGAGAGAGTTCCAAGTCTTTGGTTCACTCTCCCAATTGTTTGGGTCCGAGAAGTCTTTCTTAAGCTCGAACAATTGTCTTCTAAAAACGATAAACAAATTCAAATCTATTTTCCTAAACGCTTAGATGAAAAAGAGAGAGCTTCAAGTTTTTGGTTCACTCTCCCGATTACTTGGGTCCGAGAAGTCTTTCTTAAGCTTAAAGTAATCGTCATCCGATTAATTCACTCTAAGTATATCAAACATCTTTCATAATATTAGATGAGAAAAGGAGAGAGCTCCAAGTCTTTGATTCACTCTTCTGATTACTTAAGGTTCGAGAAGTCTTTCTTAAGCTTTGAGTAATCCTCATCCGCTAAAACACTTTAACCACATTCCATCGTTCAAAGCCTTTCAAACACAACCACTCTTTGGGATGAAAAAGAGAAAGCTCCAAGTCTTTGGTTCACTCTCCCGATTACTTGGGTCCAAGAAGTCTTTCTTAAGCTTCGAGTAATCGTCATCTGATCCACTCACTCGAACCATATCCATTTCCATCAACACTTAGATGAAAAAGAGAGAGCTTCAAGTCTTTGGTTCACTCTCCCGATTACTTGGGTCAGAGAAGTCTTTCTTAAGCTTCGAGTAATCGTCATCCGATCCACCCACTCGAACTTCATCCTATCCTTTCGCATTTGAGGTTGAAAAAGAAAGAGCTCCAAGTCTTTGGTTCACTCTCCCGATTACTTGGGTCCGAGAAGCCTTTCTTAAGCTTCAGGTAATCGTCACCTCTAGCTAAGCATCTGATACATTTAACTAATCTAATTCCTCGCCCCCGTGCGACCAAAACCTTTAACAACCTATTCAAACCTATCTTCTTATCTAAACCAAAATACTTAACCAATCAAACACTCTATTACTCGCTCGTCCCCGTGCAATCCACAACTTAAACAACTCTTCTCAAATAACATTGTTTAGTCCATTCTTCCGCGCATATGAACTCGTGCTTCAGCCTCCCCTAGCGAGCAGACAAGTCAATGTTTAGCAGTTAGAATGTGACCTAAACTCTCGTTCAACTCATACCCACCTTTTACCAAGAACATTGTTTAGACCCTTCTTCCACGCATAACAAACTCGTGCTTCAGCCTCCCCTAGCGAGCAGACAAGCCAATGTTTAGCAGTTAGAATGTGACCTAAATTCTCGTTCATTCCAAACACAAACCTTTTACCGTAGTTGGCCGAACTACGGCTGCTCTGATTCCTTATTCCCTAATAAGGATACGTAGGCACAAGATTGCGATAATCTTGCCGAGCACATTTCCCCATAATTCCCAAACCTTTACCCGTAGTCCCATGAACTACGAATGCTCTGATTTTCCACTTCTTACAAGTGAAGATACGTAGGCACAAGGGCTCCAATCCTTGGCGAGCACCCTATCTTAAAACCATCATTTTCCCATTAGCTAGCGTATCCACTTTCTCTCACGAATCGAATCAAGAGGTTCCCGTTGAGTACAACGGACATGAGGGGTGCTAATACCTTCCCCTCATGTAACCGACTCTCGAACCTAGAATATTGGTTGCGATGACCATGTTCTTATCTTCCTAAAGGTTTTATCAATATTTTCCTTTCCCTCTTTGGGATAAATAAAGTTCGGTGGCGACTCTATTTCGAACAGTATTTCCGCGTCCATCGTGAGGATCGTATTTTTCGAGGTACGATAGATGGCGACTCTGCTGGGGAATATGCATAGCCCTATGTTAGAGAGAGTCAAGCCTAACTTGACTCCATTCGCGAGAGTTAAAGCCGTTTGTGTATTTATATTCTTATTATTTAATTGCTTGTTTGCTTTTATATATCTTATTATTGTTTCTTGTGACATTGTTGGGGTTCTCTGATTGTGGGAACTTTGTGAGATGGCTCTACACCTGAGTCTGAGAAAAACATAGGATTAGAATGGTGGTTGTGTAGTGGAACCCCTCGAGGAGTCTTTCTCGTTGGGAGGAAGCGAAAATCCCGCTTAGAGTTGATTCCCTTAAGGATGTTATTGTTGTGGTGAGTCTTTGCCATGGCAGTAGTGTTTTTAAGGTTGAATCTATAACTCTAAGGACCTTTTACC
Organism: Lathyrus sativus; assembly: GCA_963859935.3. Taxonomy (NCBI): domain Eukaryota; kingdom Viridiplantae; phylum Streptophyta; class Magnoliopsida; order Fabales; family Fabaceae; genus Lathyrus; species Lathyrus sativus. The sequence continues at coordinate 32,028,255 of OZ012737.1, read as the reverse complement.
CTTTTTCATGGTGGTTGGTAGCGTTAACTCATGAGGGCCACTCCTTTTTTGGGTTGATGCGAACCCCCCAATCAGATGAGATCCCTTGAACGTATCATTATTCTGACAATGATATTTTCAACCTCGATCTATGACTCTGAGGTCCCTTTAAGAAACCTTGGACTCAATGGTTGTGTAGTAGAGACTCGCGAGGAGTCTTTCTTGTGGGATGACACAAAAACCTCACCTAGAAGAGATCCTTCGAGGGTATTATTATCGGATGAATCTTTGTCATGGTAATAATATCTTCGAAAAGATCCATGACTATAGGCACCTACCCGTTTAGAGCCTACCTATGGGGTTCCTTTGATCGGAGATATCTGTTATTTACCCGTTATTCAATCTGACCTGAGAACGTGATTGAACCTGTGATCCTGTTTGTGCCTGCATTGCATTTGCATTGCATATCATTTTCTCAGCCAAAAACTTATCCATCCTTTGTCCATAATCCGCAGTTGATTTCCTGACACCCGTATCGAACTTGAAGCAACTTTGGGAAGAATCATGAGCTCAGAAGAATAGAACCAGTTTGCGTCAATAGCAGCTGTTAACTTGATAAAGAACCAGTTGGACCAACTTGTGGAAACTATGTTAGTCTTGACAAGGAAAGAGGACAAATTTTAACGACCTATAGTCACTGAGAACTTCATACCTCAGTCTGTGCGAATTCCTGTTGAAGACCAGGTTATACAAGAGCGTCACACTATTCAGGATGAACATACCTCGTCTCTTGATGCTATTGAGTACCATAGCTTCGCATTCACTGTGCCGAATTCCCAAGTGGCAAGCCTGGTGGGGAATAATGAATGACCTCAGGATGTTGAGTTTGCTGAAAGATGTCGTGTGTTGGAAGAGAAAATTGAAACCATGATGGGGCATGATACTTCTGATTTAAATGCCTTAATCCTGTGTTTGGTACCCGGACTTATAATACCTCCAAAGTTTAAGATGCCGAATTTTGAGAAATACAAAGGAGATAGCTGTCCAAAGCAACATTTGGTGATGTTTTGCAGAAAAATGACCTCTTATGCTTACAATGATAAACTCATGATTCACTGTTTCCAAGACAGTTTGAGTGGGGCATCACTGAGTTGGTACATGCAGCTAGAGAGTAACCACATCCAGTTGTGGTCGAACTTAGCCAACGCCTTTGTGAAGCAATACCAATATAATCTTGATGTGGCTCTCAGTCGCATACAGTTGCAAGACTTATCTCAAGAAGAAAACGAGTCCTTCAAAGGGTATGCTCAAAAATGGAGAGAGGTAGTTGCTCGCGTTCAACCACCGCTCTTAGATAAAGAATTAGTTGACATGTTCATAGATTCGTTGCAAAACCCATATTTGGAAGATGATGGGCAATGGGACATCCAACTTCTCTGACTTGGTTACAATAGGAGAACGTATTGAGAGTCACCTCAAGAAGGGAAAGGTCCAAGACGCCTCGAACATCCTAACTAGTGAAAGTGAATCAGTTGTCAGCTCCCAGGAGGAAGAAGAGGATGAGATCAATACAGTCTGGGACGCTCCACAAGTTCCATCCTCGGTACCTTATCCTCCGTACCCAAGCATATCAACTGTCAAAAGCCAGCAATCCTATGAGTCTACCTGTGTGAGTCTGGTCTCTCCACATGGTCAATATTCTCCTGCCAATAAAGGTCTCCTTTATCAACAACAGGTTACACAACAGTATGCTCCACAATGACGACGCTACTATAATCAAAGGCCCAAAAGGCATTTTGATTCGCTGCCCATGCCATACAACCACGTGCTACCACGTTTTATCCGTAGTGGACTAATAGTTCCAAATGGCTTGGATCATGTGGTTCCTCCATATCCACCAGACTTTGACGCTAATGCACGATGCGGCTACCATGCTGGTGCCATGGGGCATTCAGCTGAAGATTGCAAACAGTTCAAGAACAAGGTTCAGGATCTGATTGATTCCAAGCTAATCTCATTCACGCCTCAAGGTCTCCATATCAACATCAATCATTCATATGATCAAGCGGGTCCGTCAGTCCATGACATGGAAGAAACTGCAGAGAGTAGATGCGAAGAAGGTTATCATACTGGTCTCGATGAGCAAGAAGGGTAGCACCAATTATGGAACAAGAGAGAAAAGCCCAGTTCATCAATGCTGGCAGTTTCCATATCATTTTTGCGCATTTGTAGTTTCTTTTATGTTAAGTGCTACTTGCTTTTAGACATTGTTTCTTATTAATGGTATTGTTAATGTGATAATTATGCATGTTTTGAACAAGTTCATTCGTATTCACTCACATTTTCTCATTTATCGCAAAATCACAAAAAAAAAAATTCACTTCCTTTATCGCACTGCTGTTTAGCAAAGATTTGAGGGAGGATGACGAAAACGAAATACCCATAATTGCTGATAAGTATGCTTTTGGATAAAATTTCGCTGATGATGTACAGGCATTGTTTCAAATCCCTAAACACTGGAGAGATAAGGAGTTAGTCCCTAGTCAACCACTTTGAGCCTAGAATTAGGAGTTTCCTTCGGATTTCTAAACCCTTACGCTTAACCTGGGGCAGGGTAGTGTTCAGTTAACCCAATTACGCACTCGAATCACGAGACAAAATCTAAGACATGACGGTTGTTCATAAAAAACCAATGACTTGGCAGTCACAATACTCTTACAAAATTCCAAAAAAAAACAAAAGTCTGCTAAGTCAAACACCTCAAAAGGAGACATAGGCAAAAATCAAGGCAATCCTGATGGACTCGAAGAGCAAAATCAGTCCATGCAAAAGTTAGGGATCAAAAGAAAAACGAAAGAGGTCCTCAAACCCTCAACAAAAACAAAATAAGATCAGTGACCACCATATCATGAACCAAAAGGGTCACTGACATCCATAAAAAAAACAAAATAAGAGTGACTGCCATTTCAAGCATACCTTAAATCATCAAGCTTACACCGTCAAACAGGTGCAAAATTAATTGAACGTAAGACTGAAGATCATTAAGAAGAAGAGGTGGGTACAAATCCAACTTTGAGCCTTATATCCTTTGTTTCTATAACCGTGAACTAGACCACGATACAACCCTCAAAAGACCTAATTGAGGCGGGGTTTATTTTAAAAGCATACTACAGCAAGGTTGCGTAAACTTACTCCTACATATTTACTAATCTCCTATATTGGTGTCATATTCTTGATACATCTTTAGCGCCAACTAAATCAGCATTGTGTTTGGACTAATGGTCCACTCGTCACACACTTTCATATCATTCTGATAAATAAATGCTTTTTCAAAACTTGCATGAATGTCGCATTAAAATTACCATTTTTTAATGAACAAATTTAACTGCAAATCAGTACTTGACATAATAGAAAATTCCAATGGTAATCAAAGAGGAACTTGATCGTGAATTTGGGGCAAGTCCTTCCGAGGTTCAAACAGGGGCAGACCACTGCAAAGCCTAGACACTAGGGCAAATCATCTCAGACCATGTCATGGTGTGATCACATTCCAGAAGAAAATCTTCAAATACCCTGCAAACCGGGGCAGACTAGTTGAACAGGGGCAATTCCCTTCATGCTTTCAAATTGGTCAAGTAGGTCGTGCTAGACACTAGTAATTGTTGAGGCCAACAAGCATTAAAAGCCTTGTGGCAGAGCAAAAGCACAATCAACATGCATTGATTAAGTCGCTACGCTCGCGTATTCAGCATGCTTTGGTTACGTCGCTACGCTCGACATTTGTAAGCCGTCATGACACATTGGCTAGAAGTTAAGGTTCTCACAGGAACAAGCAGCCAACTTCTGCAAGGATCTAACTTGGGGCACCGAGAACATCCACATCTGTCTTTTGAGCATATCATTATTAGATACCGTGTGTCGGGAAGTCAAATACTTTCACCAAATATAGTCCACTTCTGTTGGCATCCCTTAAAACTCCAAAAGTCCATCTTTTATTGGCAACTACATAAAAGTCTACCTGGCTGGCATTATAACCCAAAAGTCCAACCCCGTTTGGCATCTCTTAAAGTCCAATTTGTATTGGCAATCATTAAAAGTTCAACCCCGCTTGGCATCTCTTAAAGTCCAATTTGTATTGGTAATCATTAAAAGTTCAACCCCGCTTGGCATCTCTTAAAGTCCAATTCTTTATTGGCAACTACCAAAGTCCACCCTTGTTGGAACCTTCATAAAACCAATCTTTTGCTTGCATTCGCATATGCATCATATAATTAGCATGTACTATACACATACATAACATAATCATTTCTCTTTCTCAACCCCTGAGTTGATACTTTTCTATAACTTTTGACCCCTGAGTCAACCTTGCCTTTATTTTCTTGACCCCCGAGTCAATATTTTCATTACATCTTCTTTCAACCCCCGAGTTGACATATTATTACAAATCTTGACCTATGAGTCATTGCCTTTATTTTCTCGATCCCCGAGTCGATATTTACCTTTCTTCAACCCCCGAGTTGATATGTCTTTATTTTCTCGACCCCCGAGTCGATATTTACCTTTCTTCAACCCCCGAGTTGATATGTCTTTATTTTCTCGACCCCCGAGTCGATATTTATCTTTTTTTCAACCCCCAAGTTGATATGTCTTTATTTCCTCGACCCCTGAGACGATATTGTCTTTATTTCCTCGACCCCCGAGTCGATATTTTATTTGCTTTTCTCGACCCCCGAGTCGATATCCTTATTATTCAACCCTTAAGTTGACTTGTTGTTCTGATTTATTCTTGACCCCCGAGTCAATAGTATATTTGTTTTTCTCAACCCTCGAGTTGATAAGCCAGTATACCCCGTGAATCTTTTCACCTTGTTTCATCTAATACCCTAAATAATCCCTTAATGAAAACCAGAAATAAAGCCTTACCAAAATTCGGTTACCCGGTTGCATTCTCATGCGCATTACATTTCAATCATTTGCATTCTCATATGCATCTTATTTCCATACAGTTGCATCATTTGCATATTTATGCATCATAGTGCATAGCATTGTTGTCTCCAGCAACATAGCATAACAGCATAGCAGGATCCAGGATCGGTTCACAAGCATCTTGGTCGTCCATCCTTCAAAGTCGGCAGTATTTCTCTAAAAAAAGTTGATACGCTGCATGTGCTCATAGAGTTTCACTCCTCAGCAAGTCATTCTTCAACCATGCAGTTGATAATGATAGTCCCCAGCAGCTGTTACTTTGATCTCTCCCCAAGCGGAGTTTATTTTAAGAGTCTCTTGTGATCTTTTTCCTTGTTGTTATTTCTATGTCTTCTTGCATTTGCACTCTTTTCCCTTGTCGGACAAATTTTGGGGTCTTATTATATCTAATTGACTTCCACCCTAAAATGAACGCCATGCATCGGTTCATTTTCTCAGGTTCAAGGCAATTAGATAGGGGCATCTGTTATACCCCAAATTTATCCTACTCGTTTTTTAAAATATTTTCGCATTTCAAATCTATTTTCACTTGTGCATTGCCCGCTTGATTTCTTGTTATTAAGATACGTGTTCGCTTGCCATTGGAAGATTTTTCAACTTTTATTATTTTGCCCAATAAGTGCGACACGTGGCCTAAGAAAATTTTTGTGAATATTATTTTCTTAAAACTTTTCTTTTTTTAAAAAAAAGTGTTACTAATAATTTTTTTCGCTTTTTATAAATTTTAGTTTGTTTTTATATATTTTTAATATTTATTTAATTATTATTGTTAATATTTATTTAATGATATTGTTAATATGTACTTATTATTTAATTATGTTAATTAGTAGTGTATTTATTAATTTATATCAACAACATTTGGTTTTTTTATTAACTAATTTAAAAAAATGGAGAAAAAAAGAGTCAGAATTGGATTGAAGCAACCGGCCCATCCATTGGAGGCCCAGGGAGAGAGGGTCACAATATGCATAAAGAGGGGAGGGATTTCGAAAGCAAGAAAAACCTAATTGGAATTCACTGTTCATCTCTGAAAACGGCCGCCCCCTTTCTTAAAAACCCTAATCTACTATTCATTCTCCCTTCCAATTCTCAAACGGCACCCCAGAGCCAGAAACCCTAATGCCACTACACTAAACCTAGATCCGCCACCGCGAATCTTCCCCCTTTCTCACCTCAAACCTTCAACGAGTTTCCCTCCTCCCTGTGAAAACCTTCACTGACCAAACCCCCTATCAACGAAAACTCACCCTTCACACTAATCCTTCGTCTTATCCACCGTAAAACCCCTTTCTCAAAACCCAAATCCGCCATTATTGTTACTCTCATCATCTTCAAACAACCATTCCGGCCACCGTGCTTCACTTCGTCCAACGCACACAGACCCACGATTTTGCTCACATCTCCACCACGAAGACAACGAGTCAGGGGAAAACACAACTCTACAACATTCTGCAACATTTGAACTCGATCATAACAACCTCCATGTCAATTTCAAGTTGTTGATTACTATGCAGATTGCGACATCACCGATTTTCGGTTAAGCAGCGAAAAGTTCTACCTTCAGCTTTTGACACAAAAATGCAACAGTCAATGTTTGGTCTTAGCAGCATTACAGAGCCTTGACATCCGCCGCGAGCGAGTGGCATCGGTGACGATAACAAAGCTCAGACCATTCATTAACGGCTGGTTATCAGATCTGCTGGGGTATGAAGTTGTTGCGTGAGAAGTTTGAGCTGCTGCAATTCTGTGCGTGGATACTGGTTCAGGACGCCATATTGTTGTTTCTATTTGTAGAAGGGATGTTAGCTTTGTAGAGACGAGCAACAAGGTTGATTAGGATTCACACCAGGTTTCATGAAGGAATGTTCGAGCTTCAAAGTTTGGCTTTTCTTTGTTTATGATTCAACAAGGATCTGTTTATTGCCGTAGCAACTCGCTAACACAACAACAAGTGCTTCTCCAGGACTCGTTGTGCAAAATTAGTCTTGAAGGTTTCAAATTCGTGAAAACGGTTTGGATTGTGGTGTTTGTTTTCTTCACATACAGGTTGTAACAACAACTTTGCGACAACTGCGGCGAGCTGGTAACAACGAAGGCTACAACGGTTTGCGGCTCAGACGAATTATGGTGACGTCGACACTGTTTTTTTTCTTTCATTTTTGACAGGTTTCGGTTATGCGTGTGTCAAACTGTGACAAGTTTATGGAGATAGAGATGAGCGAGAAGAGTGAATGGGTTATGTATCCGCTTAACTCTTTCTTCTTCGTTTTCATTTTTTGTATTGGTTTCCTGCTCTGTTTGGCTGTATTTTCATTTATGTGCAGGGACTTTGGTATCGATTCAATGTCGGCATGACATTCTCAGACTCCGTCTTCTGCAACATATTGTCATCTAGTCATCTGTGTATCCCTTCTGCAATAACAATGAAACAGAACAATAGTAACCCATGCCTCAGCCTCGAATCGGATGCAAGATTGGAGCCGAATTGTTGCTACTGCTGTAGGCTTGTCTTTCCCATTTGGAGGAACAAAAGTTGCCGTAATCCATAGCGGAAAAGGGTCGACACGAGAATCCGGAAGGCCACGTATCCGATGAAAAAGTTCAGTTGCGACGCATTTCTGTTGTTGAGGCATTCAGAGGAAGAGACAGTTCAAAATTGCCCCAAGTTCAACTTGCAGCAACCGCAAACACACCTGCAACTATCTCGAAGTCGTCGCAATTAAAGAATCACCAAAACAACTGCGTCACTAATCCGGCAACACCGCGAAACTTTGACAACACAAAGCTTTGAGTCTCTATGTTTCGACAAATTTTGATTCAGCTTGTAGCCGTGTTTGTTTTGTTTTCATATTTCATCATGTTTCAGTTTCAGGTACAACAGCAGTCCGCAACAGTAGCATCCGGAACCTGTCCAAGACTACATGTTCGATGTCGGTTGGCGTACTTCCTCTTCGTTTATGGCTCTGTTTGATTGTTGATATTGTTTTTTCTTCTATTTTTTTATATTTTAAATTCATGATATAGATCTGTGTTTTATGTTGTGGTATCTTTTCAATGTTGTGAAGTCCCATAGGTGTTTTCAAAGAAAACTGTGGAACGTTAACTCTTGTATCTAAAGTTATCTAAAGTTATTAAGCTGCATTTTAAATTTTAGATATCTAAAGTTATTAAGCTGCATTTTTAGTATGTTGTGAATTTTATGCAAGTTGAACCGATGTTGCAGTTTTGGGAGGTTGTCCCAGATAAGATTAGCCCCAGATAAAAAAAAAGAATGTCGTAACAGCCTTATTGCCGTAGCAGTCCCAGCGACAACAACGTCTTTCGATTAGCTTCAGCAGCGCCATCCAATATACTTGGAGATGTGAATGAGCATCCAATGGTTAGACATGAGGTGAAACTTTTAAATGAAGATTAGTGGATTAACTTGAATTTTTTTGGATTAATTTTGCTAATTATTTTTTAGTTAACTAGATTATTCAGTTTAGTTGGATAATTTTGATAATTAAATTTAATTAGCCTAATTAATTAATTAATTATTTAACTTTATTAATCATTTTAATTAATTTAATTATTTGATTCATTCGAATAATTTTAATAATTAATTTGGATTAATATAATTAAATGATTTAATAAACTTTGATCCATTTTGACTTTGTTGGATAAGTTTGGGTTAGGACCGAAAGATTTTAAAATTCGATTCGCCCTATTTCATTCCCATTCGATAACAAGGTACTCCTCTCCCTCCAAATGTAATAGTTATTTTCTTACTCATGCTTTAATGTTTCAAAATCATTTTTAAAATTAAATTCTCGATTTATCGGGCCATTTTCCACCCTTGTAAGTCGAGTGCTTTCAAAGCCTCGCCATCAACCTTTGATCACCATACACAACATTTTAAAGCTTACTCCTGGGCTTCCTTACAGTGAGACCTAATTGATCAATTATTTCCAGTTGGTCACTTAGAAGACTAGCCCACTTTGCTAGTACACACGTTAAAACTCATTTTCAAACCTTGATTCACATCAAGCATTTTCGTCAAATCAAATTAAAATACTTAATAACTATTCAAATACAATTTCAATAAAAGATGAAAAAGAGAGAGTTCCAAGTCTTTGGTTCACTCTCCCAATTGTTTGGGTCCGAGAAGTCTTTCTTAAGCTCGAACAATTGTCTTCTAAAAATGATAAACAAATTCAAATCTATTTTCCTAAACACTTAGATGAAAAAGAGAGAGCTCCAAGTCTTTGGTTCACTCTCCCGATTACTTGGGTCCGAAAAGTCTTTCTTAAGCTTAAAGTAATCGTCATCCGATTAATTCACTCTAAGTATATCAAACATCTTTCATAATATTAGATGAGAAAAGGAGAGAGCTCCAAGTCTTTGATTCACTCTTCCGATTACTTAAGGTTCGATAAGTCTTTCTTAAGCTTTGAGTAATCCTCATCCGCTAAAACACTTTAACCACATTCCATCGTTCAAAGCCTTCCAAACACAACCACTCTTTGGGATGAAAAAGAGAGAGCTCCAAGTCTTTGGTTCACTCTCCCGGTTACTTGGGTCCGAGAAGTCTTTCTTAAGCTTCGAGTAATCGTCATCTGATCCACTCACTCGAACCATATCCATTTCCATCAACACTTAGATGAAAAAGAGAGAGCTTCAAGTCTTTGGTTCACTCTACCGATTACTTGGGTCAGAGAAGTCTTTCTTAAGCTTCGAGTAATTGTCATCCGATCCACCCACTCAAACTTCATCCTATCCTTTCGCATTTGAGGTTGATAAAGAAAGATCTCTAAGTCTTTGGTTCACTCTCCCGATTACTTGGATCCGAGAAGCCTTTCTTAAGCTTCAGGTAATCGTCACCTCTAGCTAAGCATCCGATACAGTTAACTAATCTAATTCCTCGCCCCCGTGCGACCAAAACCTTTAACGACCTATTCAAACCTATCTTCTTATCTAAACCAAAATACTTAACCAATCAAACACTTTATTACTCGCCCCCGTGCGATCCACAACTTAAACAACTCTTCTCAAATAACATTGTTTAGTCCATTCTTCCGCGCATATGAACTCGTGCTTCAGCCTCCCCTAGCGAGCAGACAAGTCAATGTTTAGCAGTTAGAATGTGACCTAAACTCTCGTTCAACTCATACCCACCTTTAACCAAGAACATTGTTTAGTCCCTTCTTCCGCGCATAACAAACTCGTGCTTCAGCCTCCCCTAGCGAGCAGACAACCAATGTTTAGCAGTTAGAATGCGACCTAAACTCTCGTTCATTCCAAACATAAACCTTTTACCGTAGTTGGACGAACTACGGCTGCTCTGATTCCTTATTCCCTAATAAGGATACGTAGGCACAAGATTGCGATGATCTTGCCGAGCACATTTCCCCATAATTCCCAAACCTTTACCCGTAGTCCCATGAACTACGAATGCTCTGATTTTCCACTTCTTACAAGTGAATATACGTAGGCACAAGGACCCCAATCCTTGGCGAGCACCCTATCTTAAAACCATCATTTTCCCATTAGCAAACGTATCCACTTTCTCTCACGAATCGAATCAAGAGGTTCCCGTTGAGTACAACGGACATGAGGGGTGCTAATACCTTCCCCTCATGTAACCGACTCCCGAACCTAGAATATTGGTTGCGATGACCATGTTCTTATCTTCCTAAATGTTTTATCGATATTTTCCTTTCCCTCTTTGGGATAAATAAAGTTCGGTGGCGGCTCTGTTTCGAATAATATTTCCGCGTCCATCGCGAGGATCGTATTTTTCGAGGTACGACACATTATTGCAGGGCTTAGTACAACTTGACTAAAGTTTGTTGTGTTATGTACAGGTTTGGAGTGTTGTGACATGGCTTATGTAAAAAAGGACTTGGACTTTTATTTTTTTTTTTGTATTGTAACTAATAGTCACAATAATAATAATAATAATAATAATAATAATAATGATAATAATAATAATAAGAAGAAGAAGAAATATTAATAATAAATAATACTAATAAATAATAATAAATTGAAATAAAAATAAATTAAAATAATAATAAATAGAAATAACAATAAATTGAAATAATCTTAAACTAATCTAATAATAATAATAATAAACCTAAATAAAAAACTTAATTAACTAAGTAAATTTAAACTAATTTAATTAAAAGAATATGTAACTAAGAAATAAAATTAAATTAAAAAAGAAAGTAATAAAATAAAACAAGGTTAACTAAATTGATTCTAAGTTGATAAAAAAACAATTAATTAACCAAAAACTACAAACAAAAATTAATAAATGCAAACAAAAAGGTCGGGCATCAAAATTCCCGAAAATGAACAAAGACCGCACCAAAATTATCAACGTGGAATATAATCGCTCGAAAAATACAATATTTGTCAGATTTTGAGATTAATCGAGACCGAATTTTAGTTTGACTGACTCTTCTATAAATCCAACAAGTTCATTCCATCTGATAAATTGGAACATGTAAGATGATTGAGCTAGAATGTCATGCGAACGATAAAAGAATCAGAGGGTAAAAATTGGGGTATGACACATATTTCTAAAATGGGTATTAAAAATGCATTTCTAAATGGTGATCTTCAAGAAGAAGTTTATATGGTACATCCACAAGGTGTTTCACATAATCAAGGCGAAGTTTGTAAGTTGAAAAAAGCACTATATAGTCTGAAACAAGCTCCTCGAGCTTGGTTTGATAAGTTTACCATTGTGATTACATCTATTGGCTTTGGCTCTAGTAATCATGATTCTCATTATATGTTGATGATATGATTATTACAGGTGATAGTATGGATGGAATTAATGATTTTAACCTACAATTAGCCAAATAGTTTGAGATGAAGGACTTATGCACTATTATGTGCTTACTCTTTTAGAGGGTATCTTCTTTCTCAATCAATGTAGTTTGCCAACCTTCTTGAACATGCTCGCCTTTCTGATACCAGAGTAGAAGATAGTCATCTCGAGTTGAATGTGAAATATGTTCCATCTGATAGTATTCCTCTGTCAGATCCCACCTTATATCACACTTTGGTTGGCAGCCTGGTGTACCTTACGATAACTATACCAGATATTTCTTATGTTGTTCATGTTGTTAGTCCGTTTATTGTCTCTTCTACTACAGTTCATCAGACAACTATTCTTGGCATATGTCGTTATCTTAGGGAACCCAATTTAAGAGCCTTCTCTTTCCCTCATCATACTCATTGGAGGTACATGCTTATTTTGATGTTTATTGGGTTGGAGAACCCACATATCTTAAGTCTACCACGGGTTTTTGTATCTTTCTTAGAGACTACCTTATTTCTTGAAAGAGTAAGAAACAAGATATCATCTCTCTCTCTCTCTCTCTCTCTCTCTCTCTCTCTCTCTCTCTCTCTCTCTCTCTCTCTCTCTCTCTCTCTCTCTCTCTCTCTCTCTCTCTCTCTTCTCTCTCTCTCTCTCTCTCTTCTACAAAAGTTGAGTACGTGATATGGTATCCACCATTACTGAAATAGTTTGGTTGCGTTGATTATTTCTGATATGGGTGTCATTCCTTATTAACCAACTCCCATGTATTGTGATAACAAGAGTGTCACCCAAATTGTCCACAACTTAGTCTTTCATGAACATACAAAACACATTCAGATTGATCATCACTTCACTCGTCATCATCTTAAACATGAGATAATTACTCTCCTATTTGTCTCATCCGCTTTACAGATTACTAATTTGTTTACAAAGACACATTTCATTAAACACTTTTGTTTTTTGATTGACAAACTCTTGATGCTTCCTACTAATGCATCTTGAGTTTGAGGGGAGATGTTAGATAATATTAGTATTATTATTGTATTGTTTTATTATATTTTTGTAAGGGTAGTTTGGTATTTCCGAACATATATTATTTATACTCTGGTGTAACCCTGATTGTCTAAGTTTTTCTCATTCTACTGAAACCCTAAGTCAAAGGGTTTTTTTCCTTCACTATGTTCATGTATGTTATTTTTTGTAATGGCTAAATTCCCGAGATATTTTTGGCACTTCATGTGCTTGATATGTACTTTAAACTCTTGTTCTTTTTGTGTTAATGTTTGGTTATTGAGTTAATTAACTACCTTTGTCATATATGGCTAAAAAGGGGGAGTAATACTGACTTAACTAACCACTACTAACCATTGGCTACTGTTGAGGGGGAGAGTGCTAACCACTTGCTGCAGAAGAAGGAACTGATTGAGGGGGAGGCTATATTGTTTCTGCTGCTGTTCTGATTTTTGCCTCTGACATTTTATGTATTTGTATGTAATGGTTATTTATTTAGTTTTAGCCAAAATCTACCAAATGGGAGATTGATAAGTCTAAGCTTTTGAGATTGGCATTAATTTTGGTAAAACTAACTTGACAGCAAGATGTTGGACATAATGGTCCTAACATGAAGAACAAGATGTCCTATCATGATGATTCGACATCTTTGTCTGTTACTTTTCCATTTTGATACTGCTAATTTATTCCCAGATTTCAGAACATTGTATGAATAACTGTTTACCCTAGGTGGCGTTCAAGATTGAGGAATCATAGTTTCTGTTTGAATTTGAAGATGTTGTTTTCTAAGTGTGGAGACATTTTAGGAAACTTTGGATTGACGAAACTATTCTTGAGGAGAATAAGTTACAAATTATGTATAACATAATTGTTGTGTTTTGAAGACCAAATCAAGTCTAGTTTATGGTTATAAATAGGATGGATTTAACTCAATCAAAGTGTGAAAAATACATTGTTGTTTAGTGAGTTTTAGGGTTTGTGTATTTGTGAGCCTCTCTTGTATCGTGTTGATACTAGAGTTGAACTGTTTGCATTGAGTTGTAATTTTTACCACTGTTGTGATTGAAAGGTAATTGAGAAGGGTCTCATACCTATGAGGGTCTTAGGTAGAAAATAAGCACGGGTAGTGATTAAGTGATAAGTTGTAAACTGGAGGTTGTTTAGCTTAGAATTAATATTATTTAGTGGATTTCATTTTTGGTTTGGTAGCCCCTAGACATAGGAGTTATTGTACACTGAACTGGGTTAACAATTACTGTGTGTTTGTTTACTTTCTGCAATTTTTATTGTGCTCCTTCTTGTCCTTGTGTTTAAAGCAGAGATCGAGTGTCTCGACATCTCTTAAGACATCTAAGATCTGCATATCAGAATTTCAGCTGTTGTGGAACTGTCTTAACATGTATGTTGAGCATGATAGCCAGTATTGGTGGTGTACATTGACCATGGTGGTGGGTCATTGTGCATGATTTTGTTGTTTCACGTATAAAATGTTCCATGAATTGTTGCTATAGTGTTATTGTTGAATGCTTGTAGTATGTGTTGGTGGTTGGTGACTAGTTTTGATGTGGTATAATGATTAAGGTGGATATCATTGTACGATGCATTATTGTTGTTGTTATTAATTACTATATTATTATATTGTTATTGTTGAAATGTTATAGCATGTATTTTGAGTCTGATGGCCATTATTGGCAGAGTACATGACTTTGGAAGTGTTGGTCATTATACTTGATGTTGTTGTTGCATGATTAATATGTTTCATGCATACATGATGTTGGGACATTGGTCCGTTGTCTTGAGCATCAATCATAGGAAGTGAGGATTGTATGTCGGGAGCTGATTTTTGGGATGAATGGAATCAGTGAGATGTTATTAATAATGACGATAACAAAATGTGAGCTCAATATCCTATGAGGTGAGGATCAGAGCCAGTGAACCTGAGTGTTCACGTATTAGAATTCTGACGGGAATTATGATTCTGAAAAAAGGGATTGGGTTCTGAAATAGGAACCAAATGGTACCACATGTATTAAGTCGAGTTATGAGTCTCATCGTATTTACACATTAATTGCATTGGTTGTTGTGATTGATGTCTATTGTATGTTAACTTTGTAGATGTATGTTGGATATTGTTGTTGTGTTGGATGGTTGTTGTGTTGGTTATGTGGAATGGGTGATATGCATGAAATAATCTGTTGCCTGCTTATTATCATGTTTTCCTTTATCTATTTATGACATTTCACCCCTTCTGTTTGAATGTTGCCTTTACATGGGCATCGTGCAGATAACTCGCAGTAGAGGAGTTGAAGTGAGTAGAAAATGAAGTCTTCTTTTTTTCCTTTTGTATCGGCATATGCTCTGATGTATAACACCAGGGTCAGGAAACGTTTTTCTATGTATAGTTTTGTAGATATTTTTGGATACCTCTAGAATTTGTGGTTTATGTTATTTTGAAGAATGATTATGTTCTAAATATCTTCTTATGTCGATGCTTCCGCTATTTTCAATAAAGTTGGAATTTAAGACCTGTTGAATTGTTATAGTTACTATAAATAATTTCCAAACATAGCATGTGTTACATATTATCATATATGTGCAGTTGTTTTATGTTTAATTGTTGTTTTGATGAATTATGTGATTCCATGATAATTATTACATACCATGAAACGATAAGTGATTTTTATTATTCCGCTGCAATAAAAGTAATGTTCAGACATGTTTAGGTTTTTTTGATTATATTTAGAATATAAGTGTTACATAGTCTATCAGATGAGAAAGTTTTGTATGTTGACTCGTAACATTCTAAGTTGTGTGTGTTTGATTTAATTTCTTTGATGCTTAAAAAAATTGCGGGGGAAATTTAGGGTGTTACGTAGTGGTATCAGAGCAAGTCGGTATGTCCAGCCAAGTTGTTGAGTCGTTGTTGAGTGACAATTGACTACTGTCGATGTTGTTTCCTTAACCATTATGTATTGTTATTGATGCGTAAAAGAGAATGGATGGAAGGAATGATGTCGCTATTGCTTCTACTTTGCAGGTTGTTGCTCAAGCTGTGCAGAATAAGCCTAATGCGGGTGAGAATGATGATTTTCAAAAGAACAAACTGACTACCTTCAAAGGAAGATACGATCCAAATGGAGCGCAGACATGGATCAGAGAGATTAAGAGGATCTTCTGGGTTATGGAGTGTCCCGAGGCATAGAAGGGTACAGTTCGGTACTCACATGCTAGCTGAGGAGGCCGATGACTGGTAGGTTAACACTCGTCAATTGTTGAGAGCTATAAAGGAAGTTATCACTTGGGTTGTGTTCAGTAGGGGATTTTTGAGGAAATACTTCCCTGAAGATGTCCGAGGTAAGAAGGAGATTGAGTTTCTGGAGTTGAAGTAGTGTAACATGTCGGTTACGAAATATACTGCCAGATTCATGGAACTTGCTAAGTTCTACCCTCACTACAGTTAGGCAACAACTGAGTTCTCGAAGTGTGTCAAATTTTAGAACAGTTTGAGGCCTGAGATCAAATAGGTGATCGGGTACCAACAAATTAGGAGATTTCTAGATTTGGTGGATTGTTGTATAATTTATGAGGAAGATAGTAAGGCTCGACCAACTCACTATAAGGGTCTGGTCAAGAGAAAAGAAAAATAACAGATGAACCGTGGAAACCCTTATGCAGCTTCAGCTGATAAAGGTAGACCGAGATATGCTGATGGCAAGAAGCCTTGTAAGGGAGGTGCTTCTACTATTTCTAAGTGCTATAGATGTGGTGATATGGGTCATCGCGTCAATGAGTGTAAGAGTGATACGGAGAAGTACTACAAGTGTGTCAATGAGTGTAAGAGTGGTGCAGAGAAGTGCTAATTACACTAAGAAGGTAGTGACTTGCAACAATTTTTGGGAACCTAGCCATATCATTACTCGTTGCCAAAAACCAATGCAAGCTGCAACTGGAGACAAAGTGTTCGCTTTACCAGGAACTCAGACTTCCAGTGAGGACAGGTTGATAAGAGGTACATGTTATATTAATAATACACCTCTGATTGCTATTATTGATAACTGTGTGACTCATTCCTTTATTTATGATGATTGTGTGAAAAGGCTAGGCCTAAGTGTATCTGTGGTGAAGGGAGAAATGGTTATCAAAACTCCTGCTAAGGGATCGGTGGCTACTTATCTTGTTTGCTTGAATTGTCCTTTGAGAATCTTTGATAGGGACTTTGGTGTGGATCTTATTTGCTTGCCGCTGATGAATCTCGATGTTATCTAGGGAATGAACTAGTTGATGTTTAACCATGTTCAGATTAATTGTTTTAATAAATCAATGTGGTTTCCTAGTCTTGGTGGTGAGGAGGTGTCGCAACTATGAAAAAACAACCGGCGGAGAAAACATAAGAGTCGCCATCGAATGTTATTTATCCCAAATAAGGGAAAGGAAACGATTGAAGAAAACCTGAAGAAAAGGAGAAGACAAGGTTATCACAACCAAATCTTGGGTTCAGGAGTCGGTTACACAAGGGGAAGGTATTAGCACCCCTCACGTCCGTTGTATTCCACGAGGTTCCCGCTTATTGTCTAATAAAAGAGTGTGTTATCTAAACCTTACTGCTAAATGGAACGACAACAAAAAGAGAAAGAACAAAAGGAGACTTGATAGGACTTCGCTGCCTTATGCCTACATATTCCCTCGTGCAATGGGAAAGTCATAGTCAACTTAGTTCAAAAAACTACGGGTGGTGGGAGAAAGGTTGCTCGCCAAGACATCATCGTCTTGTGCCTACGTATTCTCATCTGGTATGAGAAATCAGAGCAAACGTAGTTCAGGAAACAAAACCACAGGTTGGTTAAGTGTTTTCTTATGAGTGACGTTAGGTTCCCATTCCAACAGTTAGGTTCGATGCCTGTTTGCGGTAGAACGGAAAAGTAACGTACTCTTTTCTAAAAATGAGTTTGAAGAACAATCTCGAAGGATAAAAAGGTTTGAAATTTGCTTATGAATTTTAGTAAAGTGAATTGATTGGTTTGAAATTCACGTTGAACTAAAGACTATGATATAGGACGAATACGTCACATATCTCCCCCAGACAGGACGTATACTAAATACTTTAGACAAGTAAGGAGAAACCCCTCACTCATCATTCCCCATATGCTTAAGGCTCGTGTCGCACAACGTTCATCGTCTTTATTAAGTGTGTTAGAAATGTTTTTAGATGAGAAGAGAAAGTACTCAAAGGTTGAAAAGAAAACAACTAAGGGAAACTGAACCCTAATGTTTTCATGTACAATGGTCATAAATTTGAGATAAAAGGGAAGTCTATCTAATGTTATCATACAAATGATTGAAAGTCTAATGTCTTTCCTACTTCCATCTTAATCAGAAATTAAGTGGAACTAGAAATCCTAAAGGATCATATGAACAAGCACAAGTAAACACCATACTAATCAATCACAAATGAAAACAAGATCAAGACTTAAACAAGTCTCAAGAAAAGAAAGATAAGAAAAAAGAATGAGAGATGAAGAAGAAGATGCAACACTATGAACAAACATGGAAGTTCAACTCAAGGGACATGAGCATCACACAAGTAAGCATTAATTTTAATCATACAAAGTAAACATAAATATCATGTCAAAGTAACAAGGATGTGTTCACATGCCAAACTAAGCTCAAAGATTGGAAGTCAAAACAAAGTGACAAGGCAAGGTGCCAATACACACAGATATGACTTAAAGTCCAACAAGAGGTATTATTTGTCATCAAGCAAAGAGAGA
This sequence comes from Lathyrus sativus, assembly GCA_963859935.3. NCBI lineage: Eukaryota > Viridiplantae > Streptophyta > Magnoliopsida > Fabales > Fabaceae > Lathyrus > Lathyrus sativus. The sequence goes on along the minus strand of OZ012737.1, from coordinate 32,009,703 downwards.
TGAAGTCAAATGAGGTGATAAACAAAGTAGGGCAGTAGCATTATAATATCATGCTCAACTCAATTCAAATATTAGAAAATAAACACAAGAGTATCAAGCATGCATCGCACCAAAACACACTCATTGGCCACACAAAATAAACATGTAAAGACACAAATCGAAAGAGTAAACATGTAAAATTAAGGCATTAATCCAAATTGGTAGCAACATTAACATGTATATCAATCTAAACATTCACTCATGAGTGCATAAAAGAAACAACAAAGATTAAATCCAAAGCATGCATCAAGACTAGGCAAACATACATCAAAGTCATCCTTAAGAAAAGGAAATGTTCAAGCAAGACACAAGGTAAAAATGATAAAGAAAGGTATACCATATCATCAAGATCAGAATAAAACACAAATGATATACATGATATTCATATCCAGGATACCAAACAATTTCAAGAAGGGTCATGTTCAAGTTGTGCTCAAGAAATTACCCAAATCACTCATTCAAAGAGAACCAAAGATCAAGTGAAGAAAGAGGTCAGAAATGATCATACAATGGATATCATATCATAAAAACAAAACACTCAAACATGTCATTCAAAGCATACAAGAGTTCACAAGCATCCATCATATCATACAAAAAAAACATCTCATGAAACTAGGTCAAGAACATCACAGGAGCAAGGCCAAAACATCATCAACTTGGAAAATCAATCACAAATTGAAAAATAGTCAAATGAAAGTGAAACTAAAGCTCAAACAAATTTAAGATAACTTGTCATCACATCAACAACTCAACTCAAGCTTCAATTAAACACAAGTAGGCAAAATGGATTCAAACTACGTCAAGCTTCATGCATGTTCAATCCAAAACCAAGTCACAATTAGGCATCAATCAAAAATAGAAAAATAACCTAATAAAAACCAACAAGAGGATATAACTTATGTTATATCCATCAAGGACAAATTTGCAAACAATCACAAAAGGAATTGCATAAATGCATCATCAATTGAACCAAACAAACTCAAGTATGCAACTAATCGGGCACAAGTCAAAGATCAAATGAAACCACATGAAAAATAACCAAGACATGATCACCAAGGCATAAAAATCACATTCAAACAATCATCATTTATATTTCAAAACATGGTAAAAATATTGGGTAAAGAAGGCATGGCTAAAATATCAAAAGATCAAACCCTAAATCAAGGGTAAACATGTTAAACACTTTTCAAAATAAATCAATTAAAAATAGTAAAATAAATTGAAAAATAAAATAAAAAAATATGAAAATTATGACAACATGTCAAACAAAAAGGAAAATATTTTTTTGTATTTTTAAAATGATTAGAACAGTTAAAAATAAAATAAAAACAAGAAATAAGCAAAAGGGGTGCAACAGTAGAGCTGAAATGAACTGGGTTTATGCTTCAATGTGTTGATGGGCCATAAAAGGAGGGTGTGGAAAGCACGTGTACATGAGGCTCAGACCAAAACAGATCAGGAATATAAAAAAATGCCTCTCAAAGTGAAATGCACAGCTTCACTAATACATGTCACCATCCAGATCACCAAAATCAACGCCACGCATGCAAGTCAAACATACACATCAACAAAATACATCATCACACATGTGAGACACCGGAACCCTACTTCGATCGTCTTCTTTGGCCATCCTCGTTAGAGAAGACTGTAAAATTCCATAAAAATGCAAACCTACTATATCATTTTGAAGAGAAACTCACATAAAACACGAATATGGTCATGGAATTTCAAAAAGGTGCCTAAAACTAGATGAAATCAGTGCTCAAAGTTTTGTGTCATAAATTGAAAATGAATCAAACCAAGACAAATCACGTCCAAACACTGCCTCCACCATGGAAGGACTTCAGATGCACCAGTATGAGCTTAAACAAGTGCCTAACATGAGATATTAAAAAGTGGAAAAAATATCTAACGAAGCTACTCCGTTGGTCCTTCAAACCTTGCTTGAGCTTCCAAAAAAGATCACCAATGGACTTCTGAGCTTTTCCTGAGCAAGATGGAATCAATAGATGGAAGAAATGCCCAAGGAAATGACCAATTCTAAGAGAGAGAGAAAAATGGAGCAAACTTGAGTTATTCTGACCTTCTCTTGTAGAAAATGACCCATCTCCCTCGTTCTAGGGTTTTCATTGCTTTTATATGTGATGGATTGGGTGATTTTTGAAGCCCACAATGAAAGAAATGACTGATTTGAAAACTTGATTAAAAAAAGTCACTTAAAATGGTCACACAGGTTTGGCACCCTCTTAGCATCATTTTGGGTCATCATTTAGCATAAATTAGGGCGAGGAAATGAAATGTAATGGTTGTTGTGAATGAGAATGAACATGTGATATGTTTTGAGTGAATTCCTTAAATGGTAAAAAAATTGAATTTGCACTTGTGTGATGGTATATTGTTTGACCTCTTTAGGTAAAATTTGGGTGGCATGAAATGTTGGTATCAAATAAAGAATGAGGTTGTGTGATAAAAGTAACTTAAACACTAAGAAAGTCTTCTCATGACGCATAAGCATACATATGCTTTCATGATGTAATAACTTGAAAAATCCTCACTCAAATGGGGTGAAATTTGTAATCAAATCGAAGGCAAGACCATAAGAAACAAATTTTATGTTGGAAACAAATTGAGTTAAGGCTTGGAGAATCAAGAAAATTGATCGTGAAAGAAGTTGTTCAAAACTAACTCGTGAAAATGACTACATTTCTCAATTTTGGACCATGATTTATAAGCACCATAACTTGAGCTCTATATATCCAAAGGAGGATATATTGTAATGTATGGAAATCTTGAAGAATTATCTTCAACTTTCATGTTTAAGGGAAATTGATTTGGATCCAAGAACTTGATGAAAACTACCTTGGAAGATTGACCCAAAAATTTGCCTAGAAACTTGCCAAATTTGACATCTTTGAAACCCTAACTTGGAGACATCATAAATTGAGTTCTACACATCCAATGTAGGAGTTCTAGTAATAAAACGAGAGCTTGGAGTATTCTCTATTACTTTCATGTTGGAGGAAAATTCATTTGAAACTTGGATCACCATGAAAGATGGGCTTGAAAACATGTACCTCAAGCTGAATTTCTATACTTAGAAAAAATCTAAGTGTTGAAATCACAAAACCTTGATTTTCTCAACTTTACCTCTCCATATCTCTCAATATATGAATCTTTTGGACTTGCTTTCTTCTACAAACTTGTAGTTCATGATGTCCTATTTAATTTGATAACAATTTTGCCCTGGATCAAGGATGACAGTCAGACATCATGTTCAGCATGATGTTGTGACATGTGCCAAGACATGTTATAAAAGAAAGTTAGGGCATGACTATTTTGTTATTTTAAGTGTGAGTTTTGAGCGTGTTTTGATTCACACGTTATTGTTATCTAAGGGAGGATATTTTGGGATCTTCTGTTGTGACATATTTGATTTTATTTCTTAAAAAGGATCGTTGAGCCTTTTTAGGAAACTTTGTGTTATTGTTCCTATTATTGTGCAAGATATTATGCAATTGATTTAAATCTGATTCCTGGTGATTTATGTTTTATTTTTAAGAGTCCAAGCCCATGCAAATTTGATACTTATTTAAAGGGGTTTTATAAACCTAAAGAATGTGTGGATTTTGAAGATTTAAGATTAGTTGTGTCTTGATGGTTCTTTACGGTTTTGTGTGTTTTCTTTGTATGTCACTCTTGTATCAATTTTGATGCATTGAGTTGGTTGATTGTTAATTGTTAATTGTTCACTTATAAGATTTTAAGCATGAATCCAATGGTTGTGAGACATGCCTTAATGATGAGAGGACCTTGGGGCTTGAGAAAACCACAAGGTTGATAATAAACCCTTGCTTTAGCTTTGAGGATGATACTCTTCCTCTTGAGAACTAACCAAGATACCTTGATCCACTGCCTAGAACCAATGTTATACACAAATAACGATGCAAATAATATGAAACATAAGCCAAGAGATTATGAAAAAAGATAAGACAAATTGTGGGGTGTTACAACAGCCCTTATTCAAACAATTTGGACCTGAAGGATCGATAGCAACGACTTTCAGACATTCAAGGTAAAGGGAGGTTGAATATCAAAAGAACCCAGAAATTTGCAGCCTGTGGGGATGTACAAAGTAAAGTGATTTTTAGCCGAAGGTGGACTTTAAAATAGCGGGTACCATCCAAAAGTTGGGATAGCGAACAAATACAAGATACCAACCAAAAGTTGGGATAGCAAAAGATGACAAATGAGTAGACCAAAAAATACCAACCAAGAGTTGGGATAGAGGTAGAACGAGGATACTAACTAAGAGTTAGAATGACAGAGATAGTACCAACCAAAAGTTGGGATGAAACAAGGAGTACCAATCAGAAGTTGGGATAAAGGCTACCAACCAAAAGTTAGGATCACCGGAACGCCGACCGAAGGCGAACTCACAATGAAGAATACTATAATACCCCAAATTTTACCCTCAGATTAGTCGATTCATGTCACATGTCATCTCATTTTTTGCATCAGCTAACTATTAACAGGTTACGTAGCTTGTTTTCGTTTTGCAGGAACCGCGTCTGGTACACTTTAGCTGTTAAAGGGCAAAATGGTCATTTTCATGTTGTTTGCTGACTATTTTTGAAGATGAGTTGTCGTCGGAGATTTATGGAATGAATAGAGCCTCTGTCTCCGAATTCCTTATTTTCTTTGAAAGTGAACAGAAATTCACGGTAATTTTGGGCATCAGGATGTTTGAAATACAGTAATCAATTCAACGGGCTGAGACCCTGTCGTCAGTGGATTCCTGAGACAGTTAGTTTGTCATGTGGGTTGGATTATGTTGAGATATAAATTTGGTTTGGTTCAAGTTAAATGCAAGGATCTGCTATGCGGAATTTGGTTTCAACAGACATTTATTTCTCTATTTCTTCTGCTACCTGCCATTCAAATTTTAAAAGGGAAGCAGTGAATTTATTCTGACTCAAGTCTAGAGTTAATATACCTATTTAATCATGATCTTGGGCCGAATTAGTTCAGGACATGGGATCTCGTTATCAGAGAGACATGTTGAATTTTTCAGCACCGCGGTCAACTCTGTTTTGCCGTAATTGGATTTCTCTGCTTCATTCAAGGCCGGTACCGCTTCTATCACCAGGCACAATTTAAATTGGGCAGGAAATTTGGGGCCATTTTGATCTGGTTGATGAAGTTCAGTCGAAATTTGTGTCGGAAATGAGATTAGTCGGATAAGTTGGAAGAACCAGAGATTAATAGAAATATGTAGCTTTTATTTCGTTTGAATCATTTGCATCGCATTTTATTTCATTTTAAAAATCAAAAGAACAAAAATAGTTCCTTTCCTTTCCGTCAGTTTGTTTTCATGTTATTAATTTCATGTCAATTTAAATCTATCACATGTCTCTTTTTAAAAAAAAAGTTAATCGGTCATTAGTGCATTGTTTCATAATCTTATTTCATTAAAATAATTTTATTCCAATTTAAAACTTGTTCACTTTAATATATTTCTTTTCTTTTAACCAAAGTTAGTTTTTAATAATGATTGATTTTACAATGTATAATTAAGGATTTTATTAGAACTAATAACAAATCTTAAACTAAATGAATAAATGAATAAAGAATAAATAAACTAAATATTTTATTAATAATAATTAAAATTACAAAAAATATATATATATATATATATATATATATATATATATATATATATATATATAAAATTACAAAAAAATTAATAAAATACTGTAAAGTTACATTTTTGCATAAAATATAAAAAAAATTCTAAAGCTTCTAATGTTCTTCCGATTATCCAGCTACGAGTTTCCGACCTCATTCGTACCTGCAAAACAAGACAAAGAGACAAATTTTAATGGTTAGTTCGACACCCTCAGAACGGTGTCATCACCAGGTGTCCTTCCTCGGCCAATGGCCTGTCCGGCAACGGTCTGTTCTTACCGATATTACCGAAAGATGAAGAGGAGAGTAGTTTGAAGAATTGGTTCGAGAAGTGGTTTGTTTCGGAAAGGCGGTTTTCCCGAAATTGGACCATAACGCCAACCTTTCCGAACTCATTCCAAACAAGTTCAGAATTGCAAAGCTAACAAGTTCGGAAAAAGGCAATTCCAACAAGTTCAGCTAAACCAGTTCAAACCAGTTTAGAACAGTTCGGATAAACCAGTTCAAACAAGTTTAGAACAATTCAGAGGAAAATCAAATCAAACAAGTGGAAAACGGGTCACTGAATAAGTCGAGAGAAAATCCCAGCTAACTCGGTCAAACAGTCCTAGTTTTCAGCCAAAGCCCACGCAAACTTCATTAAGATTCTCAAAACCTCACCGTCAACAAAGGAAGCAACAACAATATTCTTTCATCACCTTAAGAATCGCAACAAAAATCTGCCCATCAAAGACATCACAGAAGTATAAATATCACATAAAGAGGTTCTTAAAAGGGGACTCAAAAAAAAAGAAGGAAAAAGACGGCAGCGACAAAGGAGAAGTACATTACCGAACCTTAGACGAAACCAAAACGGCGGCCATCTAAGGAGAGACTCAGAGAACCCAACGGGTTCTTCATCATCGTAAGGGGAGGACAGACGAAAAGCGGCGGCGGGGGATTCAGAAACCCGAAGTTTCATCATCATCCTATAAAGAAGAGGAGCGGAGCATCATCGACCTGTAACTCTACTAGAATCGAAAAGCTTCACCGAGTTCGAAGCTTCAAGGCTCAGATTTCGACGAAATCATCATCGCCGGCGAGAGAATAGCGAAGACGAATCGTCACCATTTCAGAAGAACCCACCGCGGCGGCAAGAACCCAAAGTCACCACCGACACAGCCGCCGCTTCGAACCTGCATAGAAGGTGAGAAACGGTTGAAGGTTTTTATGGTTTCTTTTTGTTTATGTGCAGATACCGCAAGCAGGAGAAGGGGCATGCAAGCAGAGGAAACGGAGGAGAAACAAGAGGCGTTAAGAAAAGAAGAAGATCGAAGCTCCAAATGGCCTCCCATGGAGGATGAAACCGCCGGCGACGGATATGAAAACCCTTTATGTCATTTAGTTTTCCATTATTTTATATTTATTGGTTTTCGGTTTATCTGTTATGAATGTGTGGTACGGTTGCATTTCAGGAATTGAGTTTCAAAACGAAAAGAAAACAAAAGGTCATGGCATAAGTAGGCATTAAAGTATTAATAAATACGTGGTTCTTAAGTCATAACAGAGCTATAATTCATTTTGCATTAATTATTAAATTTCATTTGTGCATAGAAAGTTTAAATTTCATTTTTGCATTAATGAGTCCATTTTTGCATAAAAAAGGTTTAAAGTTATTTTGCATCAAAACGTTACCGCACATTCTTTACATTAAATTAATTCATTTTGCATTAGGTTGTATTTTTGCATAAAATTTACAATCCATTTTTTGCCTTAAATTGTCAAATTAAATTTTGCATAAAAAATAATAAAAAATATTCATTTTGCATTTCGAGGGAAATTGAAAATCATTTTTTTTGCATTTAAATTTGAAGTTCATATTTAGCATTAAGAATTTAAGCATATTTTAGCATAAAAAAATCAATTCATATTTTAGCATTTAAAATTAGTTCATATTTTAGCATTAAGAATTTAAGCATATTTTAGCATAAAAAAATCAATTCATATTTTAGCATTTAAAATTAATTCATATTTTAGCATTTAAAACTAATTCATATTTTAGCATTTTAAATTAATACATATTTCAGCATTAAAGTTAAAACATATTTTAGCATTTTGAATTAAAACATTTTAGCATTAAACATTTTAGCATTTAAAATTAAAATATTTTTTAGCGTTTAAAATTCCTCTCTTGCCAGTCGTTCGTTTGAGTTTAAATCTCGTCAATAAATTTGTTTTAGCTTATCATCTATTCCATTCGTTTGTTTGTTCCATGGATGTAATTTACGCGAAGCCATGGTCGCGATTCATTTGTTTATTTTTCCGCGTTGCATTATTTTTTTGGCCCATGGGGGGTTTGTAATTTACGCGAACGGCCGCGACGCTTTCTTTACTTTCCGCATTTTTATTTCTGCTATACAATATTTTCTCTGTTTGCATGTTTACCGTTAATTAACCCTCCGAAGGAATTAGGATTAATAGTTTGACCGCCGAGTCAATAACCCTAATTTCAACCGTTTCTAAACCCTAATAGTCTAGGTGTCCCGCTGTGGACGAAAATACCATTTACCCTAGCTTTAGGTCAAAGAGTCGTCGTACTCTGTTTAGGGTTTCCCGCCGTGGAATCCCTAGTTTAACCCTAATTTCAATTCAACAACTTTAACATAGAAATTGGAGTTTCAAAGACTCCACGTAAGCGTTTCCTTAAGAAATGCTTACTCCCTATCGAAACCTTGACCACAGTCAAGATGTTTCTAACCTCCCTTTCGAGGGGAACTACGATTACTTTGATTCCATTCCCTATCCAGGATACGTAGGCACAAGATGCGATGTCTTGCCGAGTAAAATTAGGACTAACCCTTAGGTCTTTAGGTCACTCTATCCCTTAGCTCAATATATATTAAAGCAGATAATAAATAAAAATAAAAAAGCATACAATAAACAAAAGGTTCCTGTAGAGTACTACAGAAGTTTAGGGTGCTAGTACCTTCCCTAAGCTTAACCAACCCCTTACCTAGGTATCTCCCCGCATTGTGTTTACGATGCAAAAATAGGTTTTCCCTCTTTTGACCTTTTCCTTCGGATAAATCAAAGAGTGGTTGTGAATTAAGAATTGTGATTCAAACTAATTAATAGTTTGATATCTTATTTCCACCGCAACAGAAAATGGCGACTTCATTGGGGAGTACGTAACTTTTAAGGGTTATCCCTATTTTGTTTATTGTATGATATTTTTCATTATTTATTCTCTTGTATATATTATTATTGTGCCTTGTTTGGGGGGTACCCTGTTATCATGAGATAAGTCCTAACTCGGAATTGAGTGACCTTATTATAGGATGGTGAGATATTCGACGAGGCTTGCCGGGAGTGAGTCCCGACCAAGTTGACTCGAGAATCACCGCTCAGTTGAGACCCTTTTGAAAATGGTTCGGTTGATCGAGTTAGTCGTGAAAACTTTTACTATTTTCGATTGGAGTCTGTGATATTGAGGACCGTAGTTACCTTAACACCACCTTGGCCTTATGTAGGACGTAGTGCGGGAACTATGTGGGAGTAGTCCTACAATGGTTGCTACGCGATACTACACTCAAAAGAGGTTCTCTTGAGAATATTATTGACCTCCGAGTCAGTTGGAAAGTTGATAATATCCGAAGGATGGATTGATGACTTTGGGCACTTCTTTAGAACCCTTGTTCTGCAGGTACAACTAACCGTAGTACATACCTTATGGGGATGGGTAGACCCTAACTCCTTGCACATACCTTTAACCTAGTGTCGCGGTGAAAATCGGATACCAAACTATTGATTAGTTTGAATCTTTAATTCATTTTTTGCAACCGAACTTTGATTTGTCCAAAGGAAGGGATAAAGGTCGAAATTCCCACAATGCAATGCAAATGCAAGCTAGATTGTTATAGGTTCGGGGGTTGGTTAAACTTAGGGAAGGTACTAGCATCCTAAGTTTCTGTAGTACTCTACAGGAACCTCTTGTTTTATGTTTGTTTACTGCTAAGTGTTTATCTGCTTAATGGCTTAGAGACCCTAGGGGTTTGTTTCTAAGTATACTCGATAAGGCGTCGCACCTTAGGCCTACATATCCTTACGGGAGTGGAATCAGAGTATTTTGTAGTTCACCCTAAAGGGTTAGAGGAGCTCTTTGACTGTGGTCAAAGTTCCTACGGGTTTAGGGTAGTTGTTTTGATTGGGTTTAGGAGAAGAGACGAGTCTTCATTTTAAGAGAGATTACTCAGTTTTAGCCACCACAAGTGTGTAGAAAAAATTTGTATTTGTGTATGTCGTCTTAAGAGAAGGGCTTCGAGCGCTTGGAAGGGTCGACAAGTACGCCTCTGTCTTCTCTTAAGCGATCAAGAGATATTGATTGTATTTATGTTGTGGGGCGTGACAAGTTATATCTCGCTTAAGATGATTAACATCTTTTCTCTAAATGTGTTTGAAAAAGTTGTATTGTGTTGTTTTGTGTTTGTCTAAGTTGTAAAGAATAAAGACGAGGTCCTTCCTATGGGGTAGGATCTATCCTAAGTGATCAACTTGAATGGACTCAAGGATCGAGGGGATTATGATGCAAATGATATGCGACTACACACAACGTTGAATTATGTGTAGGTTTTTCCTTTGGACGGATGCAATGTATGAATAGATAAATTGATAATGTAAATGCAATAGAATAAATTGCGTAAGAGTAAATTGCAGAAATGTAAACCATACAAGTACGCATGAAAGCGCTAGGTGAGTGTGTGTACATTGTGAATAGGATAAAGCAGATAAAGATAAATAGTGCATACGCATGAAAGCGCTGAGTGTAAGTGCATGTGTCGTGAGTGCACGATTGATTGTATTACGATGTTAATGGATTTTAACTGTTTGACTTGATTTTTAGACGAGGTTGAATTATTTTGAGAAAAGTTGAAATGGTTTAAGATTGAGTTCGGTTTGAATAAAACGTTGATTTGATTTTTGGATGAAAAGTTTGTTTAGTTATTATCGCAAAAGATAAAAGTTAATTTTAAATTGATAAAGAGATTATTATAATAGTTTTAATCCATTTAGAAGTTGTTATTGTTTTTCAAATTAAATAAGTTATCTATTTCTAATATTGAAAGCTTTAATCCAAATTAATAAATATTATTAGAGTAAAGTGATTTTGTTATTATTAATAAATAAATATTAATTAAGTAAATTATGAAAATGGTTTCTTATTAATATATCATTATAAAAGGTTATCAAATTATTTTAAATAAAATAAAGTTTTAAATATAGTGATTACTTAAATGGTTAATACAAGGTTTTAGTTATTTTATTTTTAAAACTAATTAGAGAAAAGACTAATAGTTAATTAATTTTAAAGAGCCGATTAGGTTATTAATTTGATTTTAAAAAGTTGGTTAAGATCACGGATTAAAGAATTTAAGGGTTAAGTGGCGTTTAGTGGATGATTAGTGTGTGTGATGTGTGTGATTAACATTGTTACAGTAAAACAAAAGAAAAAAAAAGATCACATGAACCCTAATTCCTTCCCCAATTCCTCTTTCTGAACCGAGATCCTCTTCCTCTTCCACTCGATCTTTTCTCTATTTCTCCCATCGCTCGTTTCTGTTTCGTCTTTCCCTCTCTTTGATCATCCTCCTCTTCGTGTTTCACACCTGAAACATAAACACACAAATCAAAAGTTTCGATGGATTTGGTGCAAATAGATGGCTCACCGAGGGCTATGGATGGCGGTGGTTGCATTTTGCGAAGACGGCGACGATGGTTCACGAAAAGTGGTGGAACTGTGGCGATTCGTAGCTCACGGCGACCGGTTGAGGGCGAAGGCTCGGATTGTGACTTCGCGGTGGCGTCCGAGTAAAGAAAATGGTGGACGCGAGGGGGATTTGCGGTGGAGTTTCAGAAGGTAAATCTCTTTTACGATTTAGGTTTTTGTTGGATTTTGGGGTTTCAAGATCTGGGGTTTTTTTGTGAAGGGCGTTTTTGCTGATTAGGGATCTCTCTCGTGAGCGTTGTCTCTCTTTTGATTTTTTTGTATGTTGTTCGTGTGGATTTTTGATGTCTGTGAATTGTTTGTGATTTGGTGTAGGTCAAAGGTGTTAACGGTGAGGTAACGGAGGTTCACGGAGTAGTTTTGAAAAAGATAAGTGTTATCTTTCTGTTGATTTGGGATTTTGGGGGATTTTTTATCTGTGATTGTTTGTGTGGGTTTTCATCGTGTATGTCCTGTCTTTTTTCTGCTGATTCTCCAAACCTTCTTTATAGGCTGTTTTGATTTTGAATTGAGTATTGTGATGAATACTTTCCATGTCTGTCCAAACATGTCGAAAACCTGTTTTGGAAGGCAGTTGAATACCTCTTCATGGCAATAAAACTTTCTCGTTTTGGTCAGAACCTGTTTTTGAGTTGTTTCTAATTTTTCTCTTTTATCTTAGCAGGTCACAGCTTTACTGTCGGTGAGGATAATTTCTTTCCAATTTGAGCATGCTTAGGCCAGTTGGGAACAAATTGATGGCAATTATTCTTTCTTGGGGAATTTGAATCAATTCCATTTTCGTTCCATCCTATTTTGGGAAGTTGTTTAAATTTGCTGATGCTTAGTAATTCCTCATTAACGGTCGTTAAAATTCATCGCATTTGGTCCGATTGCTTCCAAGTGACTATTGCCATGACTTGAAAAAATATTCCTCTTATTCATATTAATGTTGGGTTTACCGTTATGGCTCTGTTTTAATTACTTTGGCTCGCTTATGATGCAGGGAGAAAAACACCGCAGAAGTTGCCGTGACTTCAATTCTGTTTCTTCAGAATGAGCCCCTGTTACGCTTGTTTGGTCGACCCAGTCTTTCTCAGATAACTTTGCCGGAGGTAAAATTCTCGATGAAAACTTCCTTCATTTTCAGAATAACTCTGAGCATTGCATTGATATGTCGTGGAGTGGTTTGAACATAATGCTGGCTTCAAATCTTATTAGTCGTTGTGAAAACTACAGGGTTTCGTTAACGGCGTTGCACGACCTGGAGGCATCACGCGAAGACTTGAATGGATGACATGTTTACATTCTTGCTCGAGAGTTCTGGTGTTTGCTGATTTTGTTTAACATGATTGAGGGGAAGTTGCAGCGTTTTGTTTTCGCTTCAAGTATGTATTAGCAATGTGTGGCGTTCCCTTTAATCCCGATTTCCTTCTGTTATGATGTAGGTGAATCACGAAATTGACGGTGAACCTTGTGTCCGAGTTGCTGCGGCTTTGTTATGTTTTTAATTTCTTGTTACAGTTCTGGTGCGATGTACTACAAGCCGGATAAATGTAGAAGAAGTCCCAGAAATGTCCTTAGAATCATGTGAACGGCAGACTGCTAAGGGTCTGGAGAGTTGAGAACTAACATGGAATTGGTGAATTCGTGGCTGCTGCACCGGGTAGGATTTTGAAAGCTAAATGACCGCTCATTCATCCTTTCAAAGTAAGCAGATTCGAGGAAAAATAAAGGACGCTTTCGTATGCCGTTATGATGTTCGGGTAAGCTCCTCAAATCGCCGTTTTAGAACATCAATTTGTGTACTTATCTTCATTAAGTTACTACTGACAAAACTCGCATGGCAGGCTAATATGAACGACGGTGATGGAGAAGCTTTGTTTGATGATAGTGAACAAACTCTCGGCGTGAACCGAAATTGAGGTGCTTTTCCTTCAACATAGCGGCGTGTCGGCGGCGTTGACCGTTTTTGCAGATGAGTGTCGCTCCCTTTATGTGTGATCTTCTTCTTCTCTCTTATGTATGCATGTTGCTGTTGTATTTGTGAATCCCTGCCACTCTGATACATAACGCTTTCTCTTTCAATTTCTCGTCTTGATTAGCACATGGTGTTTACTGTCTATGAAACTGTGAGTTCTGTGCTATGAATGTAGCAAATATTATGCCCGTGTTATGCTTCTCGTGTGTTGGTTTGTACTGACAATTTCGAAATACATTGTCTTGAATGCCAGGAATGCTGTTATAACTAGAGTCACCCGCCATGACAGTTCGCCTTGATGTGGCATGGTACCCGATCATCACCTTGATGGAGTGGAGACTCTCGAAGATTGCTTTCACCGGCGAAGATAAGAAAGGTTGAAGTCGGCGGATGGAATATGAAATATAGAGCTGAAGAATAATGCGTTCGACGCGTGATCGCCAAAATCGTCTGGTTGCCATAGGAGTTGTAGAGAAAATGTGAGATGGGCTGTGGCAGAAGTTGAGGACTGCACTGTTGCTCAGATTCAAACTTATTTGCTTCAGATTTCAAAATCCATTACCAACATGGCTTGCGCTGTTAATAATGTAACCATGTAGTGGCATATGTAGAAACTAGGGAGCCAACTTCCATAATTATCCAACCATGATTCCTCATTGTAATCACATATTGGATTTCTAATCTACCTCTTCTTTAAGCCACGGTGCCTCATTTAGATTGTCTTAGGCCTTAACAACAACTTGTAACGAATTGTGGATTGGAATCTTATGATATTCCTAGACTTGTCTTGTAAGCTTGAATGGTTCAATGTTCATGTACTCCTAAAACAACCCATGTGATAAAATTTGAATTTATGCGCTCATTGTGTTTCATTGTAATGTCTTTTAAAATGCAAAAAGTGGTCGGTATGCTGTCGGCGATAACGTTTAAATGTAGCTGTCACTTAGATTGGCATAATCCCATTGGATTAGCAATCCTTGATTAATGCTAGCCTTATACCAAATCAACCTTGAAATCGAACGACTAAGCAAACTGAGCCCTCCGTTGAACAATTTGAGTTCGAATGCTGAGATTTACTTGAGCTTGTAAAATGCAACTTGGGCTCCTTTGACGCTGAAGATATTTCTTGCCACACAAATACACCCCACAAGTCCAACCAAGTTGAAAAGACATCTTTGAAACCAAATAGGTGTGACTCCTTAGAGAAGATTTGCTTTGTACTTCTTTGACTTAAAGCCACAAATCTAGCTTCACAAAAGAAAACAAATAAAACAGTTGAATAAGTTAATTATATGTGGATGATTGGTCACGAGAATGAACTCCATCTCCACTCGATGTTACCGCGTCGGCACAAATTGGTTAGTCGCATAAATATTAAATAAAGTCAAATAATAGGAAAAAAAACGCAAAAAGAGGCGGCGTCTTAGGGTCAAAAATTAGGGTGCAACAGATGCCCCTATTTAAGTTACTCCTATTCGGAGATATGGAGATTGAAATCTTCATCTCGACGAGATAGGAGGGACTTAAATACAAACATTGCGCGGATTTTTGGCCTTAAGAAGCCACCGAAATGCACATGATATGCGATGATACGGAAATGCAAGACAAAGGATCTTGTGGAGAAATGGCATCACAAAGGGAGAAACACAACACGCGGGAAGAATAAGCTCAACAGAGCGAGACTCCACGGGGGAAGATTGACAATCACAAAGTGTCTGTAAATATGTCGTAAAGAACTGGGAAAAGAAATTCTTTGGAGGAATCTACTGTATATGTCAAAATGTAATTGCTTCAAGACATCATCTTGAGAAGTCTAATGTCAAGGCTTGTAACTGTAACTGGGAATATTTTTGCCAAAATATTTACTGTTAGAGTCTGTAAGGAATCTACTGCCGAGATTCTATGTTGAAGTCTGTTGGAGAAATACTTCTGACGAAGTCTTCTGGAAATCTACTGCCGAGATTAACCAGGAGATGAAATAGAACCACCTACTGCCGAGGTCTTCTGGGAATCTACTGTCGAGATTAACCAGGAGATGAAATAGAACCACCTACTGCCGAGGTCTTCTGGGAATCTACTGTCAAGATTAACCAGAAAATGAAAGATGTTCGAGTGATTGTCGTTGTAAATTGTTGTTGTAGATGTAGAACTTCCCCGAACGTCATAGTCTGGATGCTATGAGCCGGTCTCGGTCCCTTCCCAAAATGATGAAAACTCGTGAGAGCACCTTCATAGGGGTTGTAGATTTTGTAGATTGTAGATGTAACTGGAGTTGTAATTGTAGTTGTAAATTGTTGTTGATGTAGATGTAATTGTAACTGTAGACTGTTGAACTGTAAACGTAATTTGTAATGTGGTTGTAAATTGTAGATGTAGTTTGTAAAGCTTCACCGGGGATCTTCAAATGAGTTGTAGACCGGTTGAGTTGTAATGTACGTCTTCTCAAATAAAGAGAGACTATTGTGATAGACTTCTTCGACTTCTTCAGGGAGATGTCACTTGACGGAAGTAAACTTGTGTAATGGACTCACTGGGGAATAAATTCCTGAAGAGTATCTTGTTGTAGTTGTAAGTATGTAAGCTTCTTGAGGTGAACGTTTCTCAGATAAAGAGAAAACATCTGTGAAGTCTTCGATGAACCAGTCTGGTGGATTTCCGGAGAGATGCCATGAGTTGATAATATTGATAAAACCCATTACGGATGCATAAACTGTCTTGAGGAGACTGTCATTTGTCGAGTTGCTCAAATAAAGAGGTTGCTCGCAAACCAGATGTAGATTGTTGGAAAGATGTCTTGTAATATTGTTGGAGAGATATTCATCTTCGATAATCATTTTCACGAAGACCATTCCTGAGGAGAACCGTGCAGAATAAATGCACACTTGCCCCATGTTCAAAAGTTTGGAGATATCCACCAATGTGATTGTCAGGGACCGAAATTCCATTCAGGAAATAACTGAAAAGAGACTGTCACGTAAGACTCGACCATTGAGGTATGAACTTGAATGGGAATATACTAAAGCAACCGTCTTCCACGAGGATCGAACTTCGTGGGGAAAATAGAAATATTGCGCTTTTCTGCCTAAGGGTGACAACTCTAATTGGAAGGAGAAGACACGCCCAACCACTTGTGGATAAAAACGACCAAAGCGACAGAATAACACACACACAAAGATGCACAAATGAAAATGTTATGTTATCTATTTATATGATATGTGCATGCTTATGCTGACAAAACAGACGAAAGCAACGAACGGAGATGGGATAAACATCTCGAAACAAACATCCGACCAATCTTCAAAGATAGAAGTATCACTGGGGATATACGGAGAGCCGGATATAGGATCTTAATCCTGTTTCAGAGCTTCACAAGCCTCTATTAGGGAATATAGATCAATCCATTCGGGGATATAACAACTTAATCTTGCCGGATAACATGGTTGTTGAATATGTCGTAAAAACTTCACGGGGATGGAATAAACATCCGCCTTACTGTAGAAGATTAACATTGTAGAGATCCACTAGGGTGTACAGAAACAACCACTGCACTGGGGTGATGAAGTTCAAGAAGATCTATTGAGGAGTAAAATACGTCCATTTCGCTGAGGAAGGTGAAGTTGGAGAAGATTCGCTGAGGATTAAAATAGCATCTACTTCATTGGGGAAGTGAAGTTGAGCAAATCACTAGGTGTTCTTGCATCGAGAAGTTTCATCGAAGAATTGTCATGACCACCAAAAATAAAATTTATTGGGGACATGAAGAATGTTATAAGAACAAGGTAATTCTGGCTTGATGAATTGTGCAGTAGTCGCCATTTTGAGCAAAACTTGTTATGCGGGAAAGATAATCTTCGCGTCTCAATTGCCCCAAGTCATATGGATACGAGAAGAAGTTATTCCAAGAGGATTTTACAGAAAACAAGGCGTCCCACTGTTTTCAAACTCTTAGAGATTCGCTGAATCTCGACGTAACGGACCCTGATTGGCGGTATTATGAATAAGTCTTCAATCTTGCTCTAAGCTTGAAGTCTAGCTTGTATAGATGAGCAAACCATTTGGAAACAAACATGCCCCAGTTTAGCAGAGTCTTCGAATTCCAACAGGATACACTTGATGATGACGCTTGTAATTTTCTTATGATATCAGGCCGAATTAACATGCGTGAAATGTTACTCCTGAAACTGTTAATGCAACATATGCGTCTGTCTTGAAGTTTTGAAAAAGAGATATCACGACCACTTGGGACAAAGTCACCAGTTAGGACATGAATTAATTTATAAGCCAATATAAATAGTTGAGCATAACTCATAGGAGTCAGGAAACGTTATCTCATTGAGTATGCTTTCGAAGTAAACATTACTTCAATTAGGACTTTCAAGGGTTATATCGAGGTTTAGTTTACGTTTTGTAAAACAAAAGGAATAAGGGTCAAAAGCTTATTTGTGCCCACCCAAATTTTTTTGAAATTTTAAGTATTCAATCGAGCTGACTGAAAACTTCCCTGCCCCAGGTTTAAAAATGAAGTTGGAAAGGGTTTGGAAGAAATAAAGCAGATCCTCAATCAGGGTTGGAAGGAGTTAAAAATGGATTAACTTCCTTATGTCTTTGGTGTTTAGGAGGTTTGAAACAATGCCTTACATCATCAGTAGGGTTTTATTCGAAAGCATACATCGAGAGATCCTACGTTTTTGATTCGTCATCCTCCTTCCAATTCTTCACCACAGTGGGAAAAAATTGGGTGATTTTGGCATTATAGAAAAACATTTTTAAAGAGTGAAACGAATGGGTTTCCTCAAGACAAACATTTATTGCACTACTTATTCAAAATAACATGTTCTTACATGCCAATTGTGCTTTTAATCAAAGAAACAAAACACACACAAGCAGACAAACAAACAGCCGATCAACATAAAAGTGTTCCATTCATGACTGGTCTTTCTCCTTTGAAGGTTAGCACTTCGTCATCAATCATTTCTTGGACTTTCTCTTGAAAAACTTTGCACTCTTCAATCGAATGCCCCAACACACCATCATGAAAATCACAGCTGGTGTTCGGGTTGAACCACGGTGGATGAGACTTCATAATTCTAGTCTTTCTGGGTGTCATCACTGAGTTTCTGGCAAAGTAAGACCATAGCTGGTGGTAAGTCATTGGGATAAGATCAAACCATTGAGTTTCTTCTTTCGGAACACTCAGAGGTGTCTTCTGATTCTGGAACCGTCTTCGAACTTGTCGATTCTGATGTTGATTTGGAGGAGTCAATCTTCGTTTATGAGGTAGTCGCTGCTCGCGCTGAGCAGGCGCTGCATATTGATGTTGAGGTACTGGATCTGGATCTGACAGGATTTGATGGGAGTCCTGAATTGCATTGACGTCAACATTTCCTTCCCCTTGGGAATCATCAACTGAAATCTCTTCGTCAGTTTGGTTATTCAAATCATCTTGAATTCTTCCACTTTTGAGTGCATTCTCGATGTTTACTCCAACTTCTATAATCTTGGGGAAATCCAATGGTACAGCTCCTACCATTCTAACATAATAAGAGTCTGACAGTGTTCTCAGAAACATCTTGTTTAAATCTTTCTCGGGAAGCGGTGGCTGAACTTGGGATGCTAACTCCTTCCATCGTTGGGCATATTCCTTGAAAGACTCATCGTCATTCTTACTCATGTCCATCAATTGATCACTGTCTGGAGCCGCGCCCAAATTATAATTGTACTGCTTTATAAAAGCATCAGCTAAATCTTTAAAAGACTGAATACGATTCCTTTGTAGCTTCGTATACCATATCAAGGATGCCCCAGATAAGCTTTCTTGAAAGCAATGAATCATCAACTCGTCGTTGTCAACATAAGCAGCTATCTTCCGACAGAACATCGTCAAATGATCTCTTGGACAACTAGTACCCTTGTACACTTCAAAGACAGGCATCTTAAACTTCGGAGGAATAATCACACCTGGAACTAGACATGAGTCACGAGCATTAAAATCATATGTATCAGCTTCTTTCGTCATCTTTAATTGCTCTTTGAAATCCTGAAGTTCTTTCTCCATTACATCCACCTTCATCTTAGTACGAACATTCTGAAGATTAGGTACATTTTGAACAACCAAGTTGTCTTGCACAGGATGAGGTTGAGTAGGAACATCTGCTTGTTGAACAACGTCATTAGAGGGGAGATCGAATAGCGGGTTAGTCACAACCCTGAAACCAGTCATGGAATCCATATCTTTATTCTCTTCAATAATACTTCAAGCTTGGTCAGATGGTCGAGATGTCAACTGACAGACAAAGACGGAAAACCGAATGAGGACACAGAAGAGAAGAGACACATGCACATGCAAATGCTGAATGCATGATGCGAGAATGCATAATGCTAATGCAAGAATGTAAGGATGAAATGTTTCACGGAACTCAAGTTCTTATAAACATTACAGAGTACCAAAGAAAATCATTTTAATATTTTTATGTATATATTTTTTCGGGTTACAAATAACTATCCTCTTAAGAGTCCTAACATGATAGCTAAATAAAAGCTAAGAAAGCCCTAAGGAAGTCCTTCATCTTGTTTGTTGATTTGTTCCTCCACTTGGATCTCCTTGAAGGTAAGCTCGTCCATGATCAAAGTATAAAGAGTAGTTTGATAAAGGAAAATAAATCCTCCATCCCTTCTTTTGCTCTTGTTGAAAAATGAGAAATGGATCCCTTGTTTACTTGGATCTTTGATGACGATGAGAGTCTTTTGAACTTCTAATGATCCTCCGTGGTAGGGGAAACTTCTCGTATTTGTCCTTTGGAGTTTCTTGATTCCTCAATTGATGCCCCTAACTTCCTTAGGTCATCCAAGCTAGGACTCTTAAAAGAATATTTCAAAAATATTTTCTATTTGTAATCTATGTTGGTTTTGTAATGTTTATAAATAAACTAGGAATTCCATGAAACTAATGCAATATGATGCTATATGGATGCGACAAACACAGGTATTCATATAAGGACACAATGATAAACAAAGGAGGGGGACCCTAGGTTTGCAACGAGCATGGAGCCAAAGGTATACCCATTCCCAAAGGTTGTGGACTAAAAGTTGATTGTACCTGCAGAACAAGGTTCTAATGAAGTTCCCAAAGTCATTAGCCCATCTTTCGGATATTATCAACTTCCCAAGTACTCGGGGGTTAATAATATTCTCAAGAGAACTTCTTTTGAGTGTAGCATCGCGTAGCACTATTTCGGGGGTACCCCCTCATAGTCCCGCACTACGTCCTAATAAAGGCCAAAGTTGGGTTAAGGTAACTACGGTCCTCAATATCATAGGCTCCAACATCGAATATAGTGCATGTTTTCACGATTAAAGACTCGTTCAACAATACAATTTTCGAGAGGGCCTCAATTGAGCGTGATTTTCAAGTCAGCTTGGTCGGGATTCCACCCCCTATAAGCCTCTTTGAACATATCACTATCCTATCTTAAGTTCACTCAAGTCCGGGTGTAGGACTTTGTCTCACCACTCAAGAGTATCAACCCAAGAATACAAACAAATAAGCAAGTAAGCAAATAAGCAAATATAAGCACATATAAAAAGCAATAAAGAAAATAAAACAAGATAGGGAGACCCACTGAGAGGTCCCCAGTGAAGTCGCCATTTCTGTCGCGGTGAAAATCGGATACCAAACTATTGATTAGTTTGAATCTTTAATTCATTTTTTGCAACCGAACTTTGATTTGTCCAAAGGAAGGGATAAAGGTCGAAATTCCCACAATGCAATGCAAATGCAAGCTAGATTGTTATAGGTTCGGGGGTTGGTTAAACTTAGGGAAGGTACTAGCATCCTAAGTTTCTGTAGTACTCTACAGGAACCTCTTGTTTTATGTTTGTTTACTGCTAAGTGTTTATCTGCTTAATGGCTTAGAGACCCTAGGGGTTTGTTTCTAAGTATACTCGATAAGGCGTCGCACCTTAGGCCTACATATCCTTACGGGAGTGGAATCAGAGTATTTTGTAGTTCACCCTAAAGGGTTAGAGGAGCTCTTTGACTGTGGTCAAAGTTCCTACGGGTTTAGGGTAGTTGTTTTGATTGGGTTTAGGAGAAGAGACGAGTCTTCATTTTAAGAGAGATTACTCAGTTTTAGCCACCACAAGTGTGTAGAAAAAATTTGTATTTGTGTATGTCGTCTTAAGAGAAGGGCTTCGAGCGCTTGGAAGGGTCGACAAGTACGCCTCTGTCTTCTCTTAAGCGATCAAGAGATATTGATTGTATTTATGTTGTGGGGCGTGACAAGTTATATCTCGCTTAAGATGATTAACATCTTTTCTCTAAATGTGTTTGAAAAAGTTGTATTGTGTTGTTTTGTGTTTGTCTAAGTTGTAAAGAATAAAGACGAGGTCCTTCCTATGGGGTAGGATCTATCCTAAGTGATCAACTTGAATGGACTCAAGGATCGAGGGGATTATGATGCAAATGATATGCGACTACACACAACGTTGAATTATGTGTAGGTTTTTCCTTTGGACGGATGCAATGTATGAATAGATAAATTGATAATGTAAATGCAATAGAATAAATTGCGTAAGAGTAAATTGCAGAAATGTAAACCATACAAGTACGCATGAAAGCGCTAGGTGAGTGTGTGTACATTGTGAATAGGATAAAGCAGATAAAGATAAATAGTGCATACGCATGAAAGCGCTGAGTGTAAGTGCATGTGTCGTGAGTGCACGATTGATTGTATTACGATGTTAATGGATTTTAACTGTTTGACTTGATTTTTAGACGAGGTTGAATTATTTTGAGAAAAGTTGAAATGGTTTGAGATTGAGTTCGGTTTGAATAAAACGTTGATTTGATTTTTGGATGAAAAGTTTGTTTAGTTATTATCGCAAAAGATAAAAGTTAATTTTAAATTGATAAAGAGATTATTATAATAGTTTTAATCCATTTAGAAGTTGTTATTGTTTTTCAAATTAAATAAGTTATCTATTTCTAATATTGAAAGCTTTAATCCAAATTAATAAATATTATTAGAGTAAAGTGATTTTGTTATTATTAATAAATAAATATTAATTAAGTAAATTATGAAAATGGTTTCTTATTAATATATCATTATAAAAGGTTATCAAATTATTTTAAATAAAATAAAGTTTTAAATATAGTGATTACTTAAATGGTTAATACAAGGTTTTAGTTATTTTATTTTTAAAACTAATTAGAGAAAAGACTAATAGTTAATTAATTTTAAAGAGCCGATTAGGTTATTAATTTGATTTAAAAAAGTTGGTTAAGATCACGGATTAAAGAATTTAAGGGTTAAGTGGCGTTTAGTGGATGATTAGTGTGTGTGATGTGTGTGATTAACATTGTTACAGTAAAACAAAAGAAAAAAAAAGATCACATGAACCCTAATTCCTTCCCCAATTCCTCTTTCTGAACCGAGATCCTCTTCCTCTTCCACTCGATCTTTTCTCTATTTCTCCCATCGCTCGTTTCTGTTTCGTCTTTCCCTCTCTTTGATCATCCTCCTCTTCGCGTTTCACACCTGAAACATAAACACACAAATCAAAAGTTTCGATGGATTTGGTGCAAATAGATGGCTCACCGAGGGCTATGGATGGCGGTGGTTGCATTTTGCGAAGACGGCGACGATGGTTCACGAAAAGTGGTGGAACTGTGGCGATTCGTAGCTCACGGCGACCGGTTGAGGGCGAAGGCTCGGATTGTGACTTCGCGGTGGCGTCCGAGTAAAGAAAATGGTGGACGCGAGGGGGATTTGCGGTGGAGTTTCAGAAGGTAAATCTCTTTTACGATTTAGGTTTTTGTTGGATTTTGGGGTTTCAAGATCTGGGGTTTTTTTGTGAAGGGCGTTTTTGCTGATTAGGGATCTCTCTCGTGAGCGTTGTCTCTCTTTTGATTTTTTTGTATGTTGTTCGTGTGGATTTTTGATGTCTGTGAATTGTTTGTGATTTGGTGTAGGTCAAAGGTGTTAACGGTGAGGTAACGGAGGTTCACGGAGTAGTTTTGAAAAAGATAAGTGTTATCTTTCTGTTGATTTGGGATTTTGGGGGATTTTTTATCTGTGATTGTTTGTGTGGGTTTTCATCGTGTATGTCCTGTCTTTTTTCTGCTGATTCTCCAAACCTTCTTTATAGGCTGTTTTGATTTTGAATTGAGTATTGTGATGAATACTTTCCATGTCTGTCCAAACATGTCGAAAACCTGTTTTGGAAGGCAGTTGAATACCTCTTCATGGCAATAAAACTTTCTCGTTTTGGTCAGAACCTGTTTTTGAGTTGTTTCTAATTTTTCTCTTTTATCTTAGCAGGTCACAGCTTTACTGTCGGTGAGGATAATTTCTTTCCAATTTGAGCATGCTTAGGCCAGTTGGGAACAAATTGATGGCAATTATTCTTTCTTGGGGAATTTGAATCAATTCCATTTTCGTTCCATCCTATTTTGGGAAGTTGTTTAAATTTGCTGATGCTTAGTAATTCCTCATTAACGGCCGTTAAAATTCATCGCATTTGGTCCGATTGCTTCCAAGTGACTATTGCCATGACTTGAAAAAATATTCCTCTTATTCATATTAATGTTGGGTTTACCGTTATGGCTCTGTTTTAATTACTTTGGCTCGCTTATGATGCAGGGAGAAAAACACCGCAGAAGTTGCCGTGACTTCAATTCTGTTTCTTCAGAATGAGCCCCTGTTACGCTTGTTTGGTCGACCCAGTCTTTCTCAGATAACTTTGCCGGAGGTAAAATTCTCGATGAAAACTTCCTTCATTTTCAGAATAACTCTGAGCATTGCATTGATATGTCGTGGAGTGGTTTGAACATAATGCTGGCTTCAAATCTTATTAGTCGTTGTGAAAACTACAGGGTTTCGTTAACGGCGTTGCACGACCTGGAGGCATCACGCGAAGACTTGAATGGATGACATGTTTACATTCTTGCTCGAGAGTTCTGGTGTTTGCTGATTTTGTTTAACATGATTGAGGGGAAGTTGCAGCGTTTTGTTTTCGCTTCAAGTATGTATTAGCAATGTGTGGCGTTCCCTTTAATCCCGATTTCCTTCTGTTATGATGTAGGTGAATCACGAAATTGACGGTGAACCTTGTGTCCGAGTTGCTGCGGCTTTGTTATGTTTTTAATTTCTTGTTACAGTTCTGGTGCGATGTACTACAAGCCGGATAAATGTAGAAGAAGTCCCAGAAATGTCCTTAGAATCATGTGAACGGCAGACTGCTAAGGGTCTGGAGAGTTGAGAACTAACATGGAATTGGTGAATTCGTGGCTGCTGCACCGGGTAGGATTTTGAAAGCTAAATGACCGCTCATTCATCCTTTCAAAGTAAGCAGATTCGAGGAAAAATAAAGGACGCTTTCGTATGCCGTTATGATGTTCGGGTAAGCTCCTCAAATCGCCGTTTTAGAACATCAATTTGTGTACTTATCTTCATTAAGTTACTACTGACAAAACTCGCATGGCAGGCTAATATGAACGACGGTGATGGAGAAGCTTTGTTTGATGATAGTGAACAAACTCTCGGCGTGAACCGAAATTGAGGTGCTTTTCCTTCAACATAGCGGCGTGTCGGCGGCGTTGACCGTTTTTGCAGATGAGTGTCGCTCCCTTTATGTGTGATCTTCTTCTTCTCTCTTATGTATGCATGTTGCTGTTGTATTTGTGAATCCCTGCCACTCTGATACATAACGCTTTCTCTTTCAATTTCTCGTCTTGATTAGCACATGGTGTTTACTGTCTATGAAACTGTGAGTTCTGTGCTATGAATGTAGCAAATATTATGCCCGTGTTATGCTTCTCGTGTGTTGGTTTGTACTGACAATTTCGAAATACATTGTCTTGAATGCCAGGAATGCTGTTATAACTAGAGTCACCCGCCATGACAGTTCGCCTTGATGTGGCATGGTACCCGATCATCACCTTGATGGAGTGGAGACTCTCGAAGATTGCTTTCACCGGCGAAGATAAGAAAGGTTGAAGTCGGCGGATGGAATATGAAATATAGAGCTGAAGAATAATGCGTTCGACGCGTGATCGCCAAAATCGTCTGGTTGCCATAGGAGTTGTAGAGAAAATGTGAGATGGGCTGTGGCAGAAGTTGAGGACTGCACTGTTGCTCAGATTCAAACTTATTTGCTTCAGATTTCAAAATCCATTACCAACATGGCTTGCGCTGTTAATAATGTAACCATGTAGTGGCATATGTAGAAACTAGGGAGCCAACTTCCATAATTATCCAACCATGATTCCTCATTGTAATCACATATTGGATTTCTAATCTACCTCTTCTTTAAGCCACGGTGCCTCATTTAGATTGTCTTAGGCCTTAACAACAACTTGTAACGAATTGTGGATTGGAATCTTATGATATTCCTAGACTTGTCTTGTAAGCTTGAATGGTTCAATGTTCATGTACTCCTAAAACAACCCATGTGATAAAATTTGAATTTATGCGCTCATTGTGTTTCATTGTAATGTCTTTTAAAATGCAAAAAGTGGTCGGTATGCTGTCGGCGATAACGTTTAAATGTAGCTGTCACTTAGATTGGCATAATCTCATTGGATTAGCAATCCTTGATTAATGCTAGCCTTATACCAAATCAACCTTGAAATCGAACGACTAAGCAAACTGAGCCCTCCGTTGAACAATTTGAGTTCGAATGCTGAGATTTACTTGAGCTTGTAAAATGCAACTTGGGCTCCTTTGACGCTGAAGATATTTCTTGCCACACAAATACACCCCACAAGTCCAACCAAGTTGAAAAGACATCTTTGAAACCAAATAGGTGTGACTCCTTAGAGAAGATTTGCTTTGTACTTCTTTGACTTAAAGCCACAAATCTAGCTTCACAAAAGAAAACAAATAAAACAGTTGAATAAGTTAATTATATGTGGATGATTGGTCACGAGAATGAACTCCATCTCCACTCGATGTTACCGCGTCGGCACAAATTGGTTAGTCGCATAAATATTAAATAAAGTCAAATAATAGGAAAAAAAACGCAAAAAGAGGCGGCGTCTTAGGGTCAAAAATTAGGGTGCAACACCTAGGACTTGCGAATATATGTGCATTGCATCCATTAAAAAATCACATTACATTACACTTCATGGAATTCAAATCTTATTTATGAACATTGCAAGATTATGGATTACAATAGAAGAAAAACCTTGAAATATACTTTTAAAAGTCCTAAGCTAGATAACTTAAGGAAGCTAGGATCTTTAGTCCAAGATCGAGAAGGATTCTGTAACCGGTATGGAAGTCTGTTATCTCTATTAGAATATAAAGTAAACGAGGAACTTCTTTCGGTTTTGCTACAATTCTATGATCCCGACTACCACTGCTTCACATTCCCCGATTATCAGCTATTACCTACTTTGGAAGAATATTCTCAGCTTGTAGGGTTACCTATTCTGGATAAGTCTCCTTTCCCTTTCTTGGAGAAGGACCCTAAAGAACAGGACATTTCTAAAGCCACATGTTTGAAGGTATCTGACATTAAGGAAAATATGACTCATAAAGGTGAAATCTTTGGGTTACCTACGAAGTTCCTAATCAAGAAGGCCCAATATTATGCCGATTACTTGAGCATGCCTACCTTTGAGATGATCCTTGCCTTGCTTATCTATGGAGTGTTGCTTTTCCCTAATTTTGAAGGATTTGTGGACCTTAATGCCATCAAGATCTTCATGCAAAGGAATCCAGTACCGACCTTATTGTGTAATACTTATCACTCAGTCCATCTCCAAAACCTCCGTGGTGGAGGGGTGATTACTTGTTGTGTGCCGTTACTGTACAAGTGGTTTATTTCGCACTTCCCTAAGTCTGGTCCTTTTTGGAGTCCCACTCAAGGACGTTGGTCACAAAAGGTTATGGCTTTAACTCACTCTGATATTGATTGGTACAATCGCAGGTACGATGGAATACTAGTCATTGATGGTTGTAGAGACTTCGCTAACATGCCTTTACTCGGTTTTAATGGAGGAATTAGCTACAATCCAGTCCTAGCTCGCCGACAGTTAGGGTATCCCTTAAAAGAACCGCCTAAAAGTATCTACGTAGAGAAGATCTTATTTGAACTCAACAAAGAGCTTCAGGATCAAATTGTATCCTCTTGGGGACACTTGCATATGAAAGGTCGAGAAAGTCTGGGTAGGCCAAATTGCATTTCCATGGAGCCTTATCTTCAGTGGGTCCGAGAAAGAGCTGCCAAATTGAAGATGCCCTATCCTCGCCAAGATCATTTGCCTCCGAGAGAGGAACCAGTCCAGTATTTCATGTCCGAGGCTGAAACATTGAAGATCGAATTGAAAAAAGCTCATCACGAAGCAGAAACATGGAAAGACAAATACCAGGTGATGGTCAGCGAGTACGACGAACTTTAGAAACAACTTCAGTCAAGGAATGAAGAGTTGCTCTCCTACAAGAAGAGAAGACTCTACGAGGATTTATTTTCCTCTTATTCTCCGCCTAATCGCCAAAATCATGAATAGTGCTTCCTTAGGGTTCTAGAATTTTAGTTGTTTATTTTCATCGAGATTTTTATTTTAAGAATATTATTTGTAATCCATTTTTCAATCAATAAAATTTTTCGTTATCCCGCAATACTCATAAACACTTGAATTCCATGAAGTCATGTCATTCGCATTTCGCATCATATCTTTGCATTACATGCGTCTCTCGGTTTCTCATACTCGGTTCTCTCGCCTTTCAGCTTTGTCACCCTGAATCGATACAACACTAGAGCTCAAGCTCGAAAAAGGATGGAAGAACATGCTCAAGAGATGGATCGCGTTAACAACGAGCTAGCAGACCTTCGAGGGAGTGTTGGAACAATCATGGAATTACTCCACGTCATGAATGCAAAGATGGATACTCAACCTACCGTGGTTTCTGAAATTAACGCTACTGCTGCTGTAGATCCTCCGGTTGTTTCTGCGCCAAACCCGTTTCCTTATGGCCTCTCACAAGATTTTTTGCATCCTCCTGTTGTTACATCAGCTCACCAGGCTGTTCCTATTACTACAGCAGTTCAACAAGTTGTTCCTGTTATACATAACGTACAACAAACTGTGCCTTTGGTTTCTGAGCCTCACAAAGTGGTCCCTACTTTCACACAAGCTAATGTCCGCACTCATGTGCAGCCTTATCTTAATGAGCCTGTTTATGAAATTTTGGATGATGATGATGGAGGATGCCAACCACGTGATAAGCTTCGCGAAGAGGTGGTTACTATTGATAAAAGATTGAGGAAGATGGAAGGAGACCAGATCTTCGGTGCTGCTGCTAGAGATATCTGTTTGGTTTCCGGTCTGGTTATTCCGCCAAAGTTCAAAACTCCGAACTTTGACTGCTATGAAGGGACTACTTGCCCGAAAAGCCATTTGATAATGTACTACCGCAGGATGGCTGCTCATGTGGAAAATGACAAGTTGATGATTCACTGTTTCCAAGACAGTCTGAAAGGTGCTTCGTCGAAATGGTATTTAACATTAGACCAGTCTCGCATCAAGTCTTTTCAGGATTTGTCCGATGCTTTTATTAAGCATTATAAGTACAATATGGATCTGGCTCCCGACAGGAGACAACTGTTGAGTATGACGCAGAAAAGTTCTGAGACCTTTAAGGAATATGCCCAACGATGGAGAGAGATTGCTTCTCAGGTTGAGCCTCCGTTGACGGACAAGGAACTGGCCGATTGGTTTGTGGACACCGTCCGCCCTGAATTTTACGAGAGGATGGTGGGTAGTGTAACCACGAATTTTGCTGATATTGTTGCTGTTGGAGTAAAAGTTGAACTAGCTATGAAAAATGGAAAGATGTCTGGTGGTTCTGGCAGCACGAGTTCAAAGGACCAAACTAAGAAACCCTCTTTCAATTCTCAGAAAAAGAAGGAAGGAGAGACTCATGCTGTATCCTCTGATAGAAGGGGAAAACACCAATATCCATATCCACCACCGTACGCTCAACCTCATGGTTACCCAGTTCAGTATGCTCCGCCTCCCTATGTGGCTGCTGTCGCACCATCTTTTAATCAGCAAGCCCTACAAGCTCCTGCTTATCAGCCTATGCAGCAGGCTCCTATTTACCCGCCTCCCGCTTATCATCAGCCTCCATCCAACTACCAGCAAGCACCCAACGTTCCTGCTAATCAACAACAGAGGAATCTGACACCTCGCCCAAATGCTCCGAGGAGACAATACAAGTCGTGTCCTCCGATTCCAATGACGTTCACCGAGTTGTACCCTTACCTAGTACAGCGAGGTTTGATCACCACCCGAGCTTTGGGACCGCCTCTGAATCCTTTGCCAGCCAACTACAACGCTGCCGCTCATTGTTTATTTCATGAGGGTGCGCCAGGCCATGATTTGGAGAACTGTTATGCTTTAAAGAATATTGTGAGAGATCTGATGGAAAAGAAGATCTTGTCGTTCGATGATCCATCTCCCAATGTTAAAACCAATCCTCTGCCTACACATGCGAATGTTAATGCTGTTGATGATTCGTCTTACGAGGGTTTTATTCGTGATGTATCCCAGATTAAGACTCCTCTCAAGGCGTTCCATGCAAAGCTGTTTGAAGTAGGTCTGATGCCTATTTCCCATGCTGATTGTATAGGTTGTAAAGGAAGTGATAAAGGGTGCATTATGGTTCAGAAAGATGTTTAGAGATTGATGGATGATGGTTTCCTACAAGTAGTTAACAAGGCGAAGGAAGTTGCTGCAATTGAGCCTACTTTCAACTTGCCCGAACCAAGGGGCAGGATGCCAGTGTTTAATCTGCCGACGCCAAAGTCTGTCATGCCAATGTTCAGCATACCAATTCCTGTTACTCCAGCAGTGGACCCACCTAAACCCTTGATCATTCAGAAACCGAGTCCGTTTCCATTAAGTGATCCCAAAGCTGTACCTTGGAAGTATGATGTAACCGTGATTGATAAGGAATCTGAGAAGGTCATTCTAAGAGAAGAAGTGAAAGTTGATAGCGAAAATGTGACTAACATAGCTGGGGCAAGCAGGATGACCCGCAGTGGTCGTGTCTACACACCCCGTTTTGATGAGGCTCCGCCCAAGGAAACAACTACCAATACCGTTGTGTCGGCTGGAGATAAAAGTAAAAGGGATGTTACTAATGAGGAAGACGCTGAATTCTTAAGGATAATCAGGAAGAGTGATTATAAAGTTATTGATCAGTTGCACCAGACTCCTTCGAAGATTTCCGTCCTATCCCTGTTATTGAATTCACCCGCGCATAGAGCCGCTTTGCAGAAGGTCTTGACTCAAGCTCATGTGGCTCAAGACATCACTACCGACCAGTTTAATAGTGTTATTGCTAATATTACCGCCTGTAATACTCTCAACTTCAGTAATGAAGAGCTGCCGAAAGAGGGTCTGAATCATAACCGTGCTTTGCATATATCAGTAAAGTGTCAAGAAGATAATTTAGCAAGAGTTCTTGTGGATACTGGTTCTTCGTTGAACGTTCTACCTATGAGGGTTCTCAGCAAGATGGCTTACAAGGATACTGGGGTGAAGCCTACTTCTTTAATTGTCAAGGCTTTTGATGGTTCGCGTAGGTCGGTGGTTGGAGAAGTTGACCTTCCAATTCTGATCGGTCCACACGTGTTCCCGATCACTTTCCAAGTTATGGACATTAATCCTAATTACAGCTGTCTACTAGGAAGACCTTGGATCCATGCCGCTGGGGCAGTAACTTCTACCTTGCACCAAAAGATGAAGTTTGTGGTTGACGACAAGTTGGTGATCATACATGGTGAAGAGGATTTAATGGTTAGTAATTTATCATCGTTCCGGTACATTGAGGCTGATGAAGGCGCTTTGGAGACTTCTTTCCAAGCACTTGAAATTGCCAATGCTGTTCTAGTGGAAGTCGAAGAAACTGCGGGAGTCCAGGGTAGCCCATCTTTTGCATCATTGAAGAGTACCAAATCGACAATCGACAGGGGCATTCCTGAAGGTTGGGGAGAAGTAATCAACGTCAAGGCAAAGACTAATCGCTATGGGTTGGGTTACAAGCCAATTCATGTTAAAGGACATCCGAAGGTTTTCCAAGAGGTGTTCGTCAGGGGAGGTTATCAGGTCAATGCCATCGGTGACTATGACGAAGATGAAGATTTGAACAACTTGGTGTTTCAGAGTAATGTAGCATTGAGCAACTGGGAGGCCATAGAGATTCCAGTTATTTTTCCATTGTCAAAGTAATTTTTCATTTTTCATTTTGTGTTTTCAAATCCATTAGCTCTGCCCAAGGCTATTGGATCACTTTGTAGGGCCACCTTTTCATTTCAAACAATTATTAATAAATGCATTTTGTTTCCGCTCCATTTTGTTTCACTAAGCGTCTTTTCGTTTTCACCTTTTAAAATGAAATTGGCAATCTCTTCAAAAACAAACTAAAAACATTTTCATTTTCTTTTGCATTTTCATCGAACATTTAATAAAATAAGCCTTTCAAACATGCAGTGACATTACAACCATTGTTGAATCCGATGAATCTATTGTCTCTCCTGATTGGGATTCACCCATTTATCAAGCTGAAGATGAGGGTGAAGAAGATTTTGAAGTACCCGCAGAACTGACTAGATTGGTTGAGTATGAGTACGCAGAGCTTCAACCACACAAGGAGCAGGTAGATTTGATTAATCTTGGCACAGGTGAAGATAAGAAAGAGGTCAAGATTGGCGCAGTACTTGGGGCAGAAGTCAAGCAGAGATTGGTCGAGCTGTTGAAAGATTATGTTGATGTGTTTGCATGGTCGTATCAAGATATGCCCGGTTTAGACACAGATATTGTAGTTCACAAGCTACCGCTTAAGCCCGAATGTCCGCCGGTCAAGCAGAAACTTCGAAGAACGAGACCTGACATGGCTTTGAAGATTCGAGATGAGGTTAAAAAGCAGTTGGATGCGGGTTTTCTTGCGGTTGCGAAGTATCCTGATTGGGTTGCCAACATTGTTCCCGTGCCCAAAAAGGACGGTAAGGTCAGAATGTGTGTGGATTATAGGGATCTGAACAAGGCTAGTCCAAAAGACGATTTCCCTTTGCCGCATATCGACACACTTGTCGATAATACAGCTAGTTTTGCAGTTTTCTCATTCATGGATGGTTTCTCCGGTTATAATCAGATCAAGATGGATCTCGCCGATAGAGAAAAGACTACATTCATCACTCCTTGGGGGACCTTCTGTTACAAAGTTATGCCTTTTGGTCTGAAGAACGCAGGGGCAACCTATCAGCGTGCTATGACGACTCTCTTTCATGACATGATGCACAAATAAATTGAAGTATATGTGGATGATATGATTGCCAAATCTCGTGATGAGGAGGGGCATTTGATTCATCTGTTGAAACTCTTTGAACTACTCCGAAAATATCAGTTGAAATTAAATCCTGCTAAGTGTACTTTTGGTGTCAGATCGGGAAAGCTACTTGGTTTCATCGTCAGCCAACGAGGAATCGAGGTAGATCCTGATAAAGTCCGAGCCATTCAGGACATGCCGGCTCCGCAGACCGAAACCCAAGTCAGAGGCTTTCTGGGACGTCTGAACTACATCTCCAGGTTTATATCTAACCTGACTGCTACTTGTGAGCCGGTATTCAAGTTGCTTTGCAAAGGTCAGACTGTTGATTGGAATTCAGATTGTCAGCGTGCGTTTGAAAAGATCAAGGATTACCTACAAAAGCCTCCTATTTTGATGCCTCCTGTTCACGGAAGACCATTATTTATGTACCTCACTGTTCTTGAGAAGTCTATGGGTTGTGTACTTGGGCAACACGATGAGACCGGACGAAAGGAACACGCTATATACTATCTGAGCAAGAAGTTTACTGATTATGAGAACCGATATTCACTGTTGGAGAAGACTTGTTGTGCGCTAGCATGGGCTGCTAGGCGTCTCCGGCAATATATGATGGGTCATACTACCTTGTTGATTTCGAAGATGGACCCAATAAAGTACATTTTCGAAAAGCCTGCTCAGACAGGGAGGCTTGCTCGTTGGCATATGTTGTTGTCGGAATATGACATCCAATACGTACCTCAGAAAGCTATCAAAGGAAGTATATTGTCAGATTATCTGGCGGACCAACCAGTCGGAGATTATGAGCCTCTTAAGTTTGAATTTCCAGACGAAGACATTATGTGGGTAAATGATTTCGACGAGCCAGAGCCAGAGCCCGAGGATGGTCCCGAACCGGGCCTCTGGTGGA
The DNA here is from genome assembly GCA_963859935.3 of Lathyrus sativus. Classification (NCBI taxonomy): domain Eukaryota; kingdom Viridiplantae; phylum Streptophyta; class Magnoliopsida; order Fabales; family Fabaceae; genus Lathyrus; species Lathyrus sativus. The sequence goes on along the minus strand of OZ012737.1, from coordinate 31,976,011 downwards.
AGATGATGTTTGATGGTTCCTCCAACTACAGTGGGCACGACATAGGCGCCGTTTTGATGAATCCAAAAGGTGGCTATACCCCATTTACAGCAAGGTTAGAGTTTGAGTGCACAAACAATATCGCCGAATATGAAGCATGCATCCTTGGCCTTGAAGCAGCTATTGATCTCCGAATCAAACTTCTTGAAGTAAGTGGAGATTCAGCGTTGGTTATATATCAAGTGAAAGGTGAATGGGAAACCAAGAATGAGAAGTTGGTCCCTTACAAAGCCTACATTGTGGAGTTAATTAAGTACTTTGATGAGATCAAGTTCGAACATATTCCGAGGACTGAAAATCATATTGCTGACGCCTTAGCCATGCTAGCATCCATGTGGAAGGTCAAGTTTGTCAATGAAGCTCCGCTCATTCGAATCGAGCGTAGAAGGGAACCCGCCCACTGTCTGTTGATTGAAGAAGATGAAATTGATGAAAAGCCTTGGTTTCATGATATCAAGAATTATTTGCTCACGCAAGAGTATCCAGCAGATGCTTCTTATCTTGACAAAAGGACCTTGAGAAGACTAGCATCTAAGTTCTTCATCAGCAACGACGTACTATACAAACGAAACCACGACATGGTTCTGCTTAGGTGTGTGGACAGACGGGAAGCAGACATGCTACTCCAGGAAATTCATGAAGGGACGTTCGAAACTCATGCCAACGGTTATGCTATGTCTAAGAAGATGTTGAGGGCTGGATATTACTGGTTAACAATGGAATCTGACTGCATCCAATACGCCAGAAAGTGTCACAAGTGCCAAATATACGCTGACAAAATGCATGTTCCTCCTTCACCATTGAATGTTCTGACTTCGCCGTGGCCTTTCTCTATGTGGGGCATTGACATGATTGGGGCAATTGAGCCGAATGCTTCCAATGGTCACCAGTTCATTCTCGTTGCTATTGACTACTTCACCAAATGGGTAGAAGCTGCTTCCTACGCCAATGTGACCAAACAAGTGGTTGCTCGATTCCTCAGGAAAGAGATTATCTGCCGTTATGGGGTTCCGAGTCGGATCATCACTGACAATGGTACCAACCTGAATAACAAGACTATGAAGGAGTTGTGTGATACTTTCAAGATTGCGCATCACAATTCTTCTCCGTACCGTCCTAAGATGAATGGAGTTGTGGAGGCTGCGAATAAGAATATCAAGAAGATCCTGCAAAATATGGTTAAGACTTACAAGGATTGGCATGAAATGTTACCGTTTGTTTTGCATGGATACAGAACTACTGTTCGAACTTCAACAGGGGCAACTCCTTTCTCATTGGTATATGGAATGGACGTCGTTCTTCCCGTTGAAGTTGAGTTGCCATCTTTAAGGGTGTTGATGGAAGCAAAGTTAGATGAAGCAGATTGGGTTCAAGACAGATATGACCAGCTGAATCTTATTGATGAGAAGCGCCTGGCGGCTATATGCCACAGCCAGCTATATCAGAATCGAATGAAGAGAGCTTTTGACAAGAAAGTTCGATCCCGGGAGTTCCGTCAAGGAGAGCTCGTACTCAAAAAGATCTTGCCAGTTCACAAAGACATGCGTGGGAAATGGATGCCCAATTACGACGGCCCGTTTGTTGTTAAGACAGTTTTCTCCAGAGGATCGCTAATTCTTACTACAATGGACGGTGAAGAGCTCGCCCATCCTGTAAATTCCGATGCAGTCCGAAAATATTATGCCTAAAAATAAAAATAAAAAAATAATAATAATAATAATAATAACAAAAAAATGAATGAAAAAATGCGGCTCGCTAAGTTGAAAACCCGAAAGGGCGGCTTAGGCAAAAATGAGCGTCCCGGTGGATTGAAAACCCGAAAGGGCGGTCCAGGCAAAAGTTAGGGACAAAGGCATTTCACTGCATTGGAAGACACTGAGCATTGCAGACGCTTTTATAGAAATCCACTTCAAATCCAATCACTCTCTTCAGAAGCAAGGTTGTGGGTAGTCTTAGTCGTCAGGGTCAGTAGGTCGTCGGATTCAATGTAACCTTTCCCATATTGCCAATTTCAAATTTGTAATTTCCCATGGAGCTATACCTTTAGCAAGCTACCATTCTTCAATAAAAATTTACCTTTTGCTTTTCAACGCCTTTGTGCACGTCATCTCTATTTTATTTTTGTTATGCAGTTTGCTGTTGTTAATAATCGGTGAACATGAAAAGTGTTTTTCAAAACTAAAATATATTTTCTCGAAAATACAATTGGAAATGAAAGTTACTTTGACTTATGTAAATTTGTGAAGGATCTATTCGTCCCCAGTAAATCTTATTGTTGCATAAACATTTGTTCATTACCAGCATTTTCCCAGTGTCAGCCCCCAGCGAGACTTTAAGCTGACAACACTTTTGGGAGCCATCCGATAAATCCCCAGTGACTCTCAAGACTGCAGAGATATCCCCGGTATCCTCCAAGTGATATATGTTCTTGAACCCCATTCTCAGCGGAATTATTTGTTCCTCAGTGAAATTGCCTTACTTTCCTCAGGAATGTTCCCCAGGAGGTTGCCATATCCACCCCAAGAAGTCCAGATACTTTCCCCATGAATGTCTGTTGATTTCTCCCCAGTAAGTCCGACGAACTCTCCTCAGGGAATTTTGATATATCTTATCCCCAGTCGGATATACCTTTCCCCAGGAAGCCGAGGTACTTTTCCCAGGAAGTCGCTACACTATCTCCATGAAGCTGTCTAGCTCCACACCTTCCCCATATAGAGGATATTTATTTTATCCTCGGAAGTCTATGATCCAACAGTTCTTGAGCTGATTATGGTTCATGATAGCAATCCCTCACATGAAGTCATGACATTTTATCCCCATGCGGAGGTCATGAATCCCCAGTTGAAGTCAGGGCATCATACTCTCCGGTGAAGTCGTATCGCATCCCCATGTGGAAGTCATGATATTTTCTCCCCAGGGAAGTTAGAACTTTAAAGCCAGATTTGGTTCTACCATTAACTTTTCCTATTCTCGATAGATGTACTGTTGCAGAGGCCGCCGGGTATTCTTGTCAGGATGTTTATTTCATCTCATGTCTCCCCTCTCACTTGTTTTGTCAGCATAAGCATAAGCATGAGCATTACATACTCATTTTCATTTCATTGTCATACACATGAACATACACATTCGTATACACTTTGGCACACGCATTAGCATTTGCATGCTTGCTATTTGTCGTCATCCTTGTCATTACCGCCGAGTAACTGGGTTTGTCCGCTCTCTCCAAGTAGATCGTCAGCCCTAAGCATAAAATACCTACTTGTTCCCAGTTTCCCCATAGAGTTCAACCCTCGTGGACGATGGTTATTTCCGTTACCTCTCCGCGTTAAGATAAGGTAGTCCCCATTCGAGTTCGTTTCCTCAATGGAGTCTTGTTTGACAGTTCTTTCTATCCCAATTCTAGATCGAACTTCGGTCTCGTCGGTCACCGAACCTACCTGGACGTGCATTTATTTTGCGATATCTTTCAAGAAAAGCATTTACAATCCTTTGCAGATATGCGACAGTTCTTGCCCGAGAAGCTTATCACTACATTGCACAATAGACAAGCAACAGTTCCCAGCCGAGGAGCTTATCACCTACCTTACACTTTACAATACACTTTACAATTGATCTTCTCATACAAGGAGCTCATTATTACATTACAGTGATCTAGATGTTTGCCATCATCACAACATTCTTGACAATTTACATTACAGTGATCTAGATGTTTGCCATCATCACGACCTTCTTTACAATTTATGTTACCTGCTATCACTCAGTGATCTAGATGTTTGCCATCATCACAACTTTCTTTACAATTTACATTACCTGTTACCACCTCTACAAGCAGTTCTCACCCGAGAAGCTTATTATTGCCACTCTTGCAAATAAGCGGCATTTCTCGCCCGAGAAGCTTATCCTATCTTCGTTATGACTTGCAGCAAATGGCCATCTCCAGTGAGCAGTTTGGTTTCCATTTCCCGTATCATTTTGAAGAAAGGGGAGGTTTGAGCAGAATCATATTCAGGAGAGTGTGAATCTTGTAGTATGAAGAAGTTCAGTTTACCCTTTAGTAAAAGAAGGAGCAGAATCATATTCAGGAGAGTGTGAATCTTGAAGTATGAGGAAGTTCAATTTACCCTTTAGTAAAAGAAGAATCTGAATCATATGTCCAAAGCGTCGACCTTAGATATGAGGAGGTTTATTAATTAGATAAGCAACAACCTCTTTATTTGAGAGCTTATCCAGTTTGGCATATAAGTCCCTTCCAACGATAAGTGGCTATTCTCTCTCGAGAGGCTTATCAGGGCATTTCCCATTAAAGTCCATTTATTTTGGAATACAGTCGGTTTTACCCTGTATATTTTCTACGGATTCCTAAATTCCGTCTGATCCTGTCACGAGGGAGAGTTTCCAGAAGCTCGGATGTTATTCTTTGCTCAATGCTCCAGCATCTTGTTAATCGACCCTACACTTGCAGATCCAGTTTCATTTTCTTACTCTAGAGTATCAGCCAGTCACGCCTGAACCTGTTGAACATTTACTCCTAGATATTCCCCAGTGGAGGTTGTCTCATCGGTGCCATCTCCATTGAGGATCCCGTTCTTACCGTTTCCCTTTTTGAAAGTGGCAATTGGTCATGCTCGCACCAGTTGACTATCACTTTAGAATTCCCCGGTGTCGTGTTGTTGTCCCAGCGCGTCGTATTCCCCAATGTGTTTTTCTCGTAGCGTCTGTCGCCTGCATCGTCGTGTCATCTGCATCCGTGTGTTAATCATTCCAGCATACACATCATATTATATTCATGGCATCGTCATTAGTTTGTTTCCGTCTTTGTCCATAACATTGCATATCGCTGCATCTAAGGGAAAATTTTTCGGTTAACTATATTTAAATCCCTTTCACCGTGATTTCTCGAGCCTACGTCGCTCAAATCATTCGGTGAAGTTATTTAAATAGGGGCAACTGTAATACCCCAAATTTTACCCTCAGATTAGTCGATTCATGTCACATGTCATCTCATTTTTTGCATCAGCTAACTATTAACAGGTTACGTAGCTTGTTTTCGTTTTGCAGGAACCGCATCTGGTACACTTTAGCTGTTAAAGGGCAAAATGGTCATTTTCATGTTGTTTGCTGACTATTTTTGAAGATGAGCTGTCGTCGGAGATTTATGGAATGAATAGAGCCTCTGTCTCTGAATTCCTTATTTTCTTTGAAAGTGAACAAAAATTCACGGTAATTTTGGGCATCAGGATGTTTGAAATACAGTAATCAATTCAACGGGTTGAGACCCTGTCGTCAGTGGATTCCTGAGATAGTTAGTTTGTCATGTGGGTTGGATTATGTTGAGATATTAATTTGGTTTGGTTCAAGTTAAATGCAAGGATCTGCTATGCGGAATTTGGTTTCAACAGACATTTATTTCTCTGTTTCTTCTGCTACCTGCCATTCAAATTTTAAAAGGGAAGCAGTGAATTTATTCTGACTCAAGTCTAGAGTTAATATACCTATTTAATCATGATCTTGGGCCGAATTAGTTCAGGACATGGGATCTCGTTATCAGAGAGACATGTTGAATTTTTCAGCACCGCGGTCAACTTTGTTTTGCCGTAATTGGATTTCTCTGCTTCATTCAAGGCCGGTACCGCTTCTATCACCAGGCACAATTTAAATTGGGCAGGAAATTTGGGGCCATTTTGATCTGGTTGATGAAGTTCAGTCGAAATTTGTGTCGGAAATGAGATTAGTCGGATAAGTTGGAAGAACCAGAGATTAATAGAAATATGTAGCTTTTATTTCGTTTGAATCATTTGCATCGCATTTTATTTCATTTTAAAAATCAAAAGAACAAAAATAGTTCCTTTCCTTTCTGTCAGTTTGTTTTCATGTTATTAATTTCATGTCAATTTAAATCTATCACATGTCTCTTTTAAAAAAAAAAGTTAATCGGTCATTAGTGCATTGTTTCATAATCTTATTTCATTAAAATAATTTTATTCCAATTTAAAACTTGTTCACTTTAATATATTTCTTTTCTTTTAACCAAAGTTAGTTTTTAATAATGATTGATTTTACAATGTATAATTAAGGATTTTATTAGAACTAATAACAAATCTTAAACTAAATGAATAAATGAATAAAGAATAAATAAACTAAATATTTTATTAATAATAATTAAAATTACAATATATATATATATATATATATATATATATATATATATATATATATATATATATATATATATATATATATATATATATATATATATATATATATATATATATATATATATATATAATTACAAAAAAATTAATAAAATATTGTAAAGTTACATTTTTGCATAAAATATAAAAAAAATTCTAAAGCTTCTAATGTTCTTCCGATTATCCAGCTACGAGTTTCCGACCTCATTCGTACCTGCAAAACAAGACAAAGAGACAAATTTTAATGGTTAGTTCGACACCCTCAGAACGGTGTCATCACCAGGTGTCCTTCCTCGGCCAATGGCCTATCCGGCAACGGTCTGTTCTTACCGATATTACCGAAAGATGAAGAGGAGAGTAGTTTGAAGAATTGGTTCGAGAAGTGGTTTGTTTCGGAAAGGCGGTTTTCCCGAAATTGGACCTTTCCGAACTCATTCCAAACAAGTTCAGAATTGCAAAGCTAACAAGTTCGGAAAAAGGCAATTCCAACAAGTTCAGCTAAACCAGTTCAAACCAGTTTAGAACAGTTCGGATAAACCAGTTCAAACAAGTTTAGAACAATTCAGAGGAAAATCAAATCAAACAAGTGGAAAACGGGTCACTGAATAAGTCGAGAGAAAATCCCAGCTAACTCGGTCAAACAGTCCTAGTTTTCAGCCAAAGCCCACGCAAACTTCATTAAGATTCTCAAAACCTCACCGTCAACAAAGGAAGCAACAACAATATTCTTTCATCACCTTAAGAATTGCAACAAAAATCTGCCCATCAAAGACATCACAGAAGTATAAATATCACATAAAGAGGTTCTTAAAAGGGGACTCAAAAAAAAAAGAAGGAAAAAGACGGCAGCAACAAAGGAGAAGTACATTACCGAACCTTAGACGAAACCAAAACGGCGACCATCTAAGGAGAGACTCAGAGAACCCAACGGGTTCTTCATCATCGTAAGGGGAGGACAGACGAAAAGCGGCGGCGGGGGATTCAGAAACCCGAAGTTTCATCATCATCCTATAAAGAAGAGGAGCGGAGCATCATCGACCTGTAACTCTACTAGAATCGAAAAGCTTCACCGAGTTCGAATCTTCAAGGCTTAGATTTCGATGAAATCATCATCGCCGGCGAGAGAATAGCGAAGACGAATCGTCACCATTTCAGAAGAACCCACCGCGGCGGCAAGAACCCAAAGTCACCACCGACACAGCCGCCGCTTCGAACCTGCATAGAAGGTGAGAAACGGTTGACGGTTTTTATGGTTTCTTTTTGTTTATGTGCAGATACCGCAAGCAGGAGAAGGGGCATGCAAGCAGAGGAAACGGAGGAGAAACAAGAGGCGTTAAGAAAAGAAGAAGATCGAAGCTCCAAATGGCCTCCCATGGAGGATGAAACCGCCGGCGACGGATATGAAAACCCTTTATGTCATTTAGTTTTCCATTATTTTATATTTATTGGTTTTCGGTTTATCTGTTATGAATGTGTGGTACAGTTGCATTTCAGGAATTGAGTTTCAAAACGAAAAGAAAACAGAAGGTCATGGCATAAGTAGGCATTAAAGTATTAATAAATACGTGGTTCTTAAGTCATAACAGAGCTATAATTCATTTTGCATTAATTATTAAATTTCATTTGTGCATAGAAAGTTTAAATTTCATTTTTGCATTAATGAGTCCATTTTTGCATAAAAAAGGTTTAAAGTTATTTTGCATCAAAACGTTACCGCACATTCTTTACATTAAATTAATTCATTTTGCATTAGGTTGTATTTTTGCATAAAATTTACAATCCATTTTTTGCCTTAAATTGTCAAATTAAATTTTGCATAAAAAATAATAAAAAATATTCATTTTGCATTTCGAGGGAAATTAAAAATCATTTTTTTTGCATTTAAATTTGAAGTTCATATTTTAGCATTAAGAATTTAAGCATATTTTAGCATAAAAAAATCAATTCATATTTTAGCATTTAAAATTAGTTCATATTTTAGCATTAAGAATTTAAGCATATTTTAGCATAAAAAAATCAATTCATATTTTAGCATTTAAAATTAATTCATATTTTAGCATTTAAAACTAATTCATATTTTAGCATTTTAAATTAATACATATTTCAGCATTAAAGTTAAAACATATTTTAGCATTTTGAATTAAAACATTTTAGCATTAAACATTTTAGCATTTAAAATTAAAATATTTTTTAGCGTTTAAAATTCCTCTCTTGCCAGTCGTTCGTTTGAGTTTAAATCTCGTCAATAAATTTGTTTTAGCTTATCATCTATTCCATTCGTCTGTTTGTTCCATGGATGTAATTTACGCGAAGCCATGGTCGCGATTCATTTGTTTATTTTTCCGCGTTGCATTATTTTTTTGGCCCATGGGGGGTTTGTAATTTACGCGAACGGCCGCGACGCTTTCTTTACTTTCCGCATTTTTATTTCTGCTATACAATATTTTCTCTGTTTGCATGTTTACCGTTAATTAACCCTCCGAAGGAATTAGGATTAACAGTTTGACCGCCGAGTCAATAACCCTAATTTCAACCGTTTCTAAACCCTAATAGTCTAGGTGTCCCGCTGTGGACGAAAATACCATTTACCCTAGCATTAGGTCAAAGAGTCGTCGTACTCTGTTTAGGGTTTCCCACCGTGGAATCCCTAGTTTAACCCTAATTTCAATTCAACAATTTTAACATAGAAATTGGAGTTTCAAAGACTCCACGTAAGCGTTTCCTTAAGAAATGCTTACTCCCTATCGAAACCTTGACCACAGTCAAGATGTTTCTAACCTCCCTTTCGAGGGGAACTACGATTACTCTGATTCCATTCCCTATCCAGGATACGTAGGCACAAGATGCGATGTCTTGCCGAGTAAAATTAGGACTAACCCTTAGGTCTTTAGGTCACTCTATCCCTTAGCTCAATATATATTAAAGCAGATAATAAATAAAAATAAAAAAGCATACAATAAACAAAAGGTTCATGTAGAGTACTACAGAAGTTTAGGGTGCTAGTACCTTCCCTAAGCTTAACCAACCCATTACCTAGGTCTCTCCCCGCATTGTGTTTACGATGCAAAAATAGGTTTTCCCTCTTTTGACCTTTTCCTTCGGATAAATCAAAGAGCGGTTGTGAATTAAGAATTGTGATTCAAACTAATTAATAGTTTGATATCTTATTTCCACCGCAACAAATACCAACCAAAAGTTGGGATGAAATAAGAGTTACCAACCTAAAGTTGGGATAAAAGGCTACTAACCAAAAGTTAGAATCACTGGAACGCCACCGAAGGAAAACTCACAATGAAGACTACCAACTAAGAGTTGGGATGATCAACAAGGATTACCAACCAAACGTTGGGATAAAACAAGGATTACCAACCAAATTTTGGGATAAAAGGTTACTAATAAAAAGTTAGGATCGCCAGAACATCGACCGAAGGCAAACTCACAATGAAGACTACCAACCAAGAGTTGGGATGATCAACAAGGATTACCAACCAAAAGTTAGGATAAAACAAGGATTGCCAACCAAAATTTGCGATAAAAGGCTACTAACCAAAAGTTAGGATCACCAGAACGCCGTCCGAAGGCGAACCCACAATGAAGAATACCAACCAAAAGTTGGGATATAGACTTCACAGGGGAGAGTACCAACCAAAAGTTGGGATAACATGAAAAGGTACCAACCAAAACTTGGGATAAAGCTGGAGACTACCAACCAAGAGTTGGGATGATCAACAGAAGGGGTACTAACCAAAAGTTAGGATAACCACAAAAAACACAAAATAAATGTTGGGATATGGCCCACAAAAGATACCAACCAAGAGTTGGGATAACAATAGGGATATACAGGAAGTAGAATCAACCGACTTACAACCTGAAAAGAAGACTCCGCTAGGGGGAAGAGAAGTTTAAACAAACAAACTATGTCGGGGAGCATAAGTAAGATGAACACATTTGTCAATGATTTTACCGGAGATAAAGTAACACAAAATTTCATGAGTTATGCCATTGCCTGCTAGAGAGATGTCTGGCAACAATGATGTCAAACATGGCTTATGCTTCGAATGCATATGTTTGAATATGGTGTAATGCTCCATACGAAATGGAAATGTTACACATTTGGAAGATACAATGCAAAGATGTTTATTCTATGCAAAAAGAACAACTCTACCGGGAGAAGTGCTGAGAAGATCAACAAACAAACTCTGTTGAGGAAGACAACCTGAATGGCCTTCCTGAATATAATCTCTACTAAAAACTCCACTCTACTGGGAATCATGAGTAACATCTGTTGGGAAACGTCCAAAGAATCTGATTTTGAAAAATGCCAATGATTATTGGACTTTAAACCTGTTGAGGATATCAACCAGCGTTGATCTACATGTCGAGGGAATCAACACCAAACTCTGCTTGGGGAGAGAAGTCAATGATACCAATCCTCCTGGGGAATAACGTTGAGCTTACCCTGCTGGGGAGAAATATCCTTCAACCTTACCCTACTGGGAATAAGTGTACACCGTTGCTGGCAAAATTACTTCTGATTTGATGACAAGACTCTATGGGGAAGACAAAGTCTCTGTTGTGGGAATAAACAACAAGTCTTCTACTGAACAGTTGTCTGCTTGTATACCAACATCATTATGTCTGGAGTAGTCAACCTTTGAACACTCGCTGGGGAGTATAAATCAATTCTGGATAGGGAACACAACCTTCTGAACTCCTGCTGGGGGAGGAATGATTAAGAACTTCACCATGCGTTGTTGATAGTGTTAGAACTTCACTGTTGGAGAGAAAAGTTCTACTGGGGAGAGGATCATGTCATTCTGCAAACAAACAATGAATAATAGGATGCTCTAAATGTGAAATGGATACCTCAGTTACCATTCGTGACACCCATCATTCAAATAAACTCATTATTTTCAATATGCTCTGTAAAGCCTAATGTTTTCACAAGTAATGTTTATTATAAATATCAGACATTTTCGTAAACAAAACAGTAAAAGTAAAAACAGAAATAAAAAGCTCTTTGAGTGAAATGAATACTTTATTGATTGAATGACATGTAAATAGGTAGGTTACAATTTGGATGCAATTCCTGAAAATAGGTAATTATGCAAAAAGTAAAAAGAATATACAAATGTCGCCAATATGGGAATAGATATCCACCATGTGTCGATTTAGCTATGACATGTGTGCCTTCAATGTTCACAAATTCTTCGCCTTCTGAAAAGACTAATTGAACTGATTTCTTTCTTTTGGGATAACCATGTATCAAGATAAAATCACAGATCGAATACAGACCGCAGACGTTTTCTTTCAAATCCCTAACTTTTACCTGGATCACCCTTTCGAGTTTTCAATCCACCGGGATACACATTTTTGCCAAAGTTTCCTTTTCGGGTTTTCAAATTTGCGAGTTTATTCTTTTTTCTTTTATCCCTAATTTTTGACTGAACCTTTTCCTTTTGTGGTTCGTCAAGATGCCCCTTTTTTGCCTGGACTTTTCATTTTGTTGTCTAGCGGGTCTCTTTTAAGAAAAGTATTGTTCAACTGCGTCTGCCTTCATAGGGGACATAAAGTCTTCATCGTCCATAGTTGATAGTAACAAGGCTCCACTAGAGAAAACCTTTTCTTACCACATATGGCCCTTCATAGTTTGGATTCCATTTGCCCTAGTGATCTGTCTGTGGATGAATGATCCTTTTCAAAACCAAGTCACCTGTCTGGAAGCACCGAGGAAGCACTTTCTGATTAAAGGCTTTCTTCATCCTGCTTTGGTACAATCGGCCATGTGAAATGACTGCCAATCTCTTCTTGTCAATAATGTTCAACTGATTCAACCTGGATTGCACTCATTTAGCTTCGTCAAGCTTCACGTCAACCAACACTCTCAAAGAAGGAATCTCAACTTCTAGTAGTAAGACTGCCTGCATACCATACACTAATGAGAAAGGAGTTGACCCTGTTGATATACGCACCGAAGTACGATAACCGTGTAAAGAAAATGGCAACATTTCATGCCAATCCTTGTCGGTTACCACCATCTTCTGCACAATCTTCTTGATATTCTTGTTTGCTACCTTAATAACGCCATTCATCTTTGGATGGAACGGAGAAGAATTGTGATGTTCAATTTTGAAACTCTAGCATAGTTCCTTCATCATCTTGTTACTCAAGTTTGAACCATTATCAGTAATGATTCGCTTTGGGATTCCATAACGACAGATTATGTCCTTCTTTATGAACCAGGAAACTACCTGCTTTGTAACAATGGCAAACGCGGTCGCTTCTACCCACTTCGTAAAATAATCAATGGAAACCAGAATAAAGCGATGCCCATTGGAAGCAGTCAGCTCAATCTTTCTGATCATATCAATGTCCTACATAATAAAGGGCCAAGGAGATGTCAACAAGTCCAGAGGGGTTTTGGCACATGCGCCGTATCGGCATAAACCTGGCATTTATGGTATTTTCTGGCGTATTTGAAATAGTCATATTCTATAGTCATCCAATAATACCCAACCCTCAACAATTTTCTCTCCATTACATGTCCACCGACATGAGTATCAAATGAACCTTCGTGAACCTCTTCCATCAACAGGTTTGCTTTGTGTTCATCAACACAATGCAATAAGACCATGTCGAAGTTTCTCCTGTACAATACATCATCCTTGTTCAGATAGAAATTGTCCATAAGCTTTCTCAGAGTCTTCTTATCCTTGCTAGATGCCCCATATGAGTACTCCTGATTCTTGAGAAAACACATGATATCTTAATACCATGGCTTTCCATCTGATGCCTCTTCAACTAAAAATACAAAGGCAGGTTTGTCAAGATGCATAATGGTGATTGTTAGAGCTTCATTCTAGAAATTTACTTTGTACATTGACACTAACGTGGCCAACACGCCTGCCATCTGATTCTAAGCCCTAGGCACATGATGAAACTTGACTATGTCAAAGAAAGGCATCAGACTTCTGGCATAATTCTTATATGGCACCAAGTTGCCTAACGAGTTTCTCATTCTCCTCTAATCTGATTAACAACCAACGCTGAATCGCCATACACATCAAGACTCTTGATCCTCAAATCAATGGCCTCTTCTAAACCCATAACGCACGATTCATCTTCTACTTCATTATTTGTGCAAGAGAACGTCAATCGGGCAGTGAACGATATATAAGAACCGTGAGGCAAAGGATTGACAGCACCGTCAAAAACCAAACTCATTTGAAATCCAATCTCAGGACCCTCATCAGGCAAAGGATCATCATAGTCTTTCATCTTCAAAAACATGATGTCTTCATTTGGAAACTCAAACTTCATCGGTTGGTAGTCTTCAATTGGTTGTTCAACAAGATATTCTGACAGAACACTCCCTTTAATAGCTTTTTAGGAAACATACTGGATATCATATTCTGTCAAAACCATTTGCCATCAGGCAATCCATCTGGAGAGTGCTTGCTTCTCAAACACATACTTAATCATATCCATCTTCGATATCAATAGGGTTGTGTAATTTAACATATAATGTCTCAAACGCTTAGCCGCCTAAGCAAGCGCACAACATGTTTTCTCCAACATCGAGTACCTCGACTTGCAATCAGTGAACTTCTTACTCAGGTAGTAGATAGCATGCTTTTTTCTACTTGTCTCGTCGTGTTGACCGAGCACACACCCTATTGAATTCTCAAGAACCGTAAGATACATGATCAAAGGTCTCCCTGCTACTAGAGGCATGAGTATCGGAGGTTCCTACAAGTATTCTTTTATTTTCTCAAAAGCCTTATGACAGTTTTCATTCCACCTGGTCCCTTAATCTTTTCTCATCAATTTGAATATAGGCTCGCAAGTGGTTGTAAGGTGAGAGGTGAACCTTGCAATGTAGTTCAATCTCCCTAAGAAACCATGAACCTCTTTTTTCGTCCTCAACTTAGGCATTTCTTGTATGGCTTTTATTTGGGCAGGATCTACCTTAATACCCCCTTCACTCGCAATGAAACCCAACAACTTTCCAGATCTCACCCCGAAGGTGCACTTGTTAGGATTCAACCTCAGCTTGAATTTCCCCAACCTTTCAAACAACTTCAGAAGATTAACCAGATGTCCCTCTTCTGTATATGACTTCACAATCATGTCATTAACATAGACTTCAATCTCTTTGTGAATCATATCACGAAAGAGAATCACCATCGCCCGCTGATAGGTTGCCCCATCATTTTTCAATCCAAAGGGCATCTCCTTATAGCAAAAAGTCCTCCACGGTGTTATGAAAGTAGTTTTATCCATGTCCTCTAGGGCCATTTTGATTTGGTTATACTCAGAGAAGCCATACATGAAGGAAAACATGAAGAATTAAGCAGTGTTATCAACTAACACGTCAATGTGTGGGAGCGAGAAATCATCTTTAGGACTTGCTCTGTTTAGATCTCTATAATCAACACACATCCTGACCTTTCCATCCTTTTTAGGTACATGAACAATGTTAGCAACCCACAGAGGATAGTTTATGACAGCAAGAAACCCTGCAGCCAACTGCTTATGAACCTCTTCTTTAATCTTGACTGCCATGTCAGGGCTCATTCTTCTCAATTTCTACTTTATGGGCAGACATTCTTCTCTGAGAGGCAACCGGTGTACCACAATATCTATATCCAGTCCGGACATGTCTTGATAAGACCAAGCGAAGATATTTGTATACTCTCGGAGAATTTCAACCAATCTTCTATTGACACTGTCTTCCAAAGCAACTCCAATTCTTATCTCTTTCTTAACATCCTCGGTGCCCAAGCTTATCTCGAGCATTGGATACCTTGATCCATTTTCTCCTATTTCAGAAGTCTGGCCAATTCCTCAGGTAGTTCACAATCTTCATCAGTCTCTTCTTCAGCTTGATAAATGGGATTATTAAAGTCATACTGAGCCATAGCTGAATCAGAATCGATGGAATCTGAGATATAAGACCTGCATGATTGATGTTTTATGTTTATTATGAAATGTAACAAAAAAACACAAACATATTTCCATTTTCTATTAATAAATGTAAAAACAAAAAAGGAAAACACGGATCAAAATATTTGAATGCAAAAACGTCATTTATTTATGATGGTAGTGCAAATAAACAAAGAGGCCATACAGATGGGCAACTACGTCTTGGGCAGAACGTAGGACTGGACATAAACAAAAAACAATAAGAATTACTCTTCAAGGGTGATCTGAATGATTTCTTCAGCCGTCCAACTGCCAAGTTCCTGACCAGGAATACAAGGACGGATCCAAGCATCCATGTCACAATTGTTGTCCCATTCATCATCCCCAATATCATGAATTCTATCAAAAATAACTCCACCGCTGGTGAATCTGATAGGTCCTTTGTACTTCTGAGGGTCTTATGATGAACTGGAGGGCTTGTACCCCAGACCAAACTTATCTTGCTTGAAAAGAACCTCTAAAACTTGGCCTGGCCTATGAGAGTTACCAGATTCAACAACTACACGTGCTTCCTTAAACAAAGACATTGAAACATCTAGACCTTTAACCTTGACATGAGACTTATCTTGAATTTGCACACCTTTGAAGGCTTGACACAAAGTTTCGTGAATTTACCCATCCACTTCCGCATACTTAAACATTGATAAATGACTGACCATTATGTCTTCCTCCCCCGCAAACAACAACCACATTTCTTTCCATCATATACTTCAACTTTTGATGTAAAATGTGAAATTCTGGTATGCAGATCTCATATGTCGCAAGAATATTGATCTCTGCTGAAACAAGGACGAGGACAGATCATGACCAATTTAAATTTCTTTAAATTGTACCAATGTCATGACGTCTGTTGTAACATCAGCAGGCTGACAGACTATTTATCTAACCATTTAAATTGTGCAGAATTGTAAATGCTGAAACATAAATAACACAAGTAATTATTCACCCAGTTCAGTGTCAACCACACCTACATCTGGGGGCTACCAAGCCAGGGAGGAAATTCACTATTAGTAGAATTAATTCAGAGTCAAACAACCTATTTGCACTCTTCACTTAAGACCTTCCCAATAACACTTCTACCTAGAATCCACTAGACAAGAGACCCCGCTCACTCCCCCTCAATCACCACAGTGATAAACAATTCACAATTATAGTATGAAGACACTCTTCAAACACACCTTGATCTTGCTTCACAGCTTTTATCAAGAGACACACACTCTTGCTTAAAAGCTTTGAGTGACACAATGAACACACATGTTCATACACAATAACCAAAGCAATTATACATCATACAATTACTTGGCACATAAGGAATTCTAAGACTCCTAGACACATGTGAAAAACAAACCTCTTCACTCACAAAACACACGTGAAGAGCAACACTCTTCACTCACACAACACACGTGAAGAGCAACACTCTTCACTCACAAATATACTCTTGCTTAAAAGCTTTGAGTGAACAATTAGCATTGTCCTAACAACAACCTAAACATGTCTACCACTATGCATCCAAAGATACAAAGGGTGACTTACAAGGTCACACACAATGGACTCTCAAAACCTTATACCTTAATTCTATACTCAAGTTTTTCTTGTTGTGAGTGCATGATTTCCCTTGCTTTTGCTCCTTCTTAAATAGCAATGCATACTGGGCTTAGGCTGGTCACAAGTAACAAACTTTAGGCTTAACCAAGTTAAACCACTTTCTATAATTCAAGGTGTTGTCAAATTAGGTCACAACTGCTTCATGTTATGTCCAGCCCTGACTAGAATCTCGCCTGAGATAACTAAGGAGCCATAACAGGTTTCCTGAATTCTAGCCTGAGATATCTCAAGTAAAATACTAGAAAACTAAAACTGTGCGCCTGATGTCATACGATCAATGTTACAGCATCCAGTCATGACATCCAACTTACTTGACTCTTAGTTGACCAAACTCCCCCTGCTGAACACTCTTGCAGAATCTTCTTCATAACAGTAGGAACAAGCATATTATAGTTTCCTAAAAAGTCTCAAAGATCCTTTTTATGAACACCAATTAAATCTGCACTTTGTTCCTAATAAATCATTTTGCTCTGCACATACTGATGAGGTATATCCAAAGCACTTATGTCAAGTGATAAAACAGCAGCACCTGCTGTACCAGACAGCGATGTCATGAAATTCAGTATAACATCCATGACAACAGTTCTGTCATCAGCTCCTGCTGCACCAGACAGTGATGTCATGACATAGGTAATGACATCCTATTTAAAACACATGAAAATAGTTATGTCATCTACTTTTTCTAGCTCCTGTTGCACCAGACAACGATGTCATGACATTGGTAATGACATCCTGTTTAAAACACATGACAACAGTTCTGTTACCACAACTCCTGTTGTATCAGACAATGATGTCATGACATTGGTCGTAACATTGTGATTAAAAACACATGACGGTAGATGGATGTCACGACATTCAGCATGACATTCACATTAAAACACTCCACAGCAGTTCTGTCACCACAGCAGATATATATGTTATAACATCCTACTTAACATCGGTGCAGAATCATGTTTTACCAAAATTTAGCCAATCATAGAACCATGGACAATTCTATATCATAGAATCATGGAACTAACAATCTCCCCCTTTGGCTAAAACAACCAAACAACATCAGGTCAGCAGCAGTAGATACCAACACTTTACTCCCCCTTGGTTTAGTAAAAAAATGACAAAAATTGGAGTAAATGTACATACTACTCAGTTGTCATTCTGCACATGGTGTCCAAGTCTGACATTTCTTGATCTCTAATAAAAAGACTGCACCAATAACCATGGACACTGACTTAACCTCCTTGTTGAACTCACTCAGCCAGTGTAAAATCAGCCATGAACCATAGCTCTTTGAGAGTACACCCTGAACAGTTTTGAATCTTGAGTTCTTGCCTTGTCTGAAGCTGCACCTTCAGGAGTGACACTTACCAATTAAAGGATGATCAGTCAAATACTTGCCAACTACCAACTGATTTTAAATCCCCAAATTGAGACACAAGAAAATTCTGCAGAGAAAAATAAATTCTCCCAGACACAAACCAATGTTTTACACAACTCCATATCAGCACAGTGTCAACACAAGTAATGCAGTTGTACATCAGACATGTACACAACTCCCCCTGTCATGCATAATCAGCACTCCCCCTAAAAGAGAGAACCCAAACACATGAAGAATCACTACAACTTCTTCATATTCACACATTAGAAACACATGCAACTCTACACCCCTTATTTTACAAACCATGCTGGAACCAATATCAAAAGTAGTTGCAGGATTACTATCTAGAAGATTTCTTAGATTTCAGCTTTAACAAAAAAATCTCTAAGATGTCAGAGTGTCTTGATCAAGGCTGATGGTGTCTTGATCTTCGTCTTCACCTGTCAAACAAGACACAACACTTGGAGAGAGGCTCAAAACCCTAGTTTAATCCATTGATACCCAATGACAGAATAAAATATACTGTCAAGTTCACCTTGAGCTAAAGCAGTAACATAATGTCACAACATCTTGTCTGACATTCCATCCTCCTAGAGGCATACAGTCACAAACTGCTTGAAGCCACAAGCAATCTTGAGACACAACTGTACCATTGCAGCACCATATCCTAGATAGAAGTATACCTCCCCATACCAAGGATAACTAGTGCTCATTTAGAAGCACGTGAACGGAAAACATAAGACTTGAAATTATGGCAAGCACACGATGGATGTTATTGTGGACGTTGTGACATCCATTGTAACATAGACTACTGCAGTTAATAATAAGCTGTAAGGAGAAGCAGTAAATAACACAGTAATTGTTCACCCAGTTCAGTGTCAACAACACTTACATCTAGGGGCTACCAAGCCAGGGAGGAAATTCACTATTAGCATAATTAATTCAGAGTCAAACAACCTAGTTTGCACTCCTCGCTTAAAACCTACCCAATAACACTTCTGCCTAGAGACACTCTAGACTTGAGTATACCCACTCACTCCCCCTCAATCACCTCAGTGATATCAACACACAATTACATAACAGTTATGGAGGTACACTCAAAAAACACACCTTGATCTTGCTTCACATCTTTGATCAAGTGACACACACTCTTGCTTAACAACTTTGAGTGACACAACAACTTAGAACCTACCTAACCAATGCATCATACAGATGCTTGGTGTACAAGTAATCCTAAGACACACTTCACACGTGAAGAACAGAACTTCTTCACTCACAAGGACTCTTAGTATGCACTCTCTAATCTTCTGTTCAGAGCTGCCTTTCTAGGATTGCTCCTTTTATTATTTATAGCAGCAGTCAGTCCTTGGGCCTTGGTGCAGAAATTAGGTTTACCCAAACCTCTCTTCAAAAAGCTGCACTTACCACTTATGTCAGGTACATTTAATTTCTCCATGGCTTCTAAAATGTTTCCTGACTTCCAGCTTGAGCTTCTATAAAGTTTCCTGAATTCTAGCCTGAGCTTCCTCATTCTGAATAACAGAAAACTAAACCTGCGCACTTGATGTCATACGATCAGTGTCATGAAATTCAGTATGACATCCAACTCAACTTACTACTTACCCTGCATATAGTGTGTCACATCATTAGTTATGACATCTATACACACTCTAATATTTTTCCATAAAATGCAGCCAATAAGAAGCACTTATAAGACCCATCTTCATGTCTTCAAGAGCTCACTCTCTGTTCAACACACCTGCTAAACGCATTCACTTACTGCTTGCACCACAAGCCCATAGTACACCCATCAAACACAAGTTCTCCCCCTATCTTTGATAAAAGATGCTCCAAGATCACCACATTCTATCTCATGCTCATACAGTAAGAAGGCACACAACAAATCCACTTCTTTCTAGAGTTACTTGCAGGAAAAGAACCCTTTTTCCACAAGTATTTTGACCTCACCCTAAGTCAGAGAACAAGATAGACACCTCATAATCCAAGACACTTTTTTCCTTATCATTCTCCCGTATGATAAGTTTAGAATACTTCTGATCCAACTAGTGACTATCATCTTCCACAATCTGAACTTCAAGTTCAGCAATCAAAATGATGTTCTAACATCAGTTAGGACATCCTAATCACAAACACCATTCATAATGGTTCTTAATACACTAACCACTTGGACTTACTATTTGAATAATAATCCAATCATCCAAGAGCACAATTCCACCAATGAGAAATCCAAAGAACATAGAGACAATAACCTTGCATACCTCTCCACGAATAAGGCATTCATCCTTCATAAGATCCAAGATATGCACAGAAGCAGAACCTGCTTTGGTCTTCAAATAACTACCCTTTTGCACAAGAGTAGTTTTCTACAAGCACACTACTAAAATAACCAAATGCCACCGTTTGATTACTCAGCATCTTTCAGAGCTCTAGAAGGTCTTCTACCACACAACCTTGATCTTCAAGTTACATATTCTACTTGCTCCACAACGAGGCATCTTGGAAACACCAAGGCTTGGACCTAAAACATATGCTTCTTCTCACAGCTTCTGCAAACTGAAGTTTCTGCTCGATGTCACAACATTTGATCAGACGTCCTGCTAGTGCATTCAGTCCTTCATTATGCCATTTAGAAGAATCTCATCAAGAGTTCCATGTTCACATAGACTTGATTACTGATAACAAGTTTGAGTAGACAACTTGTATTCTGCATTAGCTACCTTTGAAATGCATTTGCTCCAGAAAACTCCTCTTTAGAAAAACCAAACATGCCAAAGATTGATTCTTCAGAGAAGAAGGATCACAAAAAATATTTACAAAAGGAAACCCGCTTTCCTTAAGTAGAGACTTCTTCAGAAAGTCAGAGATAACTGCCACTTATCCTTGACCTCCAAGATGAGCACAGTCACATGATCCTATGTACTTAGATCAGAAATAAACTGACCCAAGCATTGCTATCACCAGCACCATATTCTAGACAAGTTTCTTGCCAGGAAACTTTCTTGATGAATATCAGATGCTTCTAGTAGAGACTAGAACACACCTGTTGCACGCCTGCACTCCAATAAACTGATCCAAGAGAAAATGTCTTCATCTGCACTTCCACCAGCACTACATTCTAGTATTAGTTCCTTGCCAGGAAACTTACTAGAATAAAGTCAGATTCTACCACACATGTGTATGGTACCAAGATCATCAGCTATATCTCCTTTAATATAGTGATTCACTTATTGAATCAACAAAGTTCTGCATAATCTCTGCTAATGGAATGTTTCAACATCTGGTATAACATCAGATCCTCAAACAGATCAAGGGCCTAATACTTGTGCTACAACTGATGAGACAACTTGATCATTAAATAGGGATAATCCATTAAATATTTGAGACTATCTCAAATAGCAATGAATCTTAAATCCTTATAATAAATCCTTCTCTGAACTTCATGGATAATCAATTAAATACGTGTGTAGTCCACAAATAGCAATTGATCTTAAATCCACACAACTTCAGGAATACCAAGGTTGAAACATCGAGACTGACACCCTTGACTCAACCTGCATATGACTTCCTCTTGCCAATAGAGCCCTTGCAAGTCATGAGTGGTGAAAATAAATCACCTCCCACCATCTTCTCTAAACAACATTCAACAACTTGTAATACACAACAGAGCAGCCCAGGCACAACCATACATCAAGCTATATATAAGCCAATCTTCTCCCAGGGCTACCAGAGTTCTTTCATCAGAAAAATATGCAGCAGAACCACTAAAAGAACATCTACAACAAGCCCTACACAAGCTGTTAGAGCATTCAACAGGTTATCGGGGCTTCTATATCAGAAGGCACAGCAGCAGATACACAATATCCTTCATCAGCAGGAGTGAACACACAGTTTTCCATAACTCCATAAGCAGTAGCTCAAACATTTAGCAAGATCAGCAAATCAACTACAACTTCTCCTTGTTTGAACCACCAGAAAGTATCTCCCAAGATCTCATCCAGAACAGACAGGATGCCCGCTTTGATACCAATTGAAATTCTGGTATGCAGATCTCATATGTCCCAAGAACATTGATCTCTGCTGAAACAAGGACGAGGACAGATCATGACCAATTTAAATTTCTTTAAATTGTACCAATGTCATGACGTCTGTTGTAACATCAACAGGCTGACAGACTATTTATCTAACCATTCAAATTGTGCAGAATTGTAAATGCTGAAACATAAATAACACAAGTAATTGTTCACCCAGTTCAGTGTCAACCACACCTACATCTAGGGGCTACCAAACCAGGGAGGAAATTCACTATTAGTAGAATTAATTCATAGTCAAACAACCCGTTTGCACTTTTCACTTAAGATCTACCCAATGACACTTCTGCCTATAATCCATTAGACAAGAGACCCCGCTCACTCCCCCCCAATCACCGCAGTGATAAATAATTCACAATTACAGTATGAAGACACTCTTCAAACACACCTTGATCTTGCTTCACAACTTTGATCAAGAGACACACACACTCTTGCTTAAAAGCTTTGAGAGGGCACAATGAACACACATGTTCATACACAATAACCAAAGCAATTATACATCATACAATTGCTTGACACATAAGGAATCCTAAGACTCCTAGACACACGTGAAGAACAAACCTCTTCACTCACAAAACACACGTGAAGAGCAACACTCTTCACTCACAGAACACACGTGAAGAGCAACACTCTTCACTCACAAATATACTCTTGCTTAAAAGTTTTGAGTGAACAATTAGCATTGTCCTAACAACAACCTAAACATGTCTACCACTATGCATCCAAAGATAAAAAGGGTGACTTACAAGGTCACACACAATGGACTCTCAAAACCCTAGACCTTAATTCTACACTCAAGTTTTTCTTGTTGTGAGTGCTTGATTTCCCTTACTTTTGCTCCTCCTTAAATAGCAATGCAGACTGGGCTTGGGCTGGTCACAAGTAACAAACTTTAGGTTTAACCAAGTTAAGCCACTTTCCATAATTCAAGGTGTTGACAAATTAGGTCAGAGTTGCTTCATGTTATGTCCAGCCCTGACTAGAATCTCGCCTGAGATAATTAAGGAGCCATAACAGGTTTCCTGAATTCTAGCCTGAGATATCTCAGATAAAATACCAGAAAACTAAAACTGTACGCCTAATGTCATACGACCAATGTTACAACATCCAGTCATGACATCCAACTTACTTGACTCTTAGCTGACCAAACTCCCCCTGCTGAACACTCCTGCAGAATCTTCTTAACAACAGTAGAAACAAACATATTATAGTTTCCTAAAAAGTCTCAAAGATCCTTTTTATGAACACCAATTAAATATGCACTTTGTTCCTAATGAATCACTTTGGCCTGCACATACTGATGAGGTATATCCAAAGCACTTCTGTCAAGTGATAAAACAACAGCACCTGTTGTACCAGACAACGATGTCATGACATTCAGTATGACATCTATGACAGCATTTCTGTCATCAGCTCCTGCTAGCTCCTGCTGCACCAAACAGTGATGTCATGACATTGGTAATGACATCATGTTTAAAACACATGACAACAGTTCTGTCATCTGCTTCTGTTAGCTTCTGCTGCACCAGACAGCGATGTCATGACATTGGTAATGACGTCCTGTTTAAAACACATGACAGCAGTTCTGTTACCATAACTCCTGCTGTATCAGACATCGATGTCATGACATTGTGATTAAAAACACATGACAGCAGTTCTGTCATGACAGCAGATGGATGTCACGACATTCAACATGACATTCACATTAAAACACTCCACAACAGTTCTGTCACCACAGCATATAGAGATGTTATAACATCCTGTTTAACATCAGTGTAGAATCATGTTTTACCAAAATTTATCCAATCATAGAACCATGGACAATTCTATATCATAGAATCATGGAACTAACAAAATGGACGTTACTGCCCCTGCAACATTTATCCAAGGTCGGCCTAGCAGATAACTATAGTTCGGTTGAATGTCCATTATATAAAATGTTGCATCAAAAGTTCCAGGCCCTACCTGAATTGGCATTACTATCTCCCTAAACACTGATCTCTTGGATCCATCTAATGCTCGTACAACAAGATCACTTGGTCTACATATCAGACTCTGAGTATCCAGCTTCTTCAATGTTTTCTTCGGTAGTACATTGAGTGAAGATCCTGTATCAACCAAAACATGCGATAGTAAAGAACTTCTACACTCCACAGATATATGCAAAGCATTATTATGATTCCTCTTAGTAGGAGTCAAGTCTAAATCAGTAAAGCCCAAGCCATTTCCAGCATTAACGTGAGCCACCACTTCTTCCAACTGATTAACTGAGATCTCTTGAGGTACGTATGCAGAATTCAAAATCCTCATCAAAGCATTGTGGTGCGCTTCAGAACACAACAACAAAGATAAAATAGAGATTTTTGATGGATTCTGATTCAGATGGTCTACAATTTTGTAGTCACTTTTGCGGATTAATCTCATGAACTTTTTTGCATCCTTAGAAAAAGTACTATCACCAGCCTACTGTTGTGCAGCATCCTTAACAATTTTCTTCCCCTTACGTTTGTCCCTCTTGTCAGCATTAACATCAGGTGGAGAAAAGACAATTCCAGTGTGGGTAATCCCCCTTGAACCAACTATATTATCAACGATAGACCCAATATCTGAGGAACCGATTAATTCTTATTTTTGTCCGTTGCAGAATACTTCGGCCCCATAATTCCATGGGATTGCCTTGGTACTTTTGTACGATACTGGTCCAGGCGTGGTGATGATTACAGGTGCTTGCCTTGCTGGCGCTAAAATATTCATAGCGATATCGTCTCCATTGTCATCAAAATTTTCCACACCAACTCTATCAAACTGAAAATTTTGTCATCCATCATTTTCTGAATACCATTTCTTAAAATATCACAACCCTCTGGTCGTGATTCACATCCTTGACAACCAACAGAACAACCTGGGAACACACCCCCTTTCAACAATCTTTCTTTAACGAAAATCAAAAAATTCTTCAATTCACCTACATCAGTCACTAGATTTAACCTCTCCCCATCATCAATAGCATTTGTCTTTTCTACCCCATGGTTTGACATCAGATTCTGATTAACATTTGGACCCTCATTGGTAAAATTGATATCTTTGGAATCAAGCAAGTATTGGACTTTATGCTTAAAATATTTACAATTATTAATGTTATAATCAGCAGCACCATAATGGAATTCGCATCTAGCATTTGCATCGTATCCTGGTGGAGGAGCTCCGGTAAGAGGTGTTAGAGTTCTCTTATAAATCAACTATAGCTGAAGCAAATGTTGCAATAACTAAGAGCATGATATATGTGGGGTTTCAAACTATCTATTTTCCACTCTTGGCCTATCAAGGTAACGGCGATGAGTGTTAGCTTGTTGATGGGTGCAGCCGAGATGGCTACATTAGCAAATTGCTGATTGTAGTATGGTTGGGCTCTACCTTTACCGCGATAATAAGAGATGGAATTAGAAATCCCCCTCTCACTTCTTCGGATTTCCTGCATACTGCTTTTTAACTCCTCCAGACGAGGACCCACTTCCGCTCTAAATCTTGCCAGTCTTAATACCGCTTTCAACCCTTTTTCCGGCCATCACTAAATCTGAAAAACCCGCTGACATGCACCCGACTAACTTCTCGTAGTACGTCCCAGAAAGCATGGCCATGAACATATCTATAAGTTCTCTCTCCATCATTGGAGGTTGAACTCTCGCAGTCAGCTCACACCATCTCTAGGCATACTCTTTAAAGCTTTCATTACTCATTCGAGAGAAGTTCTAAAACTGCACCCAATTTGGCACCATGTCACTGTTATATTGGTAATGACGGACAAAGGCTTCTGTAAGATCTCTCCATCTCTTAACATGAGTTATATCTAGCCCCATGTGCCACTTTAGTGAGGCCCCTGCCAAGCTGTCTTGAAAGAAGTGCATCAGGAGCTTCTCATCATCAGAATACGTTGACATTTTCCTGTAGTACGCCCAGATATGAGTTTTAGGATAGGTAGTCCCCTTATATTTGTCGAAGTCCAACACTTTAAACTTTGGAGATATTCTCACCCCTGGGACCAAACCAAGGTTTGTCATGTCGGGCCCATGGAGTTTTGATTCTGGTAGGTACGCATTTTCTCTTCAATCATCTTAAACCTTTTATCGGCTTCAGACGAAAGACCGACGTCCATATCTCTCATAGAGAAGACATCGTCTTGATGATCTTCTTCCCATTGAGGGCCAACAACCCCATGCACAACAAATACACTTCCACCAGCACCACCTACATGAACTTCACCAGGAGCACCTCCGCCCGGAGGGTTAACAACAATATGAATGTTATTTCGTTAAGGAACAGAACCACCAACAGGTGGAGGAATAACACCAACTCCGCCATGAAGAACACCCTCTTCATCAACACGTGCAGTCAGAGGTTGGACCAGAGTTCTCAGTTGTTCTTGTCCTTGATCTACGTTTTGCATCATCTCCATGAATTTCATCATGCGAGTCATGACTTCCTGAAGTTCTGCTTGTACTTGATCCATGACTCTCTATTGATTCCCTCGAGTTGAATACTTGTGAAAACTGAATTTCGCAATCTGCTGATGAGAGAAAGCCACGCAGAGATAAGAATAAAGCCAGAACACTTGTTATGCAAATGCAAAATGCAAACATATTTATATATTTCCAGGGAGATCTCCCCCTTGATTCTAGTTTCATAGTAAAATGAACAGTAGAGATAGACAAAATATCAAAAGCTTTGCTCATAAATAAGATGAAGACAATAAGTCAATACATACAATCCACAGATAAGAAAAATAATCGAATTCAAAAGCCATTGATCCCAACCAACAAGTCAGGTGATGATCAGATACAAAAAGGAAAAGCTATTGAGACACATCATCAATTGAAGATAACCCTCCCCAACCACT